>JARQOD010000001.1:924847348-924966619 GCA_033576555.1 Oophaga sylvatica | reverse complement strand
GCCATTGACATTGATGGATAGGTCTGGTGGAGGGGAAGAATGAGGTGGGGGAAAGATGATGAATTCTGTTTTGTCCATGTTCAGTTTGAGAAAGCGAGCAGAAAAGAAGGCTGAGATAGCAGACAGACACTGTGGGATTTTGGTCAGTAGGGAGGTGAGGTCAGGTCCAGATAGGTAGATCTGCGTGTCATCGGCGTAGAGGTGATACTGCAAGCCGTGGGATTCTATGAGCTGTCCCAGGCCGAAGGTATAGATGGAGAAGAGTAGGGGTCCTAGGACTGAGCCTTGAGGAACACCGACAGGGGGCGAGTTGAGGAGGTGGTGTGTGAGAGGGAGACACTGAATGTTCGGTCTGTTAGGTATGATGAGATCCAGGATAGGGCCAAGTCTGTGATGCCAAGAGATGAGAAAATCTGTAGCAGGAGGGAATGGTCCACGGTGTCGAAGGCAGAAGACAGGTCCAGGAGAAGGAGGACAGAGTAGTGTCGCTTGCTCTTGGCGGTTAGTAGGTCGTTGGTGACTTTAGTTAGGGCAGTTTCAGTTGAGTGATGCGGTCGGAAGCCGGATTGTAAACGGTCAAAGAGGGAACAGGAGGAGAGGTGGGAGGACAGTTCGAGATATACATGCTGTTCCAGTAGTTTTGAGGCGAAGGGGAGAAGAGATATCGGGCGATAGACACAGAGGGAGGGTTTTTGAGGATGGGAGTGATTGAGGCATGTTTGAAGGATGAAGGAAAGACACCATTTGTAAGTGAAAAGTTGAAGAGGTGTGTGAGAGTAGGGATGAAGACTGTGGCAAAGTTAGAGATGAGGTGGGATGGGAGTGGGTCAAGCGTGCAAGTGGTGAGGTGTGATCTTGACAGGAGAGTGGAGAGCTGATCTTCTGTCATGGTGGTGAAGCTGGTTTTGGAAGAACAGAGCTGAGTGGCTATGGACATCAGGGTCACGCAGGGCAAGTTTCAGGGTTGCCTCCCTTATCTTTCCCTAGTGGCAGTGTTCCCTTTCCCATCTGTCTCACTATGCATCATCTGGCTCCTTGGTGGAGCATGGCATCCAGGGACTGCCCCAGAGTGGTGCTTGGTGTATGCCGGCAGCTAAAGCTCACCTCGCCATCGGTGGGCAGGTGAATACCTGGTAGGCACGGGGCCCCGCCCCTTTGAGAAAAGCCTGGTCAGTCACTCAGTCTACCCCCACCAACGTGACAGTTCTCTTCAAAATGCAGACTTATGAAAACTAGTGCAAATAAAAAGTTTAGGATTTTACTTTCAAAAAGCATTTGAATCACGAAAGCTGAATTCTTGTTGGTTGTTACGGGCTCCTTTTCCAATTTGCATTACGCTAGCTTTAATAACTCACTTCCGCTTGGTGTTTAGTATATACGTATATACTACAGATCTAGCAAAGGTTATCATTATTCCGTGCACAATCTTACAACGTGTCAAACAAGGTTTTCCCATTTAAAAGGATGACCTCCACATTGCACAGGCTATTGACCAATGTCAAGTTAGACGTTAAATTACATTGCACTATTATGGAATTTTATTTCATTTTTATTTATTTGAGTTTGTTGTTAACTTCATGATGCCAACAGATATATCAGAAGCAATGCAGATTCCCAGGCCTGCAAGATAAAACAAGCATCGGCTTGTCCTCTAACACGATCAGGAGACAATAGGTATATTATATTTATTAATAATGGAAGGTATTGTTTCCCTTAGTCTCCTATATTTTCATTGTGTCACACACAGGCCAAGTAAAGATGGTACGTGCCAAACTTTACAAAAGACATTCCTTAGCTCTTCTCTGACAAATTAAAACTCTTGACACCACAGACCTAAAATGTGTTTTTCCTTCTATTTAAAAGGCACAATCATAAACTTCATTTGCTTATTCTAGGCTACACGTATCAACATATCTTCAGTCCTTTCCATTTTATACCCATCACTTTTACTAAGAAACATTAACATGTTGTAACATGACTGCTTAGTGAATGGTAATTGCAATCTTAGTGGTACCACGTTACAACAATGTTGGAGTGGGCTACATCGGACCCACCAGAAGAAGTGATTCTGAGGTCCACCCTTTATATAGAACATCTACTTTTAATTACATTATAATATTTGCTATTATCATTGTACACACAGTACATATCGCCAGCAAGCTACAAGAAGTTAATTGCTAGGCACTAAACCATTGGTGAAATTTGTGCAGCTTTACATAGGCCCAAAGGATAAGGGAGCCCACCATCACTTCCAAAGAAGCAAGGAACTTCTGTCACAAAGAGTCTACATAAAATTATTGCACAGGGGCCCTCTTCTGTCTGTGTCCTCCCTTGTTGTAAAACATCTGGTAAGGAATGGTGTTTATCTTTAAAATCTTCAAATAGGGTTTTCTCTTTAATTTGTTACAGAAAACTCAGCATACCCACAAGAGAAACTGACATGCTGCGGATTTGAAACAACAAAAAAAAACACAGTGAGCAGGAGATTTCTATAAATCCCATCCACTTTCTTGGAGCTGTAAGGGTATGTTTCCACAATCCGTATTGGCAGCTCTTTGGACATCAGATACCCACTCCGTCCAAAGCAGTGCCCCCTTTTCTACGCGCTGTGACTCCGCCTGTGTTCATTGAACACAGGCGGAATCACAGCATCCTATACATAGGACGGTGCTATTTATCTCGCGGAGACTGAGCATCTCTGCAAGATAAATAGACATGCTGCGGTCTAGAAAGACGCACCGCATGTCCGGATACGCAGGTCTGCCACCTGCGTGTTTGAAGCATACTGGACATGGGATTTCACAAAATCCCCTCCACTATGCTGTAACATCTGGCAGCTGCGGCTGTGCGCAGTGTCCAATCAGCAGCAAATACTGACAGTGGAAACATACCGTAAGACGCTGTGTTTTTGACGCAGCAAAAACATGCAGCGTCAAGAACTCACCAAAAACTCAGATCACCAAAAGTTTACTTTGTGTCAGTTTGCACGGACTGACTGGAGGCACAATCATTTACTGGTCAGCAGTCAGTTAAAACGGACAGACCAATGTAAATGATCTGTAATAAACCGCTCAGTGTGAGTAGGCTGCCATTGTTTTTCGGCAGTGTGAGTCCTGTTTACACTGAACAGTTCACCATCGTGAATGATGATGTTTTGCGCAGTGCAAAAGATCATTTCACTCGATGAACAAGCGTTTTGTTCGTACATGGGGTGATCTGGAGCCTGTGGACACTACAAGATAATCAACAAGTTTTTATGAACTCTCTTTTACGATTATCTGTACACTTTAAGGACCAAGTGCATATGTTCAGCATTTGGTGAGTTTTTTACCTCAGTATTTAAGTCGAAACCAGGAGTGGGTGATAAATACAGAAGTGGTGACATGTTTCTATCATACTTTTCCTCTGATTGTTCCACTCCTGGTTTTGACTTACAAAAACTGAGGTAAAAAACTGACCAAATACTGAATGTGTGAATGTGGTCTAAGGCTTAAGATTTGGGTCTTTTATTTTGCAATTATCAGACAACCTTACTTTGGATTTAAGCTTTGTGTTTCCTGACACTATATTGCTTTTGGGGTTGTGTGTAGTGAAACCGGTCATGATAAGAAGATGGGTGGTCTCAAGATGACCGGACACATGCTCACACATGAGGCAAATTCAATGCAGAATCCATAGCATTATACAGGACTTCCTAATCTACCCCTATTCCTGCTGTCTTTACTCTCTCTTACTACATATATCCGTAGACACACTATTAGTCCATAGCAAGCAATTATTTTTATGTGAGCATCGGTCTTCTTCATGTTCTGCATTAGGCAGGTATGCCAAACATTTTTGTTTCGTCGTGCTGCTCCTTTATCATTTTGTTTCTTTCCGACGGTTTATAGATGCACATTAGATCATTTATCCTAACTAATCTGATGGCAAGAGTTTTAGGATCCTGGCGTTGCCACAGCTAGACCATCCGGTGAAGAGAAGGCAAGAGAGTAAGAGAATATGATAAGGGACAGGACTATGCTGGTATACGGAAGGTATGGGGTATTAGTTTGTTGCCCTCAGAATCCAACTTCTTGCCTGGGAAAGTCAAGTAAATTTTACAGAAAATCAATTCCTTCTCACAAGTATGGCCGCTGCAGTTATCTTTGGTGAGCCAGCTATCTGGAGAGGGTGAGAGATATACAGTCACTTAAGACCCAGTTACACTGAGAGTTTACCATAAACAAGTGTTTCTGGGAACTCTCCTTTCACCATAATCTTGCTGTTTAAACCCAACGAAAGAGCAAAGAGTTAATTTCTCAGGTGAAATGATCTTTTGTGCTGTACAAAGGATAATCTGTCTCCACAGTATATCACCCTGTGTAAACAAGACTCTCATTGCCAGGATAATGGCAGCCGATGTGCACTGAGCAATCTTTTACAGAGGGTTCAGTGAGTATCTGCCTGTGGAAACTGTTAAACAGCCACCGACCAGCAAACAAGTAGCTCATTGGCGATTGTTCAGTGTCACTTTGTCCAAATGAACCTTTGCTTTACAAGACAATTTTTCATTGGCGGACAGGCTTGCAAACATAGAAAATGATAAACACCGTTATACTCACTCTCCCCAGGTCCCGCACTGATGCCTCCTCTAAGCCCAGTGATTGGCTGTAGCGGTCACGTGCTCTGTACTTCCACAAGATACGCCATAAAGGCCTCATAATTGTGAGGAGCTATACTTCCCTATAGTTTATCTCTATTTACCCATCTGGACAATAAAACTCCAGTATTCTGGTTGCTAATAGTCTAAGGACCAAACCAACTTGAGCCCTTTTAAGTTGTGGGATCTGTGATCTCACCATTGCTGGGTCTTGTTACTTCACTTGGAATACAGATTGAGGGGGACTGGAGCCAGGGTGGGTTTAAATAGTTAAATTATCCAGGGCCACTCCTGTTTCACAGTCCCACTGGTGTATCCCCTAGCACCCCACATGGCCTGCCAAGCCTGTGGAAGCTCCTCTATAAAGAAATAGGAGGATCTTTCACTCTGGAGATCAGTCTGATAAGTCAGGAAAGCGTTTTACTGTTGAATGGTGAATCTACAATCCCCTAATAAACTGAAATTTCAGGTGACCAGGGAGTCTGTTCTGCAGACCAAGAGACCTAGCTAAGCTATCGGTTACGTGTAAAGCCTGGAACAGGGTCTGCTTGCTGGAGTGGTGAGACAAGGGTGGACAGCCAGTAAATCCAGACAGTCCTTGCTTGAGCTGTCTAATTAGACTTCTTAGGATCCAGTATAGAGAACTATTTAAAGGGGACCTGTCACATGAGTCATGCTGCCCAAACCACAAGCAGCATGAATTAGTGCCTATGTGATTACAATAAGGTATAATCCTCTCTGAAATGAACTGACATTTCAGAAAAAATATAGTTACAAGCTACGTCTGGACACCATAGGTAGAGATGAGACTACGGCTGGCTTTTCCGAGTGGTGCTCCAGGTGATTGACAGGTCTCTTGCTATGTCAGAGTTACCTTGTCGCAGTGTAATGGCCTTTATGCTAATTTTTATCAAAAACAGTATTACTAAAAACTCTTACTTTTTCTTCTGTAGGTTTATGAGTCGCACGTACAGGGCTTGGGGTACTCGGCACCGAGCCTGTTCACTTCACTGGGGATGTCAGTCACGGGTAGCACGACTCGGTCCGTTGCCCTGGGCGATCACCATAAAAATGTGGGAATATTTACAGGGGATTTAGAAATGTTCGTGACGCCACCTGTGGTTCCTGGTCAGGATGACCAGCGCTGCAGGGTAGATTCTCTGAGGGGTTGTTACTGGGCAGCAAGATGTTAAGTCTCCCACAGGCGAGACTGATCCCTCGAGATATATAGCGGTGCAGGGGTGCAGGGCAATGAGGCAGACACACACAAGACAGTCTCTTTCTGTACCTTTACTGGTGTATTTGCAGGCACGTCCCGGGAAGCTGCTCAGGGTGGAGGATGCACGTCCAGTAATCACTGAGTAGGTGTAGGGCCTCCTTACGTCTTTATATATGTGAGTTTCTGACTTGCATGAAACAAAGCCTAACTCCGTGTGAAACAGCTACGCCCGGCTGACATTGTGGTAGAGCCTTCTTTTGGACAGAACTAAGTCTCTATCTGCAGCGTCCTGCTAGACTCCTGTTCTTCCTGACCCCGGTTACGTATCAGCACTGTTGGGCCCCTCTGTGACCTGAAGTCCAGCAGGGTCTCCGGTTTTTCCCACTAGCCGTGAAGGTACTAGCAAGCTCGGACCCGGTGTCCGGTGGTGCAGAGTGGAGGTAAGCTATCGTTGCTATTTCTCCTCAGTCACTCTCTCTTTTCCTTTTTCCACTTGCCTGTCGTCCTACTCACACCTTTAACATAAGCACAGGCAGCAGTAGATGTCAGCTTTCTTCTCTTCACCGCTCTCCAAGCGTCGGCACGCTCGCTCTCTAACAGTACCTCAGTTGACTCGGTGTTACAAATACTGCAGTTCCCTTTCCTTCACTTCCTTCTTAGGCTCTGTCCGAAGTAGCTATCAGGACATTCCGTCAGACTGATCTGTGCACACTCCGAGAGTCACTTTCCACTTTCCTAGGGAACTACCAGTCAGCACGATCTGAGGTAACTTTCCTCTCAGCTCTTCAACACGCTCTGACACAGACTAGTGTAATCTGAGCTCTGACAGGAATCCTCTCACTCTGGTGTTCTGAGGAGATCTGATCTGTCTGAGGTACAACCAACAACTAGCTAACGTTCAGCTAGACTGTCTTCATCTCACTGCTCTATCTCTCCACACCCTTATATACTCTAAAGGGCTCCCTCTGGTGGTCCCAGGAAAATGTGAAGTGTGAATGAATATCGGGTGATTGTGAATTGCCTTTTTGTGCATCCTCCTGGGTGACATGTGACACCAAGCTGGGCTACACATCCCCCCTAGTTAATATCAGCACTCCCGGGCTGAAAAAGAAAACAATTTTTTTATAACATCAACAAAACATAACTCATCCCTTGCGGGAGGTAAGGACACTTCAAACGTTACAATGTGTACAAATGGCAAATAGAAAATATCAAAATACTTTCACACAATAAATACAGGATTCTTGTGGAGGACCCGTACCAAACCTCCCACGGTGGTCCTGGGTGGGCTGCAGGACTTCTTTGCTGCAGACCTCACTCAAGGCCACACCATACGGGTTTTTCTTCAGAGGTAGAATGGCTTTACGTAAAACCAAGATGGGGCACTGAGTGCCAACTATTTACAACACAGTTTTTGGGCTGGCAAAGTCCTCAGCCACGCAGTCCTTCAAAATCAGAGAACATAGAAAAATCACATTTCTATCATATCACATTACCTAACTGGGGTATACTACTTCAGCATGTAAACATTATCATCATATAACGTTCTCAATAAAGTGCAATTCTTTTCATAAACTTTGTACAGTTCAGTAAACCCTGTCTGGGTCCTACTGTTCTTCTTTGAATATGGTTGCACCTTCCACACCTGGGGCTGGAAGCATGCGGTGCGCTCTGGTACGCATCACTAAGAGATCGTGTCCTGCTACCAGTGTCTGAGTAGCTACAGTCCTCTTTTCAATTTTGCGATTTGCTGGAGGCCTTACAGGTGCCTCTTCTAAGTACAGATTTGGCTCAATAGGGATCGCTGTAGCAGTCGCTATGCTCTGCAGCGTTTCCAATGGTGACGCATGCACATGCAATGGCTCAGTAGGGGGCGCACTTGCAACTGTTGCGCTCTGTTGCGTTGCAGAATAGGACGCAGGATAGGATGCAGGTGCGCGGCCGGGCGCTGATGTGGCTGGGGCTTGGGACTCTGAGACACGGGGTACGTTTCCGGCTTCAGGGACGGGGTCGCTGACTCGGGAGACATTCAGGGCATACCACCCCTTAAGACCCCAGTGCCGCGTGTAGGTGACAATATCCCCAATAATTAGATCCCTTCCCGGGTGCCCCTCTGGCAGGTGAGACTCCACATCCCTGCGATTAACAAAGACCTCCTGGTACAGGCCTGGTTCATGGATGAACCCCCAGCCTCCCTGGAGTTTGAAGTCTCTAACGGCCCCCTGGCGCCGCGGTTCCCGGAGCGTACCTTTGTCTCGCCTGACGTTCTCTTTGTCAGCAAGATCTTTCTCCCGGTACCTCTGGCGAAGCTGCTGCGCCTCTCGCTGCTCCTGCTGCTGTCGCTGCTCATACTCCCGGCGTCGCCACTCGTTCTCCTTCTGGGCGGCGTATTCCACTTCGTCCAGGTACTCCATCTCCTCCCAGTCTATCTCCATCGCTTGCGGCTGGGTGTCTTCCGTCGTCGTCCCTACCGGGGGACTGCATTCTGCTGCGGCCTCTGGTTCCAGGCCTGGCTGGCATTCTGGTCCGGGCAGGGCCTCCTCAGCCTCCTTCCCTCCCGCCGCGTCCTCGGCGGAGTCAGGATCAGCTCTTTTGGGGCCGGCCTCCGTTTCTTCATCAGCCGCTGGGTCCAGTGGTGGCGCGGGTGGCATTTGCGCATCTTGAGGGGAGAGCAGTGGGTCCCACAGCAGCCGCTGTTTCAGGGCACGCCAGCTTTGCTCCATCGCCTCCATCTCTGCGCGGTGTCGGGCTATATCTCTCAGCACCGCATCCACTTCTGCCATACGGTAGTTCATTTCTTCATCCTCCCGACCTGGGGAAGGTTCGAGTACAGGCTGCACCACTTCAGGGGAACGGGGTCTGCGCACCGCCATTCCCCCACACGGTGACTCCTGTCCTTCTGCCATCTCACGCCAGGCCAGACTGTGTTTCCCATCTGGAACAATCTGGTCTTTTCCGTGGAGGCGGGACTTTCGCTTTCTCTTCTTAGCATAGAGGATGAAGAGGAGGCGGATCTCCCTTGCAGTCGGGCAGGCTCGGACATTATAATAGCACTTAGACAGGGCGCCCATCACTTTCGCGCCACAGGGGGGGGCACGCCCACGAATACACGCCCACCTTCTTCACCAGCGCCTCAGGGCACGAATATGGCGGCAAAATGGCGGAAAATGGCGCCAAAAGTCACAAAAACTGCAGTCTTTTTGCACAAAACAGTCCACATAGGCACACAGGACTCACATATAGTAAGCTTCAGATCCTGTTCGTGACGCCAAGTTTTAAGATGAGTCGCACGTACAGGGCGGGGTACTCGGCACCGAGCCCGTTCACTTCACTGGGGATGTTACGGGTAGCACGACTCGGTCCGTTGCCCTGGCCAATCACCATAAAAATGTGGGAATATTTACAGGGGATTTAGAAATGTTCGTGACGCCACCTGTGGTTCCTGGTCAGGATGACCAGCGCTGCAGGGTAGATTCTCTGAGGGGTTGTTACTGGGCAGCAAGATGTTAAGTCTCCCACAGGCGAGACTGATCCCTCGAGATATATAGCGGTGCAGGGGTGCAGGGCAATGAGGCAGACACACACAAGACAGTCTCTTTCTGTACCTTTACTGGTGTATTTGCAGGCACGTCCCGGGAAGCTGCTCAGGGTGGAGGATGCACGTCCAGTAATCACTGAGTAGGTGTAGGGCCTCCTTACGTCTTTATATATGTGAGTTTCTGACTTGCATGAAACAAAGCCTAACTCCGTGTGAAACAGCTACGCCCGGCTGACATTGTGGTAGAGCCTTCTTTTGGACAGAACTAAGTCTCTATCTGCAGCGTCCTGCTAGACTCCTGTTCTTCCTGACTCCGGTTACGTATCAGCACTGTTGGGCCCCTCTGTGACCTGAAGTCCAGCAGGGTCTCCGGTTTTTCCCACTAGCCGTGAAGGTACTAGCAAGCTCGGACCCGGTGTCCGGTGGTGCAGGGTGGAGGTAAGCTATCGTTGCTATTTCTCCTCAGTCACTCTCTCTTTTCCTTTTTCCACTTGCCTGTCGTCCTACTCACACCTTTAACATAAGCACAGGCAGCAATAGATGTCAGCTTTCTTCTCTTCACCGCTCTCCAAGCGTCGGCACGCTCGCTCTCTAACAGTACCTCAGTTGACTCGGTGTTACAAATACTGCAGTTCCCTTTCCTTCACTTCCTTCTTAGGCTCTGTCCGAAGTAGCTATCAGGACATTCCGTCAGACTGATCTGTGCACACTCCGAGAGTCACTTTCCACTTTCCTAGGGAACTATCAGTCAGCACGATCTGAGGTAACTTTCCTCTCAGCTCTTCAACACGCTCTGACACAGACTAGTGTAATCTGAGCTCTGACAGGAATCCTCTCACTCCGGTGTTCTGAGGAGATCTGATCTGTCTGAGGTACAACCAGGGGTGGGATTCAAATTTTTAACAACAGGTTCTGTGTTTGTGCGTCGGAAAACCACACCCATTTTAAGTCACACCCATTTAAGCCACGCCCATTTTTAAAGCCACACCCATTCACACACACCTTTTCCTCAAACATATAAGTAGGGGCACAGTCAGTTGATAAACAATAAATTGGAATGAGATCAGAACAGTGCACATTCTGGCCAGCGGCTCTCCTGACCCGAGTGTGACAGCTGCATATATTTCTATATATATATTTCTATGCAGCTGTCTCACTTGACTGACCGGCTGGCCAGGCTGCGCACTACATTCTGATTAAGAAGACTCTTTCTAGTCTCATACTGAACTGAAGATTAAACTATAGTATTATGTAGCTGGGACTTACAGTTCTACCTTCTATCCAGAAATACAATATACAATAATTAGTGATGAGTGAACGTACTCGGAAAAGGTGTTATCTGAGCATGCTCGGGTTCTAACCAAATGTCTTCTGCATGCTCGAAAAATATGTTCCAGTCCCCGCGGTTGTATGTCTCATGGCTGTTCGACACCCGCAACACATGCAGAAATTGCCTAACAAACAAGCACATTTGCTCATCAATAATAATAATAATGTATTTATTTCTCTAAAGATAGGGTCACACGACCGTATTTTGTCTCATCCGAGAAAATCGTTCCGATTAAGCTAATCACACTCTGATCGAAGTTTGATCAGAATGTGCTCACAGCGTGCTCCGATTTTCGCGGATGTGGAGAAGATGGAAATAAAAAGTTCCCCATCTTCTTCATTCTGTAAAGCTGTGAAAATCAGACTGCATTCAGATGTCATCCGAGTGCAGTCTGATTTTTTTTTTCACGGACTCACTGGTTTGCCTGGCTGAGTGCGATCCCATAATCGGATACAACTCGTGCGTGCTGCCATTTTTTCTTCTGACCAAAAATACGATTGTTCGGATCAGCCTAAAGTCGATACTACATAATATCTGAATAATAAACGTGTGTCTAATATCTAGACAAATGGGGAGATGCTGGGACTTATACTAGTGATTGTAATAATAGAACATATTTATTGTATTACCTGCAGTAATCTCTATAGATCAGATGCCAATATGCAATGCTGGGACTTATAGTTCCCCCACCACCACTGCATGTACAGTAACTAAGGTACGATATAGGTATTACTGTCATCTTTATAAAGTAGACCGTATAAAAAGCCGCAAGATGTAAATGTGACTCTATACACCTGGGTACATACAAGTGGATTGCAAGCTTCTCGGTAATAATGTCTAAGAAGGCACCAGGATCTGGGAGCTGGTGGTCTGTCTCCAGCTGGGTGGCTTTCTACAGCTGTGCCCTACAAACAGCTCTGAGCATAGACCTCAAGCTCTCCAGAGAAGAAGACAACGCAGGGGGCTAGAAGAACTGCTCTTCCATGGAGGCCTTACTACTCTGACCGGCGTCTATCTATCATAGATAGACGCCGGTCAGACCACCTCAGTCCACACAGACACACTCCTCCAGCTCCACTCCAGGGCCCAGGCAGTGCCGCAGCTCAGCTCACACAGTACCTCTCTCCTCTCCGGCTCTGCCTCGTGACTAAAGAAGATGGCCGCGGCCGCGCTGCTACCCAATCGCCACACTGCAGAGATCAGTCCGCGGGGGCCGGGGCTGGCTGTGTGTTGCGGTGCTGCAAGCTGGCTGCAAAATAGCACCGGACATGGGCGTACCCAGGATCAAAACTAGGGGGGGGCAAGCCAATGTCGCATCTTATACAGGTTACATCATATACACTGTACATTATCCTGCATATTAGGTATGGAGCATTAGAACTGTTGTATATTGTATAATACAGCAGTGTATGCGACACTACGCTGTATATACCATATATTATACATGGCAGTCATGCTCATGTCAGGAGCGGTACCAGCAAGTCCGAGGATTGCAGTGCGATCCTCGCATGAGTTATACGGCCGTCTGTCTATGCCCTTGTTATAATAATGCTGAAATATTAATCTATTAATAAAGTATTAAGGAGCTCACAAGCAAAAAAAAGCCCCCTACCTCCCCTGTCCCCCACCCACACCCCAACAGCCCATCGTCTCACATGCACCCCTTAGTGTTCTGTCCCACTGACCCCACAATACCCCCATCCTCTTACATTCAACCCCAGTGACCTGTCCACCCTCCCTCACAATACCCCATCCTCTCACATCAACCCCTGTGCGCCAGCCCCCACAATATCCCCATCCTCTCACATTAACCCCCCCAGTGCCCTAGCCTCCACAATACCCCATACTCTTACATTCACCCCAGTGCCCTGTACCCCTCCCCCACAATACCCCATCCTCTCACATTAACCCCCCCAGTGCCCTAGCCCCCACAATACCCCCATCCTCTTATTCACCGCAGTGCCCTGTACCCCTGCCCCACTGTACCCCCATCCTCTCACATCCCCCCACAGTGACCATGACATGCCTGAGCAGAATGAATTTAATAAATTCCGTCCCCTCTTACCATGAAGCTGCAGGCAGTGGCTGAGGCAGGAGCAGGAAGTGTCCAGTGTCTGCACACAGAGGGCACTAGGACCCAGTGTGGCTGACAACCAGAGCCTGCATGTGCACAGCAGAAAGTGAAACTACAGCTGCTGCCGACCAGGAAGGAAGGAAGAAGCTCCTCTCTGGTGAGACAGCAGCTCCGTGCACTGCGCACCTTTCTCCCATGGTACCGGATGCCGCTCTGATTCTCCCCGGTTCGGGGAACCGGCTGCTTTTTGAACAACCGTTCCATCGAACCGGGGAGAACCGGCTGAATCCCACCCCTGGGTACAACCAACAACTAGCTAACGTTCAGCTAGACTGTCTTCATCTCACTGCTCTATCTCTCCACACCCTTATATACTCTAAAGGGCTCCCTCTGGTGGTCCCAGGAAAATGTGAAGTGTGAATGAATATCGGGTGATTGTGAATTACCTTTTTGTGCATCCTCCTGGGTGACATGTGGCACCAAGCGCAGCTGGGCTACACATTTACATGTTTTATGGCCAATGTGAACATGCTCTTATGTGCTACATGTGTACCAACTCAAGTTAAGCTCAATTTTTGAGTTTTTTTTTCTTTTTATTATTGCATTCTGTGCAAGCTGAGGTGTGGCCTCCCTCTCCTGAGCTGGAAATTGTATATAAGGCTTCCCCAGACTGGTGTTCCACTGGTGGGGCCCAATCCTCTTGTCTGCCTTTATTCACACACTGAGGTCGACATTGACCCATGGTAAGGTTTTTAATATTAGACAGTGTAGGACTGTCCCATCAGAGTTACCTTGTCATGGTGGGATGGCTTTTATGCTATTTTTGATCAAAAACAGTATTACTAAAAACTGTGTTATTTAAATGCACTTTTTGCTTTTTATTTACCGTATATACCCGTGTATAAGCTGAGACTTTGTGCTGAAAACGCCCCCCTCGGCTTATACACGAGTCATTGTCCAGAAAGCCGTCGAGGGAGGGGAGCGGCAGGAGCCAGCAGCTGTGGCACAGTGACAGCCTGCAACTGCAACCACCAGCTCCCCGAAGACATCATACTCGCGCCGTCGCTGCATCTCCATCCCTGCATCTCTGTCCCGGCGCCGGCAGCTCTTCCTGTGCTGAGCGTCACGTGGTACCGCTCATTAAGGTAATGAATATGCACTGCTCTCCACTCTCATAGGCGTGGAGTGCATATTCATTACCTTAATGAGCGGTACCATGTGACCGCTCAGCACAGGAAGAGCTGCCGCACCAGGACAATGGCGATGCAGCTATGGCGCAAGGAGGGTGAGTAGTACGGGGGGATGTCACGCTGTCTAATGATATGTATACAATGTCAGTAAACTATTAATACAGGAACAACACTCTATACAACAACTAGTATAGCAACATCAGCATGTAAGTATAGAATAGATTTACCTGACACGATATCTGCTGAACTCAGGGTTAATCTTGAGGACTTGATGAGCTGAAACAGGAAAGAGGTGGACCGGGATCTAACCTGACCCTAAACTGGGGTCCTAACTAATCCCTCACCTTGGAGGTACTGATAATGGTTCAGAGGTCCAAGTCACCAACCTAACCCTGTCTCCTATCAGACCCTGAACCCTGTAATCAGTCCTAAGAAGGATCCTGACTACCACCAAAGGGATATGGGCTGATCTTAGCTAAATACACAGATTAGACATATAAGACAGACAGGATAACACTCGCTTGCATACACACTCAAACACCAAAGGAACATAAATGGTCTGGGAAATAAACTCTAACCAAGTTGAGCCCAGAACAACTAAGGAGCTCACAACTAAAGTCTATACAGATTCATTCCTATCTGTGGTCTGCATGAAGGTTTCACTGGCAACTCCCCAAGCAGACAACCAGGAATTTAAAGGAAACCAATCAACAAATAATCAATTGCAGCCGGGAGAAACTGCACCCAGTCCCAGCACCGAGCACAGACAGAATTAACTCCCTAGCTGCCAAACACAAAGAAACAGCAGCTCAGCTGTGAGAAGTCAAAATGTGCAACCGCGACGATCTTCGTGGCAATGCACACATGACAGTACCCCCCCTTCTACGAGGGGCCTCCGGACCCTCAGGGCCAGGCCTGCCGGGTGAGTTCTGTGGAAGGTCCGAACCAAACGATCTGCGTTAACATCAGACGCAGGGACCCACGTCCTCTCCTCTGGACCATACCCCTTCCAATGCACCAAGTACTGAAGGGACCGGCGATTCAGACGTGAGTCAATGATCTTTGATACTTGAAATTCCAAGTTACCATTGACCAACACAGGAGGAGGAGGTAGAGGTGACGGTATGACTGGTGCCACATACCTTTTAAGTAATGACTTGTGGAACACATTATGAATTTTAAACGTAGGAGGGAGGTCCAGACGAAATGCCACAGGATTAATTATGGAACTGATCCTGTACGGCCCGATGAATCTGGGACCCAGTTTCCAGGAGGGCACTTTAAGTTTTATATTCCTGGTAGACAACCATACCAGATCGTTCACATTCAGATCTGGACCAGAAACTCTCCTCCTATCAGCCATACGTTTGTAACGGTTCCCCATCGCACTCAGATTATTCAATACACCTCTCCACCAGAACAGAGACAACCCCCCAGAAGGGCCCCCCCATTGAAAGTACAAAACTGGGGATGAAAACCATATGCCCCAAAAAACGGGGACTTACCAGTGGACTCGCTCCGCCTGTTGTTAAGAGCGAACTCTGCCAGAGGCAAGAAAGAAGACCAGTCCTCTTGGTTCTCTGAGACAAAACACCGGAGATATGTCTCCAAGCTCTGATTCAGACGCTCTGTCTGACCATTGGTCTGCGGATGAAAAGCCGAGGAAAATGACAATTGCATCCCCCGACGTAAACAAAATGCCCTCCAAAATTTGGACACAAACTGAGACCCCCTATCTGACACCACATCAGAAGGCAACCCATGAAGTCTAACGATCTCCCTAATGAACACCTGCGCCAGAGTTTTAGCATTAGGGAGTGCAGGAAGAGCAACGAAATGTGCCATCTTACTGAACCTGTCAACAACCACCAGTATGACAGTATTCCCTGACGACGGAGGAAGGTCCGTAATGAAGTCCATAGATAAATGAGTCCATGGACGCTCCGGAAGTTTCAAGGGTAAAAGGGTCCCAGACGGACGGGTATGAGGGGTTTTAGAGCGAGCACACACCCCACATGACGCGACAAAAGTTATAACATCTTTATTAGCATTAGGCCACCAAAACCGGCGAGAAAGGAGATCTAAAGTAGCCTTACCCCCTGGATGTCCTGCTAGAGCAGAATTATGATGTGCCTCAATAACCTTTTGTCTCAACAGATTTGGGACAAACAGTCTCCCTGGAGGTCCTGCAGGGGCGTCCCCCTGAGCCTCTAACACCTCCTCCTCAAGCTCAGAAAATACAGCTGACACTACCACCCCCTCCTGAAGGATAGGACTCGGGTCATCCGTTTTCCCGGCCCCTGGGAAACTGCGAGACAAGGCATCAGCCTTTACATTCTTAGACCCCGGGCGATAAGTGACGACAAAATTAAACCTGGTAAAAAACAACGACCATCGAGCTTGTCTGGAATTCAGACGCTTAGCGGATTCCAAATACAACAGGTTCTTGTGATCAGTAATAACGGTAACCGGGTGGACTGCCCCCTCCAAAAAGTGACGCCATTCTTCAAAAGCTAACTTAATGGCCAAAAGTTCCCTATTGCCGATATCATAATTCCTTTCGGCGGACGACAATTTCTTAGAAAAGAAAGCGCACGGATGCCATTTACCAGGGGACGGACCCTGGGACAATATAGCACCCACCCCTACGTCAGACGCATCCACCTCCACAATGAACGGCTGAGATGCATCTGGTTGGATGAGAACGGGTGCCGAAGCAAAACATTTCTTCAAAGAGGAAAAGGCTTGGCAAGCTTTGTCCGACCATTTAGAAAATCCGTCCCTTTTCTTGTCATGTCAGTGAGAGGTTTGACGACAGATGAGAAATTACAAATAAATTTCCGGTAGTAGTTAGCAAACCCCAAAAAACGCTGCAGAGCCTTAAGATCCCCTGGCTGATCCCATTCAAGCACTGCTCTCACCTTTTCAGGGTCCATACGGAAACCGGAGGCTGACACCAAAAAACCCAAAAACTGAAGTTCCTGTACGGCAAATACACACTTCTCCAGTTTGGCGTATAATTTATTGTCTCGCAAGATCTGCAACACCTGTCTCACATGCTCCTGATGAGACACAAGATCTGGCGAGTAAATTAAAATGTCGTCCAAATATACAACCACAAACAGCCCCACAAGGTGACGAAAAATGTCATTAACAAAATGTTGGAATACTGCTGGTGCAGTAGTCAGACCAAAAGGCATGACTAAGTTCTCATAATGTCCCTCCGGCGTGTTAAACGCCGTTTTCCACTCATCCCCCTCTTTTATCCTAATCAGATTATACGCCCCCCTGAGATCCAATTTAGAAAACCATTTGGCGCCAACAATTTGATTGAAGAGATCAGGAATAAGAGGGAGTGGATACGGATCTCGAACAGTAATCCGATTAAGTTCGCGGAAATCCAAGCAAGGGCGTAGGCCTCCATCTTTCTTCTTCACAAAGAAGAACCCCGCGGCTACTGGGGAAGATGAAGGTCTAATATGCCCTTTGGCCAGACTTTCAGAAATATAATCTTTCATAGCCTGCCTCTCAGGACCAGAAAGATTATACAACCTAGCTTTAGGCAACTTAGCATCAGGAAGGAGATTAATAGAGCAGTCATACACACGATGAGGAGGCAACTCCTGACACCCCTCCTCAGAGAAAACATCCCCAAAATCCTCCAAAAAAGGAGGCAATGTACTAGGCACGACCGCACTGATGACTGTGTTCATGCAGTTGCTTTTGCAAAACTCACCCCATTGGCTTATTTCTCTGGACTGCCAATTAATCACAGGGTTATGTTTAACCAACCAAGGAAGTCCCAACACAATGGGAGTAGGTAGACCCTCCAACACATAACAAGATAATTGTTCCCCATGTATTGCCCCTACCCGAAGGTCAATGTTATGAACCTCATGAACAAAGCTACCTTGGCCGAGAGGCCTGGCGTCACTGGAGAATATAGGGATCGGTTTGACCAATACACTCAGATGCATACCTTGAGCCTGAGCAAACTGAGCGTCAACCAGATTAGCCCCGGAACCACTATCAAGAAGAACAGACAATCTCTCCACTCTCGTACCAACTACCACCTCCACTGGTACAAGGAACTGAGAAGAACTGGCGGATGAAATACATACTCCCAGGTTGTCGTCCACCACACAACCTGGGATTAACAGTTTTCCGGCGACTTTTGGCTCAACAAGGCACGGGATGGACATTCTCCAACAAAATGTCCCTCTTTCCCGCAGAAAAAACATCTTCTAGTCCTGCGGCGTACCGCCAATCCCCTCCTACGAAATGATGTCCCTCCCAACTGCATAGGCTCATCCGAACAGACAAGGGGAACCTCAACATAAGGGACTTTAGTGGTAGGTGGAGAAACAACAGGGAGTGGGGTTACCTCACCCCTCTCCCGAAGCCGTCTATCAGTACGGATAGCTAAGGCCATAGCAGCCTCCAGAGAAGGAGGAGACTCATACTGAGCCAAAACGTCTTTTAATTTATCAGAAAGCCCATGACAAAACTGGCTCCTAAGAGCTGGGTCAAGTTAAGCTCAATTTTTGTGTTTTTTTCTTTGTATTATTGCATTCTGTGCAAGCTGGGGTGTGGCCTCCCGCTCCTGAGCTGGAAATCGTATATAAGGCTTCCCCAGACTGGTGTTCCACTGGTGGGGCCTAGTCCTCTTGTCTGCCCTTATTCACACACTGAGGTTGTCATTGACCCATGGAAAGGTTTTTAATATTAGACAGTGTAGGACTGTCCCGTCAGGGTTACCTTGTCGCGGTGGGATGGCTTTTATGCTATTTTTGATCAAAAACAGTGTTACTAAAAACTGTGTGCTATTTAAATGCACTTTTTGCTTTTTATTTACTTAGTTACAGCAGGGTTTTGCTCACTTTTTCTTCTGTAGGTTTACATGCGAGAGACCTGTCAACCACCTGTACTGGAAGAAGCCGGTCGGCCAACGATAGACTAGTCACATCACTGCCTACAGGCTCCAGCCATATTTGCTAACTATAGTTTAACGCTCCAGCATTTTAGAGACTATTATATGTGTCGACCCGCCACCACAATTGTGGATTACCAGGGCAATGGGGTACTCAGAGCCGAGCCCATGGAAGTCTATGGGGTTGTCACAGGTAGCTGTGGCTCGGTCTGTGGCCCTGGCGGTCTGGCGTATGTTGGGGGGAATATTTACAGGGGATAGGTTTATATACAGTTCGTGACGCCACCTGTAGTCTTCTGGTAATTTATACCAGCGCTGCTGTAGATCTCTGAGGGGATGGTGATGCAGCTAGATGTCGGGTCCCCTACAGGTGGGACTCTTCCCTCAGGTCGGTAGTTAGGTAGGGATTGTGCAGGCATGCAATAATAACTCAGTCTCACACGGTCAGCGTCTTTCCATACCTTTACTTGTAAGATGTTCAGGCAGGTCCCAGGGAGGCTGATCCAAGGAGAGTGTATCTTGAGACAGCAGCTGGACAAGTTAGGGCCTCCTTTACTTCCAATACAATGAGTACAACCAGCCTGAAGCGTAGTTCCCTCAATAACTCCAGCTAATCCTTAGCTGTACTGCCCAGTCAGATTTGTGTTAGGAGCCTTCCTGCGAGAGAGCTGAATTCTTATCTTGTCGTGCACTGACTCAAAGTCTTCACTCCCCCTGACCCCAGTTACGTACTGACTATAAGGGGCTTGTTTGCCGCGACCTAGGGTCCGGTAAATCTCTGGTTTTCTCTTCACTATGCTTGTAGCTAATAGTGATCCTTCGGTCCCCAGTGACCGGTAGCAATGTGCAGGACTTTTCCAAGCCAAAAGCACTTTTCCAATTATCTTCCTTCCACTTTGCCCTTCGATTTGCTCGACTCTTAATAGATAGCTCAGTCTTTCTTCCAGTGGGGCACAGCTCTGACTAGGCTAAGGTGAATTAGACCACCTGTACCAGCCTCCACTTTCTGAACTGCTGACAGGCTCAAACTGGAACTGCTTCCTCCCTCCAGACGTCTTCTCTCTCTGAAGTCCAGAACTGAACTGACTAAAAATCACTCTAACACATACACCTTGACCACTCCCTCAAGAGTAAACTCCACTACCCTAAGGGTGTGTCTAGTATATGTTGAGTGAATGGATATTTAGCATTAAACTGCTGTCTCGCCACACACTCTCCAGGGTACTGCGTGTGCCTAACACCAGGGCTACACATTCCCCCATGGTAAAAGACAGCACTCCCGGGCTGTAAAATACAAAAGAGACATTTTGTTTATGCATGAAAACATTAAACAATTAACATTGGTTCGTCCCATCCGGGAGGTGAGGATATCTTGAACGTTGCGAACATTATAGAAATACAAAAAGTATTAAATAGCATTCAATAAATATACAATATACTTGTGAAGGACCCGCACCAAACCTTCAACGTAGGTCCTGGGTGGGCTGCAGGACATCCGAATGCAGACCTCACTCAGTGCCACACCACACGGGTTTTTGTATTCAGAGGTAGTTGTGCTGGTTTATGTAAAACCAAAATAAGGCACCGAAGCGCAACTATGTACAAATAAGTTCTGGGTTGGCACAGTCCTCAACCTCAAAGTCCATTGTAAAACCAAAGACATGGATATAATATCACATTATTATACTAAAGTGCAAAACTTTTTCTGGTTACTGTTTACCCAGCCGGGCATTCTACGGTTAGCAAAATATATATGCATCATATACGTTGTACTTTTCAACTTGTGCAAAAACTTATAAAACATTTTCAAACTTTCTACAATATTACTTATGGTAGACCCGATATGGATCTCACCGATTCGTTTCTTTACTATTTATTCATTTTCAAATAATACACTTTCCAATACACTTTCCACCCCGGGGGCTGGAACAATGCAATGGGCCCTAGATCCCAGGACTAACAAATCATGCGCTGCGATTAGGGTCTGGGTCGCCACAGTTCTCGTGCGAACCTCTAGGGGCGCAACGGGTACATTCTCTTCACGTGACACCGATTGCGTTTCAATCACAGTTAATGATATGGACCGTGTCATGGATTGCGATTGAGACTGGGTCGCATGTTGCGATGTAGAGGTGGCTTTCCTTTGCGATGAAATCTGGGTCGCTAGTTGCGATGAATTTGCAGGGGGCGATGCTGGGGCACGGCCGGATACTGCTTGAGCTGGAGACGGGGACGCTGCGGTAGTGATGACGTTACCTGCGTCGGGGACGGGGTCACGGACGATGGTGACGTTAAGGGCATACCATCCCTTCATTCCCCAATGCCGTGTGTACGTGACGAGGTCTCCATTTACTAAGTCCCTCCCGGGATGGCCTTGCGGCAGGTGGGATTCTACGTCACGCCTGCCGACAAAGACCCCTGGGTAGAGGCCCGGTTCACGGATGAAGCCCCAGCCCTTCCGGAGCTGGAACTCAGTCACACACCCCTGCCGCCGCGGTTCCCTCAGGGTACCTTTCTCTCTCCGGACACTCTCTTTGTCCGCGATCAGCTCTGCATGTTGTCGCTGACGGTTCCGCTGAGCTTCCCGCTCTTCCTCCTGCTGGCGTTTCTTCTTCTCCTCACGACTCTGCCATTCATGTTCCCACTGGGCGGTGTAGGCGACGTCATCCAGGCGCGCCATCTCGTCCCAGTCCACGTCTGGTAGTGACGGACAGGACCCCTCCGGTGTCCCTGCCGGGGACCGATCATCTGCTGCGGCCTCCTGGCCGGGCGGGCGTTCCGGAACAGGCAATACCTCCTCAACCTCCTTCGCCTCCACCGCTTCACCGGTGGGATCAGGATCGGTACTTTCGGGGGCAGCCTCCGGTTGCTCCTTCGCCTTGGGCAGCAGACTCTTCGGTATCTGGAATCGTGGGGGGTCGTTGAGGGGAGAGATCACCGTGTCCCACAGCCTCCGCTGCTCCAGGGTACGCCGGCGTCTCTCGATCTCTTCAAAGCCAGGTTGGTACTGGACCATCTTCTTCAGGCGTGCATTTTCTTCTTGAATCTCTAGCAACGCCTGCTGCAGGTGCAGGAACCTGGATAACTCCGATGCTGGTGGCAGCTTGGCTGGGGCACGGGGCCTGCCTTCCTCCGCTTCCCTGCTCGGCTGCACACGTCCTGCTTCCATGATGTTCCAGAAGATTCTTTCTTCTTTTTCCAGAGACATCCGGTCTCTTCCGTGGAGGTGGGGTTTGCGTCTCCTCCTCCTCGCAGGGAAGGTGAAGAGGAGGCGGACCTCCTTTGCTGTAGGGCAGGATCGCATATTGTAATAGCACTTTGAGAGGGCAGGCATTTTCTTCGCGCCACAGGGGGGTAGACGCCCACGAAGGTACGCCCACCTTCTTCTCCAGCGCCTGAGGGCGCGAATATGGCGACAAAAATGGCGATTTTGGCGCCAAAAGTGCAACAGTCCTTTTTCACAAAAACAATTCCTTAGGCACACAGGGCTCGCAATTCCGCGAGTTTCGCATCCTGTTCGTGACGCCAGGTTTTGTGTCGACCCGCCACCACAATTGTGGATTACCAGGGCAATGGGGTACTCAGAGCCGAGCCCATGGAAGTCTATGGGGTTGTCACAGGTAGCTGTGGCTCGGTCTGTGGCCCTGGCGGTCTGGCGTATGTTGGGGGGAATATTTACAGGGGATAGGTTTATATACAGTTCGTGACGCCACCTGTAGTCTTCTGGTAATTTATACCAGCGCTGCTGTAGATCTCTGAGGGGATGGTGATGCAGCTAGATGTCGGGTCCCCTACAGGTGGGACTCTTCCCTCAGGTCGGTAGTTAGGTAGGGATTGTGCAGGCATGCAATAATAACTCAGTCTCACACGGTCAGCGTCTTTCCATACCTTTACTTGTAAGATGTTCAGGCAGGTCCCAGGGAGGCTGATCCAAGGAGAGTGTATCTTGAGACAGCAGCTGGACAAGTTAGGGGCCTCCTTTACTTCCAATACAATGAGTACAACCAGCCTGAAGCGTAGTTCCCTCAATAACTCCAGCTAATCCTTAGCTGTACTGCCCAGTCAGATTTGTGTTAGGAGCCTTCCTGCGAGAGAGCTGAATTCTTATCTTGTCGTGCACTGACTCAAAGTCTTCACTCCCCCTGACCCCAGTTACGTACTGACTATAAGGGGCTTGTTTGCCGCGACCTAGGGTCCGGTAAATCTCTGGTTTTCTCTTCACTATGCTTGTAGCTAATAGTGATCCTTCGGTCCCAGTGACCGGTAGCAATGTGCAGGACTTTTCCAAGCCAAAAGCACTTTTCCAATTATCTTCCTTCCACTTTGCCCTTCGATTTGCTCGACTCTTAATAGATAGCTCAGTCTTTCTTCCAGTGGGGCACAGCTCTGACTAGGCTAAGGTGAATTAGACCACCTGTACCAGCCTCCACTTTCTGAACTGCTGACAGGCTCAAACTGGAACTGCTTCCTCCCTCCAGAGTCTTCTCTCTCTGAAGTCCAGAACTGAACTGACTAAAAATCACTCTAACACATACACCTTGACCACTCCCTCAAGAGTAAACTCCACTACCCTAAGGGTGTGTCTAGTATATGTTGAGTGAATGGATATTTAGCATTAAACTGCTGTCTCGCCACACACTCTCCAGGGTACTGCGTGTGCCTAACACCAGGGCTACACATATACCTTACTGCAATCACACAGCCAGGCTGCAAATCATGCTGCCTGTGGTTTCCTTGTCGATAAAAGTTCTGGTAAGCTAATTCACCCTGAAAACATCACCACTGGTTGACAAAGATCTCACCTGCTGTGAATACAGACACTGAAGGTCCTCATACACATTAGACTAATGTCAGCTGAACCTACCAAAATCGGGGGGTTTGCCCAACAATTTGTAGGGAGAGCCAGGTGACTGATGTTCAGGAGAGATTTCGATCGGACATGTCTAATTTCGGCTTGCCAATCTCAATGTTCTCCCTGAGATAAGCTGCTGGACAACGTGTTAGTTGATGGCTTTCTGATTTAGAGCACAGGAGCGCTCAGCCAAAGGAGCGCTCCTGTGTATACGAGAGTCGGCTGATATGGCTGTCGGCAGAACGATCAGTTGATTTTCTGCCGACAGCAATCTAATCTATATGGCCAACTTTATTAAAGTGACTGAAAAATCAAAGAGAAGAACGTACATAACATACGTTCTATTTTCTTGGAAAAAGAAACATCTCACGTTTTTCCATTCACATTAATGATCTCTAGTTTGAGTTTCACATAAAAACCAGAATTGAAAGTTATTCAGCAATAGAGAACTGGTGTGCACATTGCTTCATGTAGTTATAGTTTCACCTTACAGAGACGTTAAGATAATTTCACATCATTAAGTCCTTATTCTCAAGCCATTGAGAAATGAAACGGCCATTGACATGTTATATCTGCCACTCATCTATACAGAATTGCCTAAAGCTAATGTTACACAGTCTTCCTCTGTAATAGCATCTCAGGTTTATGGGATCTTTGTGCCAAAAATGACCTGAAAACAGGAGAGCAGATAACATCTAGACATCTCCTTTAAGAACATGTATTGTGTCACTGGTATGAGAAATGTAAACACGTGCCATCATATGAGTCCTATTACTGGGAAATTTAGTGATAATATTTATAAATATAGCACCAACATATTCCGCAGCGCTTTACAATTAGAGGGACTTAAGCAGACAATATCCCACATTACAGAGCAACACATTTTCCAACAATCCAAGCAGGAGTGAGGGCCCGCTCACAAGAGCTTACAATCTACGAGGATGTAGGGGAAGATACAAGATAAATCTGCTTATATTGTATGGTCCAGCCATCGTTATAATAAATAAGGGTTTCCATTTAAAGGGAATATGTCACCCAATTTTAGCCCTATGAGATAAAGATATTATTGCATAGTGCGCCCCATAACTAATCTACTAATCTATGGGTACCTATGCTATCTCCGGACACCCCAGTTTTCATGTAAAAATACCTTAGTAAAGTTCGTATTTCTGTATGCAAATTCGTGCGGTCCTGTCCGGAGTGCGGTGTTTTTTTTCTCCCACCCCACCCCCCCCGCTCCTCGGCTTCTCTTGCGTATCGCCGTCTGTGAAAAGCACAGACGGCGTTCGGCTTCCCGCGATTGCGCTTTTCAAAATCCCCTCGCGCATGTGCAGTGTGCTTTGCCAGCCAGTGGGCAAAGCATAAAATCATTACAGCACATGCGCAACTATTTTCCTCCACTTTCCTTGCCCCGGAAGTCGTCCAAGGCAAGCAGTCATTTCCAGGGCACGGAACGGCGATACGCAAGAGAAGCCGAGGAGCGGGGGTGGGGAGTAAGAAAAAAACGCCGCCCTCCGGACCGACCGCACGAATTTGCATACAGAAGTACGAACTTTACTAAGGTATTTTTACATGAAAACTGGGGTGTCCGGAGATAGCATAGGTACCCATAGATTAGTTATGGGACGCACTATGCAATGATATCTTTATCTCATAGGGCTAAAATGTAGTTATGGGACGCACTATGCAATGACATCTTTATCTCATCATAGGGCTAAAATGGGGTGACAGATTCCCTTTAATTCAATTTAAGAGTATGTTCACACGTGGTGTTTTTGTGGAACTTTTTTTCTGCACCAAAAACCAAAGAGGTAGCCGGAAATACAATTTTTGTCACGTTTTTACTTGCATTTTTTGCAGCATTTTACGTGTGTTATTTTGCTTTTTCATATGAATAGGTAAAAATAGCCGCAAAACTGCTGAAATAATTAACATGCTGAGTCTTGGCAAAAGCACAACAGGGCTGAAAATACAAACAGAAAAAAGCAGCATGTGCTTGAGATTTCAGAAATCTCACTGATTATGCTAGTACTGTAAAACATTGTGTATTTTATGCATCAAATATGCTGTATGAACACCAAGTGCGAACATACCCTAAGCTGCCTCAACCGGTCACTAAGCATTACAGTATCTGTGTATATACAAGTATTAAATGCTACAAAAATCATGGAGAGTGAGGAAAACTAGTGAAAGAAGGGACCAAATTATAAGGGGAAATGTAGGTAGGATGAATCTGAGAAATGGCAGTGCTTCCCCACACATAATCCCACTTACCCAACATAGTTCCCCCACACACATATATTATAGTAACATATATGTGGAGCCCAGCTGTGACTGGATCCATATCTTCCAGAAGGATGTACTAAAGGAAGATCCCACTAGAGGTCACTATACACACACACATCTCAGCTTACCTAAGAGACCAGTAGAGGGAGCTGTGTGTTAGGCACATAAAAAAAAACAGTTAGTTCCAGTTTTACCTCAGACAGATCAGAACAGCAGTTACCTCAGACAAGCTGTGAGGGACAGATGAGTTCCCCTCAGGACATGAGAGTGAGAGGATTCCTGTCAGAGCTCAGTCAGAGCTAAAAACAGACGGAGATTGATTGATCCTAGTCAGAGCTGAAGCTGAAGTGTAGCTCAGGAGGAAGCGTGCCGACGCTTAAGAGAGAGGCGAAGAGGCAGCATATTAACTGCCAGCGTGTGTGATCTTTATAGGACCCAGGTAGGCCGAAAGCAAGTGGAATTGGAGGGGCCAGTAAGCATTAATAGCTTTCCCCCCAGCAACGAATACCGGACGCCGGGTCCCGAGCCTATAAGGATCTCTACGACCTTTTAGGAGAACACCGGAGTTCCTGGAGGACTACAAGTCCCAGGAGTACCACAGAGTTGACACGTACAGGATCAGGGGAACAGAGTCTGCCTGATCAGCGATAAAAAGACCCTGTTCTGCCATAGAGAAGGTCCCCCACCAAGTCAGCCAGGTACAGAACAGAGACTGAGTTAGACCTAGCTACAAGCAAGTCAGGACTTCATTAAATAACGACAGAGAACAGGAGGCCATACACCTACCAGTGGAGGAATCCGGACGTACATCCTTCGCCCTGCCGTGCTCCGGGAGTATCTGCCATTCCTGCAGTAAAGGTACCAAACTGACTTTTGTGTGTGACTCACTTATTGTCTCTGACGGCGGGATCCCCATCTGTCCTGCATCCTCATATTTCTATCCACCCTGGAAGGACACTGTCTTACTTGTAGAAGACCTACCATCTAGCTGCCCAACATCATCCCTTCCAGAGTATGTGCACAGCAGCGCTGGTCCCTCTGACCAGATACTACAAGTGGCGTCACGACAACTTACACGAATTCCCATTTCATCATCCAAATCCCCTGTAAATATCCCATTTTCAGTGGGCGCCCAGGGCAACGGACCGAGCTGTGCTATCCGTGACATTCCCATAGACATCAACGGGCTCGGTGCCGAGTACCCCAAAGCCCTGGTACGTGCGCATCATCTCTTATTTGGCGTCACGAACAGGATTCTGAAGCTCGTGAAACGCGAGTCCTGTGTGCCTAATTTGAACTGTTTTTGTGCTTGAGAACTGCCAAAAATCATCAGAGACTGTATTGCCATTTTTGTAAAACAACAACCGCCATTTTATTGCCATATTCGCGCCCTGAGGCGCTGGTGAAGAAGGTGGGCGTGCACTCACCTAGTGGCGCGAAAATTAGTGGGCATACCTGAAAAAGGCGCTGAGTCCTGAACACGCCCCCAGCGCTGACGCGGCGGCAGGTCCTGTGGAGAGCTTCAGTGAACGCCCTGACGTCAGAGCGCCAGCGACACAGGTCTTCTCTCCACCGCTGTGCCGGCAGAGCTGCAGCCTTCAGAGAAGGTAGGCTACGATTAACTAAGGGGGCGCAGATATGTCACAGCAGCAAGCCGACAGCGCGGCCCAGGCCGACGACCCCAATGACTTACCACTTGGTGCTGCAGCGCAGGATGGAAATGTGGGCCCCTCACCTGGTCCTGTGGTCCCAATAGTACCGCTAACGCTGCCATACATGCCTGGAGCAAAGTGGCTCCCTCAGTACAGCGGCAAGCCAGACACCCTGTCAGGGTTCAAGCGAAAAATATGCAGCATAATGGACATGTATCCTATGACAGAAAAGCAAAGAGCTGCAGTAGTAGTGGGACAATTAACTGGTGCTGCTGAGAGAGAGGTAGAGACTTGGACGGCTGCAGACCAGGAGTCAGTGTTTGCAATTTTCTTAAAGCTACAGACTATCTTTGAGGACCGCACTGAAACAGATCTCCGGATGAGGTTTTATCAATGTTCCCAGAAATCAGATGACAGCATTAGGGACTATGTCTGCCGACTACAAGGGGCCCTGCGAGCTCTTAAACAAGTTAACCCTATAAGTGTCACCGACGAAAATAAAATGTTAAAGGAACAATTTGTACGGGGACTGAGGTCCCAAGCGGAAGGCAGGACTGTGCACTGGTGGTCCTTGGATCATCCTGATGCTACCTTTGATGCTCTTAAGGATATGGCTATAAAAGGACTGCGACCTCTGGAAACACCCGAGATGGCAACCCAGTGTCACTCGAGTGAAGCCACCCTAAAGCCAACAGCATCCACCTTTTCCCCGCTGGTGGCAGAAGCCAAAACGCAGGAGGCGCCCCCTACTGAGCTGGACTGTCTGCGCTCAGAAGTGCACCAGCTGACCAAAAACCTGGCCACTGTAATGAGTGCCCTGCAATTGCCGACGAAAGAAGAAGGAAAGATCTTGCTGGCTGACTGCCCGGAGGATGTCCCTTGGATGCGCCGGAGGAGAGGGAGGACGTCGCCCCGCCGGAGGAGGACAACACCACCCCCAGGAAGGACCCGTGACCAGCATTATCCTCGCCGAGAGATCATCTGCTACCGCTGCCACAAGGAAGGTCACCCAGCACGTCTGTGTCCTTTAAACAAGCAAATCCTGGGTCCGAGGGCCAACACCCAGGAATAGACTCCTCAGGCCCCTCAGACTGGAACCGCAGGTTTGTGGGAGGAAGACCATACCTGTCCATCATACTGGACGGGATCGCAATCCCTGCCCTGCTGGACACTGGATCCCAGGTAACCATTATACCCGATGTTCTCTACAACAAGTACTGGTCCAGTGACAGTCTCCAACCCCCAAACCCTGACTTTGCCGTATACGCCTCTAATGGTCTCCCTCTTGAATTACGGGGGGCTAAAGATGTAGACGTGAAAGTGGGGAGAGTGGAGCTGAAGAATCAGGGACTTCTTGTAGTAAAGACTGTTAATGAAGAAAATGGGTTGAATGTGGTCTTAGGCACTAACATTATTAGTAACTGTTTGGAGGAGGTTGTGTTTTTACTCCAACAGCTTGCTGAAATCGCCAGACCAAAGCAAAAGGGAGAGATCCGGAAGGAGATCCGAACCCTGATGTGCCAGCAGCAAGTGAAACTGACCGGTGGTGAGATTGGTAATGTACGGGTAACAGACCCGAACCCCATTGTGATACCCCCTATGAGTGAAATGCTTATTTGGTGTAGAGCAGCAATAGGTCTGAGAGGACAGAACTACCAAGCAGTAGTAGAGCCCCATTGTTCAGAGCACAGACCTACACTCTTGACTGCCAGAGGGGTAGTGGATGTACATAATGGGAGGGTGCCAGTGCGTCTTCTCAACTGGGGAGAAGATGAAGTCAAATTACCACGTTACGCCACTGTTGCTAAGTTACATGCTGTGGATAATAACTCCATTCACCCAGCGGAGCCCTTAACCTCCCCACAACCAGTGGAGGATAACGGTCCGACCACCCAGGTGGAGGATTGGTGTCAGCAGCTCCATGTTGGGACAGACACCACTCCAGCCCACCAGAAACAAGGAGTATACCGGGTAGTTCAAGAGTATGCTCAGGTATTCAGCAAACACCCGCTCGACTTTGGGACAATTAAAGGGGTTCAACATCACATCCCCACAGGCAATCATCCTCCCATTAAAGAACGGTACAGGCCTATACCACCAGCACATTACCAGAAAGCCAAGGAAATGTTGCGTGATATGAAAGAAGCAGGGGTGATAAGGGATAGTTGCAGTCCCTGGGCAGCACCTCTAGTCTTAGTTAGGAAAAAGGATGGAAGCATGCGAATGTGTGTAGATTACAGACAAGTAAATCGCATTACACATAAAGATGCATACCCTTTACCACGCATTGAGGAATCTTTAGCTGCACTAAAAACTGCTAACTACTTCTCCACCCTTGACCTCACTAGTGGGTACTGGCAAGTAGCTGTGGCTGAGGAGGATCGGGAGAAGACGGCTTTCACCACCCCGATGGGGCTCTGTGAGTTTGACAGAATGCCGTTTGGACTCAGCAGTGCCCCTGGCACGTTCCAGAGAGTAATGGAGAGCTGCCTGGGACATCTCAACTTCGAAACTGTGTTGCTGTACCTGGACGACGTCATCGTGTACTCCAAAACGTATGAAGACCATTTGAAGCACCTGGCGGAGGTATTTGAGTCACTGTCCAAGTATGGGATGAAACTGAAGCCTTCTAAGTGCCACCTGCTCAAACAAAAAGTACAGTATCTGGGACATATCGTCAGCTCTGAAGGAGTAGCGCCAGATCCTGAGAAGGTCACCGCCATCCAGAAATGGCCGGAGCTGAAAAATCTCAGGGAGGTGCGACAGTTCCTAGGACTGACAGGATACTACCGGAGGTTTGTAAAAGATTACACTAAGAAAGCAGCTCCTCTGCAAGACCTCCTGGTGGGACAGTCCCTCAAAGGCAGAAATTCTCAATTCAATTGGGGTAAAGAACAGGCAGAAGCATTCAAGGAAATGAAGGAGATCCTGACAGGTGATGAGATCCTAGCTTACCCTGACTACAGCCAGCCGTTCCTGTTGTATACAGATGCCAGCAACGAAGGATTGGGAGCAGTCCTCAGTCAGAAGCAAAATGGCCTGGAGAAAGTCATCGCCTATGCTAGCAGGAAGCTCCGCCCGACCGAAAGGAACCCAGAGAACTATAGCAGCTTCAAGTTGGAGTTCCTGGCACTGGTCTGGGCCATCACGGAGAGGTTTAAACACTACTTGGCCTCCAACAAGTTCACTGCCTACACTGACAACAACCCTTTGACGCATCTTGAAACAGCCAAGCTGGGAGCCATGGAACAACGATGGGTGGCTCGACTGTCAAATTATCAATTCACAATTAAGTACCGGGCGGGCCGCAAGAATGCCAATGCTGATGCCCTGTCCAGGATGCCTCATGAATCAGACACTGAAGAGGAAGTGGATGATCTGGAAGAGATTGAACTACCTGCCTTTCACCGGAATGGGGTGATCTACGAGCAACAAGCCAGCAGGAGATCGTGTAGTAAGAGTTGAATCCTTTACCTCACCACAGCTGGAAAGAGACTCAGGACAGCGATCCAGTGGTCAGCCGTATCAAGGAGCTGATAACCCAGGAAGGTTCCTCCTTGGAGAAAGACGCACCTCTACCAGCAAGGCAGCTGTGGAATGAAAGAAGCCGGTTGTTCATCTACCGTGAGAAGTTGTGCAGGAGATACGTCAAACCGAGGACCCATGAAATGGTCTGGCAGATAGTAGTTCCCAGAGCAGACATCCAGATGGTGTTAGAAGCCTACCACGATCAAGCGGGACACTTTGGCTGGAAAAAGCTGGAGACCCTGTTGAAGTGTCGGTTCTACTGGGTAGGGATGCGCAGCTCCATCGAGAAGTGGTGCCGGAACTGTGGACCCTGTGACTACAGCAGTCAGAAGGCACCCCTGCAGCCCATCCAGACGACTCGCCCTTTGGAAGTCGTGGCCCTGGACCATGTGAAGTTGTCACCCAGCCGGTCAGGATATTCCTATGCCCTGACTATGGTGGATCATTACTCCAAATTCCTGGTGGTCGCCCCTGTTAAAGATCTGACAGCAGAGACAGCAGCAAAGACCTTCCAAGCAAGTTTCTGCAGACCACACGGTTATCCTGAACAGGTGTTAACTGATCAAGGCCCAGCCTTCGAAGCCGAATTATTCAAGGAGTTCTGTCACTTGTACGGGTGTAAGAAGATCAGAACAACACCGTACCACCCCCAAACCAACGGACTTTGTGAAAAGATGAATCACATCGTCATTGACTTACTGAAAACTGTACCGCTGGAGGAAAGAAATCGGTGGCCAGACTTGTTACCTGACCTGGTAGACATGTACAACCATATACCGGTGAGTTCCACCAACTGCACCCCAGCCTATCTCATGCGGGCAAGACCAGGAAAGCTGCCCATGGATCTAGAGCTTGGTGTTGTAGAACCCGAAGCGGATGTAACTACTGGAGACTGGAACACAAACAGACAGGAACAGTACAGAAAAGTACAGGCCTGTGTTGAGGAAAGTCTTAATCGAGGAAGGGATAAACAAGCAGATCGCTACAATAAAAGTGCGCCGGCTGAACCTTTCGCACCTGGTGAAATCGTACTGAAAAGAAAGAGAAGGTTACACAAACTCGACGATCAGTGGGAAAGAGAGCCCTACATCATACAGAGTTCAAGGTTTGATAACAAGAAAACGTGCATAATAAGCAAGGATGGAGGAAAAACAACTGCAACTGTGTCTAGAGACCATCTAAAGTTGTGTCCGGACCCATTAAAGCTCCGTGAGGAAGAACCTGTTGTCAATCAGGAAAAGAGTGATGAAGCAGTTATACATAGAGACTTGGGAGATTTCCCCGCAGATTGGCCCAGAATTGGAGAAGCTGTAATCATTCCCGTGCTTCAATTTTATCAACCGCAAGAAGAATCTCTAAATCCAATTGCACCAATTGTGCCAGTAGAGTCAGTTCCAGAAGGACCTGTTCCGGAAGAACCTCAACCAGTGGAACCACGAGAAGCAGCACCACAAGAAGCAGAATCCCAAGAAACTGAGCCTCAGGAAGAAGGATCCCCTGCAGAAGTTGCACCGGTTCACTCAGTTTACAGTGTCTTGCCAGCCCAGTAGGGAGGTTGAGACAATTCTATAATTCACTCTCACATAGCACAAACAGGGAAACTGCTACCCCACAGGTCATTGCACCACGCAGATCTGAACGTAGCACAAAAGGACACATCCCTGCTAGCTTCAGAGATTAGTTTAACCTCTGGCAAATGTAAATAATTGTTTAAAGTCATTATATATAAATGTACATATGTTTGCTTATAATGTATATATCAGTATTTATTGACCTGTTTTCCCTTATCATCTTGGAACAAGAGGAATGGACATTATTTTCTACTTGTTTTCTCACCCCGATTTGAGCATCCTTTCCAAAAGAGACTGCGACTTTTATGGTTGCTCAAAGTTCCTCAATCCCTCATTGTACATAATTGATTAGTTTTGTCAGTAAGCATTAATAGCTTTCCCCCCAGCAACGAATACCGGACACCGGGTCCCGAGCCTATAAGGATCTCTACGACCTTTTAGGAGAACACCGGAGTTCCTGAAGGACTACAAGTCCCAGGAGTACCACAGAGTTGACACGTACAGGATCAGGGGAACAGAGTCTGCCTGATCAGCGATAAAAAGACCCTGTTCTGCCATAGAGAAGGTCCCCCACCAAGTCAGCCAGGTACAGAACAGAGACTGAGTTAGACCTAGCTACAAGCAGGTCAGGACTTCATTAAATAACGACAGAGGACAGGAGGCCATACACCTACCAGTGGAGGAATCCGGACGTACATACTTTGCCCTGCCGTGCTCCGGGGAGTACCTGCCATTCCTGCAGTAAAGGTACCAAACTGACTTTTGTGTGTGACTCACTTATTGTCTCTGACGGCGGGATCCCCATCTGTCCTGCATCCTCATATTTCTATCCACCCTGGAAGGACACCGTCTTACTTGTAGAAGACCTACCATCTAGCTGCCCAACATCATCCCTTCCAGAGTATGTGCACAGCAGCGCTGGTCCCTCTGACCAGATACTACAAGTGGCATCACGACAACTTACACGAATTCCCATTTCATCATCCAAATCCCCTGTAAATATCCCATTTTCAGTGAGCGCCCAGGGCAACGGACCGAGCTGTGCTATCCGTGACATCCCCATAGACATCAACGGGCTCGGTGCCGAGTATCCCACGGCCCTGGCGGGTGGCTCATATACATAGTAACATAGTTAGCAAGGCCAAAAAAAAGACATTTGTCCATCCAGTTCAGCCTATATTCCGTCAGAATAAATCCCCAGATCTACGTCCTTGTAAACAACCTAATAACTGTAAGATACAATATTGTTACGCTCCAGGAAGACATCCAGGCCTCTCTTGAACCCCTCGACTGAGTTCGCCATTACCACCTCCTCAGGCAACGAATTCCAGATTCTCACTGCCCTAACAGTGAAAATGTTCTATCTATCACCCCCCTCCCAGTATGGTGCCCCTCTGCCCAATCATACGAGTTCACTGGTTCTATAAAATACCTATGTAACCCCATTACCATGATGATTCTTCTATTTTCCTTATGTCGATGAGATGATGTGATTAAAAACAGTCTTCTTAGCTTCTAAACAGTAAGTCTCTTTTCCTTGCATAAGTCATCTCTTCTTCAAATTCTGACCCAGCTGCTCCTCTGCCCCCTCTAGGGACTTTGCAGTAAGTAGAATTGTACTTCTGATGATGACTCAGGCAGGGAAAAGAGACTTCCTGTCTCTACAAAAAGCTTAGGATTCAGTGATGTCATAGACCTAATGGGAAAGGGAAGAATTAACTGGGTAGAAAGGCAAACGAGCAATTGTAAGTATACAGTGCTACATAATATGATTGCAATATATTAAGAAGAAAAACATTTTTATGGGAGTGCTCCTTTAACTGTTATGTTTCGGTAGCTGAGGAGAAACTGCAAAAAATAGCCAAAGTAGCAATACACCAGAGAGGCTGGAAACTATTGGATTGCAGTAACCTAAACTAACCGCCAAACTAGAAGTAGCCGTGGTGCGTACCTACGGTGATCCTAGACGCCTCGTCACAGCCGGAGAGATAGCTACACCTAAAGGCAGAAAGATGAATCCTATCTTCCCCGTAGCAGAATCCCCAAAGAAATAGGAAGCCCCCGAACAAGTAATGGCGGTTAGACAAGAAGAAAACACGGACACAGACAGAAAATAGAATGATCAAACGCTGGGGCCCAATCTGTCTAGATAGAAAAGTATAGGAAAGAATTCTGACTGCAACCCAAAAAAAAACCCTGACAAAAATACCAACACTTCTGATTAACAAAAAAACCTGAGATCACACGATCTCTACCACCTAAATCAGATCTCTGGAGTAACACACAGCAACACAGCAAATAAAAAGTGACAAAGGAACAAAGCAAAAATGCAAGCACACAATCAATGAGCACAATTGCAGCGCAAGACCCCAAAAGGGGATCAGGCTGCAGTCCACTGCAAGCAGCAAACCAGCAGTGAAAATCCAACAGAGGAGAAAAAAAGCAAAACACTTATCTGAATGAGAGCAGGAAAGCAAGATGTGCTCCAAGCAAGAGCAGGAAGAACAATTGATTACCGGCAAGGCTGCTGGGAACTCAGGTCACTTATATCATACCATTCAGAGCCAGCTGAAGGCCATTCAGTAATTAGTTCATTACCCTCAGCAACCACCGGAGGGAGCCCCAGCTCAGAAGTCGCCTCCAAGGTATTCACAACATTTAACCCTTTCACAACCTTCAACGTGAAAAGGAAAAATTTAGTGCTAAATCTACATTTTTGCGGGAAAATGTATTTTTTTCATTTTCATGGCTCAACGTTATGAAATTCTGTGAAGCACCTGTGGGTTCAAGGTTCTCACCACACTTCTAGGTAAGTTCCTTGAGGGGTGTAGTTTCCAAAATGTCACTTGTGGTGGTTTTACGCTGTTTAGGCATATCAGGGGCTCTGGAAACAACATGTCGTCCGCTAGCCCAGCCAATTTTGTGCTCCAAAAGATGAATGCCACTTTCTCTCTCCCAAGCCCTGCCATGTGCCCAAACAGAATTTTTCCACCACATATGGGGTATCTATTTACTCAGGAGAAACTGCAACAAATTGTATTGTGCATTTTCTTCTTTTACCCTTTTCAAAATGTTAAATTTGGGTGTAAAGCAATATTTTTGTGGGAAACAATAATATTTTCATTTTTTCTTCTGCATTGTTTTAATTCTGGTGAAGCCCCTAAATGGTTATTAAACTTCTTTAATGTGATTTTGAGCACTTCGAGGGGTGCAGTTTTTACAATGGTGTCACTTTAGAGCATTTTCTGTCACATAGAACCCTCAAAGTCACTTCCAATGAGATGTGTTCCCTCAAAAAAATTGGTTTTGTAAATTTTGTTGGAAAAGTGAGAAATTTCTGTTAAACCTTCTAACTTACTAACAAAAACAATTTTAAAAAAATTATGCTTAGATAAAGTAGACATATGGTAAATGTTATTTGTTATCATTTTTTCTCAAATTTTCATAAATAAACGCAAATTATATCGACCAAACTTTACCACTAATATGAAGTACAATGTGTCACGGAAAAAAATCTTAGAAACATTGGGATATGTTGAAGCGTTCCAGAGTTCTAAGCTCAAGTGACACTGGTCAGAATTGAAAAAAATGGCCTGCTCAGGAAGCTGAAAAAAGGCTAGGGTGTGAAGTTGTTAAAGGGAATCTGTCACCCCATTTTAGCCATATCAGCTAAAGATATGACTGAATAGTGCGTCCCATAAGCAAGCTATCGGTATGTAGCTTATATCCAGATACCCCTGTTTTGATAGCAAAATACCTTTGTAAAGTTGGGATTCCTTCCTGTAAATCAGGGCGGTCCGGTCCGGAGGGCGGCGTTTTCTCTCCTCTCCCCCACCCCGCTCTCCCCCGGCGTTCTGCTTCCCACGATTACGCTTTTCAAATTCCCCCCCGTGCATGCGCAGTGTGCTTTGCCCAACAGTGGGCAAAGCATAAAATCATTGCAGCGCATTCGCAACTATTGCCATTACTTTCCTTGCCCCGGAAGTCGTCCAAGGCAAGCAGTCATTTCCGGGGCAAGGAAAGATTTGCGCATGCGCTGTAATGATTTTATGCTTTGCCCACTGCGTGCTCGGGAAAACCCAAGCAACTAGTATACTCACTCATCACTGCCCTCCATGCCCATGGCAGTGAAGAGAGGTGAATATTCATTTCTCTTAAGTAGCGGGCAAAAGTGACCGCCTGGTGACTGACACTGTGCGTGCTACTTAATAGCAATGAATACAGCCCTCCACGCACATAGTTCCGGTGTGGAGAGTAGTAAGTATTCCGTCACCTGTGCTCTGCTTGTAAGCATCACATGCATCACTGCCATGCACTGCTTACAAGCATCAGCTGCTGGCACTGGAACAAGATGCTGCGAGGGAGTGCAGGAAGGTAAGTATAATGGGATTTTTTTTTGTTTTTTTGATGGGGGCCATGCATAGCAGGATGGGGATGGGGGAAAATCATACCAGTATAGGGATGAGGAACCTTGTATGCCAGGATAAGGATGAGGAGCCATGCATACAAGGATAGGGATGAGGAGCCATGCATACCAGGATAGGGATGAGGAGCCATGCATACCAGGATAGGGATGAAGAGCCATGCATACAAAAATAGGGATGAGAAGCCATGCAGACCAGGATAGGGATGAGGGGACAATGCATTACAGGATAGGAATGAGGGGACAATGCATACCAGGATGGGGATGAGGAGCCATGCATACCAGGATAGGGATGAGTGGACAATGCATACCTGGCTTATACTCAAGTCAATAAGTTTTCCCATTTTTTTGTGGTAAAATTAGGTGCCTTGGCTTATACTCGTGTCGGCTTATAGTCCAGTATATGCTGTATGGTATATATATTGTACTCATAAATAAATATTGTTTTGAAAAAAAAAAAAGTACACATTTGGTATCACCGTATCACTGACCTACAAAACTGTCCCACTACTTAACCCCTTCAGTGAACACCATATAAAAAAAGTTGAGGCAAAAAAATATGCTTTTCATCATACTGCCAAACAAAAAGTAGAATAAAACACAATCAAAAGACAAATGTAAATAAAAATGGTATCGCTGAAAGCATCTTGTCTCTCAAAAAACAAGCTGCCATACAGCTCTATTACATACAGCTCTGGTGTTAGTGAAAGGGGTCTCTCATCCTGTCAGGGTTGTGAATGAGTGTGGTGCCACGTCAGTAACTGCATGGGCCACATCATCTCACTACCCATGCCTCCCTGGGCCTGTGTGGACAGGGGGTGTCTGTGTAAAACTGTGCCAAGCTGACCTTACGCGTCCCTAGGGGTGCGGAACCTCACATTGGTGCAAGTGAGGAGGGAGTACCACGTGATCCTTTGGATGTAATAGTGATGTCAGGTGGGGTGGCGAGGTGCGGGTTCTTCACATGTAGAGTGAGCGGTGGTATTCTGCTTGATCTCACAAACGTTATATTCTGCCATCCTTCACAAACGTTATAAATCTGGTATCGCTGTGATCGCATCAACCCGAAAAATAAAGTTGTCTAATCACTTATTCCACAACAGGAATAGTGTAAAAATAAAATAAAACCAATTCTTCCCCTGCTGTTGATTTGTTCACTCTGCCTCACAAAGATCGCAGTATGGCTTGACTTACATTTATGCTGTGCGCTACGCTGAGCACTTACACCGTTACACCGCAGTATCCGTGTAAATCTCTGAAATACGTGATTCAGATGGAACCCCCGGTGGAAGATTCCCTATAATGAGGCAGATGAAGGCACTGTGGATGCTGTCTCGCCTATGATTCGGCGGTGTCCCTCTTTTTAGGGCCTCTTTTTAGAGGCCAGACAGAGTCAAGAGTTAAACTGCTGCCTCATTATAATGAATGAATGAATCCCTTTTGGGGGCTTAATCTGAATCACTTCATTTGACATTTCTGTAGTGATGAGAGCCCACTTAATTTATGGGTTCATGTCTACAGAAGCACGAGCTGGGTATATTATACTGGGCACTACAATGTATGGATACTACTATAGGATATTTGCAATTTTCAATCAGCAACATCCACTGCTGCTTGTTTCTGTAAAACACCCATAGAGTCAAAATCATCAGTCCACTTATAAATAAATTTCCAAAGGAGTATAATATCCAAAATAGGGTCACTTGATGTGGGTATTCTGCTCTTCTAGCACTTAGGGGTACTGTATATGGAGTCTGCAAACTATTCTAGGAAACTCTCCGCTCCAGGAGGTAAATAGCGCTCCATCCCTCCTGAGTCTCGCCATGTGGCTAAGTAGTACTGTACAGCTACATATGGGGTATTTCCACTTTTAGCAGAAATTGTGTAACATTTTGGTGACATTTTTACCCATTTTCCCTTGTGAAAACGTAAAATCTGGGGTAAAACAAAATTTTTAAAATTGTAATAATTTTTTCTTAACTGCCCAATGGTATAAAATTATGTGACACACCGGTGGTGTTAATATGATTACTTACATTTAGATGAATTCATTGAAAGATGTAGTTCATGAGATGGGGTCACTTATGGGGTTTCTGCTGTTCTGGCACCTTAGGGGCTCTCCCCCTAGTGCATCATGGCACCCGCAAACCATAACAATAAAATATGCACTAAATGATGGCACTTCTTCCCTTCTGAGTTTTGCAGTGTGCCTCAAAAGCAGTTCCCAATTACATGAAGGGTATTGGCGCACTCAGGAGAAACTGCACAACAAACTGAGAGGTCCATTTTTTCCTATTAGCCCTTAAAAAAATTTTAATCCCAATTTTTTTTTATAACAGTAAAAATGTTATTATAATTGCTGTTCTGGCAACTCAGGAGCTTTGCCAATGTGACATGGCACCCTAAAACCATTCCAGCAAAATCTGAACTCCAATATGGCACTTCTTCCTTTCTGAGTTTTGAACTGTGCCTCAAAATTAGTTTTCTACCACATATGTGGTATTGGTGTACTCAGGAGAAATTGCACAACAAATTGTATAGTGCAATTTCTCTTGTTGCCCTTGTGAAAATAAAAAAAATTGGGGCTATGATTTTTTATTTTCACAGTTCAACATTATAAACTTTTGTGAAGGACCTGGGGGTTCAAGGTGCTCACCACACATCTAGATACATTCATTTAGGGGTCTAGTTTCCAAAATTTCACTTGTTGGGGGTTTCCACTGGTAAGGCACATCAGGCACTCTCCAAATGTGACATGGCATCAGCTAATGATTCCAGCAAATTTAACGTTCAAAAAGTAAAATGTCACTCCTTCTCTTCAAAGTTCTGCCATGCACCTAAACAATTGTTTTCCTCCACATTTTGGGTATCAGTGTACTTGGACTCGTATTCTCCTGTTACCCTTGCGAAAATGCAAAATTTGAGGCTGAAAGAACATTTTTGTGTGAAAAATTTGTTTTTTTATTTTTTTATTTTCAAGGCTCTACTATATAAACTTGTGTGGAGCACCTGGGGCTTCAAGGTGCTTACCACACATCTAGGTAAGTTCATTGAGGGGTCTAGTTTCCAAAATGGGGTCACTTGTCTATTGTTTAGACACATCATCCGCTCTCCAAACATGACATGGCCCTACCATGCGCCAAAACAGTACTTTTCCCCCACATAAGGAGTATTGGCATGCTCAGGAGAATTTGCACAACAAAATTTTGGAGTCCATTTTCTCCTTTTACCCTTGTGAAAATAAAAAAAATTTGGGCGGTAAAATAAAAATTTTGTGAAAAAAATTTAAATGTTAATTTTTTCCTTTTACATTGCTTTTATTCCTGTGATGCAACTGAAAGGTTAATAAATTTATTGAATGTTGTTTACAGCACCTTGAGGGGTATGGTTTTTAGAAAGGTGTCAATTTTGGATATTTTCTGTCAAAAAGGCCCCTCAAAGTCACTTCAAATATGATGTGGTCACTAAAAAAGTGGTTTTGTAAATTTTGTTGGAAAAATTAGAAATTGCTGATCAATTTTAAGCCTTCTAACTTCGTAACCAAAAAAATTCTGTTTAAAAAATTGTGCTGATGTAAAGTAGACATGTCGGAAATTTTGTTTAACTATTTTCTGTGACATGACTCTCTGGTTTAAGGGCATAAAAATTGCAAAATTTTCATCATTTTTTTTCACAAATAAACGCAAGTCATATCAAGCAAATTTTACTACTATCATGAAGTACAATATGTCACAAAAAACAATCTCAGAATCACTGGGATCCATTTGAGCATTGCAGAGTCAATGTTGAAAACAGGCTTGGGAGGTGAAGGGGTTAAAGAGGACCTTTCAGCAAATTTTTCATGTTGAACTGGACACACAATATAATACTGGCTGTAGAGCAGAATAAAACATTTTTATTTTGCTTAAAGTTAACTCATTAGGTGGAAAGTATTTTGAAAACTAAAATGTTTCCTTCCCCTCTGCAGCCGTTATTATGTGTGTCTAGTGCAATATGAAAAATGTGGTAAAAAGTCCTCTTTAACTACTGATTATTTTAGTTACCGTATATACTCGAGTATAAGCCGAGGCCCCTAATTTTGCCACGGAAAACTGGGTAAGCCTATTGACTCGAGTATAAGCCGGGTGTATAAGTCGCCATCCTGCTCCGTGCTCCCCCATCCAGCTCTGTGCTCCCATCCCGCCCCTGATTCGGTTTCTCTCTGTTGTCGCCTCCCCCCCCCCCCCTCTCTGCTCCCCCAATCCTCCGCTGTGCTCCCTCTGTCCCCCTTCTGCTTCCCCTTCTGCTCCCTGTCATCCCCCTCTGTTTCTTGCCCCATCCCCTCCTGCTCCGTCCTCCGCGTCCTCTCTGTGCCTCCCCCATCCTCCTTCTCTGCTCCCTCCTCCTGTCCCCCCGTCACCTGCCCGTGCTCCTCTGTGCCCTCCATCCCCGTCGTGCCCGTGCTCTTCACATCCATCCTCCCTGTCTGCTCCGTCTCCTGTTCCTCCATCCTCCCCAGTCCTGCTCCTGTGCTCCTCTGTGCTTCCATCCTCCCACCGGTCCTGCTCCGTCCCCTCTGTGCTCTCATCCTCCCCCACTGCTCCGTGCTCCCTGTGCTCTCCATCCTCCCCAGTCTGCTCGTGCTCCTTATGTTCTCCGTCCTCCCCCCATCTGCTCCGTGCTCCTGTCTCCTCCATGTCTCCATCCTCCTCACATACTCACCCTCCCGTGCATGCTGAAGTCTCGGCATCCCGTTTACCCGCTTCCTTTCAGCTCTCTGACTGACGATGACTAAACGTCATTAGCCATGATATATGGACCCACGCCTAGGGATGGAGTCGCTACAACGGAGGATTGCCGGGACTTCACGATGGCATGGGAGGTGAGTTTGATGTTCCCAGCCACAGGCTCCTGCCGCGGCACTCCCTCCCCCCGCTGGTTTCTGCCCAATGACTCGTGTATAAGCCGAGGGGGCATTTTCAGCACAAAAAAAGGTGCTGAAAAACTCGGCTTATACACGAGTATACACAGTATATTTTTATTTTAATGAACTTGTCAATAAATATTGTGAAATATATTGGTTATTAAAAATGGAGATTTGATACTAAGGGAGAAATACATAACTTTATAGTTACAAAAACATTTTTTTTTCAGGTGGAATTTTCAGAGGAGAAATATCAGTAGTGAGAACAGTAGATGTCTGTCTACATCGTAGTGTCAGAATGTTATTCTTTTAAATGTATATGGATTATATAATTACTAGGAAATAAAGGATTTCTTATTTCTCAGAGCTGCCATTTCCAGTCTTTAAATAAATCATTGAAATACTTTAAAGGTTTACATTTAAACAAAAAAATCAGACGACTATAACAGAATGGAAATATTATTGTAATGTCTGCCCTGAGCATGTACCTCTCCAAGAACAGCAGTACAAGAAGATCACTCAAGTCCCTGGAACATTTCACATTATTGTTCTGCACTTGTCCTACTTTTATGTTCTGCAAAGGTTCAAAGTGAATCAGAAGGGAAAAAGCAACATCTGCAGAGTGTCAGCCCCTTCAGCTTCTTGAGGTTCATAGCTAGGGCTGGGACAAGGTATTTTGGTGCCCTAAGCAACCGACCAAGAAAAGGAATGGGTTACAGAATTTAGTAATAGGACCCCAAACGCATCCCTACCAGATGGGTTAGGTAATAACTGCTCTGACAATCACTTCTACTAGGATCTTTCTCTACCTTTTCACCAAAAAATAACAGCAAAAGTAAAAATGTGGTGTACTTTAGGGGTAAGACCTAACAGGGAGTGCAATTTCACAGTTAGACATAGGATTGACCACTGTTTGCAGACTGTTTTATATAATACTAGGGACAAATAGCGATATTCATTCCGGACACCCTGCGATACCAAATAATAGAAAAAATGGAAAATGAAAAATAATATAAATAATATAATAAAGTATTAAATGTATCTATATATTATTGATATCACCAAACAAAAAGATGGCTGACCACCCGAATATAAAAACAAAGAATATATATTGGGAAATGGCGGGACGGCAACAAATGGTGGAATGCAAGAGAATGAATATACATGAACTAATTAAAACAGAAAAATAATCTAAAATATGAAATACACATGGAATAGGAATAAAAAATAGGCCTTTATTAACACATGGCTGAATACAAATACCACAAGAAATGTATATATGTAAAAAGATTAATACAGATAATAACAAATAATGATATAAAAATAAACAATGGCACACTCACAAGTATAGCCAATTAGGCTGAATTTATAGAGGCTAGTAGGTGTAACCTGATGGTAATATACACATATGGTCACATTTGGGGCACGGATTTGTGGCACACTCCAGAACTGCATTGGTCTTCAGGTATATTATTGGCACATAGCACATTGAGGCATTTTTTCCTTTTTCACTAGTTATATATTAGCACAATGCACATTGCACTTTTTTCTAATGGGCTTTGATGCATTCTATATTTGGATACTTTGTCTATGTGCGTGGTGTTTTGCACACATTTGTGTAGTGATTAGTAAATTATGTGCACATAATACACTTTTTTGGTTTTTTCACATGATATAGATTTTTTATTTTTTATTTTCTGAGCACATTATTTTTGCCTGATTTGCACTTTTTTCATTATCTTTTTGCATACAGATTGTGTTTATTCAGGTTTAACGTGCACATTTTGGGCAATCGCTCACTTGCACTTAATTTTTTAGTTTTTTAATCTTTATATATTTTTTTGAAAAAACCCAATGTGACCATATGTGTATATTACCATCAGGTTACACCTACTAGCCTCTATAAATTCAGCCTAATTGGCTATACTTGTGAGTGTGCCATTGTTTATTTTTATATCATTATTTGTTATTATCTGTATTAATCTTTTTACATATATATATTTCTTGTGGTATTTGTATTCAGCCATGTGTTAATAAAGGCCTATTTTTTATTCCTATTCCATGTGTATTTCATATTTTAGATTATTTTTCTGTTTTAATTAGTTCATGTATATTCATTCTCTTGCATTCCACCATTTGTTGCCGTCCCGCCATTTCCCAATATATATTCTTTGTTTTTATATTCCGGACACCCTGTTTTAAATGACAAACCCAACGATAATCATGAAAACTAATATTTCTTAACTGTAATGGGTGGCCAGCATTTGGTAGATACACTAATGGAAACCAAATAGACCCTTTTTAGATAAAGGAATATGTCTAATGGTGTTTGCGCCCTTCATACAACAAATATAGCTTGCTACAAAACTGATGATAGTTCTGGTGACTTATTCATCTAGTGATGGTTTTTCTGGTGCTGTGTTCATGTACTACTGATGGCTCTGGTAATGTATCCATGTAGTGATGATAGTTCTAATGATGTATTTATCACTAAAACCATCAACAGTTCATGAATAAGACACCAAAATCATCAATAATACATGAATATTGAACCAGAAGCATCATCAGTAAATAAATATGTTACCAGAACCACCATCAGTACATGAATACATTACTAGAACCACCTTCAGTACAGGACTAAATCATCAGAACCACCATAAGTATGTCACTACAAGAACAAAGCTTAGTACAGGGATCAATTGTAATGTCAGGTCAGCCCCATATGCATTTGTATCACACAAATCCACAACTCCCAGTATGTTCTTAATAATGGTAAGGAGATACTGAGAGTTGTTGTTACTAGCCATCATCTGACTGTAGACCATACAGCAATCACAGTAGTGATGGCATGTAGGCAGAATCACAAATAAACATATACATCATGGTACTTTGTAGGTGACATCTGCTCTGATTGGAGTCGTTCTCTTTCTTTTCGTCTCCATCTTGTCCAGATGCCATAATGACTTTTCACAGCTAATCTATACAGACTTGCCATTTTCTCTGGTCTTCTGCACAAACTTATTCCATAGTGCTGTAGTAGTCAGGACAGGTGCACACGACCATTCATATCGGATGATTGCCACCCGTGGGTTTGACCCATTGCATTCATACCCATGTTATTCTATGGGTTTGTCCACATGTCCGATTTTTCCTTGAAACACTTGGTGACGTGTGATTTTGATATGAGTATTGGCTCAAAATCAGCAGTCAAAGTTAATGGGTCCATGGAAAACATTTGACTGTACTTGGATGACATCCAAGTGCCATCTAATTTTTAAACCATGACTGAGTAGAGAAGATGGAGAAGCATTTCTTTGTCTTTCCCCTCCAAGAAAAACTGATCCCACTCTGATCAGATTCTGATCAGCATAATCGGACCATTTTCCTCATATAAGAAAAATGGTCATGTGCACCTACCCTCACTGTGAGAAAGGGAAATTAGATTTTTTTACCCAAACTATGCAAACACAAAAATTATAGGTTCCAATTTATAGGAAAGAAGACCTATCACATGTTTGAATTGTTAGAAAACTCTGCATGTGTAAAAAATAAGGTGTAAATAAATAATATCAATATATAATACTAAATTTTCATAAGAATATCCCTGTAGCCTTTTCATGGAAATATAATATCTGAGATCCAGCCTTTCCTAGCCACATAATGCAGGGGTGTGGGCCTAGGTTTATATACAGGTCAGTGATATTGAGAATGAAATCTTTCCTCTTTTCAGATGTTCCTAATATTCTAGAATGAATGTAAGATGAAATATGAAGCTCCAGAGATTAAAGTTCACTTCCCACATGTTATATGAGAAAGTGCCGTGTTGATTCTCCTGACGTGTCTTCACATTTCCACAATCATGGTGACATCATGGTTAGATCATACTAGAATACTGCAGCTGCTGTAACGTACAATCTGCCGGCGCTGTATGGAGCCGCTCACCACATATGTTCTCCATTAGAGTTCCTTGCATGTACAGCAAGACGACAAGGAAGGGTCAGCGGGATTTTGGAATCATTATAAGGATTTAATATGAAATGAAATGCTGAGTTTAGTTTTGCAGGTTCTATTAAAGAGGGACTTGGTTACACTCGTTTGCCAGTCAGTGATAACAGATGATATCTTACCCTGCTTATACTTCACCTTAGCGAATATAATTCAGAATGATGGCTGACCAGATCAGTAATTAATATATACATAGGTGTGCCCTATACATTTTACAAGGGCGTGCACATAGAAAATTAAATAACCTCTACATTTTTATAAAGTGCTGAATAGAACAATCAAATTGAAGGACACTGGCCCATCGGCCTGGTGAATTCTCTGTGGCTGCTGGATGGGAGCCTTACAAACCAGATCCTACCTGTCGGCATCTCTCGTGTTTTTGATTAGCTGGCCTGGCGTAATATCATTGTTGTGGAATGATACACACATGACATCGCGCCAGGCCGGCTAACCAAAAGAGGGGCCAGGGATGCTGACAGATAGAAGGTAGTTCACAGGGCTCCTATCCACAGAGTACTGACCATGCCATGGACCAGGTTCCTGCAAATTGATTCATTCGTGTTTAGTGATGAAGGAACTTAAGCCACCCAAACACATTAGATTAACATCGGCTGAACACGCCGATATTGGCAGGCTCAGCGTACTTTGTAAAGTGTATGGGGGCCTCCAGGCTTACCAGGACCATCATGATCAATTGTGGCACCTTGCGCTAGTTCACACCTGATGAAGGGTGTATGACCAGAAACATTGCTGTAACAATTATGTAGGTACTATGGAATCTGATTGCATGGGATAAAATGGATCTGAGACCAAAGTAGAGTCAAATGAACTGTATTTTAACAAAGTAAAAAGTATAACAAAAACTAACAGGCTCTCCTGCAATTACGGCGAACTGAACAGCAAAAAACAGAAATGTCCAGCAAACATAATAGCAGTGCACGTCCGCTAAATCAAACAAGGCCAGCAGTAATATAACGCAAGAGTGTGAACTGCACTGATACGTGAAAGTCAAGCAATAGTGCGAATGGCACTTATATGTGGAAGTCCAGCAATAATACGAAGCAAGAGTGCGACCGGCACTTATATGTGGAAGTCCAGCAGTAGTTAGAGGCAAGAGTGTGACCGGAACATATACATGAAAGTCCAGCAATAATACGAAGCAAGACTGCGTCTGGCACTTCTACGTGGAAGTCCAGAACTAAGCAGACAGAGGAGACAACACCTTTCATGGAAGTCCAGAAAAACATGGGTGGAGCATAACAAGGAGATCCTTAAGAGTACATTTTAGGGCTGAAAAAGTCCCGCTAAAGTTCCGCACAGTGGCCTGCAACAGACACAGTCTTAGAAGTCAGGACAGTAGGTAACCCTAGCAGGATCTGGAAGAAACTCAGAGGACTGAAGGCAACTGGTAGTGGAGAGGCAGAGCGTAACGAGCAGTAGCAGGGACTCCAGCAGCAAGCCAGGAGGAAGCTCAGAAGCAAACAGCAACAAAATACTCAGGCAAGGAGGAACACCCGGCCTGGACTTAGATAGCAGGACAGACAGGAAGTTCTAGGACAGGATGAAGTACAAGACTCCATCTTGGACAAGGGCAAACCAGGCTCAATGGAATATCCAAAGTCCTTACAATTACTTACAATGAATTATATTAACACATGCAGTGGGTTTTTTTCTATCTGGAAATAAAGATTTTTAGAGATGCATCTTCAAATGTGCTGCGTTGCATACTTCCACATGCCCTACTCTCTTGGCTTCAGTCTACATGCTCCATGTAGTAGAGACCAAACATGTCTAACCTAAAGCTCATGGGCTCTAATGCAAAATCTTAAATATTTGTCATATATAATAATTTGCCGTTTATGTTGCTTGTCATTTATAACACTCATGAGACTGTGCAGTTTTGACTTGGCTATAATTCACCTACCTATGACTTTATTTCTCCCCACCCTACTATATATGTAGATAATTTATTGCATTACTTTTATTCATTACTTACTCATGGATATTTTTTTGTAACATTATTTATTTATTTGACCCAGACTTGACTGGCTTCACCACATTTTGCCCTGTGTAGCTTTATTTTATTGCAATCCTCTATGTCTGTCAACCATGTTTTAAGTTTCTAGGTATTTGTTTGGGCCCCCTGTACAATATTTAACCTCTAGCTATTCCTGCTGTGATTTTTCTAACAGTATAATCTTGATTCGGCTTCCAATGTGACACTATTTCTGTCTGAATGGTTTTAACCTTGCCAGTTGGCAACATCTTCTTCACTGTACTCCATTAAAAAGAGTGGGGACACTATGGGCCCTGTGAGTTGGGGGCGCCAGCTGCACAGAATTTCATTCTGTGTGCTGCATAGACCAGAGCAGAACATTGGGAGAACATGTCTAGGTGAGTCATTTATATATTTTTATGTTGTCAGTACTTGGAGGTAAGGGAAAGGGGAATATAGTATGATATGTGTGTGTGGCTGTGGAGGCCAAGATGCTGTGCGTGGGGGACTGTATGGGACATGGAAGTGTGTGGAGGGCTATGGGGGACATAATACTTTGTGTGGGGCTGTAGGGGCCATGATACTCTATGGATGGCTATGGGGGCATCATACTGTGGCTGGGATAACAGTAGGGGAATTATGCTCTTAGGGGTTGTTGGCAAATTATGGGGCTATCATACTGTGTGGGGAGCTGTGCGGGCATGATACTCTATGCGCTGAGGTTGGGTTGTCATACTGTGTGTGGGGGCCGTGGGGCATGATACGATGTGTTTGAAGCTGTGGAGGCCCTCATGCTGAGTGTGGGGAACTGTTTGTGCCATCATGCTGTGTTGGTGGGCTGTGGGAGTCATGATACTGTGTTTGGATCTGTGGGAGCCATAATACTGTGTGTGGAACGTTATACTGTGTTTGGGGGCTTTAGGGGCATCATACTGTGGGTAGAATCATACTGTGTGTGTGGGTCTATGGAGGGTCTAATTTTGTGTGGGTGGGGCTGTGGGGATATGATACTGCAATCATACTGTGTGGATACCATCATACTGTGGGTGGGTAGAGGCCATCATTCTGTGGGTGGGATGTCTGTGGAGGCATTATACTGGGTGGTGGGAACTATGGGGACATACTGTCAATGGGGCATTTTAGGATCACCATACTGTGTTGAGAGTCTGTGAAAGGCATTATACTGTGTTAGGGACCATTGTGGGTATATACTGTGCTGTGTGCACTGTGGCAGTATCATATTGTTTGAGGTGTTTTGTGGGGCATCACACTTTGCTAGGGGCACTGTGAGTCATCATACTGTGCATGTGGGGAATACTATGGAGAGAAGTTGTGTGGGGTAATTCACTGTTGAAATATCTTACTGTGGGGTGCATTTTGTGGAGATCATACACTACATGGCCATAAAAGGGATACCATAGTGAGTGAGAATATTCAGTGGGGGCAAAATTTCCATTATTCTTGCTGCAATATATGTCCCTCTCTATGACATTAAAAGTTGTGAGGTATGCCTTACCTTGCTGAATATTTTTTTTTGGGGAGAGGGTAGAAACCTGCTGCCCAACTAGCGTTTCTTCTACGGTGCCTCCATGCTTTCTATGTATGTCACTCCATTGCCTAAAGGATTGTCTAAGATTAAAAAGGCATGGCTGCATATATTTAGAAAAAGAGCTACTCTTAACCATAGGTAGCATCTGGCATTGAAAGTCAGTCCACAGTCTCATTCAAGAGAATGTGCGGTTTGGTTGGTGGCATGCCCCTTTAATTATGTAAAAGGATATAGTGGACATTAAGCGTACAGTGATCGCTCAGGAATGGTGGTAAGATGCAGCCGTACTCAGGAAATATCTTGCCAACAACAGTACTCAGGAGAAGGCTTGCTTGTTACCTGAGGCAATGAGCATGGTGGTTTCAGCAGTCTCCCAAGAGGTAACAACTGATCGGAAAAGATGTGGTCTATTGATATATAGCGATTGACTTGCACTTTCAGAATTTCATTTTTTTATTTTCTCTAGTACAATTTCTGTCACTCTCAATAAAGCACAGCGCACACTATCACTGCTTCTCACAGCTCCTCTCATCATTCCCTTCCATGGCAGCAATGGCCTATATTATCTCATCTGGAAATTTGTGCACTCTTGATGCCTGCTCACAGTTAAGGTACTGTCACACTAAGTGAGATCGCTAGCGATATCGCTTAAGCGACACCGATTTTATGACGCAGCAGCGACGTCGTTAGCGATGTCGCTGTGTGTGACATGTAGCAGCAATGTGGCCCCAGCTGCGATGTCGCTGATCACTCATTAACGTTCTGGACCGTATTTTGATCGTTGGCGTCCCACTGGTGAGCCTGAATCGCTGAGTTCGACACCCTTTATGAACGACGAGCGACCTCGTTGGCGACTCATGTCAGCGGTGCAGGCGGGACTGGTTTTAACGCCCCTCAGCTCTGATTGGTGGCCACAACATCTAGTCCTTTGTGCGTTGTTGCGAGGATACTATCATGTGTGGGGTTTTGCGATCCTGTCAGAGTCGCTACAGCGTTTCATCTTTGCCATTTATACAAGACGTTTTTGGGATCCTGAAAAAATGAATCCGGGCAAACGCAATAGCGGCACAGACTGGATCGCAGTAGCTGCAAAGCAGAAGGCTAACAGGACGCAGTATGGAACGATGCTGGAAATTCGTATGAACCACTTGCTTCGTCTTTTATGACGCGGACGTCCAATCACTAAGCGAGAGCTGTGACTTTTGACATACAGTGACCACCAATCTGTGCTGAGGGGCGTGGAAAAGGTTGCGCTCAATCTTTAACAATACATGCTGTGTGACAGGTCCCAACGACCGCTGAAGTCGTTATACTGATCGCTGATGTGTCATTTATGAGATCTTCCTGTTTGGAAGCTACTAGCGACCATATAGCGATCACACCAACGATCTTGCCAGGTCGTGTCATTGTCGTGATCGCTGGTGCGATCACTTAGTGTGACAGTACCTTTACTATATCTCAATCCCTCACAGTCAGGCACCAATTGTTTTGACATTTCTGTGGCAATCTTTTATTGTATAAGCATAAGCCTACAGACTCTTGCTTTTATGGCGACTCCATGCCATTCTCGGGCAAATGATCTTCACATCACTTGCCCTCTTCACTAGTTAGCCTTTATTTCCCTTTGTGAAGGCAATAATTTTCTTCTCTTTCTCTATGTAATTATTATTATTATTTATTATAGCGCCATTTATTCAATGGCGCTTTTTATGTGAGGAGGGGTATACATAATAAATACAAATACAGTAATCTTAAACAATACAAGTCACAACTGGTACAGGATAAGAGAGGACCCTTCCCGCAAGGGCTCACAATCTACAAGGGATGGGTGAGGATACAGTAGGCGAAGGTAGAGCTGGTTGTGCAGCGGTTTGGTGGATCGGTGGTTAGGCTTGTCGGAAGAGGTAGGTCTTCAGGTTCTTTTTGAAGGTTTCCATGGTAGACGAGAGTCTGATATGTTCTGGTAGAGAGTTCCAGGGTAGGGGGATGCGCGGGAGAAATCTTGTATGTGATTGTGGGAAGAGGAGATAAGAGGGGAGGAGAGAAGGAGATCTTGTGAGGATCGGAGGCTGCGTGCGAGTAAGTACCGGGAGACGAGGTCACAGATGTATGGAGGACTCAGGTTGTGGATTGCTTTGTATGTCATGATTAGGGTTTTGAACTGGAATCTTTGGGTAATGGGGAGCCAGTGCAGGGATTGACAGAGGGGAGAGGCCGGGGAATAGTGAGGGACAGGTGGATTAGTCAGGCAGCAGAGTTTAGAATAGATTGGAGGGGTGTTAGAGAGAAGGCCACAGAGCAGTAGGTTGCAGTAGTCAAGGCAGGAGATGATGAGGGCATGGACTAGGGTTTTTGCAGATTCTTGGTTGAGGAATGTACAGATCCGTGAAATATTTTTGAGTTGAAGTCGGCAGGAAGTGGAAAGGGCTTGGATATGTGTTTAAAAGAGAGATCAGTGTCAAGGATAACCCCGAAGCAGCGAGCTTGTGGGACTGGAGAGAATGGGCAGTCATTTACTTTAATGGATAGCTCCATTGGGGGGGTTGCGTGAGATGGGGGAAAGATGATGAGTTCTATTTTGTCCATATTAAGTTTTAGAAATCTAGCGGAGAAGAAGGATGAAATAGCGGACAGACATTGAGGGATTCTGTTTAGTAAGGAGGTGATGTCTGGTCCAGAGATGTAGATCTGTGTGTCATCAGCATAGAGGTGATACTGAAAGCCGTGAGATTCTATGAGCTGTCTGAGGCCGAAGGTGTAAATGGAGAAGAGCAGGGGCCCTTGGACTGAACCTTGCGGGACTCCGACGGATAGGGGGCGTGGTGAGGAGGTGTTGTGCGAGTGGGAGAATCTGAATGTCCGGTCTGTTAGGTATGACGCGATCCAAGATAGGGCAGAGTCTGTGATACCAAGAGATGAGAGGGTCTGTAGTAATAGGGTGTGAAGGACTAAATTAAGAAAGATCAAAACTGAATGCTCCATTTTGTGCTTGTAACTCCATCTTGTGGTTTATGAAATAAATTCTGTTACTTAACAAGGCTATAGTTCCTGGCCGTTATAAAGAAGTAGGGTAAAGGTTATGGGCTGAAATAAAACCAGACCGCTCCAGTTTGGACAAGATATAAGATACTCTGAAGAATAAGTATGCTATTGTCCCCTTCTATGGTCACGTGGATATGACCATATATGTAGTTTCCAGTCTTTCTGTATTTTCATAGGTTAAATGTTGTAGGTGTGGTTTTATACTACTGGTTGAAGTACAAACTCACTAAATACTATAAAAGATGATGATGTAATACATGGGGTGGAATCTGTTTCGATTCTCCCAGACAGAAACACATCTCCGTTTGGTTATTTATGTTGCTAGCAACGTTCTGTAAATTAATTTGGAAATCACTAGGTCAACCGTAAAGGGTCACTTAGATCCAACCTGAACAGATGGCGCCAAACGTGGGGCCCCCATATAGGGATGCCTCTGCCCCCCGGAGGACAACAAGACAAAGGACCCTCAGACCGGACATAGGCACTGGAAAATTGGGACTGATCACCCCCCACACCACGGTAAGTTGGCAGTTATACTGTTCAGACTGACCGTTTGGTGTGGTTTTCCTGTGTTTGTTGGTGGAAAGAGGATCTGAGGTTTGTCCCCGATGGTGGGGTGATTCTCGGGTGGAATCATATAGAGGTGTAGTTCCGTTGGGGGCCCAGTGTTCGAACCATACCTCATAAGGGACGGACACCCTGGATTGACCAGTGATTGTAACTCTCTTTTTAGTCAAAATATCCTGAAATACTGATCACTGTTAGAATCAGGCACGATGAAGTGATCGAAGATGGGAAGGATGCGTAACTCCGTTATATAATATACAGTATATATATAACCAGAGGTGTCCGGAGGGATAGTCTAAGACGCCCTCCTCCTTTCACTGAGTATCGTGTTGTGGGGCCATTCCTGTGGGGGATAGATAGGCCCGGTGCGACCGACTATACGGCCGCTCTAGGCTGGGCACAATTTAAGTAAGGATATCTAATTAAGAGAGATTCATATTTTCCGTGGAAGAAAGAAAAAAAGAAGGATTTGGATTTGTGTGATAGATAGGATACTGTCAGTCTTATGGTTCAGAGAAAAAAAAATCAGAAATGTAGAGGAATTCCTAAGGGCGGGAGGATAAAGCCTACGCTATGAGACGAAGGTATTAGAAAGAACAAAGGCAAGTTAATGTTGGTTTGTTTAAAAACGCTGAAAATTCCATGGCTTCGCACATGAATTATGTGATGAAGGTTATATGGAGGTGGAAGAGGAAATGAATTTGAGTAGTTTTTGTTATCGCTATGTTGAAAAAGGAAAGCTGTTTACTATAACAGAGATTGGATGTTTTGTGGGAAGAAACTGAGAAAGTGACTGAAAGTACCAGAAAAACAAATAATTAAAAATAATGATTTGGAACAAGGGGTTTCTCTGCTAGATAATAAGGTCCCTTCCCAGGAAATTAAGTCTCTCCTTCCGATTGTAAGCTCTGTGCCCCCTCAACCCCAGGGCACCAATATATCCTGGGTTGCCAAAACCCAGTGCGCCTCCACCCTATGATCCTGCTGGGTGGATTTGTGATGTTTGTGTATGTAAGTTGTGGAGCAAGGAGACCCGGAGTCGGAGTCCCAACTTTTCCCTTGGTAAATGCTGATGTCATGGGTGTATCGCCACAAGGATCGTCGCGATTACACACTCTGACTTCTCACAGCTGAGTTGCTGTTTCTTTGTGTTTGGTAATGAGGGAGTTAATTTTACCTAGCTCTTTGCTAAGACTAGGTCCAGCCTCGCCCGGCTGCTTTTGATTATGTTCTAATTAGATTCCTTCATATACCTGCCAGTCTGCTTGTTAGATGCCGGTGAAAGCCTTTATGTAGTCTAGCAGACTGGATCGGTTCTGAGAATACTTAAGCTAAGAGCTCCTTAGTTGTTTTTACTCTTATAGCTTATAGTTTATCTCTGAGACCTTAGGTGTTCCTACTGTGTGTGAGTGTTGTATGTAAGACTTTATTTACTTTATTTCTTGTCTTTCTTGTATGTCTTTCTGTTCATTAACCGTTACCTGTTCATTCCCTTTGGTGGTAATCAGGGTCCTTCTTAGGACTAGATTACAGTTGGCAGGGATTGATAGGAGACAGGGTTTACGCTGGTGGCCTGGACCTCTGTACCTTTAACAGTACCTCCAGGTAGAGGGATTAGTTAGGACCCCAGTTTAGGGTCAGCATAGACCCCGGTCACCCTCTAGCCGGAGACAGCGTATAACGGATTCCGTATTGACCCACTGGACTTTCTGTCAGGTAATTCTATGTTATCATATATCTATGCGCATGTTATATTGTATGTTGCCCTTTTGATATAGATTACTGTCATCACATATATATATATCTGCTAAACAGCGTGACAGCTGACAGCACTTATTATCAGCCACCGCCAGCACCAGTCCCTGCTATCCACCCCCTCCTACTTTATTCACTCGGTCAGTCTTATGGTAGTATTTAAAGATCTGGGATTCTCATTGTATAATAAAGCCCACTCACGTTTTTTGTGGCAGCTTTGATGTCCCGAATTGAAGGAGGCGATAATGTCAGTTAGACCTGATGTTGAGTATTCCACTCCGGACAATATATTAAAAGTAATAAAAAAAGTTTTTCAGAAGGATTCAGCCCGTTCTGTATCAGGAAGAAAGAAAAAATAAAGCCAGCCAGGAGCAGCTCCAACCCCCACCCCAGCTGCAAGGACACAGTTCTTATCAGTGCCCACATAGCAGTACGGTTGGTACAAGATCTATGGGCAGTTAATAAAGTTACTGACCTGGAAACTCCAGTGGTTTCTAATATATATACTCTTTTGTTCCAGATATCTCAGGATGCTGCTTGGTTCACAGTTATCGATTTTGCCAATGTCTTTTTTTTAGTATTCTATTATACCCAGATTGTCAATTTCTGTCTGTATTTATTTATCAGGGAGGACAATTAATGTGGACAGTTCTGCCACAAGGGGCCCAAAACAGTCCCAATCAGTTTGCAAAAATTATGGGCGAGTGTCTTTTACTCTGGCAATTGGACCACCCCCATGTTACGCTGTTTCAGTATGTGGATGCTTTTTGTTGTGTGTATGGACGGAGCAGGAAGCCATGTTGCTATTGTTAGTTTTCTGAAGCATCTGGCAGATTGGAACTGTCGGGTTTCGGCCTCGAAACTTCAGTTCTGTCTTGGACAAGTGATATTTTTTTGGGTCACTGTCTCCTTCAGGGTGTCAGATACCTCACAGAAGAAAGAAAAATAGCTGTCAGCTCCCTTCCTTTCCCAAAAGATGAAACTGAACTCCATCGTTTTCTTGGACATGAAACGCACATTTTTGCCCCGCATGATATTGCAGCAATACTAACACTCCAACAGCCAAGACATTTGACTGTACAACGACATTTACGGCTGCAGTGTTCACTCCTTTTGCCTGACTATATCAAGTTGCATTGCTGTGCTACAATCAACCCCGCTACTTTACTGCCGGTCCCCAAGAAAGATGGCAGTGATGAGGATTATCTTCAACATGATTGTTCCCACTTCTGACTGAAAAACAGCTACTCTGCCAAATGTCAGTGAGAATCCATTTCCAAATCCCGATCTGGTGTTATACACGGATGGTTCAAGATATGCTGATGAGTTTGGAAGATTCCACACGGAATATGCTGTTACCACAGAGGACACTGTAATGCACGCAGCTGCGCTCCCGCCATCGCAGTCATCACAAGAAGCAGAACTTCAGGCTCTGTTTACTGCATGTACTTTGGCCAAAGACGGGCTAATATATACACGGACTCACGGTATGCATTTGGTATTGCTCACGATTTTGGAGCTCTATGGGCCAATCGAGGATTTATTACTAATGCCGGAACTCCAGTGAAAAATGCTGAAGCTGTTAAAACCCTCATGGATTCGATCAAATTGCCTACTCAGGTGGCCATTATCAAAGTCAAGGCGCACAGTCCTAGGAACAGTCCACAAACTATTGGCAACGCATTTGCGGATATGCAAGCAAAGGCCGCGGCTCTTCTGCCCGTTGAACTAACCATACCAATTATGGTGACCACACGCTCTCAGCATAAACAGTTGCAAGAGATCCTGACTCTACAAGAACCTGATGATCTACAACAGACTGAGGTTTTCTGTCAGACCCCACGAGACTGCTTAATGACAATGCAGAGAATGTCTCCAAAAGAAGAGGTGAAGCAGTGGAAGGCTGATGGGGCACGTATGGACAATGGTCTCTGGAAAAAGGACCAACTTGTGTGTCTCCCTAAGCGGATGTACCCTGCTATTGCCATGTGGGCACATTGACCCATATATAAAAAAAAAATAGGCCCTGGCCCTGGTACAAAAATTCTACTGGGTTCCAGGTGGACCATAAATGCCTAAATCTGGAAGGTATGAATATTGTCTGGTGGTTGTCGATATGTTCTCCAGTTGGCCAGAAGCATTCCCTGTTACCAAGACCACAGCAAAGAAACTGGTGTTGGAAGTTATCTGCAGATATGGAGTTCCAGAAGTTGAAAGTGACCAAGGTCCGGCTTTTTCTTCTCATGTGTATCAGGAGGTTCTGACAATGTTTGGATCCACTGTAACCCTCCATATTCCGTACCATCCACAATCCAGGGGGAAAGTTGAGAGGTTGAACGACACACTGAAGGGACAATTGACCAAAATGATGCAGGAGACTACTGCTCCATTGCCAGAGCTCCTACCCATTGTACTATACCATATTTGTACTATCCCTATTGCAACACATGGCCTGTCCCCATATGAGATATTGTTTGGTGCTAGGACCCCAGTTGCAAATTTCCAGTCTCAGTAATTATTAGAAGAAACTGACCGTGCTGTTCAATATGTTATTCAGATTAGAAAAAATCTTGCTAACACCTATGCTCTAGTTTCTTTTTCTCTTCCAGATTCAGCAGAAACCGATATTTGTTATAGTTTAAAGTCTGGTGATTTTGTGGTCATGAAAAGGCATGTCAGAAAACACGGACTAGAACCCTTGTATGACGTTCCCTATTAAGTCCTCCTCCTCACCCCTATGTCAGTGAAACTGGAAGGAAGACCGACTTGGATCCACGTATCGCACTGCAAGCTGGTTAAACAAGCCAATAGCAAATAAAGAGGACATAATGTTTTGGTTTTTTGTATGTTCTATGTTATTATTGGTAACCACATGGGATAGCCTAAATTCCCCAACGTCCTTGAATAATAAGTTTATATAATATTATGAAAAATTACTGAGAGATTTGTTGAATAATTCCCAGTCTCTGGCAGATATTTTCTTTTTAATCCAGTCAATTGGTTTAAGGGAATTGAGGGTTGGATAGCTGGAATCTTGCAAAGTTTGTTACACATCGCTGCCTTTATTCTTGTTATGTATGTAATACTAAAACTTGTTTTTTGGTGTATTTCTGTATGTATTAGGAAATTCTGTACTTGGACAGCTAATGATGATACCAAAAGGCGTTGTTACCCCTGCTCTTCTCTACATCGATTTTAAGCAGTTATCTGATGAAGATGTTGAAGCCAAGCATATGGCTATATTCAAAAGATCTCAACCGTTATCAAAAATTGTTATTTGTAAATTTTAGTATACAGGGGGGATGGGTAAGCTGCAACAGCCATGTCTGGTAACATGGCATCAGATATGTGAAGACCAGTACCCCTCGAGCTTATAGCTTGGGATAGTACCTCGGATGCTGGACATAAGTTAACAAAATTTATCTAGGGGGGAATGTGAAGGACTAAATTAAGAAAGATCAAAACTGAATGCTCCATTTTGTGCTTGTAACCCCATCTTGTGGTTTATGAGATAAATTCTGTTACTTAACAAGGCTATAGTTCCTGGCCGTTATAAAGAAGTTGAGTAAAGGTTATGGGCTGTAATAAAACCAGACCTCTCCAGTTTGGACAAGATATAAAATACTCTGAAGAATAAGTATGCTATTGTCCCCTTCTATGGTCACGTGGATATGACCATATATGTAGTTTCCAGTCTTCCTGTATTTTCATAGGTTAAATGTTGTAGGTGTAGTTTTATACTATTGGTTGAAGTACAAACTCACTAAATACTATAAAAGATGATGATGTAATACATGGGGTGGAATCTGTTTTGATTCTCCCAGACAGAAACACGTCTCCGTTTGGTTATTTATGTTGCTAGCAACGTTCTGTGAATTAATTTGGAAATCACTAGGTCAACCGTGAAGGGTCACTTAGATCCTACCTCAACAAGGGAATGGTCCACTGTGTCAAAGGCAGAGGACAGGTCCAGGAGGAGGAGGACAGAGTAGTGTCGCTTGGTCTTGGCGGCTAATAGGTCATCGGTGACCTTAATTAGGGCAGTTTCAGTGGAGTGGTGTGGCCGGAAGCCAGATTGTAAGTGGTCAAGGAGGGAGCAAGAAGAGAGGTGGGAGGACATTTCAAGATGGACGTGTTGTTCCAGTAGATTTGAGGCATAGGGGAGAAGTGATATAGGGCGATGGCTAGATACAGAGGATGGGTCAAGAGAGGGCTTTTTGAGGATAGGTGTGATTGAGGCATGTTTAAAGCTTGAGGGGAAAACACCAGTTGTTAGAGATAGGTTGAAGAGATGGGTTAGGGTTCGGATGAAAACTGTGGTGAGGTTTGGGATGAAGTGTGATGGGATTGGGTCAAGTGCACAGGTAGTGAGATGTGATCTTGAGAGTAGAGTGGAGAGTCGATCTTCTGTAATGGTGAAGAAGTTGGTTTAGGAGGAGGGCATGGCAGTAATGAGGAAGGGCTCTGGGGTTTGTTGACCAAAACTGTGTCTGATGTTATCAATCTTCTCCTTGAAATAAGAGGCAAAGTCTTCAGCTGAAATGAGGGGGAGGAGGAGGTGCTGGGGGGCGGAGGAGAGAATTTAAGGTGTTGAATAACTGTTTAGGGTTGTGAGACAGGGAGGATATGAGAGATCAGAAGTAGGTTTGTTTTACTGTTTGAATTTGATTAACCCCTTCACCCCCAAGGGTGGTTTGCACGTTAATGACCGGGCCAATTTTTACAATTCTGACCACTGTCTCTTTATGAGGTTATAACTCTGGAACGCTTCAACGGATCTTCGCGATTCTGAGACTGTTTTCTCGTGACATATTGTACTTCATGTTAGTGGTAAAATTTCTTCGATATAACTTGCGTTTATTTTTGAAAAAAACGCAAATATGGCGAAAATTTTTAAAATTTTGCAATTTTCAAACTTTGAATTTTTATTCCCTTAAAACAGAGAAATATATCACACAAAATAGTTAAGAAATAACATTTCCCACATGCCTACTTTACATCAGCACAATTTTGGAACCAAAATTTTTTTTTGTTAGGAAGTTATAAGGGTTAAAAGTTGACCAGCGATTTCTCATTTTTACAACAAAATTTACAAAGCCATTTTTTTTAGGGACCACCTCACATTTGAAGTCACTTTGAGGGGTCTATATGGCAGAAAATACCCAAAAGTGACACCATTCTAAAAACTGCACCCTCAAGGTACTCAAAACCACATTCAAGAAGTTTATTAACCCTTCAGGTGCTTCACAGTAACTAAAGCAACGTGGAAGGAAAAAATGAATATTTTACTTTTTAGCCACAAAAATTATCTTTTACAAACTTTTTTTTTATTTTCACAAGGGTAAAAGGAGAAAATGGACAGATAAGGTTGTTATGCAATTTCTCCTGAGTTCGCCAATACCCCATATGTGGGGGAAAACCACTGTTTGGGCACACGGCAGAGCTCGTAAGGGAAGGAGCGACGTTTGACTTTTTCAAACTAAAATTGGCTGGAATTTAGATTGGATGCCATGTCGCGTTTGGAGAGCCCCTGATGCGCCTAAACAGTGGAAACCCCCACAAGTGACACCATTTTGGAAACTAGACCCCTAAGGTACTTATCTAGATCTGTTGTGAGCACTTTGAACCCTCAAGTGTTTCACAAAAGTTTATAAAGCCTGGGTGTGAAAAAAAAATAAATAAATTTTCCACAAAAATGATTTTTTAGTCCCAAATTTTTTAATTTTCCCAAGGAAATTGGACCCCAATTGTCCAATTTGTCCTGAGTACGCTGAGTACGCTGATACCCCATATGTGGGGGGGGAAACTGTTTGGGCGCACGGCAGGGCTTGGAAAGGAAGTAGTAACGTTTTGGAATGCAGACGTTAATGGGGGTCATGTTCCGTTTGCAGTGCCCCAGATGAGCCTAAACAGTGGAAACCCCCCACAAGTGACCCCATTTTGGAAACTAGACCCCCTAAGGAACTTATCTAGATCTTTGGTGAGCACTTTGAACCCCAAGTGCTTCACACAAGTTTATAATGCCCAGGCATGAAAATAAAAAATCCTATTTTTTTCCCACAAAAATTATCTTTTAGTCACTAATTTTTTATTTTCCAGGTAACAGGAGAAATTGGACCACATAAGTTGTTGTACAATTTGTTCCTGAGTACGCTGATACCCCATATGTGGGGGGGAACACTGTTTGGGCGCACGGCAGAGCTCGGAATGGAAGGAGCACATTTGAATTTTCCAACCAAAATTGCTGGAATTGAGTTTGGATGCCATGTTGCATTTGGAGAGCCCCTGATGGCCTAAACAGTGGAAACCCCCCACAAATGACCCCATTTGGGAAACTAGACCCCCTAAGGAACTTATCTAGATTTTTGATGAGCAATTTGAACCCCCAAGTGCTTCACACAAGTTTATAACGTAGAGCCGTAAAATTAAAAAATCATATTTTTTCCACAAAAATGATCTTTTCACCCAATTTTTATTTTCCAAGGGTAACAAGACTCCAAAAGTTATTGTGCAATTTGTCCTGAGTGCCTGATACCCCATATGTGGGGGGTAAACCACTGTTTGGGTGCATGGCAGAGTTTGGAAGGAAGGAGCGCCGTCTGACTTTTTCAACGCAGGAATTTGGCTGGACGCCATGTCGTGTTTGGAGAGCCCTGATCTGCCTAAACAGTGGAAACCCCCATAAATGACACCATTTGGAAACTAGACCCCTCAAGGAACTTATCTAGATGTGTGGTGAGAACTTTGAACCCTCAGGTGTTCACTAAAGTTTATAACGTACAGCCGTAAAATAAAAAATCATTTTTTTTTTTTTACAAAAATGATTTTTTCGCCCCCATATTTTATTTTCACAAGGGTAACAGAGAATTGGAACCCAAAAGTTGTTGTCCAATTTGTCCTGAGTACACTGATACCCAATATGTGGGCGAAAACTACTGTATGGGCACACGTCGGGGCTCGGAAGGGAAGTAGTGACGTTTTGGATTGCAGACTTTGATGGAATGGTCTGGGGCGTCATGTCACATTTGGAGAGCCCTGATGCACCTAAACAGTGGAAACCCCCCACAAGTGACCCATTTTGGCAAATAGACCCCACAAGGAACTTATCTAGATGTGTGGTGAGCACTTTGAACCCCGAGTGTTTCACAGAAGTTTATAACGCACAGCCGTCAAAATAAAAAATCTTTTTTTTTTTTACAAAAATGATTTTTTCGCCCCCAATATTTTATTTTCACAAGGGTAACAGAGAAATTGGACCCAAAAGTTGTTGTCCAATTTGTCCTGAGTACGCTGATACCCAATATGTGGGAGAAAACTACTGTATGGGCGCACGTCAGGGCTCGGAAGGGAAGTAGTGACGTTTTGGATTGCAGACTTTGATGGAATGGTCTGGGTGCATCATGTCGCATTTGGAGAGCCCCTGATGCGCCTAAACAGTGGAAACCCCCCACAAGTGACCCCATTTTGGAAAATAGACCCCACAAGGAACTTATCTAGATGTGTGGTGAGCACTTTGAACCCCGAAGTGCTTCACAGAAGTTTATAACGCACAGCCGTAAAATAAAAAATCTTTTTTTTTTTTTGCAAAAATGATTTTTTCGCCCCAATATTTTATTTTTACAAGGGTAACAGAGAAATTGGACCCCAAAAGTTGTTGTCCAATTTGTCCTGAGTACGCTGATACCCAATATGTGGGAGAAAACTACTGTATGGGTACACGTTGGGGCTCGGAAGGGAAGTAGTGACGTTTTGGATTGCAGACTTTGATGGAATGGTCTGGGGGCGTCATGTCGCATTTGGAGAGCCCCTGATGCGCATAAACAGTGGAAATCCCCAACAAGTGACCCCATTTTGGAAAATAGACCCCACAAGGAACTTATCTAGGTGTGTGGTGAGCGCTATGAAGCCCCAAGTGCTTCACAGAAGTTTATAATGTACAGCCGTAAAAACAAAAAAATATTTTTTTTTGTACAAAAATGATATTTTCGCCCCCAGTTTTTTATTTTCCCAAGGGTAACAGAAGAAATAGGACAAATTGCACAATAACTCTTGGGGTCCAGAGTACGCTGATACCCCATATGTGGGGATAAACTACTGTTTGGACGCATGGCAGAGCTCAGAAGTGAAGGAGCACCGTTTGACTTTTTCAACGCAGAATTGGCTGGAATTGAGATCAGACGGCATGTCACATTTGGAGAGCCCCTGATGTGCCTAAACAGCGGAAACCCCCAATTCTAACTCCAACCCTAACCCCAACACACCCCTAACCCTAGTCCCAACCCTAACCACAAACCTAACCCTAACACACCCCTAATCCCAACCCTAACCCTAATCCTAACTTTAGCGCCAACCCTAACCCTAACTTTAGCCGCAACCCTAACCCTAACCCTAATGGGAAAATGGAAATAAATACATTTTTTTAATTTTATTATTTTTCCCTAACTAAGGGGGTGATAAAGGGGGGTTTGATTTACTATTTATAGCGGGTTTTTATGATTGGCAGCTGTCACGCTAAAAGACGCTTTTTATTGCAAAAATAGTTTTTTGCATCGCCACATTTTGAGAGCTATAATTTTTGCATATTTTGGCCCACAGAGTCATGTGAGGTCTTATTTTTTACGGTACGAGTTGACGTTTTTATTTGTACCATTTTTGAGCAGGTGACATTTTTTGATCGCTTTTTATTTCGATTTTTGGGAGGTTAGAATGAACAAAAATCAGCAATTCATGAATTTCTTTTGGGGGAGGCGTTTTTATTGTTCCGCGTGTGGTAAAATTGATAAAGCAGTTTTATTCTTCAGGTCAGTACGATTATGGCGATACCTCATTTATATCATTTTTTTATGTTTTGGCGCTTTTATAGAATAAAAACAATTTTATATAAAAAATAATTATTTTTGCATTGCTTTATTCTGCGAGCTATAACTTTTTTATTTTTTTGCTGATGATGCTGTATGGGAGCTCGTTTTTTGCGGGACAAGATGACGTTTTCAGCGGTACCATGTTTATTTATATCGGTCTTTTTGATCGCGCGTTATTCCACTTTTTGTTCGGCGGTATGATGATAAAGCATTGATTTTTTGCTTCGTTTTTTTTTTTTTTAAAGGGGTTCACTAAAGGGGTTAACTAGTGGGACAGTTTTATAGGGGGGGTCGTTACGGACGCGGCGATACCAAATATGTGTACTTTTATTGTTTTGGTTTTTTTATTTACAGGAAGAAATGAATTTATTGGGGAATATTTTTTTTTTTTTTAATTTATTTTGGATTTTTTTTTATAACATGTTTATTTTATTTTTTTTAACTTTTTTACTTTGTCCCAGGGTGGGACATCACTGTATTTTATCAAATCGCTGGTGTGACAGTGTGCACAGCACTCTGTCACACCAGCGATCGCTCAGGCAGTGCAGCAGGCTTCTCAGTGCCTGCTCACAGCAGGCACTGAGGAAGCCGCCTCCCTCCAGGACCCCGGCGCCATCTTGGATCCGGGTCCTGGGAGGGAGGAAGCCCTCAGAACAGCGCGATCACATCGCGCTGGTCTGAGGGTCTCAGGGGGGCGCGCAGGGAGCCCACTCCCTGCGCGATGCTTCCCTGTGCCCCCAGTACACCGCGATCATGTTTGATCGCGGTGTGTCTAGGGGTTAATGTGCCCGGAGCGGTCCGTGACCGCTCCTGACACACAGTCACGGGTGTCAGCTGTGATAATCAGCTGATACCCGGCGGCGATTAGCTGCGCTCCCTCAGGAGCGCAGCTGATCGCCTATGACGTACTATCCCGTCCATGGCAGAATGGCACGGGTTTTATGGATGGGATAGTACGTCTAATGTCAGAGAGGGGTTAAGTCTTCATTGGAGTGGGATCTTTTCCATCTCTGCTCAGCAGCCCTGGAAGCAAGCCTCAGTTCTTTGGTCAGGCTGGTGTGCCAGGGCTGTCTGTTGATTTTGCGAGCTTTGGTATGTGTGAGAGGGGCAACTGATTTCAGAGCTGCAGCTATTGTGGTGTTTTATAGAGCGGCATCCGAATTGTGTAGGGAACTTATGTCTGTAAGAGGGAGGAGGGATTCAGACAGTGAGTGTAGATCAAGATGTTTAAGATTCCTGTGAGGGTGTGCAAGTTTGTGGGGTGGGGATTGTGGACCTGGAGAGGAGAGGGAATAGAATTTAAGTAGGTTGTGGTCAGAAAGAGTTTAGAGAGGCTAGATAGGGAACATAGGCGGGTGAAGATGAGGTCTAGTGTGTAGCCATCTTTGTGAGTGACTGCAGAAAACCATTGAGTGAGGCTGAAGGAGGAAGTGAGGGATAAAAGTTTAGCGGCAGCTGAGAGGGAAGTGTTAATGGGGATATTGAAGTCATCCAAGATGATAGTGGGGATGTCAGTGGAAAGGAAATGAAGTAGCCAGGTGGTGAAGTGGTCAAAGAAGGTGGTGGCTGGCCCTGGGGGGCGGTAAATGACAGCTAGTTGAAGGTTGGAGGGGGAGGAGATGCGCACAGAGTGCACCTCAAAGGAAGGGAGGGTAACAGAGGGTGGCAGTGGGATGTGAGTGAAAGAGCAGTTATCTGACAGGAGAACACCAACTCCTCCACCATGCTTGCTGCTGGGGCGGGGGGTGTGGGAAAGGTGGAATTCACCATACGAGAGTGCAGCAGAAGAGGCTGTGTCAGAGGGGGTGAGCCAGGTTTCAGTGATGGCGAGGAAGGAAAGTTTGTTAGCATAAAAAGATCATGTATGAAGGAAAGTTTGTTGCAGACAGAGCGAGCATTCCACAGAGCTCCTGTTAGTGGGACAGGGGAAGCTGGGGCCGGGCGAATGGGTACAAGGTTGGAGAGGTTACCGAAATTTGTGATAGAGCGTGGATGCGAGGTAGAAATGACTGTGTGGGGATGTGGTGAGGAGGTCCAGGATTTGGAGAGATATCACCGGCAGTGAGGAGGAGCAGAGAGTGTTAGCAGGTGGGCGCAGGAGAGGGCATGAGGGGGCTGTCTGTGTTTGGTGACACTCTCACCAAATGGTGGCACTCTCATGTAGGTGGGCTGATTTCTCACTCTTGGGACAAAGCACACTCACTGCAGTTCAGGCTGGAAAGTTTTGCTTCCTCTTTTTTCAGCCCTTTTTAAAGAACTGTGGTAGAACGCTTTTAGTTTGAGTACTGCTCACCCCTACTTAATAGCTAACTACAGTGCTCGTCTCTATGTACCACATAGCTTCTTCTCCTTCTGCCTGTACACTCCATCTGTGTGTGGCTGACCTTAACTGGCCGTTGTCTGCCATGCTTACAGGGGGCGTGGTTGTGCTTATGGCACTGACCCCAACCCTCTCTCCTAATGATTTGCTCCACAGACCTCATCATCACTGCTCAGTAGCACCATCAGTCCATCATTTTTGTAAGAGAGTTGCAGTCCTATGTTCATCCCTCTTACAAGACTCCGCTACAAGACAAGACACAGTCACAATGTGCTAAGGTGAATGAGCTGTGTGATCACATACACAGCCCAATCAAATATTTGCAGATGTCTGCTCTGAAGCACTGTCTGTGCTGCAGTGATAATGCAGCCAAAGAATACTAACAATAAAACATATTGCCATGGAAATTTAATAATGTGATTACCATCTATAGTTCCTTTTGTTTTCTTAGAAGTGTAATCTTGTGGAAGCGGATATTGCTGTGTAAGTGGAGTCTTAGCAAAGTCATATACAGAAATATCGGAATTTCCTACAATTTTTATTTTATCTTTCCATATACTCCACTTTCCTGTTTACCTCTTGTTAACACAGCTGTTTATCAGAGATTGCCATGTTACCTGGCACAACAGTGAGTAATTTTTCATGCTATACTGTATATTTGTCCCATAGATTTGGCATATGTTTCATCTTTTAATTACTAGCTCTCAGGTTTGTCATTCTTGTATGTTCTCTTCTATCCATTTGCTACTAATTATCCCAGGTATTCTAATGATATAAGTGCTTTTTCATATCCTTCACTGAGATTAGGGTGATTTCTGTTTTCTCTGTCGTCTGAATCAATTCCATCTGGAGTATTTGAAGAACCAACTTTCTTTTTCTTATCCACATCATCTGTACAAACACAAAGAACTGGAGGCTCTGTATTATCTCTACGGAAAAAGCAGCGCTTTACTTAACAGTTTCATTGCTAGAGTGAACTTGGGGGGAAGAAAAAAAGAAGATCCCACATTTATTTTAATGTGCTTTAAAGAGTTTGTTGAATCTTAAGCTACAAGTCACTCTATGTGTCTGCAGACTTGTGAGTCCTCACATTGTGCGCATTGCACGCTGACAGGATTCTCCGGTGACGGCGTGGAAGAGGTCGGTGCATGACCGCAAGTATGCGATTTGCATCATTAAAAAAAGGTTTTTATCAACTCACCAGAACGATATCTCCACTATTGCAATTATACAGGTGTTGAAGTCCAGTAAACCTGTCGGTTAAGGCACGTATTTCCAAAATAAGCAAAAACTGGTAACTTCATAAAATGTAAGGCTTTATTGTAAATCCATGGCAAAGGATGTTGCATTACGATTGACTGTTGAGTTGAAACACGTCAACGTCCATTTTCCGCTGTACTGATGATTTTTTAAAATGGATTTACAATAAAGCCTTACATGACCGCCCATCCCGGCGACGGTGAATCCTCACACCACGCAGTGTGCACATTGTAAGGAGTCATAGACTCTGTGTCGGACTGAGGTGCCAAGGGCCCACCAGTAACATTGACTTTGAGGGGGCCCACTTTTCATCTGCATACAAATATTACATGACCCTCATTCACAAATGTACCTATATCTCTATATAATAATAAACTGGGTAGTTTGGTTAATGAATGATGAGATGCAACTTTTTTCTGTACAGAGTGAATAAAGTGAATTATGCAAAATACTGCCCACACTGTGGTTGGGGGCCCAGATCTGCACAGGGGCCCACCGGGCGATTCCCCTGTTCCTCTATGGGCCAGTCCGAGCCTGCATAGACTGATTGCAAACTTGGAGCTCAATGGAAAAGTGTCATGTAAAAAAAACTATTAATCTGCTGATATGCAATTAATCTACAGGATAATGTTGTTCTGACGCCCTGCGGCTTTCAGTCAGTGCCAGGGCAGGGTTACAACTGCCGCTCTCTATGCCCACAGCAGTGACTGAAACCGTACCCTCGCCATCCCTATGACTGATAGACTAAGATTGCAAAAAGGAATAAACCTCATTTCAGCTGGACAGTGGGGCCTTCAGAGCGCACGTTGCTATGTGCACACATTGCGGATTTGGTTGTGGAAATTTCTGCGCGGATTCTGCCTCTCTTGGCAGAAAACACAGTTGAAAACCACGTGGTTTTGATGCGGCTTTTCATGCAGATTTGTATGCGCTTTTGTAAGCTAAATATATATTATTTAAAAACAAAAAAAAATTATGATGTAATTTCCTTGTTCAACCTCTTCTTTTTCATTCTTCATTGAAGACCATAATATCATTACATACCATGTTCAAATTTCTAATGTTTACACACATAAAACAAATATACCGTATATACTCGTGTATAAGCCGACCCGTGTATAAGCCGACCCCCTAATTTTGCCACAAAAAACTAGGAAACCTTATTGACTCGTGTATAAGCCGGGTATATAAACTGCCCTCTGCTCTGTGCTGCCCCGTCCTGCTCCTTGCTCCCCCATCCAGCTCTGTGCTCCCCATTCTCCTCTGTACTCCCCCCCTCCTGCTCCGTCCTCCGCTGTGCTCCCCCATTCCTTCTCCGTCCGCCTGTGCCCCCCCATCCTGCTCCTCTGTGCCCTCCATCCTCTCCCCCCATCCTGCTCTGTGCTCATTGTCCTCCTCCATGCTTCCCCGTCCTCCGTTCTCCCCCCCGTCCTCCTCCTTGCTTCCCCCGTCCTCCGTTCTCCCCCGGTCCTCCTCCATGCTTCCCCCGTCCACCGTTCTCCCCCCCGTCCTGCTCCATGCTTCCCCCGTCCTCCGTTCTCCCCCGGTCCTCCTCCATGCTTCCCCCGTCCACAGTTCTATCTCCCGTCCAGCTCCGTGCTCCTTGTCCTCTCCTCCATCATACTCACCCCTCCCCGTGCCATCGCTGAGGGTCCCTGCAATCCTGCGTTCTCCCCGGGTTCTGCAGCTCTCCAGCACTGAGCGGTGATGTAATACCGCTCATTAAGGCCATGAATATGGAGGCCACGCCCATGGGAGTGGCGTAGCGTCCATATTACATGACCTTAATGAGCGGGTATTACATCACCGCTCAGTGCTGGAGAGAGCTGCAGGAAGACGGGGAGAACGCAGGATTGCAGGGACGCTCAGCGATGGCATGGGGAGGGGTGAGTATGATCCCAGCCACCGGCTCCTGCCGCGGCATCCCCTCCCCCGCTGGTTTCTGCCCTATGACTCGTGTATAAGCCGAGGGGGCATTTTCAGCACGAAAAAAGGTCCTGAAAATCTCGGCTTATACACGAGTATATACGGTAAGTGAATATATATATATATATTATAATGTGTGTGTGTGTGTAATACCAAGCCCGAGGTTTAGTAATGAACAGGTGTCAGCCAGATATCCTCATTAATAAAATGGTGCATAAAGAGTTGAATAAAAGACACACACACACACACACAATATCTGCGTGAACTGCAATATCTGTTTATTTTTAAAAATATTTTTTTAAAATTGCGTGGGCTCCCGCATAATTTTCATAACCAGCAGAGGGAAAGCCGACAGCTGAGGGCTGATGTTAATATTCTGGGAAGGAGCCAATAGCCACAAAGGTTCCCAGACAATTGTTATCAGCTCACAGATGTTTGCTTACCCTTTACTGGCTAGTTTACAGGGGAACCCCAGAAAAAAATTGACATGGGGTCCTCCTATAAAACCGAACCAGCAAAGGCTAGGCAGACAGCTGTGAGCTGATATTAATAGCCTGTGAAGGGGCCATGGATATTGGCACCCCCGGCTAAAAACTTCAGCTCTCAGACGCCCCAGAAAAAGCGCATTTCTAAGATGCGCCAATTCTGGCACTTAGCCTCGCTCTTCCCACTTGCCCTGTAGCGGTGGCAAGTGAGGTAATATTTGTGGGGTTGATGTCACCTTTGTATTATCCGGTGGCATCAAGCCCACGGATTAGTAATGGAGAAGTGTCTTTAAGACACCTATCCATTACTAATCCTATAGTTATATGGTAAATAAACAGACAGCCAGAATAAAGTCTTTTATTTGAAATAAGACTAAACACAATTTTCTATTTTTATTTAAACGCCTAATTCCAGAGAAGCCCTCGTTCTCCTGTAATAAAAGTAAAATAATAAACCAACATGTAATACTCCCTGTCTGACGTAGTCCATGTACTGAGTGTCCCACGACGATCTCAAGTGAAGATCAGGAGATGTGACTGCTCTACCCGGCCTCCGATGATACACTCACAGGAGGTAATCCTTTCCACAGTGTATCACTGCACTGCCGTGAGAGTTGACCGGAGTTCATGAGCTAAGGTGCTAAGTGAAAGCACCGGAGCTGATCAGCTGATACACTGCAGGAATGATTGCCTCCTGTCAGCGTATCGCTGGAGGCCGGGTAGAGCGGTCACATCTCCCGATGTGACTGTTCTACTCGTAAGATCACTGTGGGACACTCGGATTACATGGACTACAGCAGACAGGGAGTATTTGTTGGTTTATTATTTTACATTATTTCCAGGAGACAAGGGCGTCATGGATTTGGTGTGAGGTGAGTATAATGGGTTTTTATTTTTATGTGAATATGTATGTAATTTTACTTTTTTTTTCCTATAACTGTGAGCACAGGCGCCGGCAGATGATACTAGACCTCCTATCAGCGGCACCTGACATAGCCCGATGGGAGCAGTAGTCTCATCGGCCCACTCTTGCTTTTTTTTACCGCAGGTCACCGCTGAGGGTCACAGTCAGCTGTGGGATCACGCTGACATCTGACAGCATGATCCGGCAGCACTGTGATCGACAGTACCGGCGGTAGCGCTACCACACACAGACACCCGCAGACACGCACATATTCTCCGCTCACACATATTCTCTGCCCACACACTTGACATCATTTCCTTTTCAGCAGTGTTTTTGCCAGCATATCCGCAGAAAATCCACAAACCTTTTTACACCTGCGGTTTTGCTGCAGATTTGACTGACTCAATGGGGGCAGAAACACTGCAGATCCACAAAAAGAATTGACATGCTGCGGAAAATAAAAAACACTGCGAATCAGTGCGGAATTTTCCACAGCATGTGCACACCAATTTTGGGTTCCCATTGCTTAACCTTGCTTAACCTTGCTTGAGCAATGCTTTGCAGATTTGGTGCAATTCCCTGCAAAAAAAAACGCTGCGGCTCTGCAAAAAAATTTGCAATGTGTGCACATAGCCTTAACCTGCAGATTAACCCCATATCTGCAGGTTAATTGCGGGGTTTTTTTTAAAGATAGGTTCCCTTTAAGAAAATCCCTTTAAAGAACATTAAAATATATGTTGGGGCTTCATTTTTCTTCAGCCAAGTCCACTTTTATAACCATAGGAGATTTATGTTGGTGCCAGAGTGACTCATGCATGGTCAGCACTGACATCTAATGATGACAAAGGTTTGATTTTTGCTCTTCTATGTTCTATAAGATCATATCCTTTATTTGAGAGGCCGACAAACTACATTTCTTATGATGCTCAATCAGGTCTTCCCTTCTTCTACAATAGAAGTGATAATCTGACCTCTTAGGAATTAGTGCAATATTCATATTACAAGAGCTCAGTCTTGCATCTGTTTTTTTTCAAATGGATCTGTCAGATCTCATATTCTACCCTATGTGAAAGATGCTGAACTCATTCGTATAAAGTTTCTACAATTAAAAGAAACACTGCCACTAAAGTTTTTGTCTAAGCTTGTGTAAGTAGCGTAGATGTACACGTAACTTATTTATTTTATTATGCTTTGCTTATATAGCGCTATCATATATCATATTACGCAGCGCTTTACATACATACAAAGTGCCATTCCACAACTGTGTTTTGGATTTTTTTTACCATATTCACCAAAAGCTAAAACTGACCTGCCATTATGATTCTCCAGGTCATTACGAGTTCGTAGATACCAAACATGTCTAGATTGTTTTTTATTTCAATGGTGAAAAAAAAAATAAAAGTTTGCTAAAAAAAAAAAATTTGTGTCTTTTTCCGAGAGCCGTAGCATCTCCATTTTTCGTGATCTGGGGCTGGATGAGGGCTTATTTTTTGCCTGCCAAGCTAATGTTTTTAATGATACTATTTTGGTGTGGTTTCAAGCTTTTGATCTCCCATTATTACATTTTAATGCAATGTTGCGACGACCAAAAATACGTTATTCTGGCGTTTTTTTTTTTTTGCTACGTCGTTTACTGATCGTATTAATTTTTTATAGCTTGATAGTTCAGGTGATTCTGAACATGGCCATATCAAATATGTGTATATATACGGTACAGACCAAAAGTTTGGACACACCTTCTCATTTAAAGATTTTTCTGCATTTTCATGACTATGAAAATTGTACATTCACACTGAAGGCATCAAAACTATGAATTAACACATGTGGAATTATATATTTAACAAAAAAGTGTGAAACAACTGAAAATATGTCTTATATTCTAGGTTCTTCAAAGTAGCCACCTTTTGCTTTGATGACTGCTTTGCACACTCTTGGCATTCTCTTGATGAGCTTCAAGAGGTAGTCACCAGAAATGGTCTTCCAACAGTCTTGAAGGCATTCCCAGAGATGCTTAGCACTTGTTGGCCCTTTTGCCTTCACTCTGCGGTCCAGCTCACCCCAAACCATCTCGATTGGGTTCAGGTCTGGTGACTGTGGAGGCCAGGTCATCTGGCGTAGCACCCCATCACTCTCCTTCTTGGTCAAATAGCCCTTACACAGCCTGGAGGTGTGTTTGGGGTCATTGTCCTGTTGAAAAATAAATGATGGTCCAGCTAAGCGCAAACCGGATGGAATAGCATGCCGTTGCAAGATGCTGTGGTAGCCATGCTGGTTCAGTATGCCTTCAGTTTTTAATAAATCCCCAACAGTGTCACCAGCAAAGCACCCCCACACCATCACACATCCTCCTCCATGCTTCACGGTGGGAACCAGGCATGTAGAGCCCATCCGGTCACCTTTTCTGCGTCGCACAAAGACACGGTGGTTGGAACCAAGGATCTCAAATTTGGACTCATCAGACCAAATCACAGATTTCCACTGGTCTAATGTCCATTCCTTGTGTTCTTTAGCCCAAACAAGTATCTTCTGCTTGTTGATGTCCTTAGCAGTGGTTTCCTAGCAGCTATTTTACCTTGAAGGCCTGCTTCACAAAGTCTCCTCTTAACAGTTGTTTTAGAGATGTGTCTGCTGCTAGAACTCTGCGTGGCATTGACCTGGTCTCTAATCTGAGCTGCTGTAAACCTGCGATTTCTGAGGCTGGTGACTCGGATAAACTTATCCTCAGAAGCAGAGGTGACTCTTGGTCTTCCTTTCCTGGGGCGGTCCTCATGTGAGCCAGTTTCTTTGTAGCGCTTGATGGTTTTTGCAACTGTACTTGGGGACACTTTCAATGTTTTCCCAATTTTTCAGACTGACTGACCTTCATTTCTTAAAGTAATGATGGCCACTCGTTTTTCTTTACTTAGCTGCTTTTTTCTTGCCATAATACAAATTCTAACAGTCTATTCCATAGGACTATCAGCTGTGTATCCACCAGACTTCTGCACAACACAACTGATGGTCCCAACCCCATTTATAAGGCCAGAAATCCCACTTATTAAACCTGACAGGGCACACCTGTGAAGTGAAAACCATTTCCAGTGACTACCTCTTGAAGCTCATTAAGAGAATGCCAAGAGTGTTATGTTTTGGTAGCTGAGGAGAGCAGGCAAAAATGACAATACACCAGAGAGGTTGGGATCTACTGGATTGCAGTACCCTGACTAACCACCACAACTAAAGGCAGCCGTGGAGCGTTCCTACGTTGGTCCTAGACGCCTCGTCACAGCCTGAGAGGCTAACTACACCTAAAGATAGAAAGAGGAAAGCTATCTGCCCCGGAGCAGGTCCTCAAAGAGCATAGGAAGCCTCCAAACATGTAATGGCGGTTAGACAAGAGGAAATACAGACACAGACAGAAAATAGTATGAGCAAACGCTGGGGCCCAATCTGCCTGGACAGAAAAGGATAGGAAGGATACTTACTGCAATCCAAAAAAACCCTAAAAAAAGCCAACGCTACTAATTGCAAAAACACCTGAGATCACACGACCTCTACCACCTAAATTAGTTCTCTGGTGCAACAAAACTAAGCCGCAGCCACAGAAAAAACTGGAAAAGGCAAATGAACAAACAACAGTGGCTCCAGAGGAAACGAGAGGCGCCCAAGCCCCCCGAGGAGGGGAACCTGGCCAACCTCACAGAAATGCAGAGAAAATTGCAAATGGCAAGCACAAAAACAAAAAACAGAAAATATCTTATCTGAGAGCAGGAGAAGAGGCAAGACTCAGCAAGCTTCCAAGTGAACCAGGAAACAACGTTGAGACAAGAACAATTGATCACCGGCAACCATGATGGGGGGAAACCTCCCTTATATCCAGCCAGTCCGTGATTCCTGATTGCCAATCCTCATTGAATGGTTCAGTACCGTTTGTAACCACCAGAGGGAGCTTCTGCTCAGAATTCATTTCTAAAACATTCATAACACAAGAGTGTGCAAAGCAGTAATCAAAGCAAAAGGTGGCTACTTTGAAGAACCTAGAATATAAGACATAATTTCAGCTGCTTCACACATTTTTGTGTAATGTATAATTCCACATGTGTTAATTCATAGTTTTGATGCCTTCAGTGTGAATTTACAATTTACATAGTCATGAAAATACAGAAAAATCTTTAAATGAGAAGGTGTGTCCAAACTTTTGGTCTGTACTGTATATATATATATATATATATATATATACACTTTAATTGTTTTATTTTTGAATGGGGCGAATGAGGGGTGATTTGAGCTTTTTGCATGCTTCAATATTCTCTGTGGGAGACTAGAACGCCGATCACCATAGCAATCTTGTTGTCATCATGCTGACCCATAGGTGACCTGCCATCACAGGGTCATCGATGGGCAGGATTAGTGACGCTCTCCCGGCGAGATCACATTGAATGCCGCTGTCAGCTGCATTTAACGGGTTAACAGCTGCGGGTTGATTGTGATTCCACCCACAGCTGTTAGGGGCACATATCAGCTGTTTAAAATAGTTGACATGTGCTGAAAAGATGTGAGCTCAGCGCCGGAGCCCACATCAAAGGGAGGGACACGACATGTGCCGTGCTAGAATGGCGCATGTCGTGAAGGGGTCAAGTATGTTAAGAAGGGGTTAAGTATGTTAATATACTCACCAATTGCCATCTATCCCCGGTTTTCAGTGCCGCTCCGGTCCTCTTCTGGGTCACCTGACGACTATTCTGACTCTCCAGATCATACTGGGGTCTGTGAGCTGGAAATCGCTTTTATAATGTAAGCTTATGGAGTCACAGATTTAAGTTCTAAAAGCGTCTTTCAGGTCACACATAGAGCCTTTTGTGATCCAAAGAGTCTGAATAGTCATCAGGTGACCCCGGAGAGGACCAGAGTGGCACGGGAAAGCTTAGCACTGATGCTCAGCAGAGCTGGCTGTCAGTCACTGTGGGGATATAGTTATGTGACTCTGCTTCCCACTTACCCACGCATCTAGTTAAACAATGAGCTAAGTGCACACCAAAGACCGTTCACACACCCACAACACACTTTACGCTGCCACCACTCACCATTTTAGCAGATTAGCAAGACACCTGCACTGGGCACACATATTTTCCTCCAGGGACCAACCGTATGTAGTGCAGCAGGGTTGGTGCAGTGTGAAGGACAGGCAGTGACTCAGGAAAGTTCAAAACAAAGTCTCTTTTAACCCCTTAGTGACAGAGCCAATTTGCAGCTTAATGATCGGGCCAATTTTTACAATTCTGACCACTGTCACTTTATGAGGTTATAACTCTGGAACGCTTTAACGAATCCAGCTGATTCTGACAATGTTTTTTCGTGACATATTGTACTTCACATTAGTGGTAAAAAAATTTTTTATATGACTTCCGTTTATTTATAAAAAAACGGAAATATGGCGAAAATTTTGGAAATTTAGCAATTTTCAAACTTTAAATTTTTATGCCCTTAAATCAGAGAGATATGTCACACAAATTTCTTATTAAATAACATTTCCCACATGTCTACTTTACATCAGCACAATTTTGGAAACAAAATTTTTTTTGTTACGAAGTTATAAGGGTTAAAAGTTGACCAGCGATTTCTCAGTTTTACAACACAATTTTTTTTTAGGGACCATATCACATTTGAAGTCACTTTGAGGGGTCTATATGATAGAAAATACCCAAAAGTGACACCATTCTAAAAACTACACCCCTCAAGGTGCTCAAAACCACATTCAAGAAGTTTATTAACCCTTTACTTGCTTCACAGGAACTGAAGCAATGTGGAGGGAAAAATTAACATTTAACTTTTTTTGAAAAAAATTTACTTCAGAACCAATTTTTTTTATTTTCACAAGTGTTAAAAGAGAAAATGAACCTAAAAATTTGTTGTCCAATTTCTCCTGAATACGCCGATAACCCATATGTGGGGGTAAACCACTTTTTGGGTGCACTGCAGAGGTCGCAAGGGAAGGAGCGCCGTTTGACTTTTTCAACACAGAATTGGCTGGACGCCATGTCGCGTTTGGAGAGCCCCTGATGTCCCTAAACAGTGGAAACCTCCAACAAGTGTCCCCATTTTGGAAACTAGACCCCAAAAAGAGCTTATCTAGATGTGTGGTGAGCACTTTGAACCTCCAAGTGCTTCACAAAAGTTTATAATGTAGAGCCGTGAAAATAAAAAATCATTTTTTTCCTCAAAAATTATATTTTAGCCAGCTATATTTTATTTTCCCAAGGTTAACAGGAGAAATTAGAGCCCCAAAATTGGTGCGTAATTTGTCCTGAGTATGCTGATACCCCATATGTTGGGGTAAACCACTGTTTGGGCGTACGGCTGGGCTCGGAAGGGAGGAAGCACCATTTGACTTTTTGAACGCCATGTCTTGTTTGGAGACCCCCTGATGTGCCTAAATAGTAAAAACCCCTCAATTCTAGCTCCAACCCATAACCCTAATCCCAATCCTAACCCTAATCCCAACCCTAACCCTAATCCTAACCCTAATTTCAACCCTAATTGTAACCCTAACCCTAATTGTAACCCTAATTCTAACCCTAACCCTAATTGTAACCTTAACCATAACCCTAACCCTAATGGAAAAATGAAAATAAATATATTTTCTTTATTTTATTATATGTCCCTAACTAAGGGGGTGATAAAGGGGGATTTTATTTACTATTTTTTTGATCACTGTGATAGCGTTTATCACAGTGATCAAAATGTCCTGCACTGAATGAATGAATCTGCCTGCCGGCAGATTCGTTAGGCGCACTGCGCATGCGCCCGCCATTTTCTTTGCAGGCAGAAGACCGGGAGCTGCAATGAGCCATAGGAGGACATGGGGGACACCGGGAGGTACTGGGGTGATCGGGGATCCCGGGGACCCTATTTCTCTCCCCTCTGATGTGCGATCACATCAGAGGGGAGAGAAATTACATGCAGAATCGCTGTTTTTTTTTTTTTTTGCGATCGCCGTTATATACCCCTGGTAGCCGAGACCCCGGAGAAAATCCGACTCGGCGGGCGCACTGCGCAGGCGCCCGCCATTTTTTTTGCTGGGACAAGACGGGGGCAGCTTCGGGAGACATAGGAGGACTGGGGGGACACCGGGAGGCACGGGGGACTGATCGGGGCTCCCGGGGACCACATTTCTCTCCCCTCTGATGTGCGATCACATCAGAGGAGAGAGAAATTAATTGGAGAATCGCAGCTTTTTTTTTTTCCGATTGCAGTTATAGGGTTAATAACGGCGATCGCAAAAGTGGGGTCGGTAAAAACCAACCTGAATCATGTTCTCTGAGGTCTCGGCTCCAACTCTGGGGGGCGCTATATACTTTATCCACAAAGAACAGGAGAAAAAGACTGGAGTTTTATAAACAAATTATCAAAAGGTTTTATTAAACAAATATTGCTGACAAAAACATAGCATAAAAACGTATAACTAGATGTGTGTTTAAAAAAGACACCAAAAAGTTGTGGACACCCACATCACCTTAACATGGTATACACATTGTAATGTTAATAGATCACAAATAGGTGAGAGCATATAAAGTACCAAAGTATTGTTAAAGTCATATATCCTGAATAACTCCAGTCTTTTTCTCCTGTTCTTTGTCATATTTGCACTTGGAGGTATGTGCAGTAATCAGGTGATTGTTTTCACCACTGCGTAACATGGATCTGGATTTTAGGTTGTTAATACTTTATCCACAGCGCCGTTAATTAATGGCGCTGTGGTTTAAGTACCCTTTAAAAGGCGTATCAGCAGTCGTTAAGGGGTTAATAGTCAGGGTACTCACAAAACAGAAAGTAAATAGGATCCTCTGGATCGCAGCCCGGAAACAAGGTAGTCCGTAACTGGGACCGTGAGCGACTGCACCGCCGTGTACGCTGAGGGGTGTGAGGCGTTTTGGCTTTGCTTTGCTCCGTGCTGTTTCACACAGGCCGAAGCTATGGCAGAGCCTTTTGTTCTGCAGGTTTGCAAAGTAAGACTGACACACCCAGCCCTTTGCTGCATGGGTTTTTACAAGGAACCTGTCATCATGAATGCGAGTATGTTCCCTGATCATGGATAAATCCATGGATTGTATCAAAATCATATTTTATAGCTATGGCATGGAAAATATTGTACTTCCATTGCCATGTGAGGCCTCTGATATGGAGGAGATATTGTCACCTTACATTGATTAGCGCCTCTTTGTGTGATGCTGAGTCACTTCTCACGGCTAAACTGTGAGACGGGATAGACAAGGAGTTCAAGGTCAAAAGCCAGGAAGGGTACGTCATAAACAGAACGAAGAGACAAAGGCTTAGTCAGGCAACATTCCGAGGTCAGAATACAACAAGAACCGTGTATAAGATCAGAAAGGGATGGATGGTCAGAACGAGGTCCAAGGTCATGCAACAAAAGCTATGTGTAGGTAAGGGGGGGTCAATGGGTGCTCTCATCAACGGTCCTGAGACCGCATGGACCCGGACTAATCCCACTCAACTCCGTCTCTCCTTTCCTGTGGGCATAATACTACTCAGACAACAAGGGGTGAGGGTAAAACAGTGTGGCAATAATTTACTGAACCATCAACACACAATAACAATTAGAACAGTCTCAACAAAATACCCAAGATGGTGCAAAATTACAGTTTCATCCTTCCATTGGCTCACCGGGATTAAAGCAGTTGTGACTTCTGGGCTTCCAGCTCCGACTACCCCCACATGTGGCATCCCCTTTTGATGGACACCCACAGACAGGAGGCAACGACAAGCTTAGGAAGCTGACAGTCCATTGAGGCACGTGGCCAGGTGACCAGATGGTCTCAACCTGGCTTCTGCGAACGTCTCCAAGGAGCCAGGTGACCGGATGGTCCCAGCCTGGTTTCCCTAAATGTCTCCATGTATTTGAGGTGACCGGATGGTCCCAACCTGGCTTCTCCAAACATATCCATGGGGGTCAGGTAACTGGAGGGTCCAAACCTGGTATCCCCTAACGTCGCCATGGGTTCCAGGTGACCAGAGGGTCACAAACTGGATTCTCCGAACGTCCCCATGGAGCCAGATGACCGGATGGTCCCAGCCTGGTTTCCCTAAACGTGTGTCCATGGGTTCCAGGTGACAGGATTATCCCAACCTGGCTTCTCCAAACTTATCCATGGGGGTCAGGTGACCAGAGGGTCTCAACCTGGTGTCCCCAAACATCTCCAAAGGTCCAGATGACCAGAGCGTCACAATCCTGGCTTCCCTGAACATATCCATGGGTTCCAGGTGACGGGAGGGTCACAACCTGGCTTCTCCAAATGTATCCATGAGTTTTGTGATAGTCAATGGAGCAGATCTGTATTCTTCCAGCTGGGGCTGTGGACCCCTAAGTTGACATCCTGTAGAATGTCAAATCTGTGTCTCTCTTGATGGAGCCATGTTATCCTGGTAGAGTGTTCTTTTATGCAGTCATCGTGTCCTGTCTGTTGTTCTATCAAGTCACTCTTGATAAAGAAGCAAATCCCACTTTTATTGGTCACAGCTCTTTTTCAGGCATTTTTCCAAAGGATTGGGGTAGGGAAAATGGCAGGGCTCATCTCTCATTGTTTGAGAATTTAATCAGTTGCATAGTTTGTCCTCTGTTTTGCAGGTCAACAAACTAGCTGGCCTTGTACAATGTGTAATCAACATATTAACAAACATCTATTGTTCAATTACCCTATATCGCTGTCCTTCAAAGATAGTAGACAATGAGTTGCAGCAACTCAAAAGTCAACATCCAGGCTCCTACGAACAATAGTCTGTGTTTCTTGACCAACCAAATAAAAACACATATCATATTTTTCGGACTATAAGATGCACTTTTTTCCCAAAAATTTGAAGGAAAAATGCATCTTGTAGCACGAATTTAGCTTACAGGACTATTGCGGCAGTGGTGGAGCGGAAATACAGGAGGCAGGGTTCCTTCTTCAGGAGGTTGGTGGCGGCAGAACCGGTGCGATGCTATGGGCCCAATGTCTGCAGTCAAGCAGAATGGAGTGCATTGCTTTCCCAGCGGCCATTTTCCTCAAGCCGTGGGCTGCCGAAGGCTGCACATGCGCAGACTGGGATCTTGGCCCGGCTGAGATCTCAATCTGTGCAAGTGCCACCTCTGGCAGCCATTTCCATGGAGCCCCCAACCGGGCTGAGAACCCAGTCTGTGCATACTCCGTCTCTGGTGGCCCATGGCTTCAGGGAAATGGCCTCCAGGAAAGCAATGCTCTCCACTCTGTGTCACTGCTGACACCGAGCTCGCAGCATTGCTCCTCTCGTGCACCCACTTCTCCTACCCAGGGCCCGCAGCATTGCTCCACTTCTGCCACCACCGGCTTCCTGAGGAAGGGACTATGCCTCCTGTGACCCCACTCCACCAACTCCGTCCCCCAGGTAAGATACCTTAAATTCGGACTTTAAGACGGATCCTCATCTTATAAAAAATCTTTTTTTTCTATTTTCATCCTCAAAATTTGTGGTGCGTCTTATGGTCCGAAAAATACGATAAATTCTATCGTCAACAAAAAAGATAATAGCCTATGTCTCCATGTCTACTGAAAATAAAAGTCTGGATTAAATGCTTTGTCGTCACAGATCAACATACAGAACACAAGGCACAAAGTGACACACCATACAGTAACTGAATGTCCATCTGACAGAGGTCTGGGACTAACAGTCCAGTTAAGTGGCCTGGCAATCACCTGGAATAATGAACAAGTGGAGACAGCCAGCGCCTCCCTGTCTCTGATTGGACAGCTGAGCTGTCAGTGAACACACCAACAGCTCAGCATGCCCCTGCACCAGACTGGACAACTGAGCTGACAATCAAAGTACTGACAGCTTCAGCATGTCCCTGTACCAGACTGGGCAGCTGAGCTGTCAGTAACTGCATCCCAGATACACTGAAGGGTGGAACCATGACATTTGGTAATGGGGATGTACACAGTCAAATGTTGCCCTTCCGTAAACCGTCAGCTACTTGTTAATTACTCTATATAGAGGTAACGTTTCTCCTTCCAGAGAGTGACATACCGGTTGTGGCATGCCAAGATAAGGAGGCTTAATGTCACGCTTGGACACGGGTAAGTCTGGCTTACAACATGGCATATAAATAAGACGGGATGGACACAATTTCCCAGTGGAGCATTGCATGGCGAATAAGCCTTCTTACCTTGACCTGCCAGAGCTGGTATGTCACTCTCCACAAGGAGAATCGTTATCACTTTGACCTCAGTCCAGAGCCTCTCACCTAGCCAAATCAGTTCTCAACCTTTGCACTGACAAGGGGCAATATCATGAAACACAGTGTCTGCAAATTGAGATTCTGATTTGGCTTTTATCCTAAGTCACATTTCTAGGCTTGTTAAAGGCTCAATAGTGACTGTTGTTTCCAACAGGTGGTGCTATAGAGTATAAGTTCTCTTCCGCTCTGAAGAGTCAATTTGAATATTACTCTATATACACATTCCATGTCTGCTCTCCATCAGATTTCCTGTTTCAATTACCTGTTCACAGCAGCGTGCGCAGGAAGTGATCCAGTGCCCCCAGCCTTTGATCTGCATAACTCAAGGCAGGCAGAATATGCACCTGCCTAGGGCACTACCTCTTACTTCCCCAATAGGGGGCACATTTTGGATAAAAAAAACAACAACACTGCTGAATGCCTGCCGCCACCCAACAACTTTCTCCAGTCACAGGCATTTAACATGTGACAGTCAGGGTGCAGTCACTGACACTGCTCACCCCTATATCTGCCAGCGACCCAGCCATTTCTTTCTCCCTGCATTCAATTAGATTCGTGTCTGTCAGTCACGAACACAATTGCTGTGTTCACCACCGGAAAAGGAGCAGAAAAGCTGTAATCAGCTACCTGCTCAGCCGGGAACTCCATTAGGACATTTCCTGACTGCGCCCTATTGGAGTACACAGGGAACATCGGCTGGTGCAATGCAACGACGTCATAGCACTATCCAGCGCTCACTGCTGTATCAGACAGAAGAGGAAAGATATCATACTGTAAAGAGACTGTGGGGGACATTATACTTAGGGTTGTGGAGACATAGTGTAAAGGGGTCTGTGGTGACCATACTGTATAGGGTGCGGTGGGGACCATACTGTATAGGGTGATGTGGGGGACATTATACTGTATAGGGGCTGTGGTGACAACATATTGTATATTGGGGCTGTGGTAGATATCATACTATAAAAGTGGGCTGTGGTGGTGACCATACTGTATAATGGGGAGCTCTGGTGGACATCATCCTTCATGGGGGCTGTGGGGACATTACAGTGTATATTGGGAGGCTGTGGTGACCTTTAGACTGTGTAGGGTGACAGTGTGAGGAAAGGGTACAGTTTGGGGAGGACAGTGTGGTGGGCAGTATTATGACATACTGTGAAGACGGGGAATAGAATGGATATGGAGAGGAGGCAGTGTGAAATTGGAGCACAGTATGGAGAGGTCAACTTGCCAGGGGGACAGTATGGAGATATACAGAGTGTAAGGGAAAGCAGTGGAGAGTGGACACTGACGATATAGGCTACGGTTCAAAAGGGCAGATGGTGTGGTGGCTATAGCTGATAATGACAGACAATGTGGTAGACATGTATTCATGTAATAATTAAGGTTCTGCTGATGCATTCATGTACTGATGGTAGTTTTGGTGACTCATTAATGGACTAATGGTGGTTCTAGTGATGCTTTTATGTACTGATGGTGGTTCTGGTGCCATATTCATGTACTGATGATGGTTCTGGTGATGTATTCATGTACTGATGGTAGTTTTGGTGACACATTAATGGACTAATGGTGGTTCTTGTGATGCGTTTATGTACTGATGGTGGTTCTGGTGCCATATTCATGTACTGATGGTGGTTCTGGTGATGTATTCATGTACTGATGGTGGTTCTAGTGATCTATTTATTTAGTGATGATGATTTTGGTGCCATATTTATGTACTATTGATGGCTCTGGTGTTCTGTTTATGTATCGATGATGGTTCTGGTGATGAATACAGCATAAGAACCATCGTCACTACATGAATAGATCAACAGAGCTATTGTTATGACTGAGCCTATGTAACGAATGGAAACGGAGACACAGATGTTGCAGTTTATTGCAATTTTTGTGGAACCACGGGACTACGGACCGGGGGGCTCCTACGGGGCCTGACTATACGAGCCCCAGACACCCGTAGTAAAACCCCTCTAACAGGGTTAGATTGGAATGTCCGAGGGATGCAGGTGCTACCTCCAGTTAGACCCTGGACACGTGGAAGCTGTCCCAGTGGAACAGGCGGCCTGGCAGGGATAGCAGATAGCGGTGAACTTGGCTGGTGGTAAACGACTAAGCGGACAGGACTTGACTCTGGCAGCTCGGGTGTCATACTGGATGACGGAGTGAAGAGCAAGTGCACCTCTGAGAAGACAAATAGTACTAGCGAGGTACTGGCGGTGCAGAGACAAAACGCAAACACAACCATACGGGACCGGTAACTAACAACAGGCGCCTCCTATATGGCAGAGGAACCAGAAATAGTACTCACTGCTCTATCATTGGTTCGGAGCAAGTTTGAAAAATGTGCGCTATCTCTTTGAGAGACCGGGAGCACGCGCCCTCAGAGTCATACCCGGAGACCTGCTGGCTGCGCGCCAGGAAGCAGCAGGAGAAGGAGAGCCATGGAGCAAATCCGGCCAGCAGGGAGAGGACCGAGAGCGGGGACCCCGACGGGACCCCCGCGTAGGTACAGGCGCCGGCGCTACAGCCTACATACTCACACAGGTAACAGAAAAACCAGAAGAGATGTGACACCTGCACTCATCAGGCCTCTGCTCAGACTAGGAAAGTCCCTGATTTGACTCTGATTTGTCTCTGACAGTGAAGTTTAGCACCCTAAGATTACGAAATGACATCGTCATTCAACATAGACTGACCCTGAATGTCCTTAACTGCACCATCACTACAGATAATGTGCAACACCATAGCAATAATAACTATAGAAAGAAGTACACATACTGTATATTTCAGACTATAAGATGCACTTTTTTCCCCAAAATTTGGGAGGAAAACGGGGGTGCATCTTATAGTCTGAATGTAGCTTACCTTTTTCACTGTGGGGGGGCAGTGGCAGAGTAGGGTCATAGTAGGCAGGAGCAGGGTCGCCGCTGCAGGAAGCCTGTGATGGTGTCCAGCAAAATGGCACAGCTGGTGGCGCATTTGCTGATCGGGGTCTCGGCTTGTTATTGAGCTGAAATCAGGTTTATCTGAGCATGTGCGGCTCCAGCACCATTTTGTTGAAGAACGCCATGACATAATGACATAAATGTGCGCAAGGGAGGCTCATACAAGTCGTGATTAGATTACAGGTTCTGAGCTTTTTTTAAATTCCACTGCAAGTCCACCTGTGACAGTGAACCTGCAGTTGTTGCAAAACTATAACTCCCTTCATGCTTGGACAGGTTGGGATGAAGGGAGCTGTAGTTTGGCAACATCCGCAGAGCCACACAGGTTGTGCAAAACTGCTGTCCCCATACAAGAGTGTTCTACAACCTGTGGCTCTCCCCCATAACAGTGTCAGCAGACATGTTACTAAATATGTTACCACATTTTTTCCTTCTACATTTTTAATTCGTTTTTTCCTCCTCTAAAATCTATGTGCGTCTATGGGCCAGTGCGTCTTATAGTCCGAAAAATACAGCAAATTAGAGGATGAGGCCAGAGCCTATGAACGTGTTCACACAATCACACAGGAAAGAAGGAGGAAAATAAGCAAAACCAAAAAACAAACGGAAGACATGGAAACCTCCCAGATCTAAAATGTAAAAGAAGGGAAAGGGTGCTGGGAAGGAAGACACACAAACAGACCACAGGAAAGCAACTTAAAGTATAAGGCCGGGATCACACATGCAACGAAAACGTCCGACGCTCGCATGTGAAATCCCAGTTCTGGTGCCGGCACTCGGGAGTGGAGTGCGCGGCTGCATGTATTTATATGCAGCCTCGCACTCCACTCCCGAGTGTCGGCGCCAGAGCTGGGATTTCACATGCAAGGGTCGGATGTTTTCATCGCATGTGTGATCCTGGCCTAACCAGCAAAATAGGCAAGCACAAGGTAAGTATGAATAGCCCATCCCAAGAGGTGATATGACAGAACCAAATAGGGAAGTGAGATAAACAAGAAAAAGGAAAGAAAAGACAAAAGAACCATCAGCAGTTGGACAGAGACCAAATAGGCTGTGGGTCAGCAGAGGACGAGATCGACCACGCAGCAATAGATCATCAGATCGAGTCATGAAACCGAGGCATGACAGCTATCAGTAATACAAGATCACAGCACCAGAACTACATGAATATGTCAACAGAACCTCTATCAGTACAGGAATATGTCACCATAACCACCCTAAGTTTTGTTGCAAACTGTATTTGTCACATGAAAGACACAAAACCCATCATATGTATCACTTTATCTATAACGGGGTTTGTTTAGTTTCCATAAGGGTATTGTCACAACTCTATTGTCGGAATACCCTGGGGCCAGGGGCTCCTTCCCTGTCCCTAATGCTAGGGGCTCCCTAGCTATCCCTGCTCCCCAGATTACTTCTGACAGTGAAGACGTCCGGGTCACGTACCTTGCTGACCTCCTGAATTTACCTTTGAAGATTTCCCTTTTGTTTTATCTTATTTTGTTTTGGATTGACATGACTGTCTTTCAACTCTGTACCTATTTATGACCTAATATATTATGTAATTTCATCTGACTGCATGATTTGCTTATCACAGGACCAGATTACATCTAAATTGTATTTCTTCTCTGACAATCATTATTCTTTATTTTACTGTCATGACATTCTTTTGATCTCATTATTAAATGTTCTGCCCCCAGACTTATACGCTTCTTGTCCTTAGGATTGTTCACATTTAATGTATATACTAACCCTTGATATCTATGGTGTGATGCAGTGCTTTACTTGCTCACTGCTGGATATCATTCTTTCTTGGCATTAGGTGATTAGGGTTGTCCACCGCTTACACATTTACATCAATCCATTATTTACACATCACATTTCACACTGTTTATTCAGACACCGTATTTTATGTATCTATTTATTTACACGTTATACACTATTTATATATTTACACTGATTTTTCTATACACGTTATATATGGTATATAACATACGCTATGTTTACAATAAGGATTAATTACCCTTTTTTATTTTTCCTGAGTCCACTGTTTACACATCATTGATCCACATATTCACCAATCAATTCCATATACACCATATTTTATTCTGTTTATTCAGGCACCACATTTTAATTACTCTTTATACACTATTTATTTATACACTATTTACATATTCTACACTGTTCATTTATTTTGTTTTTACTCAGTATATTGATACACTACATGTTCTGTTTATAATATTCAGACACCACATTTCATTTATTTATTTACACATTATACACTATTTACTAAAAAAATATTTAGACTTGAGAGTCCTCAGTGGTTGATACCTTTTAATGGCTAACTGAAAAGATGGTAACAAATTGCAAGCTTTCGAGACTACTCAGGTCTCTTCATCAGGCAAAGACTAAAACAAAAACTGAAGAATCACATATTTATACACAAGAGGACACAGGAATAATGCAATAGGTAAGACATGTGACGTGAAGCAGAACTGTCATTATGGCAGAGGGATGAACATAAATATTGTAACAGTTCATAGATAAGGAGTGAGAGTTTTATTGCCCTCTGATTGGGGTCTGGTATTGTGTTTTGATGCCCCCAGGTCAGAGAAGCAGATTCCTTAATTGATGTACACAGACATGAATCCATGTGACACGTTCATTCCAGCACTAAGAGTGTCAAAGGTCATCATAAGTTTATATTCCCAAATCTTTCTATCTTTCTCAGATTTGAAGTTAGCTTTTAATACCAGTAATTCCATATCCATCATGCTATGACCGGGCATACAAAAGTGTTTGGCCACAGGTAGATCCATTCTTTTTTCTCTTATTGTGTGGCAATGAGAATTCATCCTTGTTCTCAGTTTTTGCCCGGTCTCCCCCACATACAGACCCCCAGTTGGACATTTCGTACAAATAATTAGGTACACCACATTAGATGTGATGCAGCTGAAAGTACCTGGGATCTTGTAGTCCTGATGGGAGTTGGGGATCTTTATCTTGTCCGTGGTCATTATAGATGGACAGGTTTTGCACTTCTTCTGTTTGCAAGGAAAGGTTCCTGCAGCTGTTGGGGAGGACAGGGAGCTTCTGACAATGATGTTTCTTAGATTTGGGGGCTGCCTAAAACATAGTAGTGGGGGGTCTGGAAATATGGATTGTAATCGGGCATCTTTTTGTAGTAAAGGTTGTAGTTTCCGTGCAGCTCCCCTTAGCATCTCCAGATTTGGATTGTAGGTGACCACTAGAGGCACCCGGTTATTTTCTTCTTTAGCTTTGTAATGTAGCAGGTGATTCCTTGATATTCTGGTGGCTCTTGTAATTTGGTTCTCAATTGTTCTTGGATGGTAGCCCTGGTTCAAAAAGGTCTTTCTGAGGCGAATAAGGTGTTCATCTCTATCCATAGAGTTGGAACATATACGATTGTATCTGATGGCTTGGCTGTAGACAATAGAGTTTTTTATGTGTTTTGGATGGAAACTGTCCCATTTAAGGTATGTTGGACGGTCGATTGGCTTCTGATACAGGGATGTCTCTATTTCATTGTTCTTTAGCTTAATGGTGGTGTCTAAAAAGTTAATTTCAGTGCTGGAGTAGTTAAGTGTTAAGTTAATGGTGGGATGAAATTGATTGAACTGTTCATGGAACGTCTTTAGCTGTTGTTCAGACTCCGTCCAGATGATTAAAATGTCATCAATGTAGCGGTAGTAGGCCCAAGGCCTGATGGGACATGAGGACAAAAATTCGCTTTCAAGCTTGGCCATGAAAAGATTTGCATACTGTGGAGCCATTTTACTTCCCATCGCTGTGCCAGTCTCCTGAAGATATATCTTGTTGTCAAATTCAAAGTAATTGTGGGTGAGGATGAATTTTGTGAGTTTCACCACAGAATCAGCATCATTCCCGGTGTTTCCCATGATGACTTGGCAGGCATTTAATCCATCCTGGTGTGGGATATTAGAGTACAAAGATTCCACATCCATGGTGGCCAGGATGGTTCCTTCTGGTAAGGGACCTATTGCTGCTAGTTTATTCAGTAGGTCAGTTGTGTCCTGAATGTAGCTGGGTGTATCCTTTACCAGGGGTTTAAGAATACCCTCTACCCATCCAGATACCTGCTCAGTAAGGGTGTCCACACATGAAATAATCGGCCTCCCTGGATTCCCAGCTTTGTGGACTATTCATTTATCTGTTTATACACACACATGTTCTATTTATAATAGGAATTAATCACACCTTTTTATTTTCTTTAGTTGATAATATATTTTATATCTAATATATTTATTCTCCTTTCTCGATAATAGGTGATTGCAGTTCCATTTAGGATCTTTTCTCTTTTCACATGCCATCTCCTGCTAATTAGGATTTCCTTTGTTTGATTGTAGGACGTCCAGCACACTAGCGGTCCCGGCGGTAGGCAATAACTAGGTATGTTCAGAACATCTGTTCTATTTGTATTTCTATATGTGTTTCTATTGGTTGTCGACATCTTACATACTTACCTGGCCAGCACCCTACCACCCTTAGACGAAGCATTTCAGTGCAAAACGCGTATCGGGAGTGATGAGTCCCCGAAACAACTGTTAAGGTAATCTCATGTGTTTCACATGTCTGCATTACTCTCCCTTGTGTTACCTGTAACCTATAAACATGTGTTTTTTGGGGGAATTTAGCAAGGTCATGTCCATAACACTGGGGCTATTACTATATGTATATATTTTGGCAACTTTGCCTTTGTTACAATGGTACCTAGTGTTTGGACAGTGGCTCTTGTGGATATCCTTGTATACTTGTATAAACCTAGACAGTGCTCTTTTTCATGACTGTATGATTTATATACAAAATGGTTCCCTATACAATATCTATTATTACATGACCATAAAGGAATCAACTGATTATTGGGTATAAATTGTTATACTCAGATTACTTACAAATTTCTTTGTGCATATTGTATGAGCCCATATGTCTCTATAATGATAAAGAATATTTATTTTATTTATTTATATAGCGCCATTAATTCCACACAGACATTATTGGCACTGTCTACATTGGGGCTCACAATCTAGAATCCCCATCGGTATGTCTTTGGAGTGTGGGAGGAAATGGAGAAAATTTGATATCTACCCTACATACCCACCTAGTGTCCCTACCAGTGGTTTTCTCATTTTCTCCTTTACGTATGTCGTTTTACTGCTTTTATATTTCATTAAATAAAATGTATTTAAAAAAAAAAATTTGGCCTTGTGTAAAGCTTTTCTTTTGGAGTTTATGGGAAAAAAAACAAACAAAATACAGAAAAGAATTACAGCCACAGTGGCAGCTTATCTCCCTCTTCCAATTGAATAAACATGTGCTTGGGCAGACCAGTTGTGCACGATTATGGGGAGGTCGGAGGTTTTCGGACCACACAGCTATGTTACATGTCTACTCAGCTTCTTCCTTTATTGGACTTTCAAAGTGATTGAAACCTTCAAAAATATGAAAGTTGTAAATAAAGATTAGGAAGGAAAAGTTTTTAATAGGAAGCTAACACAAGGACAAGGGGACATATAATTGGGGGAAGATCAGAAGCAATGCCAGAAAATATTTCACTGAAAGAGTAGTAGGTGCTTGGAAAAAAAAACTTCCAAGAGACTGGAAAATCAATACTAAGTACACTGTAACCTACTACCAGGGATGGACTGGGAGTGAAATTCAGCCCTGGCACTTGAAAGCACATAGGCCCATGTTGTTCCTCCCCTCGATGCTCCGTCTCAACTGCACCCTGAAGACGCTGATACTGTTAACAGCATAGCAAACAATGTGGCCCACGACTGTAACAACCCATCTGGCATTTGCCAGAATTGCCAGATGGCCAGTCAAGCCCTGCCTACTACACTGACATATAATGGGGGCAGACTAGATGGATCATGTCTTCTTTCTACCTTCTATATTCCTATAAGTTCTCGCAATGGAGTATTCTCAATAGCATATCCATGGAAATACAGGGCCCAATTCCTAATTTGCCATTTTCAATTTTTGCTTTGTGGTATTTACTGATGTCTTTTTGCCCAAATTTACCAAAATGGTGCACACGATTCATGAATTTTGTGCAGAATAAAAAATGCTCTATATTTTTGTCTCTAAAATGTTTGGCTACTTTTTAGAGCAAAAAAGAAAATCGCATGTTTGGCTAAAAGGTTGAAAAAATTGTACTAACGTTACAGACATACATCACTCCAGAGGGGGTCTGAATTACATTTGCAACTGTTAGTACAATTGCAAATGATAAATCAAGTGAAAACATGTGGAAACCCTAAACTCCACCCACAGAAGTGAACTTAAAAAAAAACAAACACATTAAAAAGTGTCTTAAAAAAGGTACAAATGGAATGATAAATATAGAGAAAATATAAAAATGTAAAAAAAAAACTCGTAAAAAAAAGGAACAAATAAAATAATGAATCAAATTTCAGACCCCCAAATTTCATTACAGAATTTGATGAGTATTTTCAGGCTTGCTCTGGTGCATATCTTACAGTGTTTGCATTCAGCCTAACCAATATTTATTTTATGGTTACACATGATTATTTACAGCAAAGGCTATATTAACATGCAGCATTTTTGCTACATTATTTTTGCTGCATTTTTTTTTCATGCAAATTAATAGCTGCTTTTTATAGGACCTGCAAAATTGATGAGATTTCAGAAATCTCCTGCACAACTTTCTTAATTCTGCAGCATGTCAATTCTTTCAGGCTATGTGCCCGCGATGAGTTTTTGACGCTGTATATTTTCGTTACGTCAGAAACGCAGCATCTTATAGTTCCAGCAAGGTGGATGGAATTTACAGAAATCTCCTGCTCACTGCGCTTCTTTTTTTATTCTGTGTAAACTGACCTTCGGTGCGTTTTTCAAATCTGCAACATGACAATTTTTCTTGCGGGTACGCTGAGTTTTATGTGCAGATTTTCCGCATAGAATTGCATTAGATGCGGAAAATCCACAGGAAAAAACTCACATGTGTTTTTAAGATGTTTCTATGGGGAGAAAAAGCATATAAAACGCATGTAATCCGCACTAGAGTTGAGTGAATTTGTTCTGATTCAGTTCCGAATACGATCAGCAGCAAGTATTATTTTTGCAATATTCGTATAACACAGCCAAACGTCATTAGAGTCAATGGGAGTAGAAATTACCGAATATATTCGGAACTGATCAGAAGACATACTGTACATTCGGCACAAATAGGGTAACAATATGGCATGAATATGGCAAATTCAGATTCGGTGACCGAATCTGAACAAATTCGCTCAACTCTAATCAGCACCTAAATAATCAATAAAGTTTTGTCAAAGCCTAATAACAGGATGTGACGGGGTATGCGGCAGAGCAAAAAGAGACCACCGGGTTTAGAACAATACTACGGGATTTATTGAGGCAGGCAGCATACCAAATCAAATATCCATGTTATTCCTGATGTCCATAATAAGTCCAAAATCACAGACCGACGTGAGGTCTTGCCGCAGCTAAGAGCCCTCACCCTTTTTCTCTGGAGATCTCCCAACACAACACTGGTCACGCATAAGTCTCTTGTCTTGGGCTACTGGGAACAGCCCAAGGGTAGGGGAGGAGAGGTTCCCACCTCCTAGTCAATGGTTTGGTCCATTGCATGGCTCCGATATGTCTATATGAATGTGTATTGTGAGTTCTCCCCGGCTTAGGAGAACAATGGGGAGTCCTCTAGCTGTGTTGACATAAGCCTAAGTTAAATGATTATGTAGGAACAAAGTTATACAGAAATGCAGGACAGGGTAAACTATGTATCATGACAATTCCTCCCCCTCCAATTTTGTGTACATATGAGGGACCTCTACAGGTCGCTTGTTACGTACACACAGGCAGGGCTGACCGGACTCAGGGCTCTTCCTGCCTGGACAGTCCATCTGCATTTTGGTGTTGGCTGCCTCTTCTATACTGTATGGTAAAGTTATAGGGCTGCAGAGCCAGGCTCCATCGTAGTAGGCGTCCATTGTCCACAGAAACTCTGTTCAGCCAGGTGAGGAGATTGTGATCAGTAACCACAGAGAATTCTCGTCCATACAGATACGGCTTTAGTTTCCGGAGGGCCCACACTATAGCCAGACATTCTTTTTCCACAGTTGCATAGGCCACTTCTCGGTCCAGCAGTTTCCTGCTGAGGTAGGCGACGGGGTGCTCGTCCCCCGCTGCATTCACCTGGCTGAGTACAGCTCCCAATCCATAAGCAGAGGCGTCCATCTGCACAATGAATCGCCTCTTATAGTCTGGAGCAGCCAGAACAGGGTCACAGACCAGGGCGTCCCTCAGCCGGTTAAAAGCCTCCTCCAGGCTGGAGTCCAGATTACTAGCCTGGGCATCGTTTTCTTGGTCAGGTCGGTAAGAGGCTTGGCCACAGTGCTAAAATGAGAAACAAATTTTCGGTAATAGCTGGCAGTGCCCAAAAAGCCATAACTTGTTTCTTAGTTTGGGGTACAGGCCAGTCTCTAATAGCCTGGATTTTTGCAGGTTCCGGACGGAGCTTCCCGCCCCCTACTCTATGCCCTAGGTACTGAACTTCACCCATCCCAAATTGGCATTTATCGGGTCGAATGGTTAGGCTGGCTGCAAGAATCCGGTCAAGAATAACGGCTACTTGATTCAGATGTTCCTCCCACGTCTGGCTGAAGATGGCGATATCATCTAAGTAGGCACAAGCAAAGTCCCCACATCCCCGGAGGATCTGGTCTACCATTCTCTGGAAGGTTGCAGGGGCAGTCTTTATTCCGAAAGGCATGTTTAGAAATTCGTACAGCCCAAAGGGAGTTATAAAAGCGGACCGTTCTCTCCCTTGCTCCGTCAGAGGAATTTGCCAGTATCCCTTACTGAGATCTAAAGTAGTGTCATATCGGGACCCAGCCAGTCGGTCTAGAAGTTCGTCAATACGGGGCATTGGGTAAGGATCACTGACAGTATGGTCATTAAGTCGTCTGTAGTCCACACAAAATCGAGTACTCCCATCCTTCTTGGGTACTAACACCACAGGAGAGGCCCAAGGGCTATGAGAGGCCTGGATTACCCCAAGCTGTAACATCTCCTCTAGTTCGTGCTGCATGGTGTTTCGAACTGATTCAGGTACACGGTAAGGAGCCTGTTGTATGGGACGGATACCCTGAGTGTCCACATGATGTTGGGTGACGGTGGTTCGACCTGGTTGAGATGTGAAGGCAGCCTGTCTCTGTTGAAGCACTCCCAGCATCTGGTCTTTCTGTAAGGGGTCCAGGTGATCTCCCAGAGGAACCTGTTCCACAGTGGAAGGGGCTCTCGCGGCTTCCACGAGATCAGGTAGGGAGTCCTCTTCCTCGGGACCGTCTTCTGAAGCTAGCCGACAGCTTGCTATCATTGGAAGGTTCCGCTCGTGGTATTCCTTAATCATATTCACATGAACAGTCTTTTGTCTTAGTCCCTGATCATCTAAAGCAAGAAGGTAATTGGTATCATTTAGTTTCTTGAGAACCCGGAAGGGACCCTCCCACATGGTCTGCAGTTTATTTTGTGGATGGGGAATAATCATTAAGACCTGTTGTCCTTCTACAAACTCCCGATAGCGTGCCTTTCGGTCATACCAAGTCTTCTGTCGGGTTTGAGCCATACGCACATGACTCTGGGCTAAACTAGCAAGTTGAGCCAGGGTTTCTCGCAGCTTTAGGACATAAGGGACAACAGGGGCTCCTGTATCTTCAACTTGCCTCGCCCAGTATTCATTGAGCAGAGTTAAGGGTCCTCGGACCTTTCTCCCATAGAGGAGTTCAAAGGGGGAAAACCCGGTGGACTCCTGAGGAACTTCCCGATAGGCAAACAAGAGATGGGGTAGGTACTTCTCCCAGTCTGAATCTCTGTCAGTGAAGGCCCTCAGCATATTCTTCAGAGTGCCATTAAATCGTTCACAAAGTCCATTTGTTTGTGGGTGATACGGTGTCGTTCGAATCACTCGTACTCCACAGGTGCGCCACAGACACTGGACTAGTTCTGACATGAACTGGGAGCCTTGGTCCGACAAAATCTCACTGGGAAATCCTACTCTGGTGAAAATGGTAACCAGGGCCTCGGCCACCTTGGCTGCAGAAATACTTGACAAGGCCACAGCTTCCGGATATCGGGTGGCATAGTCCACAACAGTGAGAATGTACTGCTTTCCTGATCTACTTGGTTTAGCCAGAGGCCCAACGATATCGACAGCTACTCTTTGAAATGGTTCTTCTATGATAAGGAGTGGTTGCAGAGGTGCCTTTGGGTGATCTCCGGGTCGCCCTCTACGCTGACATATATCGCAAGTTCGGCAGAAATGCGCCACTGCCTGAGAAATCCCTGGCCAATAGAAGGTTTATAATAATAATAATAATAATAATAATAATAATCTTTATTTATATAGCGCCAACATATTCCGCAGCGCTTTACAGTTTAACAGTTTCAAAACACAAGTCATAGGTAACAACGTTAACAATACAATAATTAAAGCAAAATAAGCCGACCCTGCTCGTGAGAGCTTACAATCTACAATGAGGTGGGGGAGATACAAAGTACAGGTGTGTATATACAATGGTGCATTTACAATAATGGTCCAGCCATCTTGAGGGAGTGAGGCATGGATGGAGATAGTGAATGGGCTACACATACACACTTAAACATAGAACGACTTTGGTTAGTGAATGTGATAGGCCACTCTGAACAAATGTGTTTTGAGGGAGCTCCTGAAACCATGCAAATTGTGGATAGTCCTAATTTCTTGGGGTAGAGCATTCCAGAGGATTGGCGCAGCGCGGGAGAAGTCTTGGAGTCGGGAGTGGGAGGTACGGATTAGTGCAGAGGTTAGTCAAAGTCGTTTGCAGAGCGCAGCAGTCGGTTAGGCCGATAGATAGAAATGAGGGAGGAGATGTAGGGGGGTGCTGCACTGTGGAGAGCTTTGTGGGTGAGAACCAGTACTTTGAATTGGATCCTATAATGAATGGGCAGCCAGTGTAAGGACTGGCGAAGAGCGGACGCGTCCGAGTACCGATTAGCTAGATGGATGACCCTGGCTGCTGCATTAAGGATGGACTGGAGAGGGGATAGTCGAGTAATGGGGAGGCCAAGTAATAGAGCGTTGAGTCAATCGTCTCTCGGTGCGGGTTTTGCCTTGATGGCCAGCAGTAGGAATATCATGAGCAAGGTGTAATAGGGGAATTCTGTATTTCTGAGGAACAATCATCTGTTTGTTACAAGTCCAGGGCTTATCTGGGGAGGCAGCATTGGTAACACTATACAAAAGTCCATTTTCTCGGATAATTCTTTCCCCGTTCTCCCCTAACTGCCCTAACTCAGCTCGTGCTCTAAAACTAGCTAGGGTGGGGTCAGTATCTACCTCTTGTCGAAAATGAACTCTATCCCAGGTATCACTCACATTGTCCCCACAAGAAGAATCACTCACCGGCTGTGTCGGCGGTTCTGGGGGCCTCATTTCCATGGATGAGTTGTAGGCGTCCCCATTTGCTGTTCTCTTGGCTTGACTTCTGGTTACCGCACTGACAAAGTGGCAATGCAGATGTCCCACATCATTTCCTAAAAGAACGTCTGCAGGGAGGCCGCTCATCACACCGACCACGCATTGTTTGGCCCCAAAGCCATAATCCAGAGTCACCCTCGCTCTTGGAATATATCTCTGGGTGCCTCCAGCCAATACATTGGCAATTCCTGGTCCCTTTTGAATTGCTTCTGGCTGAAGTACTCGGGGATCGGCTATGGTGAGAAAAGCCCCAATGTCACAACAACTTTTTGGCCATCCAGCACGACCTCCTGTAGATGTTGGTGCTGAAGGTCAGAAGAACAGGTGGCTGGGGCTCGCACCCCATAGACTCCTGGTATGGGAGCCAGGGTATCGGAGTCACTTGGCAAGTCATCAGGGACTGAATCCAGCTCTTCTCCTGGTGAGAGTGTCTGTAGATAACGAACCGGCAAAGGCGGTCTGTAGTCGTCCTGTCTCCGAACACCTGGACATTGAAATTGCAGATGTCCAGGCTGCCCACATCTATAACATCTGCGCTCTGGGACTCTTCCCCCACGTCGTAGTCCCGAAGGTGGAGCAGGAGTAATGCGAGGCCTGGTCACACGAAGGTCACCATGAGTTGATGGTCTATTGGGATGGTGAATATGGGAGGCCGAAGGACCAGGGGCTGCCGTCGTCGGGGGGCTGGTAGTTCTTTTCTCAATGAGTAGTAGTTTTTTCCATTGAGGCTTGATGGTGAGAGCCTCATCCGCTAGAGCTGCAGCTTCCTCCACAGTGGCTGGTCTCCTTTCACGCATCCATTCTCGGATCTCAGCGGGGCACTTGAAGTAAAACTGCTCTTTCAAGATGACCTGGAGGAAGGCCCCCCAAGTTAAGGCCTCCTCTCCCTCCAGCCAGCGATGACATATTTGTTTGAGTCTGTGGGCATACATACTGAAGGACACCTCCTCATTACAGGCTGTCAGGATTTGAACCTGTGAACCATGGCTTGCTGGTCTGTTCCTTTGCTGTGGAGCTATTTGGAACTTGTATAACTTCAGCCTGAAAACCATATGAACTTTGTCTGGGATAGAGATCATCACCTACTCTGCTGATTGTCCCCGCCTTGATTGAAACTGATTGGATAGAGATCATCACCTGCCCTGCTGATTGTTCTCGCCCTGATTAAGTCTGATTGGACCTGCTATAGATACCTGGCCAGTACAGCTTCCTGTTGCTGAGTATATTGTTGTGCTCAGTCTAAAGGTACTGCCACACTAAACAATCCCGCTAGCGATCACGATAACGACGCATACTAATGCGATTGCTAGCGGGATTGTTTCTATATCGCTAGTAGCAGCCTAATTTAGCGATGTCGTTAAGGACGCTATCGCGGTTAGCGATCTCCTTAACGACTTTAGCGGTACAAAAGTACCGCTAAATCGCTAACAAAAGGTGCTACACTCAGCGATATATACTTACCAGCGGGGCGCCGACAATAAAAATAGGGTCCGGAACGATGAGAACGACGAGCGAGATCACAGCAGGATCTCAGCAGGGGCCACGTCGCTGGTAGATGCCGCACACAACAACATCGCTAACGGGATCGCTAAATAGTGACGTTTTTTACCAATCCCGTTAGCGATGTTGTTTAGTGTGGCAGTACCATAACTGAGTGAAGCATTATCTGAGCTCCTGATCTGGAAGGTGTTTTGCTGGCATCTTCCTGTCTCTTGTGGAAACCCTGCTGTTCCTACCTCAACCTTCTATCATTTAAACGGACTTGGTGCTTGAGTGTGATCTTGGCCGGCCCGTGCTCGGGCAGGCCCCGGCATCTGCTGACACAGTGAACTTCCACCGCCATATACTGCACCTCCAGAAGTCTTTCCACGGTCCGGTCACCTGTGCATCGCTGCTCCGGCCACTGGCCTCCAGTCCAGTATCGCCAGTAACGTAACAGAATACTCAGCCTCTCAAGAATGGAGGCCGCTGGAGCAGAAACTATGGATACACGTGTCAGAAAACTGCAGGGTGCAATGTCCAGTTTGCACACCGAACAGGTGAATGGAAAAGCACGGATGGACGCATTTATTGCACAAAGCGATCATAATGTCCAGAATCACCAACAAGCTATCCATGATCTGCAGAGTGCGGTACAAGTGTTGACTGCTCGAATTACACAGCTAGAAGGACAGGCTTCCGTCTCAGCATCTGCCACGCCCCCCAAGCTACCACCTTTTCGTTTTGGCGGTGATCGAGATAAATTTAGTGGATTTTTGAATCAATGTTACCTGTTCTTCGATACACATGCTAATCAGTTCCCGACTGATAGGTCAAAGGTGCTATGCATCATTATGCTGTTAACCCACAAAGCGATCGCTTGGGCTAATCCTCTGATTGAGACTCGGGACGCACGTTTAACGCAGATCTTTGACGATCCAAACCGTGCCGCTACCGCTGAATCAACGTTGCTGGCATTACGACAAGGCAAACGCCCCGTCGCAGAGTATGCTATGGAGTATAGGAGGTGGGCCGTCGACACTGAATGGAATAATGCAGCAAAAGTAACTTTCTTTAAAAGAGGACTTTCTAGTGCAGTAAAGGACGAACTTGCCCCTGGAGAGACCCCTTCGGATCTGGATGATTTCATCAAGCATTGCATCCGGGTTGACACCGGTCTGTCTGAACGACGACAAGAGAAGTGGACCTCCATGAATCGTTCAACTAACTCTTATAACTCCTCCCTGCCATCAGTCACTAAAGAAGTGCCTAGCCGGAATGTCCGAGATACAGAACTAGAGCCAATGCAGGTGGATGCGATCCAGAGACGAGCGAGTGCAGAACGAAGAGAACAGAGATTTAAAGAGAATCTATGTCTGTACTGCGGGGAAGCAGGACATTTTCTTATTAACTGTCCAAGTCGTCCCACAAACCGTTCAAGAAAAATGGTGGCTGCATAATGGATCCTGATTCTTCCGACGAGGAGTCTTTCATCTCAGAGACTGATTACGCTAAAGATGAGATCCAGTCCATATCATCCATAGTTCCACCTACCAGGAAGGAGAACCGAGAATCACATTATTTTGTAGCTATCAAACTGAAGGTTAACTCCCAGTGGATCACCACATCAGCCATGATTGACTCTGGGGCCAGCGGGATGTTCATGGATTCTGCATTTGCTCAAAATCATGGCATAGATGTGCAGAAAAGACGTTCACCTATTGTGATGGAGACGGTAGATGGATCTCCACTGAATTCGGGGCCAGTGGATCATGAGACAGGACTTTTGGAGATCTTTATTGAGCCCCAGCATCGTGAGATGTTAACCTTCCTAATTATTTCTTCTCCACATTTTCCCATCATTTTAGGTTTGGCCTGGCTGCAGAAGTAAAATCCTATCATCGATTGGGAGATGAAAAAGATCAGTTTCCCCGAAAAGGAAGTTCAAGCAGTGGTTCCAAGTGAATCCACATTAGAAGCAGTTCAGAATCCAGAATTGCCTCAGCTCCCAGCGGTGTACGAAGATTTCTTGGATGTCTGTGACAAGAAGGGAGCGGATACACTTCCTCCGCATCGACCATACGACTGCCCAATAGAACTACTCCCGGGAGCGGCTATACCGTTTGGAACTATCTACCCTTTAGCGGGTCCTGAACTGAAGGCTCTCAAAGAATTTATTGATGAAAATCTAAGCAAAAAATTCATTCGTCCATCATCTTCTCCCGCTGGAGCCCCTATATTCTTTGTTAAAAAGAAGGATGGAACATTACGGCCAGTAGTGGACTACAGGGAGCTTAATAAAGTCACGGTAAAAAATCGTTATCCTCTACCGTTGATCCCGGAACTCCTAGAAAGAGTACAAAGTGCGAAGATCTTCACTAAGTTAGATTTACGTGGGCATACAATTTAGTACGTATAAAGCCTGGAGATGAATGGAAAACGGCTTTTCGTACCCGATACGGACACTTTGAAAGTCTAGTGATGCCCTTCGGACTCGCCAATGCTCCAGCTACCTTTCAGCACCTGGCAAATGATATTTTCCGAGACCTGTTGGATCAGTTCATGGTCGTTTATCTAGATGACATCCTGATCTTTTCAAACTCTATGGAGGAACATCAGACGCACGTAAGACAAGTGCTACAACGATTAAGGGAGAATTCGTTATATATTAAATTAGAAAAATATGAATTCCATCAAGAAGAGATTCAGTTCTTGGGATACGTCATTTCACCTCAAGGATTACGGATGGATGCTAAGAAAACGCAAGCTATCACCGAGTGGCCTATCCCTAAAAATGTGAAAGAAGTTCAGCGTTTTGTGGGGTTCGCCAACTTTTACAGACGTTTTATTAAGAATTTTTCAGAAATCGTGCTACCCATCACGCAACTAACAAAAAAGGGAGCAAAATTCATCTGGACACCCCAAGCGCAAGAAGCGTTCTCTCGCTTAAAAAGGAAATTCACAACGGCTCCCATATTACGCCATCCTGACCCTGAATTGGCTTTTATCATTGAGGTGGATGCTTCAGACTGTGCGGTCGGCGCTATCCTCTCCCAGAGGACAGGGGAAAAGAAGTTGCTGCATCCATGTGCATTTTTCTCACAACGTATGTCTGTAGCCGAAAAGAACTATGACTGTGGGAAATAAAGAATTGCTCGCCATCATATCAGCATTCAAAGAGTGGAGACATCATCTCCAAGGGGCTGCACAGCAAATTTTGGTGTTGACCGATCATCGCAATCTGGAATTTATCAGGTCTGCAAAATGCCTCTCTCCTCGGCAGACCCGTTGGAGTCTGTTTTTGAATCAATTCAATTTTGTAATTTCATATCGACCAGGCTCTCGCAACAAGAAAGCAGACGCATTATCCAGAATGTTTTTAAGCGAAGCTAATCTTGTAACAACACCCAAACCCATTGTGGCAGATACTAAGATCTTGGGAGTAATACATGATGGAGATTTGCTGGACGATTTGAAAGCAGCATACGAAACAGACTCGTTTCTATCACATCCATCAGGGGACGTGCATCTGCTTTTTAAAAATCAAGTATGGACTGATGGTCGACGACTATATGTACCAGAAGCAGCTCGGTTAAAAGTTCTACAACTAGTGCACGATTCTAAAATTGCAGGACACAAAGGGACACAGAAAACGCAGGAGTTTTTGTCACGTTTCTTTTGGTGGCCGAACTTTCAAGAAGACGTGAAGAAGTACGTTAATTCCTGTGACATCTGTGCCAGATATAAGACTCCACGTGCATCCCCTATGGGACTATTGCAGCCTCTCCCCATCCCAACACGACCGTGGGGATCGATTTCAATGGACTTTATAGAGATCTACCAGAGTCCAAGGGAAAGACATCCATTCTGGTAGTAGTGGATCGACTTACGAAAGCAGCGCATTTCATTCCGTGTTCAGGTCTGCCTTCAACAAAAGATACAGCCGATCTGATAATTTGCAATGTTTTTCGCCTCCACGGAGTGCCGGATGAAGTCGTCTCAGATCGAGGTGTGCAATTTACATCCAAATTTTGGCGCAGTTTATGCTCAGCGCTAGACATCAAAGTACGATTGTCAACCGCTTACCATCCGCAATCTAACGGCCAGACAGAACGTACAAATCAGACGCTGGAGCAGTATCTTCGTTGTTATATTTGCCATCTACAAGACGACTGGGTGGATCTGCTGCCATTTGCGGAATTTTCATATAACAATTCACAGAATGCCTCTACGAAACAGACGCCATTTTTTGCAAATCTTGGATATCACCCAAACATCCTTCCCAAAAATCCTGTGGCACCATTAATACCAGCAGTCGCAGAAAGAATCTCTCTATTACAGCAAAATCTTAATGTTCTGAAAGACACATTAAAGGAAGCTCAGGAGAAATACAAAAAAGCGGCCGACAGGTATCGGAGACCCACTCCCACGTTTAGGGTTGGAGATCGAGTGTGGTTATCCACTAAGAATTTGAAATTGAAGATTCCTTCTCCTAAATTAGGACAAAAGTTTGTGGGACCATACAAAATCAGTAAGATTGTGAGTCCATTAGCCGTTCGTCTACAGCTACCAACATCAATGAAGATTCATCCTGTTCTTCATGTGTCTTTGTTGAAAGCCGCCACAGCCAATCCATTTCCAGAACGATCCCCTCCGCCTCCCGATGCAATTGAAGTGGACGGACAGGAGCAGTTTGTGGTGGAAAAGATCTTGGATTCCCGAATACACAGAAATCGTTTACAGTATTTGATCAAATGGCAGGGTTACGACACGGAGGAAAATTCATGGGAACCAGTAAGCAACGTCAATGCTCCTCGTTTGATCAGACAATTTCATCGGCGGTATCCTGCAAAACCTGGGCAAGTTGCGTCCAGAGGCCGCCGTTAAGAGGGGAGTATTGTCAGGATTTGAACCTGTGAACCATGGCTTGCTGGTCTGTTCCTTTGCTGTGGAGCTATTTGGAACTTGTATAACTTCAGCCTGAAAACCATATGAACTTTGTCTGGGATAGAGATCATCACCTGCTCTGCTGATTGTCCCCGCCTTGATTGAAACTGATTGGATAGAGATCATCACCTGCCCTGCTGATTGTTCTCGCCCTGATTAAGTCTGATTGGACCTGCTATATATACCTGGCCAGTACAGCTTCCTGTTGCTGAGTATATTGTTGTGCTCAGTCTAAAGGTACTGCCACACTAAACAATCCCGCTAGCGATCACGATAACGACGCATACTAATGCGATCGCTAGCGGGATTGTTTCTATATCGCTAAGTGCGGCCACATTTAGCGATATAGTTAACGACGCTATCGCCGTTAGCGATCTTCTTAACGACTTTAGCGGTACAAAAGTACCGCTAAATCGCTAAGAAAAGGTGCCACACTTAGCGATATATACTTACCCAGCGGGAGCGCCGACGAGAAAATAGGGTCCGGAACGATTCCAGCGACGAGCGAGATCACAGCAGGAAGCTCGTCGCTGGCAGCTGCCGCACTGAACAACATCGCTAACGGGATCGCTAAATAGTGACGTTTTTTAGCGATCCCGTTAGCGTTATATTGTTCAGTGTGGCATACCCTTTACTGAGTGAAGCATTATCTGAGCTCCTGATCTGGAAGGCGTTTTGCTGGCATCTTCCTGTCTCTTGTGGAAACCCTGCTGTTCCTACCTCAACCTTCTATCATTTAAACGGACTTGGTGCTTGAGTGTGATCTTGGCTGGCCTGTGCTCGGGCAGGCCCCGGCATCTGCTGACACAGTGAACTTCCACCGCCATATTTAACCAAAAGGAGGCCAATTTGTAAACGCTCATTCATATATATTAAATCAAATACCCAAAAAAGTATATGAAAAACAGAGCCAGTTTATAGAAAAATGCAAAAACAATTTTATTAAGTTACAAAACAATTTTAAAGGAAGTAACAATCATTATACACAATATTAATGACAAAAGAGAAGGCAAAAAAACCCTAGATACCGTTATTCAGAAAAATGAATGCATAAAGTCATATATCACAAGATACTCAGTATAGTGTCAGGAAAAATAGACATAACGATGCTGTGATATGAATATTTAGAACTGTCCATCAATAGAAAATAAAAATAATAAGTAAAGTGCACAGTGCACATCATATAGAAATAATAAATATAATATTTTTATTATCCTATCGATATAGAAATTATCAAAAAGTGCATAATGCAAGAAAGAAAAATAATATATTAAGTGCTCAAAATGAACAATAAAGAAGCAAAACTGCACTAAATACTGAAATAATAAATATAGAGGCGGACAGTTCTGATATATTACCACAGCATCCTATAGTTGTGTATCCAATATGGATGTAAATATAGGGAGGTAAAAAGCCTATATCAGCATGCAGGGATAATATATATATATATATATGAATGTATACATACACATATGTATTTAGGACCAGGCAAAAAGCCTATATCCTATAAACCAATACCAATATATATCAAGGAAATGCGCATGTAAAAAACATACAGATGTATATAGGCATCAATCAATACGCAAGGTAAGTATGACAGTCGACTGCGCATGTGCAGATGCTACCAAAGTTGCTAAAGGCTATAATCCCATATATATTGCAAAGGATTTATCCCTATAGTTATATGTATATATCTCAAAAAAAATTATTATGTACATGCATGTGCTGCTATAGTCATTGACGCACTATCATATATATGTGCAAACACTGCTATCATGGTTAAAGGCTGCAACCCCAAATATATTACAGGAAAATTCTTCCCATGTGGCCATAAATGCCATGACAGTATGTTAGATCAACAGCACTGGCCTCCAGTCCAGTATCACCAGTAACGTGACACAGGCCAAAGTACGAAACTGGGTCCTATACGTGTCTGGGGTCACAGCATAGTGTTCTAGAACAGTCCGTTTAATGTCTGCATACTCACAGTCCCCCCGATGGTCCATAGCTCTAAAGGCTGCGGCAGCTCCACCCTCTAAGAGCCCCACCAGATGTCGTACTCGCTCTCTTTCCGGGACTTCCATTAATCGACACTGATGCTCAAAGTCCTGGAAGAAGCCCTCAATGTCACCTGCAGCCTCCTGGAATGGCTTGAAATCTTTGCGGGACACTCTGGGAAGTTCCCTCATGGTGGGTGCTGGGGTTACAGTCTGTCTGGAGCTTCTAGCTGCTTCCAAAGCTTTCTGCCTCTCCAGCAATGCTATCTCCTTAGCTCCTCGCATGACCTCCATCTTATAGTCTATGGAGACCTCCTCTCCCATCATTGCCATCTCCTCCTCGTACCACACAGCCCACTGACTTTTTTGGGTATTTACCTCTGCCTGTCGCCTTTCCTCCATTTGCCGTGGAGGTGCTTCCTCAGTGTCCTCTTGCAGGCGAACTCCTTCCAAAGCCTCAGTTAGCTGCTCCTTGGAGAGTCCCTTGTAGCTGACCCCCAGTTCACGGGCCTTTGTTTGTAAGCTCCCACAGTCCAGTTCTTGTACTCTGAGGCTCTGGTTCCAGAAGTTGATGGGCCGTTGTCCTCCATTCATTCTGCTCTGATCCCACCGCTGCCAACCAGTTTGTGACTGGGTATGCGGCAGAGCAAGAAGAGACCACCGGGTTTAGAACAATCCAACGGGATTTATTTAGGAAGGCAGCATACCAAATCAAATATCCATGTTATTCCCGATGTCCATAATAAGTCCAAAATCACAGACCGACGTAAGGTCTTGCCGCAGCTAAGAGCCCTCACCCTTTTTCTCTGGAGATCTCCCAACACAACACTGGTCACGCATAAGTCCCTTGTCTTGGGCTATTGGGAACAGCCCAAGGGTAGGGGAGGAGAGGTTCCCACCTCCTAGTCAATGGTTTGGTCCATTGCATGGTCCCATATGTCTATATGAATGTGTATTGTGAGTTCTCCCCCGGCTTAGGAGAACAATGGGGAGTCCTCTAGCTGTGTTGACATAAGCCTAAGTTAAATGATGATGGAGGAACAAAGTTATACAGAAATGCAGGACAGGGCAAACTTTGTATCATGACACAGGAAGCATCAAAAACAAAGCAGCTTTATTTAAAACATGACACACCAACAAGACACAAAAAACGCATTGTCTAAAGCACGTAAAAAAAAGCATGTGAAAAATACAAGTAACCCGATTTACTTAACAGGTGCAGAAAATCTCCAACGTCAAAAACTCACCAAAAGCTCATCGAGGGAATGTAACTTCAACATTTTTGCAGCATTTTGTCACCTATAAATAGCAATGAGAAAGTGGAAAAATGCTGAAAAAAAAAACAAAAAAAAAAACAATTTATATGCATTTTTTTAAGCATTTGAATATATTATGTGAATAGATTAACTAGTACAGTAGACAAATATATAATCCGCATGCAAAAAAAATGCTGATAAATCAAGCAAACAAAAAAACTGCAGCATGTTTACATAGCCTAATAGATACTTACAAGCAATCTGTTATGTAGAAGCAATAATCCAAAAGCATTTATGATATATTATGACTGTGTAGTAAAATGTCAACAAATGAGTACAACTTCACTGGCTACCCTGAATTAAAGAAAAAAAACATCTAGAAAGCCAAAGAAAACATTTTCTCCAAGGATCATAATTTGGGTATTATTTCATTTGCAAAACTTCATCTCGCAAGCAGAGATTATAAAATTATAACCAGATTGTCTTGGTGTTTTTTCTATGTAACTACATTACTCCACCTTCAACTGTGTAGACCAAACTAATTATATGCTTTATTTTTGTTTACAAAATGTAAATTTTTCAAATTTTAATATTGTTTTAAATATAAACAGAAATAATACAGAGAATACAGCTGGGCGCAAAAGTTTACATACCCCGGCAGAATTTTTGCCTTCTTGGCCTTTTTTCAGAGAATATGAATGATAACACCAAAAGTTTTTCTCCACTCATGCCACTCATGGTTAGTGGTTGGGTGAAGCCATTTATTGTCAAACTACTGTGTTTTCTCTTTCTAAATCATAATGACAACCCAAAACATCCAAATGACCCAGATCAAAAGTTCACATACCCTGGTGATTTTGGCCTGATAACATGCACAGAAGTTGACAAAAATGGGTTTGAATGGCTACTAAAGGTAACATCCTCACCTGTGACCTGTTTGCTTGCAATCAGTGTGTGTGCATAAAAGCTGAGTGAGTTTCTGGGATCCAGACAGACTCTTGCATCTTTCATCCAGCCACTGACATTTCTGGATTGGGAGTCATGGAGAAAGCAAAAAGAATTGTCAACGGATCTATGGGAAAAGGTAGTTGAACTGTATAAAACAGAACAGGGATACAAAAAGATATCCAAGGAATTGATAATGCCAGTCAGCAGCGTTCAAACTGTGATTAACAAATGGAAAATCAGGGGCTCTGTAAAAACAAAACAACGGTCAGGTAGACCAACAAAAATGTCATCCACAACTGCCAGGAAAATTGTTCAGGATGCAAAGAAAAACCCACAAATAACATCAGCTGAAATATTGAACTCTCTGAAAACTAGCGGTGTGGCTATATCAAGAGGAGGCAATAAGGAGGCACTTGAAGAAAAATGGACTGCATGGTAGAGTCACCAGAATAAAGCCATTACTGTGCAAATGCCACAAAGTATCTCGCCTACAATACGCAAAACAGCACAGAGACAATCCTCAAAACTTCTGGAACAAAGTAATTTGGAGTGATGAGGCCAAAATTTAACTTTTTAGACACAACCATAAACGTTATATTTGGAGAGAGGTCAACAAGGCCTATGATAAAAGTAACACCTTTCCTACTTTAAAGTACGGAGGTGGATCGCTGATGTTTTTGGGATCTGTGAGCTACAAAGACATAGGAAACTTGGTCAAAGTTGAAGGAAATATGAATGCAGCACGTTATCAGCAAATATGCAATCATCAGCCTGGAAGCTGCGCATGGGATGTACTTGGACGTTCCAACATGACAACGATCCAAAACACAAGGCCAAGTCGACCTGTCATTGGCTACAGCAGAACAAAGTGAAGGTTCTGGAGTGGCCATCTAAGTCTCCTGACCTCAATATCATTGAGCCAGTCTGGGGAGATCACAAGTGCACAGTTGATGCTAGACAGCCCACGAATTTACAGGAACTGGAGGCTTTTTGCCAAGAAGAGTGGGCAGCTTTACCATCTGAGAAAATAAAGAACCTCATCCACACCCACCACAAAAGACTTCAAGCTGTCATTGATGTTAGAGGGGGCAATACAAGGTATTAAGAAGTGGGGTATGTGAACTTTTGACCAGAGTCATTTGGATGTTTTGGGTTGTCATTATGATTTAAAAAGAGAAAGCACAGTAGTTTGACAATAAATGGCTTCACCCAACCACTAACCATGAGTGAAGCAAAAGTTTTGGCGTTATAATTCATATTTTCTTAAAAAGGCCAAGAAAGCAAAAATTCTCATGGGGTATAGAAACTTTTGAGCACAACTGTATATAACCAGAAATTGTGATATTTTCCCCTCTGTGGTCAACTTTGTAAAATAGCGGAGGTAGGATTCTAAATGATTTTTCATTCCATTAAAGATCTCACAAAATGTTGGCCATAGTCATTGGTGTCTATTAAGCAGTACTTTGTAGATTGAAGAAGAGCAAAAAAAGTCCAAATAGGGTCTTATCCGAGTAAAGTAAATAATAAATATAGGTTATGCTGACCTGATGAGATTGTGAACACAAAACCATGTAAAAGCATAGACAGTCAGCTGCTGCAGATCCACGGGTTGTGGATTTTCTCCCCTGATGGTCAATAATGGAGATCCAGATTGCAAGATGATGGTGCTGCGATTTGTTTGTTAATGTTTTCTTAGTCAACGCATTTCAAAGTTATTCCAAACTTCTTCTTCAGGACATAGCCAGATATATGGTTGACTAAAAAAACGTTAATAAAGAAATCCCAGCACCATCATCTTACAATCTGGATCCCCATTGTTGACCAGCAGTGCAGAAAATTCACAACTTTGCCCCTCTTTCCAGCAGTACTTTGCCGAGCATTCTTCAGTATGATGGGGGGATTCATTGTACCTGTGCACAATAATCTCCAGAAGTGATATGGTTGGTATAGCCAATTGTGTCGCTTTACGGCAGAACGTATGACAACGCGGGGGAATGAGAGCGTAGTTACACTTTAACCTTTATTGCAATGAGTATGTGAAGGTCCGTTTACATTAGCTGACTTGCGGCACTAAACAACTGCCAACCGGCTACTTGGTTGTTGGTCGGCTCGATCTATAATGCCATTGTTCTCGGTAGCCCAGATTCCCTTTATCAGAAGAAAAGACTGAGTCCACTTTCCCTCATGACACGCTGTGATTCATTATGGCAAACCCTGTGCCCTACTGGGGCATATGAATAACATCGCTCTTTGAGACCCCATTGATAGGCTGGAGCAGAAAGCCACTGAAAAAAGCAGATTCTTTCCCTGAATGGTCCATCAGACATGAGTGGTAGTGTTGCAATGACATAACCCATTTCACTTTTCATGCTTGCAATAGAGAAAAAAACCCTTTTTTCCAATGTCATCTTTCACTATACTGTGGGAACAATCATTGAATAAATTATATGTGGGGGAACTTTGCTTCCATTATAAATAAGACAAACAACTGCAGAATTATGGAAAGTCTAGAAATAAGAGGTGTTAATTGCACAAACTGTGAAGTGATCAACTTGTTCTTGATTTGAATGTTATAATTATAAATTATGAAAGTATTTTTAATTTCATCCAGACAATTTATCTTCTCATTGATTTCTTGGAAAGTGGCAGTGGCTTGTTGCCAGTACCCACCTCACATGCTCCACCGGGTCACGACTCTTGGAATAACTTTGCTCTAGAAAGGTACCATTTGACTATGTCACCGTTAGGTAGGCAATGATACAATAATTGTAATTTCAGTCTCGACTTCCTGTAAATTCCTCTACAGATATATACTGAAAGTATAAATAGCGCAAACTATCTGCTTTCTGGATATATGTGCCCTAGCAGCATCTAGACCTGGTGCACATCCTGTTCTCAGTAGCTCTTCATATTCACAATTCTTCTGTCCTTCCTGTTTGATCAGAAAATGTAGACATCTGCTACAATCCTGTGATGTTCAAAGACCATAAGCAAAAAAGTAACTAAATTATTCTAAGCTTAAACTAGAAGTGGATTATTTACATTTATTTACCTGTTGTGAATGGGTTTGAGATGAGTTCTGAGCAGAGGCTCCCTCTGGTGGTTACAAGCGGTGCTAGTCTGTCCAGTGAAGATTGTGAGGACTGGGAATCAGGTGTTACTGACTGGTCTGATATAAGGGAGTCACCTTCCCATCAGGGTTGCCGGTGATCAATTGTTCTGGTCTGAATCCTTTATTCCAGTTTCCCTTGTAGCCTGCTGTTTCGTGTCTGCATCTCCTGCTAACAGATAAGACATTTTCTTCTTTTGTGTTTGTGCTATATTTTTGCATTTTGTCCTGCACTTCTGTGGGGGCCTTCAGGGTCCCCTCCGGGGGCTTCTGCCCTCTCAGTTTTGTTCAGCCACTGATGTTTGTACTTTTGCTTTTTCCAGTTTTTTCAGTGGCTGCTGTTTTGATTTTGTTACACCAGAGAACTAATTTAGGTGGAAGAGGTTGTGTGATCTCAGGTGTTTTTGAAATTAGTAGAGTTGGTGCTTTTCAGGGTTTTCTGGGATTGCAGTAAGTACCCTTCCTATCCTTTTCTATTTAGTTAGTTTGGGCCCCAGCGTTTGCTCATACTATTTTCTTTCTGTGTCAGTATTTCATCTTGTCTAACCGCCATTACATGTTTGGGGGCTTTCTATTATCTTTGGGGTTCTGCTCCGGGGCAGATAGATTTCCTATATCTATCTTTAGGTGTAGTTAGTTTCTCAGGCTGGTTCGGAGTATTGCTATCTATCTTGCTGGGTTGCCTGTTGTGGAACCTAGGATTCCATGCCAGATTTGTTTTTAGGGGATCGAGCTAAGTTTCAGAATTTCAAAAATAATTGTAAATTGTTTTTTGCCTTAAAATTTAAGTCCTCAGGGAACGCAGCGCAGCAGGTTCAAATTATCATCTCTCTCCTGCGCGGCGATCCTCAGGATTGGGCTTTTTCCCTGATACCTGGGGATCCTGTTTTGAGTGATGTTGATGCATTTTTTCAGGCCTTGGGGTTATTGTACGATGAGCCTAATGTCACTGATCAAGCTGAGAAAGCCTTGTTGGCATTAAATCAGGGGCTTGATGACGCTGAGTTATACTGTCAGAGATTCCGTAGGTGGGCAGTCCTGACCAAATGGAATGACGACGCTTTGGCAGCCCTTTTCCGGAAGGGTCTGTCAGATAATGTAAAGGATGTTATGGTGGGATTCCCTGTCCCCTCTGGTCTCAATGATTCTATGTCATTAGCGATTCAAATTGACAGACGTTTGCGTGAGCGGAGAAGTATGCGTGGAATGGTGTTGCCTTGTGAACCAGCTTCTGAACCCATGCAGTGTGATAGAGTGGTGTCTGGGGCACAGCGTCATGAGTTTCGAAAGCGCAATGGGTTATGTTTCTACTGTGGTGATGCCTCTCATGCTATTTCAGTCTGCCCTAAGCGGGGAAGACGTTTTGCACGCTCAGTTGTCTTGGGTAGTGTTCAGACTAAGTTTTTATTAACTGTCACTCTGATATGCTCTCTGTCCTCATTTTCTGCTCAGGCTTTCGTTGATTCTGGAGCAGCTATTAACCTGATGGATTATGATTTTGCTAAACGTTGTGGATTTCCCTTGATACCCCTACAGAAGTCTATTCTCCTACTGGGGATCGATTCTACCCCTTTGGCTGAGAATAAACCCCAGTTTTCTACTCAGGTGATAATGAGGGTTGAACCTGATCACCAGGAGTGCTGCAAATTTTTGGTTCTGTATAATCTGCATGACATTATCGTGCTGGGTTTTCCTTGGTTACAGTCTCATAATCCTGTTTTGGATTGGAAATCTGTGTCTGTAACCAGTTGGGGCTGCCAATGTGTTAATACCAACACTCCTGTTTTTTCTGCCTCTCCCCAGGCTCAGGATGTTCCTGACTTTTTGATTGATTTTTCTGATGTGTTTAGCGAAAGTAAATCTGCGTCCTTGCCTCCCCATAGGAGCTATGACTGCGCTATTGAATTAGTGCCGGGTAGTAAATTCCCTAAGGGTTGCCTTTTTAACTTGTCTGTACCTGAACATGACGCAATGCGGTCTTATATCAAGGAATCATTGGAGAAGGGTCATATCAGACCATCCTCTTCACCCTTAGGTGCCGGTTTTTTCTTTGTGGCCAAAAAGGATGGTTCATTAAGGCCGTGTATTGATTATCGTCTCTTGAACAATATTACTGTGAAATATCAATACCCGTTACCCTTGATTTCTGACCTGTTTTCCAGGGTGAAAAACGCTACTTGGTTTACCAAGCTTGACCTCAGGGGGGCGTATAACCTTATTCGCATTAAGCACGGGGATGAATGGAAGACGGCATTCAATACCCCTGAAGGGCATTCTGAGTACCTGGTGATGCCCTTTGGGCTCACTAATGCTCCTTCCGTCTTCCAGTCCTTCATGAATGACATTTTCAGGGATTTTGTGGACAAATTTCTGATTTCTGATTTTTTCTAATGACTGGGACTCTCATGTGAAACATGTTCGAACTGTATTCCAGATTTTGAGAGAGAATGCTCTGTATGTGAAGGGATCAAAGTGTCTTTTTGGCGTACAGAGGATCTCATTTCTGGGATTCATTTTGTCCCCATCTGTTATTGAAATGGACCCGGTCAAGGTTCAGGCCATCTGTGATTGGGTCCAACCTACTTCATTAAAGGCTCTTCAGAGATTTTTGGGTTTTGCCAATTTTTATCGTAAATTTATTGGTAATTTCTCGGTTATTGTTAAACCATTAACTGATTTGACCAGAAAGGGTTCTGATGTGGTGAATTGGCCTCCTGAGGCAGTCTCTGCATTTCAGGAACTTAAGCAGAGATTCACTTCTGCTCCTGTTCTACGGCAGCCTGATGTTTCTCTGCCATTTCAGGTGGAGGTTGATGCCTCTGAAATTGGGGCAGGTGCCGTTTTGTCCCAAAAAGATCCAGAGACCTCTAAAAGTAACCCTTGTGCCTTTTTCTCTTGAAAATTTTCTCCTACTGAACGTAATTATGACGTGGGTAATCGGGAGCTATTGGCCATGAAGTGGGCTTTTGAAGAGTGGAGACATTGGCTGGAGGGAGCGAAACATCAGGTGGTGGTCCTTACGGACCATAAGAATCTGGTCTATCTGGAATCTGCCAAGCGACTCAATCCTAGACAGGCCAGGTGGGCCTTGTTTTTCACACGTTTTAATTTTGTGGTTTCCTTTCTTCCTGGCACTAAGAATGTTAAGGCGGATGCCCTCTCGAGGAGTTTCCTTGCGGACTCTCCTGAGTTATCTGATCCTTCTGTTATTTTGAAAGAGGGTGTAGTTCTTTCCGCCATCTCGCCCAATTTGAGACTTGCTCTGGAGGGGTGTCAGGAGGATAGGCCCGAGTGCTGCCCTGTTGGAAAATTATTTGTCCCGGACCAGTGGAAAAAGAGTGTGATGTCTGAGATTCATTGTTCCGCGTTGGCTGGGCATCCCGGAATTTTTGGTACCAGAGACTTGGTTAGTCGGTCCTTTTGGTGGCCTACCTTGTCTCGTGATGTCAGGGAATTTGTGCAGTCCTGCGGGACTTGCTCTCGCTCCAAACCTTGCTCTCGCTCTAGTGGTTTGTTGATGCCATTGCCTGTGCCCAAGAGACCATGGACCCATATCTCTATGGATTTCATTTCCGACCTTCCTGTTTCTCAGAGAATGACCACCAACTGGGTAATTTGTGATAGGTTTTCCAAGATGATACATCTTGTGCCATTACCTAAGTTGCCTTCCTCCTCTGAATTGGTGCCGTTGTTCCTTCAGCACGTGGTTCGTTTACACGGCATTCCTGAGAACATTGTGTCTGACAGAGGAGTCCAGTTTGTTTCCAGATTTTGGAGGACTTTTTGTTCTAAACTGGGTGTTCAATTGTCTTTCTCCTCGGCATTTCATCCTCAGACCAATGGTCAAACTGAGAGAACAAACCAGACATTGGAGACTTATCTAAGATGCTTTGTGTCTGCTGATCAGGATGACTGGGTCTCTTTTTTGCCTTTGGCTGAGTTTGCTCTTAATAATAGGGCTAGCTCTGCCACTTTGATGTCTCCGTTTTTCTGTAATTCTGGGTTTCACCCTCGATTTTCTTCAGGACAGACGGAGGCTTCTGTCTGTCCAGGTGTTGACTCTGTTGTGGAGCGTATGCAACTGATTTGGGACCAGGTAGTGGAGAGGTTGTCCCTCTCTCAGGAGAGGGCCCAGCGGTTTGCTAACCGGCATAGGACTGATGGTCCTCGGTTTAAAGTGGGGGACTTGGTCTGGTTGTCCTCAAAGAATATTCCTATGAGAGTAGCATCTCCTAAATTTAAGCCTAGGTTCATTGGACCTTATAAGATCATGGAGATTATTAATCCTGTTTCTTTTCGTTTGCTTCTTCCAGGGACATTTAAGATCCATAACGTGTTCCACAAGTCCTTGTTGAAGAGGTTTGTTGAGCCAGTGGTTCCTGCTGCTGTGCCTCCTGACCCTGTTTTGGTTGAGGGCAATCTGGAGTATGTGGTTGAGAAAATATTAGATTCTCGTTTTTCTAGACGGAAACTCCAGTATTTGGTTAAATGGAGAGGTTATGGTCAGGAAGACAATTCTTGGGTGTTTGCTTCGGACATCCATGCTAGGAGACTTATCCGTGCGTATCATAGAACTCATCATGACCGACCTGGTTGCTCAAATGAGGGTTCGGTGACCCCTCCTCAAGGGGGGGGTACTGTTGTGAATGGGTTTGAGATGAGTTCTGAGCAGAGGCTCCCTCTGGTGGTTACAAGCGGTGCTAGTCTGTCCAGTGAAGATTGTGAGGACTGGGAATCAGGTGTTACTGACTGGTCTTATATAAGGGAGTCACCTTCCCATCAGGGTTGCCGGTGATCAATTGTTCTGGTCTGAATCCTTTATTCCAGTTTCCCTTGTAGCCTGCTGTTTCGTGTCTGCATCTCCTGCTAACAGATAAGACATTTTCTTCTTTTGTGTTTGTGCTATATTTTTGCATTTTGTCCTGCACTTCTGTGGGGGCCTTCAGGGTCCCCTCCGGGGGCTTCTGCCCTCTCAGTTTTGTTCAGCCACTGATGTTTGTACTTTTGCTTTTTCCAGTTTTTTCAGTGGCTGCTGTTTTAATTTTGTTACACCAGAGAACTAATTTAGGTGGAAGAGGTTGTGTGATCTCAGGTGTTTTTGAAATTAGTAGAGTTGGTGCTTTTCAGGGTTTTTCTGGGATTGCAGTAAGTACCCTTCCTATCCTTTTCTATTTAGTTAGTTTGGGCCCCAGCGTTTGCTCATACTATTTTCTTTCTGTATCAGTATTTCATCTTGTCTAACCGCCATTACATGTTTGGGGGCTTTCTATTATCTTTGGGGTTCTGCTCCGGGGCAGATAGCTTTCCTATATCTATCTTTAGGTGTAGTTAGTTTCTCAGGCTGTGACGAGGCGTCTAGGACCAACGTAGGAACGCTCCACGGCTGCCTCTAGTTGTGGTGGTTAGTCAGGGTGCTGCAATCTCATAGATTCCAACTGCTCTGGTGTATTGCCTTTTTACCTGCACTCCTCAGCTACCGAAACATAACATTTAACATCATTTGTTTGTTTTTTTTCTTGTTCATACTAAAAGGAAATATTGCAACAAAACTTACTTGCCACCATGGCAGGACCATGAAATGAGCCTACACTAAAAAGATTCTTCTGAAATTGAGAGTCATTGTAAAAAAGTTAGAAAAATGCTTGTATATTTTTTTAAAGTGAACAAACATGGTGTAAAATAAAAAAAAAAATGAATAACCACATACCGATCCCGCCAACCTTCCCCACCCTTGGTTCCCCTTTGATCTTTTTCCTTTTCTGGAGGTGGAAGCCTGTTACCTTTCCGCCAATCACTAATCACACTGGTGACCAATGGTGTCACTACTTGTCAACTTTGAGACCTAGGAATGTGGGGAGGAGAAGGGACAGATGTTTGGCAGGCAATAATTTTTTTTTTTGTGTTTACACAGGTTAAGCTGTTTTAAATTTAAAGAAATTAGGGGTAAAAAAAAAACCACTTAAAGGGAATTGTCGGTAGGAAAACCTTCCAAGCCGTCTACAAGGCATTAGGTATAGGAAATGAATAAAATGATCCTTGATATCTGCACTGATGTCTTATTCCTTAATCCAAATTTTTTTATATGAAAAGATTGTTAGATCTATCGGCCGACATGATCTCATGAGAATTGCCTCCAGAGAATATTTTAAATAAAAGGGCATTACCAGTGTGACACATGAAAGACTGTAAATTTCCTCTTGCAGTGAGTCAAATTAAGGCAGTAAAGAAAGAAGTGAACTTTTTTTCTATTACAAACACTTGCGCATCATTGTCCTTTCTTGTGGCAGCACTGTGCAGAGCGTCCCCTTGATTATAACTAACACAGTCAGCAGAGTTAAAACTTGTTTCATTTAACAACATTTTTTGATTTCTAACGTGCTGCTATTTTACACGTCATTCCCCCACACGGCTCCAGGGGAATAGAAGCTGAGGACTGTGAGAAAATGCAGTGAAATATTTTTGTAATGAGTCACTTCATTTGCTGTCTGTGTTGCTTTGTTGCACTTGTTAGTTTGATCTTGCAGAGCTGTGGGTGATTAGAGGTAATTGTCAGCCTTACATTCTACATGGAACACCCCTTTTATTTAATAAAAGCTTGGTTTTATCCAGATCTGTGTCCAGCCCATAGATTTTAACAATCATTTGTAAATTTTGTTTACTGTAAACGATATCTATAACTTTGTATGAACCTTCTCATGTCAGCCCCTGGAATTAAAATGGCGCTTATAAATAAATAATAATAATAATAATATTTACTGTGAAAGGGACATGATCACGTACCGTATATGGTATAGCATAAACGTACCTGTTGACGAAGGTGGTATGCTTTGAAAACGCGTATTACGTGCTTGTCCGAAAAAAAAATTTCCTCGAAATCTCCTGATTTTCCCAATGAAATTATAAACAGGTTTTTTTTATATCAATTTTGATCCCGCAGGGCCGGCCCAGGTTTCAGGGCCTTGGGCAAAAGGGTCCTGTGGGCCCTTAATACAAAAAAGATTCTTGATTCTTGAGAAAATATAGATTATTTACAATGCCAAGATTTCACTTACTTTTAATGACATGAGTGTTTCTAAGTCAGCCAAAAGTTTTGAAAAATGAACAAAATATTATATTTTACTGCTGCTGCCCTCTGGTTTTTATGTGTGTGTTTGACAGATGTTTTTATCAAGACAGAAATATAATTGAAACATATGAGTAACAAAAGTTATATTGACATTTTGGAGTTAATGCAGAAGTCAATATTTGCAGTGTTGACCCTTTTCTTAGGACCTTGAAATTCCCCCCTGGCATCCTCAATAAAATTTGGACCAAACCGACTGATAGCAGTCCTTCTTTGCCCAATCAATGTTTCATTTTGTGAGAAATTTTTAGGTTTTTGTTTGTCCACCCCGTCTTTGATGATTGACCACAAGTTTCAATGGGATTAAGTCTGGGGAGTTTCCAGGCCGGACCCAAAATTTATGTTTTGTTCCCTAGCCATTTAGTTATCACCTTTGCTTTATGACAAAGGTGCCCATCATGTGGAAAAGGCATTGTTGATCCCAAACTGCTTTGGGGGTTGGGAAAGTTGTCTTGGAGGACATTTGGTACATTCTTTATTCATGGCTGTGTTTTTAGGCAGACTGTGAGAGAGCCGATTCCCTTGGCTGAGAAGCCCCCACACAGAATGTTTTTAGGGCTTAAACAGTTGGCATTGAGACAAGACTGGGGGGTAGCGCTCACCTTGTCTTCCGAATGGGCGTTTTCCTGATGTCCCCAAACAAACGAAAAGGGGATTCTCAGAGGAAAAAAACTTTACCCGTCCCAGAGTCCACTGCCTTACCTTCTGCAGAATATCAGTCTATCCATAATGTTTTTCTGGAGAGAAGGGGGCTTCTTTGCTGGTCTTGAGAAGGCTTGCTCCAAGAGTCCGCCTCAAGTGTGTGCAGATGCACTCACACCTCCTGGCCATTCCGAGCAAGCTCTGCGCTGCTGGTAGTCGATCCCCAGCTGAAACACTTTTAAGAGAGGTCCTTGGCTTGCTGATCTTTTTGGCGCCCTGGGCCTTTTTGGCAACAATGAACCTCTCTCCTTGAAGTTTTTGATGATGCGATAGATTGTTGACTGAGGGACAATTTTCTAGCTGCGTATCTTCTTTAGGCATTTTTGTTAATTGCAATGATGACTGACTGTTTTTTAGAGATAACCCTGGTTAACAGAAGAAAAAGACCCAAACCCCCTTTTTTAAAGAGCCCGTGGTCTCATTTTTATTGATAGACAGATTGTTCCCCCCCATGTCTCATCAAAACCCAATGTTTAATGGGCAATCACTGAAAAAGAGGTTGCTGGTCCCTTTTAAAGGCGGCCTGCAATGTTTTGAAAAGTTTTTGGGGTTTTAAATTTTATTTTTTGCCAAATTTTGATTTGCAAGTAATTGCTGTTAAGGTACTTTTATAACTTTTGGAGAACAAATTCCATTAAAAAGTGGCGTAGACTTTGAAAAAAATTTTAAAATTTTTGTCTTTTTTTTTTTAAAAAAAAAAAAAAAAAATTTTTGGCCATGAGTCTGTAAATTTATTTGGGCCCACATATTCCTCTATTAGGGCCCCTATTTTTCCCCTACATTAATGACCCCCCAATATTGTTTATACAGTTAATGCCCCAAAATTTTCCCCAAAAGGGGAAAAATGGCCCCATATAGCGCTCCACCAGAAAAAAAGGCCATATAATGCTCCATTGAAAAAGGACCCATATATTTTCCATCAGAATAATGGGCTCCATAAAAAATTTATACCGAATTGTTGCTGTTTTGGTTTTGTGGGGGGGACAGGAGATAGGGGCCCTTTTCATCAAAAAATGTTCCCATTGTTAAAAAGCATAATAAGTGTCCCTTTCATGTTCCCTTTCCCCCTTTTCCCCTTTGTGTGATAAAATTTTTTTAAGATTACTTTATCAAAAATTTGTTATCTATTTTTTTAGGATAGTACAAATTTTTTTTGCTGTTTGGCAGTTTGTTTTT
>JARQOD010000001.1:924792775-924847248 GCA_033576555.1 Oophaga sylvatica | reverse complement strand
TCCTTCATTGGAGTCCATCTGTGTTTAATTAAACTAAATCAAGGCACACACCTGTCTATCTATATAAGACCTCACAGCTTACAGTGCATGTCAGACCAAATGAGAATCATGAGGTCAAAGGAACTGGCCAAGGAGCTCAGAGACAGAAAGTTCCACAAAGTCAACTATCACTGCAGCCCTCCACCAGTCGGGCCTTTATGGCAGAGTGGCCCAACGGAAGCCTTTCCTCAGTGCCAGACATATGAAAGCCCGCATAGAGTTTGCTAAAAAAAAATACATGAAGGACTCCCAGACTATGAGAAAAAAGATTCTCTGGTCTGATGAGACGATGATAACACTTAGAATTATCACCAAAAGTTCTATGTGTGGAGAAAACCAGGCACTGCTCATCACCTGCCCAATACAATTATAACAGTGAAACATGGTGGTGGCAGCATCATGCTGTGGGGGTGTTTTTCAGCTGCAGGGACAGGATGACTGGTTGCAATTGAAGGAAACATGAATGCGGCCAAGTACAGAGATATCCTGGATGAAATCCTCTTCCAGAGTGCTCTGGACCTCAGACTTGGCGAAGGTTCACCTTCCAACAAGACAATGACCCTAAGCACACAGCTAAATAACAAAGGAGTGGCTTCAGAACAACTCTGTGACCATTCTTGACTGACCCAGCCAAAGCCCTGACCTAAACCCAATTGAGCATCTCTGGAGAGACCTGAAAATGGCTGTCCACCAACGTTCACCATCCAACCTGATGGAACTGGAGAGGGTCTGCAAGGAAGAATGGCAGAGGATCCCCAAATCCAGGTGAGAAAAATTTTTTGCATCATTCCCAAGAAGACTCATGGCTGTACTAGCTCAAAAGGGTGCTTCTACTCAATACTGAGCAAAGGGTCTGAATACTTATGACCATGTGATATTTCAGTTTTTATTTTTTAATACATTTGGAATAATTTCTACATTTGTTTTTTTTCGGTCAAGATAGGGTGCAGAGTGTACATTAATACGATACGATACACTTTATTGATCCCGAGGGAAATTATGGTATCACAGCAGCGTTACAACAGCATTACAAACAAAACATTACAAACAGCATTAATGAGAAAAAAATGAACTTTTTTTGAATTTACCAAATGGCTGCAATGAAACAAAGAGTGAAAAATGTAAAGGTGTCTGAATACTTTCCGTACCCACTGTATATCAATGTTCTTCGCTGCTCCTCTTCTGTAATGTGCTGTCCATGAATAGGACGGACAGTACAACAGGACAGGCTCACTTTTTTAAAGCAATTTAGCAGAACTACAATAGTAAGTTGTCGTTCGGAAAACTATTAAAGCTAAGTAGATAATAGTCAGTTACATCACTACTATAAAGTCTGTTTTCTCAGCCTGCTCGGTTGAACAGGGAGCGTTTTCCACCTCCTGCAGCCTAATTGAGCTGAGTGCCGGTAATGGCTTATCCTGCCGCCGGCACGCTTCCTGCTATTACACCAAAGCCTTCATTGGGACGGAACTAGCGGCGTTGTGTGATACCGAATATGTAATAATAGGTCATATCAGCAGCGTCCTGAATTAGAGTTTATGTTCTAGATTATTTGTCATGTGAGCTTTTGCTTTAAAGGGCTTCTCTCATCTTAATATATCTGCCATGAATGTTTGGTAACTACTAATAAAGTTCTTCCTGCCCAATTCTGTTAAAAACGTCCAGCATTTTTTTTTTTATAACATTCGGAGATATTTACTATTCCACATAATGGACAATACGTTTCGAAGAATGCATTTTTATTCATGGCCATACATAATATGTAATGCATTGTTCGCAAGTGCATTTGGTATTTATCTTATATGTCATAAATAATGCTAGACATTTATAGCAGGATTGGTCTGTATACTGGATGAACCTTATTAGTATTGGTCTCGGCAGCCGAAAAAAAGCAGTAACGCGGCAAGTGTAGTGAGCGGGACTGGATGCCGATCTGTAAATGTATGATAGATGCGGATCACATCTACCTCGAGAATGAGTCCCAATGGAGAGGTGGCTGGGATTCCCATACAGGTGATTGGAGTGGACTGCATAGAAATTCCCACCATCTCCGCTCAGTGGAGAGAGATAGTGCCCTGTTCTTGAAATATACCGTATTTTTTGGACCATAAGACGCACTTTTTTCCCCCCAAAATTTGGGGGAAAATGGGGGTGCGCCTTATGGTCCCAACATACCAAAAAATCCGGTGGCGGCGGTCCCGGTGGCGGCGGCAGCCTTCCTGTGGTGTCTGGCCAGCAGCGGGGCTCTGTGCTGCGTGGGGGGCTCCGCCGGCATTTCCCTCTTAGCTGGACAGCCCCCCGCAGCTCCGCTGCTGCGGCCTCCTGATACATGGCCGCCAGGGGCCTCCGGTGGCGGTCCCGACGAAGTCTTCCGTGCGGTGGTTCCGGGGCAGCAGCCGGCTCTGTGCTGCAGGGGGGCTCCGCCGGCATTTCGGTCTTAGCCGGAAAGCCCCCGCAGCTCCGCTCCCTCCTGCATCTCGGTGGCGTCCTCAAACATGGCCGCCAGGGGACTCCGGTAAGATGGCCGCCGAATCTCATTCAATTCTCGGCAACGAGATCTCTTCTCCCGAGATCTCAGGACAAGATCTCGGGAGAAGAGATCTCGTTGCCGAGACTTGAATGAGATTCGGCGGCCATCTTACCGGAGTCCCCTGGCCGTCATGTTTGAGGACGCCACCGAGATGCAGGAGGGAGCGGAGCTGCGGGGGGCTTTCCGGCTAAGACCGAAATGCCGGCGGAGCCCCCTGCAGCACAGAGCCGGCTGCTGCCCCGGAACCACCGCACGGAAGACTTCGTCGGGACCGCCACCGGAGGCCCCTGGCGGCCATGTATCAGGAGGCTGCAGCAGCGGAGCTGCGGGGGGCTGTCCGGCTAAGAGGGAAATGCCGGCGGAGCCCCCCACGCAGCACAGAGCCCCGCTGCTGGCCAGACACCACATCCGTTACATCAGTTTTTTACAATCTACGCTGGATCCGTCTTTTTTAAACTTTGACGGATTGTGCCTGATTGTAAAAAACGGATGTGTGAAAGTAGCCTTAGCTGCATCCGCCGGCTTCCTGCAGCGAGTGGGCAATCACTTGTGTCCGCTATTAAGGAACATGAATATTCACTGCTCCCCACGCCTATAGTCTTGGGTGTGGGGAGCAGTGAATATTCTGGCAGCTGACCTCAGCGTGTGGGGGTACAATGCAGTGATGTCATGCGCTGCTTACACAGTGGCTAGTTATATTTAGGAAAAACTGTAAAATTTCTTGTTTGCTGGGTTCGGTAAATTCTAATAGTGCTTTTGGTTGATCATTTCAATCTGTTGTCTGTTCTGTAATGTGTATTAAAGTTTAGTGTTCCATTTTGTGGACGAGCCGCCTGGTATTGTGTGTTCACCATGCTGTGTACCATTAGTTGGTTTTTGCTGCATTGTTTTCATTGGGCCTTTGTAAACATGGAAGGAATGTTATGTGGAAGTGTTTATAGCTGGTTTATGCTGATGTTAGAAGACAGAACACCCCATATGTGCGCCTTAAAAGCATCGAACAATAAAGCAAAGTCGCTGTTCACAGTTTTAATGGCGTTCTTATGAGATCTGTCAGTGTTTGTCTTTGTTCCTGGTGTTGTATTATAGTGCAGTTAAATCTCCATAATGGGCCATTTTTTTAAATTGAGGTTGTAATTTAGAACCTGTTTTTTTTTTTTTTTTAAAGGTTTACAAAAGCCTACCCATAAAATAACTAGAAATATACAGTAAGTTCCATGTATGAGGTCTAATAAATAAATAGGGTCTGAGTCAGTCTGTTGTCGCTAATGTCCATGTGAAGAATAGGAAGTAGGAGTATAATACTATGCCCAGTGAGAAAATTCCAATTATTTTTTTATGTAAATAGTCATGAAAAAAACCCCACAAAAAACAATATTAACAAAAGAAATTAAAATAAAGACTGATTTAAACAACAGGTACTGTAATTTTGTTGTTGACAGAGCTGTATTTGTAATTGATGATAAATATGCAATTCATGGTCTATAGAAAGTTGTGTGGAGGATAATTATTGCTTACTGTATTCACACTAGCTTTATTTTTATAATATGTATAATTTAAAATGTTGTTTTTTTTTTTTTTTTGTTTTTTTAAAAGGGAAAAATAAAAAAAAGTATTCTTGTCTTTTTGGAGCCTCCAGTCGGCTTCCCAGTGGTTTTGTCACTTGATCCTTGTCAAATCTCCTGGCTTGTTCTTTCTAAACACTCTGACTACCCTCCATTGCTTAATTGGATTTTAACACTACTTCCGCTATAGTCATCTGGAAGCAATTGAGAAATAAACTTTTTTTTGCATAATTACTAATTGTGGTTTATCCAGTCAGTAAGGTTTGATCCTTGGGACAAAATAAATCTCATCCCATATTTTGTTTTCACACTGTCGATTGTCTGCGGCTTGTTCTTTTTAATGAGTTGGGGCGACTCTTCAGAACCTGGTTAGTTATAAGGCTGCCAAGACCATGCATCTTCCCACAAAGTGACTGTAAAATCACATATGCAAACAGTGTTTCCATATAGAGAAAATGTCAAATGTCAAAGTGGTGGTGGATTCACATAGCAAACTGTAGGTAAATATCTATGTTACCACTTAAGAGTATTTTCTAGTTTGTAAGTTATCCCCTATCCATTCCCCCGGCTGGTCTTCGCATGTAATGTATGGTGTACAGTTCATATAGCGTCTTGTGCTTGGGTGCGAGGAAAACACATGAGACACAGGTTTGATATAGAAGGACTTGTATTACTTCATACAAGTGGCAAAAATGGTCACACAGTTTGCAGGTACAGAAGCAGGAGACACAGCAGGCCAGAGTAACTTAAGCTCAGCAATAACTCTCCACAACAGGTTCAGGATCTCTTCTCTGTTACCGTAATTCCATGCAAACGTGGATTTATCAAATAGCAGGTTTCCAGAGTCCACAAGTGTTCCAAAGTTCCTCAGTAGGAAATAGCTGGAGTACAAAGTCCAAGGTTTTCCAGGAGTCAGGTCACAGGCTCACTTCAGGCTTGATTCTGAAGCACTGATTGCTCAGCTGAGTCTGCTTAAGAAGCAAGAGGGAGAGAATCAGGGCGGGAACATGAAAGCTGGAAACTCCATATTGACTGAGGGCAAGATAGCTGCAGCAAGACAGAAAGCAAAATGGCTGACGGAAAAAAATGAGTTTCAAGAAACATGTACAAAGAACCTTACATCGCAACTCTTATAAGAATAAAAGGTGCATCTGTTCGCATGATCAACCACCGCTCCATTCACACAGTTCTTGGGATCAGTGGGGTCCTAATGGTTGGACCCTCAACGATTGGTAAGTTATCCCCTATCCCATGGATTGGTGATAACTTCCAAGCTTGAGAAGACCCCCATTAAAGTGGATTTCCTGGGTATGTTCGCACAGGGTTTTATTTTTTTTCTTACATGGATTTTGAAGTGGGTCCCCTAAAAAATTCATACAATTAAGTCTAGTCTTATTTACATATTATTACAAGAATCTGAAAGACCCACCTCTTCCGACAAGCCTACAACCTGCAGTGATCATCAGTCTACTGAACCACCGCACGACCAGCTCTACCCTCTCCTAGTGTATCCTCACCCATCCCTGTAGACTGTGAGCCCTTGCGGGCAGGGTCTCTCTCCTTCTGTACTTGTGTGTGCCTTGTATTGCTCATGTTTACTGTACTTGTCTATATTTGCCCCTCTTCACATGTAAAGCGCCATGGAATAAATAGCGCTATAAAAATCTATAATAATAAATAAATTGTTACATGTTTTCTCGCTTTTCCAATGTGTGGGACCAATTGTTAATCGTGAGGAAAGCTGCTCATTGTGTTACGGGTTCAAATGAGAGAAGTGTTTTTCAGAGAGATATATTAATCAAGCAGTCATTACCCAATAGTCATATATAGTAATGTCTGTAAAGCGCTGTGGATTATGATGGCCCTAATAATAATAATAATCTTTATATAGCGCCAACATGTTCCGCAGCGCTTTACAGTTTATAGATAAGTAAATAAAATGAGGCAACCATACAGTATACTTCACTGCTGTAGAAATATTGTCTTTTCTCTAATTTTCCCATGTCGGACTTAACTAAGTCCTCACTCGGACGTCCATTTTGTTTTTTCACAGATAGCACCCATGAGGCTGGAGTCACACACATCGACAAAAAATCGGACCGTTTTAGTCGGTCAATTATCGCAGCAAAATGTCATGAACAGTCATCCGTCTGGCATCCGATTTTCCTGGAAAGATGCGATTTAGTCGCATCTGACCGTAGTTGTAACATCCGATTTACATCCGACTTGCGAGATTTTCTCGCAGGCTTGCAAAACCGACATATAATGGATCCGAATGAGTAGTATTTAAATCACAAAAGAAAGAATAGATATATACACATAGAACATATATATATATATATATATATATATATATATATATATATATATACATATATTTATAGTTCATACACTTCTACATACTGTAATAGCCGCTAATTCAATTGCCGGCTTTTGTGAAACTACAGACCCGACATGAAATGACACATGGTTTACATACAGTTAACCATGTCATTTCATGTAGTTTGATATATGGTTTTAACTTACAATTACATTAGTGTATGTGTGCAAAATTGCAGACATGTAGGGGTTAATTAAAGGTGTAAATTTGTTGAAAAAAAATGCGTGGGCTCCCGCTGTATTTTCTCCACCAGACAGACAAGGCAAGCGAGTGGGGGCAAATAATAGCCCAGGGAGGGTGCATTTATTTTATGCCCCCCTGGCTACTAACATCTGCCCCAGAAAAGGCAAATCTATAATTAGATTCGCCCTTTCTGGCACTTTGCCCGTCTATTCCCATTGCCCTGTAGCGGTGGCGAATGGGTTAATAAGGGGTTAAAGCCACCTTGCAATTGAAAGGTGACTTTAAGCCATGTTAATAATTGAGAGCTGTCAATTAGACAACTATCAATTATTAATCCTATTGTATGAAACAAAAATCAAACACATTTTAATAAAAAATCAGTTTAATGAAATAAGCAAACAGTTTTTGACCGTCTTTTATTTTCCTGCTAAAACCATTTCCTGTAATAAAAATAAAATAAAAAAGCAAAATGATTCTTACCTATCCGATGCACAGTCAGGTCCCACGCTGTAATCCATCAGAAAGGGTTAATAGGTTACAGCTAGCAGGCAACTAATGCTGCCTGCTGAGCTGTTACCCCCTGAATGAATAAGTTCCTCTCCCAGCGACAGGAGAGGAAGTGATTAGTGTGTGAAGCTTAATTGATTTCTTCCCACTTTCACTTCAGGTCAGGTTACCCTGACCTGAAGTGAAAATGGGAAGCAATCAGTTAAGCTTCACACACTAATCACTTCCTCTCCTGTCGCCGGGAGAGGAACTGATTCATTCAGGGGATTACAGTTGAGCAATAAAATATGGTCCAAAACTGTGTCTTTATTTCATTAAAAGGATTAATAATTAATGAGTGTTTTTTTTCCTTTCATACAATAAGATTAATAATTGAGAGTTGTCAAATTGACAACTCTCAATTATTAACCTGGCTTAAAGTCACCTTTCAATTGCAAGGTGGCTTTAACCCCTTATTAACCCATTCGCCACCGCTACAGGGCAATGGGAATAGACGGGCAAAGTGCCAGAAAGGGTGAATCTAATTATAGATTTGCCTTTTCTGGGGTGGCTGGGGGCAGATGTTAGTAGCCAGGGGGGGCACAAAATAAATGCACCCTCCCTGGGCTATTATTATTTGCCCCCACTCGCTTGCTTTGTCTGTCTGGTGGAGAAAATACAGCGGGAGCCCACGCATTTTTTTTCAACGAATTTACACCTTTAACACCTACATGTATGAAATTTCACACACATACACTCATGTAATTGTTAGTGATAACCATATATCAAAATACATGAAATCACATGGTTAACTGTATGTAAACCATGTGTAATTTCATGTCGGGTTCTGTAATTTCACAAAAGCCGGCAATTGAATTAGCGGCTATTACAGTATGTAGAAGTGTATGAACTATAAATATATGTATATATATATATATATATATATATATATATAATATATATATATATATATATATATATATATATGTATTCTATGTGTGTATATGTATTGATTCTATTCTTTATTAAAGCTGTCAGTGTGATTTTACAGTATAGCCGGGGATGAATTGCCGGCTTTTCTAAAGGACACCGGTGCGATTTAATCGCAAGTCACACATGCGGTCCGTTTGTAATCCGATTTTTCATCGCACCCATAGACTTGCATTGGCGATAGTCGACCCACAATCGGTGACAATCGCAGCATGCTGCGATTGCATTCGCACGTTTAAAACGGACCACAAAAAATCTGATACTGGGAGCTGCTCCATAGATTAACATTGGTCCGACTGCAATGCGATATTTCATCGCATTGCAGTCGTCCGATTTTGTCGCCAGTGTGACCCCGGCCTTACTGTGATACTCTTTGGAGCCATTTACGTCTATGATTTTTCAGGGATAGAGCAGTTTATGGAAAATGGCAGAGACATGTCCAATTTTAATCCTAGGGTTGGATTAAAATTTGCAATGCAAATCGATGGGTTTGGGAAAATATTGGAATGCACTTGGATGACCTCAGAGTGTGGTCCGATTTTTACAGATTGTCTGAAAGGGGAAGGTAGAGATACTTTTTTTTTTTTTCCCCAGGACCCCACACCCGGGAGGTAGTCCTTCTCATGCTCTATATGGACAGGAAAACACACACACACACACACGAGGATAAATGGCAAACTATAGTGTTCCCTTTCTTGTTTGTTGCAGGACAAAGGAACCCTTATAGGGTCTGGTATGTCTGCAAAAAAAGAGCCAAAAGATCTGCAACGTGTAATCGCAAATTACCAGAAGCATTTAGGAAACAATTATGTGCTGACTGCATTGCCAAAATTGTCAGGGATAAACAATCCACTTTCTTGGCAGACATGAGGTCAATCATAAGGGAAGATGTGCAGAGCACCATTGCCAATTTGGTTTGTCCTCAACCAGTGCAGGTTATGCCTCATCATACAAGACCTAGATGGGAGATGGCAATATCCTCTGATGAGGTTGAAGACTCATGCTATTCTTCCCGGTGCTTGGAAGAGGGTGTTGAAGGAACTCCAGTTCTTCCAGAGGAGAAGAAAAAAACACTACTTTTCGTTAGAAAATTTTGACGAGCTCCTGCAGTAAGTTAGAAACGCCATGAAAATTGAGTATTCAGTGTGAATGTTCGGCGGTTTAAGGACCCAAATAAAAATGGGGTATTTACTGTAAATAAGCATATCAAGGATATGATAATAGAGAAATTTGGAAGAAGCATACCTACAAAGCACATGATCATCAGAAACCCAGGGCAGGTCCTCGAATTCAGAGAGCTAGGAGCAGTATGGGAAACACTGCAGAAGCGCCAGGGCCGTCTCAAAGACCAGCATGTCAGGATCCTGTTGGACAATATCATGAGTTTCATGCCCAAGACATCACCTTCTACAATCTTTAACCTCAAGATTTTCCTTTGGGCAGAAAAGACAGTTCTATCTATCTTCGCAGTGCACCTGAAAGAATCACAGAACCAGGTGGTGGATTACCTCAGCAGAGAAAGAATGTGGTCTTTGTAATGAGAATTTAACACGGCAGTGCTCCAACAACTGACTCGGTATTGGGGTGTCCCTCAAGTAGATGTATTTGCGTCCAGGAACAATACAAATGTAGAAAATTTCTTTCCTAGATCCAGAAGACAATCCAGATGAGGTCAATGCCTTATCCCAGATCTGGCACAAGGATCTTTCATACGCCTTTCTGCCGTTTACTATGATCCAAAAGTGCTTGGGAAGGTTCAAGAAGTCTAGGTCAGAGTAATCCTGGAAGATCCTTTCTGACCGAAGAGGAGCTTGTTTCCACATCTGAATTGGATGGCTCTGGAAGACCCTATCATGCTTCATTTGAGAGATGACCTACTGCCCAGGGCCCTCTCTGGCATCACAACGTGAAATTATTGAACCTGTTCAGATTAGGTAAAGTAATTTCTGCAATTCAGGAAACCAGTAACCTTCGTTATAAATGCAAAAATTTGGAAGACGTTTTGCTCTCAATACAGGGAGACTGTCATAAACGCCTCCTGTCCAAATACAGGGGTTGGACAAAATAATGGAAACGCCTAATGTTTTGGCATCATAATCTTTGAACATGTTATAAACATGGAAACCGTGACATATGGTAATATTTTGTAGTTGATTATTTGTATTATGTGACATGTGTTTGTAAATTAACTGTTTGTTTTGCATAATTGTAAGAACATTGATGAGAAACTGATACCAATGGCAGACCTCTCTGATTTTCAAAGAGGCCAAATTGTTGGTGCTCGTATGGCAGGCGCTAGTGTAACTGAAAGTGCCCGAATGCTTGGCGTGTCAAGAGGTGCTGTCTCCAAAGTAATGACTGCGTTTGAAAGAGAATTAAAAACATCCGCAGCAAAGCACAGGTCCGGCCGAAAGTCGAAGTTGACTGAGAGAGACCGTCGGACTCTAAAGCGAATTGTGAGAGAGGATCGCAAGACCACGGCTCCGAATATCACTGCTGAGCTCAATGAACACCTACAGAACCTAGTTTCCACGAAAACTGTTCTTCGGGAGCTGAACAAATCTGGATTCCATGGAAGAGCTGCAATTCGAAAACCGCTGCTCTCAATGACAAATGTTTCCAAGCGTTGAGTGGTGAAGAAACCTCCAGAATTGGTCCCTCGAGCCGTGGAAACATGTGATATTCTCAGACGAATCATCGTTTACCCTATTTCCGACCTCCGGACGCGTGTACGTTTGGAGACAGCCGAAAGAAGCATTCCATCCAGACTGCCTTCTCCCAACCGTAAAACATGGCGGAGGTTCTGTGATGATCTGGGGTGCTATTTCGTGGAGATCCGCCGGCAATGATATCCCTTCATGGAAGAATTAACAGCAGCGATTATTTAGGCATTTTGGGCGACCAAGTGCATCTTATGGTTCAAGCACTGTTCCCGGAGGGGAACGCCATCTTTCAGGATGATAATGCACCAATTCATACAGCTACAATCGTTAAAGCATGGCACGAGGAACATTCTAATGAAGTTGAGCATCTCATCTGGCCCCTGTATCCTAGACTTGCTACAGTCAGGATTCGATAAGGGTCTGAAGCAGAGTACATTTAAAGTCCAGATTTTAGCATTGAGCATCTTTTTCAATTACACTCTGGCTAGTCATCCCTGGGTCGCCAGGTTCTTTAAGACAGTCCACATACTAAGACCCACAATAAGGAAGTCTGTAGCTCCTTGGGACTTAAGAATTGTTTCAAAGAGCGTTGAACACTGTTTATTTACTACCAAATCTCATAAGGGTCAAGATGCTTTCCCTGAAGACATCCTTCTTATTAGCCATCACTTCAGCTGAAAGAATAGGGGACATTATGGCATTATCTGTCGGAGATACGTACCGCCAGGTGATGGAGGACTGTGTAATACTCAGGTTAGACCCAACATTTCTCCCGTAAGTGGTGTCCAATTTCAACTTGAAAAAGGAGATTATCCTGCCCTCCTTTTGCCATCTATGGAGGTTACCAAGGAGTGGAGACTGGATTTTAATCTCTTCATCCAATTTGGGGGAAGAAACACAGGCAAGAAGGCTTCACAAATGACTCTCTGGCTAGATGGATTAAACCTCCAATCTGTCTGGAGTATTCCTTGGAAGGAAGAACACTTTTAGAAGATGTTAGAGCACATTCGAAAAGAGCAATTTCCATTTCATGGGCTGAATGAGTAGGAGCTTCAGTGGACCAGATCTGTAGAGCCACAACGTGGTCCATCCTAAATACCTTCTACAGTCATTACAAGTTGTTTTTTTCTGTCTAGTCAGCAGACTGCCGTTTGGAGAAAGGTCCTTCATTCACTAGTCCCGCCCAAGTTCCTTCACTTGGTATTCTCCTGCTATGTTGTCAGAAGGGATGTCCAGTCCTAGAAAGGAGGAATTAGTCCTGCCAGTAATTTTAGTTCCAGGAGTCGATCATGACAGCACCCTTACATTCCCTCCCTTGAATTACTTGTACTTATATGAAAGCTAACATTTGTAGAAGAGAATTCATTAAAATTGAGTTGCATCTATCCTGGTGTAATACTTGGTAAAGACACTGGTGGGTGAGAATAGAAGGGACTATTTAACCTCTCCTGTGTTTTCCTGTCCCTATAGAGGATGTGAATGACTACCTCCTGGTGTGCAAATTGCCTCTTCAAAAAAAGAGGACTTGTACTCTATAGCGCCACCTATTGGAAGTAGCGATCCTACAAGTCACAATCAACCCTTTAACGAGTCTTGTAATATGACTTAGGATAAAAGCCAAATCAGTATCTCCATTTGCAGACACGGTGTTTCGGACTGTTGGTCCTCGTCAGTGCAAAGTAGGTCATGACCTCTGGTGTGTGGTCATTGATGGACTCTTAAAAATACTATTACTGGTTGGACTAATTACTCCTTTTTTTTTAATCACTTTTTTTTGTCTCCACGTACTACAAAAATTGATGACACCCGACTGTAACGGTGTTCAAAATACTTGGTTGCTTTTTCTTGCACCTGTAGAAAAGAGAGACTTCTGAATGAGGCCTAAGGTGGTTACAAAGCCAATTAAACATCCACATGTGTAGAAAGAAACCAGAGTGCCCAAAGGACATTCACACAAATGTAGGGAGAACATATGAACGCCATACTGATTGGATTTGAAGCCAAGACACCAGAGGATGTCATGGGGAAAAGGAATGGACCATTGATTTCGGTGTCCGGTCCTGATACTTATGGCAATGGTTTTCTCCTCTCTCGAATCAAGACTTACCCAAGCAAAGCACTCATGTGTATTGAATGAATGAATGTTTGGCCGGTGGCTCTCGTGTGTATGGCCAGCTTTGGCTGCTATGCCACCCACATAAGTCTGCTGGGTTTTTTTCTGTACCGGAATACAACTGGGAATAGTTGTTTCTGTGTGCTAGAGATGGGCAAATGGACATAAAGAGCTATGATTCCATCTTTATACAGTGCCAATTCTAATAAAATAAGCCTAGAGTGGAGTGGAAAAGATAGTTGTTAATGGACCGAGCTGCCTCATTAGTCTTACAACATAAAATGTTATGAGTCAGCTGCTCATAAGTTGTCTGCATTATCAAAAGAGCATGACTTAACGTTTTATGGCTTTTCAATACATTGTGTACATTTCCTCAGAAACCAAGCATGGGCTATTGAGTTCAGTGTTACCGGTTTTAGTATCTGAGAAGATAAAAAAAAAAAAAAAAACTGCAGGAAAAACCGAGTTGAAGAAGGCACACTCCTGTATAAATTCCATAAAAAATTATTCTTCAGAAGTTTTATGCTGAAAGAGCTGTTGACTGCTCAACAGAAGCTATGAATATAAATGCAAAGGATAAAACAAAGCAAGAAAAAAACACAGTTAAATGAATCTTGTATCTCGGCTTCAATCCTCATTGGAAATGGTTGAGCACAGAAGAAATGGTGATGGTTGTGGTGTTTCATTGGGAAATCCTCGGTCATTCAGAAAGCAAGTGGAAAACACGGATTCAGCAAATCCTCGGTCATTCAGAAAGCAAGTGGAAAACACGGATTCAGCAAGCAGAGCTGTGGAGTCGGTAATCCCAACCTCCAACAATTTCTACGACGCTGACGCCACGACTCCGACTCACTACTGAGCATGCATATAAAGTGCAGCACAGATTCATCACAACAAAAAACCAAGAGCCTTAGATCGGGAACAGAACAGACATTTATAGGACATGTCATAACTTTCCCAAATTGTTCTGAAAAAATGTACAGCAAATCCAGCACTGAACTACTGTACCTAATTTATTTTATATTTTATGATTCGGGAGTCTGTTCAGTTTTATACCGACTCCACCAAAATGGACACAGACTCCGACTCCACAGCCTTCATAGCAAGTGTTGTTTCAGCCTATGAGAATTTTACAGCAGGACTGTAGAACATTTTTCGATTGGGACAACCAGAAAACAGTGGAGCGCAGTGACGCCTGGACCACACCAATTGTCATAGCTCAGGCCAAAAGTTAAGTAGAATTGAAATAATATCTTAAGTTTGTTACCTGCACCCAGTAAAAGATTAAAATAAAATCAGGTCAGTCAATTATGTTGGGGATTGGTGTCTTGTATAGCATAAAATTACTGCTGTGCCTCACCAACAAGCTGGGCTATACAGTTTCCTTTCCTAGCCACTGTATTAAAAAGGACTTGTCATTTGCCGTAATTATAATTTTTAACCTGGTGGAAATGCTGCTGTTTATCTAGTTTTGGTGTTTTTTTTTAAATTATTATTTAAGACTACCTTCACTTGGATAAATATAGTAAATTTATATATGCCAAAAACAGCGGATCATGCACGAACTTTGACGCATACCCAATTATTTTCATCCGTTTTTTTTGCCTTATTGTGTTTTTCAGTTGACAGGATACTAAATATATAGTGATTTAAAGGTTTGATCTTAAAACAGAATCTAAAATGTACTGTGAGTTAATCCGATGTACAGAATAACAATAGCAAAGAATCTGCAGTTATCTCCATCTGCCTCATATTTCCTATATCCAGGGTGGCAGTAAAGCGAATACGTGGAAGCAGTTAAGATTAGTATCATCTGTATAGAAACCTTTTCTGCTAAAGTATAGATTTCCTGTGGAATGTGCTGCCGCTATATTAAATAAGTTGTGATATCATTAGGCCACATGGTTGTTTGATAACTCCTAGCACAATATTATTGCACTGAGGGTTGTTAACGAGTTCTGCTGTTTTAACAATTTGCCACCAAAATACACAAGGTCCCTTTTTTTTTTTTTTTGCAAAAAAATTATTTCTGTTAAGTCTATGTACATTTTCGCATATATTTCTTTTTATTGTACACTTGTTTCCTAAATGCAGTGTTAAATGGGTTTTCTTATCAAAGTCATGCAGGCACTGTATGACTGCAGGCTGCTGAATCATGAGCGTGTGCCATGTGCACACTGTCATGATTCACCTGTATTTCCTATGCAAGTGTGTGTGTGTGCGTCCGTGGCAGGAGGAGGATTTACTGCTCAATAAATGTATCGACTGATCCATAATCATCTTATGGCCATGATTGTTACTGTTTTCCGTTACATTTATTTGTATTGGAGAGAACTTGCCGTACCATTCATTGCCACTATACAATATATAGATCTTTTCCATTGTACTGTGGCCCTTTAACCAGCTGATCATGAACTCTGCTGGGATAGGTCGTCAATACTACAATCTTAAGGAAATCTCACCCAGCCAAATCATATCTTCTGCTTTGCCCTGATGAGGGGCAAAACACCCGAAACACGTGTCTGCAAATGGAGTGTCTTGTTTAGTTTCTTATCATAAGTCATGTGGCAAGACTAGTTAAAGGGTTGATATTGACTTTAGGATTGCTATATCCTATAGGTGGCGCTAGGGTTCCAGATCTCTTCTTCTCTGAGGAGGCTATTGGCATAAGAAAATTTTGTGTAATTGAAAAAAAAAATGTTAATTGTTGGATTCGGTAGTTTTAGTGTCACGAATGCAATAATTATAGACACTTTTGCTTGTTTTCAGCCACGTTTACATTTCACTTTACAATAAAGTGCATTCCTAGGATCTAACCAGTAGCCACATTAATCTACTGATTGTTATAATGCAGCAAAAAGGGTAAAAGTTTTAATTACCGAGCCATTTTTAAAACTCCACTTCTGTGAAATGTCATAAACCGAGGTGTTTCCTTACACACTGCTTTTGACGTGCTGTCAAAGAGGAAATCTCTTTTCCATGCTCGCCATAGCGGAGTTCTGTAATACAACCTTTTTAATGAGATGTTTGCAAATGCCATAGCATTTTCCGTAATCCCGGGATTATCTAGGTAAGGTTCCAGAGTGATACGTGGCAGATCTGCCTCTGGTTAATGGGTCAGATTCTAGTCAATTAGACCAAATAATTGTGATTTCTGCTCGGGATATTTACGTACAGATATATCATGTGTTTGTATAATATAAATGATCCATTTCTTTGTGTGTTATGGAGCTTTGCTAAACACTAGATCTGCTACCCAAAAGCTTTAAGCCATTTGTTCTATAGATTGGCTTCTTAACAACACTTTAGTCTGTGGGTTGTAACTTATGAGACTGTCCTGCCTCCTGTATGGATTGGTTTAAGCTGTAATTCCAGACACAGCCCATGGACAAGAGTGGCACTGTTTTAGGGAAAAAAGTGTTGATCTTGTGATGATGCAAACTGGCCCATCTACATGTATAGGATGGTAACTTGTCCTGTTTTCATCTTCCGATGGTTACCGTATATTTATCATTTTACATTTCAGGAATGACTGATGCAGTTCTCCTCCTCTGGCTGGAGCCATGATTGTGTCTTGCTGAGTGATGTGAAAAGTAAGTGAGATGTTGTAAATGATTTATTATTTACCCTGTAGGAACTCTTGTGTCATTCTGATGTATAAGACGTATCATTGCAGATCACACCCTTCCTAGCTCCAGCACTGACAAGTAGAACAAATCAACTGACCATCGTGGCTGATGATTCATTGTCTTTACATATTGTGACACATCGTCTGCTTTTTTCTGAGCATTAAAGGGTTTGTCTCATCCCAGACAGCCCTTGTAATATATCATCTGCCATATAAAGTTGTGTAAAACAGTGTTTGCTCCCCTTCCTGATTTCCTTTTTTTTGCATGTTTGTCACACTTAAATGTCTCAGATCACCAAACAAATGTAAATACTAGACAAAGATAACACAATTAATCACAAAATGCAGTTTTTAAATGAAAGTCTTTATTATTAAGGGAAAAAAATCCAAACCTACAGGGACCTGTGTGAGAAAGAGATTGCTCTGCTCCCTCCTTAAAACATAAGTTAACCGTGATAATTTATGATAACTGGAATACCCCTTTAATGGCTGTCAATGTAATCCATACTGGTTAGTAGCTCTCTAATCTGGCTCATAGAGGGAAGTCCCAAGCTGGAGACCCTCTTAAATGTATGTTATCTCCTAAATTAACCACATTTTGTCCTGATGGTTCAACTTCTAACTTTTCTGATTGGCCTTATGTGTCCTCTTTAATGTTGTGTTTGTGGTTCTCTTAAATAGATTTGGTAGTACAGAGGCTGAGATCTTCCTGTCGTTTTGCCAATTTGTCTATCAATTTAAAGGGAATCTGTCACCCCATTTTTGCCCTATGAGATAGGGCCCCCGATGTTACCTGAAAGTGAAGAAAAATGAGTTATAAAATACTCACCGGGGGGCGGTCCGGAGGGAGTCGCGGTCGGGTTTGGCGCCTCCCATCTTGTAGTGACACCGGCCTCTTCTTTCCGTCGCGGCTCTTGCGCAGGCGCACTGATCTGCCCTGGTGAGGGCAGAGCAGAGTACTGTAGTGCGCAGTCGCTGGACCTCTCTGACCTTTCCCGGCACCTGATGTGCCTTTTCTGGGGCGGCTGAGAGCTGATGTTTTTAGCCTGGAAAGCTCCTTGGGTATTACCCCCTTACCAGGCTGTAAATATCTGCCCCCCAGCTATCGGCTTTCCCTCTGCTGGTTAAGGAAATTACATGGGAGCCCACGCCATTTTTTTCAGAAAAATAATCTTTTAATAATTAAATACATGTACAGTAAGCTGCACACACACTGTACTAATTGTCACTGACATCTATATACTGTATTCTTCGGATTATAAGACGCAATTTTTTTCCCCAAAATTTGGAAGGAAAATGGGGGTTGTCTTATGATGCGGATATACTTTACCGTTGTACCGTTGCTGCAGGTTGGGAGGTTGGGATGAGGGGGTGTCCGGCGCTGCTGCAGGTGCCCGACACTGCTGCGGGGGTTTCTGGCGGTGTCCGGTGCTGCTGCGAGAGTCGCCGGTGCTGCGGGGGGCTCTGCCGACATTTTGTGAAACGGGCAAGAGCCCCTACAGTTGCATGGTTTCCCCCTGAGATCTCATCTCCCGAGATCTTGGATCTTGGTGCCGAGATCTCCATCTGCTCGTGCTCCGCCCCCGGTGGCTATTTTCCCGGAGTCCACCGCATGGGAAACCATGCAACTGCAGGGGGCTCTTGCCTTTCACAAAATGTTGGCGGAGACCCCAGCAGCGGCGCGCCGCACTGCACATCGGAGCACCCCCTCATCCCAGCCTGCGGCCTGCAGCATCACCCCACTCCTGCCTCCTCCAGCAGCGACCCTGGGACACCGCTTCACCGCAGCCACCACCCCCGGTAAGCAATGAGACGCATGGATTATAAGAAGCACCACCATTACTATTTTTCTCCTCAAAATTTGGAGTGCGTTTTATAATCCGGAGCGTCTTATAATCCGAAAAATATGGTATCTATCTATTATATACAGTATGTATTTACTGTATGTAATTCATTTATTCTATCCTGTCGGCTCCTGCAGTGATTTTACAGTAACACGACTGCTGAATTGACTTCTTTTCTTCTATCTATGTAATTTATATACATATATATATATGTGTTTTCTATGTGTATATATCTATTCTATTCTAACCTGTCACTTAATGATTTTACTGTACATGGCATATGAATTGCCGGTTTTCAAAGGATCTAGAGGTATGTATGGTTCTACAGGAAGTAGTTTTTTTTTGTTTTTTTTCTTCCTCTGTGGGCACTCAACTTTATTAGCATGCACAAAGAGACACAAGTTAGCCCCAAAAATGCATGAAAAAAAAAAGGAACCAAAACATGCTTTTTTTGCCGCAGCTTCTTTCCTGCCAAGATATCAGGTTTTGCTGCATAAAAAAACACAGCAAAAACGCCCAGTGTGAACTTACCCTAGATGGCATTTATCCCTAGATGTTCTGCAAGGCTTGGTAAAGGGTCAGACAATGACTTGGGCCTCATTGAGACGTCTGTTTTTCATATATTCGTGTTCTGTCCGTGGTTTTCTCGGATAGAACATGTACCCATTATAGTCTACGGGGTGGGTTACATGTTCGTATTTTTTTGCAGACCGTGTTTTGGTGCAAAACTCAGATACAGATCGTTTTTTTACCGGCATCATGGTGAAAAGTACCAGTACAAGTGAATGGGTCTGTGAAAATCATCGATAGCACACGGATGGCGTCAGTATACATTCCGTGGAGTACAATAACATTGTAAAGGATAAGAAAGCTTTGTCATTCATTTTTTTTTTATATACATAAAAATCACCGGTGAAACACTGATGATAAAAACTGACCAATCAATGATAACACTTCGACCATTTTTCATCGCACATGGACGTCTGAACGAGGTCCTATAGTGCAGTCTCCTCTCCTACTTGCAGGATAGTTTTTTCCTTTACCTAGAGATCTATATTGCAGCATTTTTAAGATGATTACTTACAGTCACATAAATGAACAATGCCCGGACTATGAAAACTTCTCGATAATTTGTTTCAAAATTTGCCTTTGAGACACAGATCTGTACAGATAGTAATAAAATCCTGCGTCCTGCTGTTTATATAAACTGTTCTTTTAGGTCAGAGATGGCCGCCTAACAGATCAGTCTGTCTGCAGCTTCCCACAGATATCTGTTTAATCCCGGCTAATAAATCCCTGTTATGTCCATGGCCCCAGTTATGTGGAGGCCAAGTATGAGGATAAGGGCAGCCCTGTGTGATGGACCGTACAAATCATGCATGCACCGCACATCAAAGGCTGCGGACTGCTGATGTGGGGTAAAGCTTGCTAGGTGGGAATTAATGTGTGAGCACATTATTCCTAACCTAATAACCAGCACAAAGCAATATGATAGCCTTGTTTGTCCAGTCTCAGATCTGGAGCCGCTAGTCGTTCTTTGGCTGCTGTTGTTGTTGAAGGGGATTTTCACGGGGCGTCCTCTTGTCTTAATAATAAGATTTGCTTAGCTGTTTTTTTCTACTGCTGTGATTATTAGTGATGGGTTTTCAGATTATAGCAGCCGGTATGGGAATATTAAGTAAAGATTACCAATCTTCATGACATTTTCTTGAAGATATTAAAATAGTGACCATGGCCGATCTTTACAAATTTGCACATGGGAAAACAACAGCAGATAAACCCGCTTCATACATCAGACAGACGTGCCCACAAACCTGCATGGCGTACATGTAGACTTAACCAAAGATTTTGCTAGGGTAAAAATCACCAGCAAAAGTGCCAAAGAATTTTATGAACCATAACACAAAATTAAATGGGTTGTGAAAACACATAATGCAAAAATATGTATGTATATTGATACTTTATATTATATAGATGTTTTTTTTTCCCTTTAAACTGCCTTCTTATCTTACCGGTTGCCATTCCTGTTCCGAATCTTCTTGGTCCCAATCCTTCCCCATTGATCTCCCTACTACATGCTCTACCGGTGACCTCCTGACACTGATACAGTATATGACCTCGGCAACTGTATGTCAGGGGTCACTTCAGCTTGTGCTAGTTCATATAGAGTTTTTTCACCACATGTGGTTTTGGAAAACCTTATTCGTTTGCATTAAACTTTGATGCAAATTTTGTGGTATGAGATGAAGTCTGTATGGTGCAGTATTCGGGACCTACACTGGACACACACAGTACAACAAAATCAGTCGAATCGGCCATTTTTCAACTTTATTGGCTGTCAGTGTAATGTGTATGATAGCAGGTTTACCAAATCTCAACAGCAGAAGTCAGGGAAAAGAAGGGTAGGGAATCTTCGATTTCGGGGTACCTCAGTGGGTGACATGCCCCTACCATATAAGAGCTGTTTCCAAGCCGCTTATCTCGAGTTCACAGTTAGAATAAAGTGCAGAGCCAAGTCAGCGATATCTCTCCTGTCAGACCTATCTTATCCTAAGATGGGGCTCTGGGTGTACCATGGACCACTGAGGACCAAGTTGTTCCAAAGATGATGAAGCACGGGTAGATGGTACTCTGCAATTCTTAAAAAAGCTTGTTATTCCCCCTCCCCCAAAAAAAACAAACGGGGTGCTACCAGAGATTTGTCTCTAGGGGTGTGTACTTTGCCCCCTGTATGATGTTGACCAGTCATAAGCAGGAGGCATCATGTATGGGACAGAAGAACACACCCACAGAAGACTAGAAGAACACACTTTATCCTACAGTCCTGCTTTCAAACAAAAGTGCGTAGTGTGAAAATCACTGCAAAGTAAAAAAAAAAATTGCTTCAGAATAAAAATAACAAAGCAGTTTCTGGGATTGTAAAAAAAAATGTGTGCTTTCCCCCAAAACCTGTCTTTTAGTGTTTCCAAATCCAGTCCTCACGGCCCCCAACAGATCACGTTATCAGGATTTTCTTTGCATTCTGCAGGTGAGAGAACGTCCATCACCTGTGCAATACTAAGGAAATCCTGAAAACCTGATCTGTTGGGGGCCGTGAGGACTGGATTTGGGGAACACTGGTCTTTGTGTTGGGTTTGGCATTGCAGCTCAACTCCCATTGAAGTGAAGGATCTCAGCAGCAATACCATACAAGTACTCTAGGCAAGTGTGATACTATTTCAGCAGGAAGATATATATTATATAATGGACAACCCCTTTATGTACAATGGGCTAATTTGTCAAGACCGGGGCTTGCTGGAGTCAGACTGAGTCATTAATAGGTGCACACCTCCTCGTGATCAGGAGCGTCTGACGAGTGGCGTGCGCCTCCGTGTACCTCACCAGAAATCTCACACCAGTCAGGTACTGGAGTGAAATATCTGACATACAGATCACCATAGCTCATCATGAATTAGACGAGCTGTGGCATCACACCCTGTCATATCTCTGCTCTGCCTCTTTTTGGTGGAATTAGGGGAAACTGGCATGAAAGCTTCAAAAGCTGCAAAATTTAGGTGTAACTTTGAGTTGCGAGACTTTTTCAAAGCTTTTATGCCAGAATTCTGTCGAGAGCACTGATGATTTAGGCCCAATGTTGCGGCTAAGGTTTTTATGCTTAAAAAAATAAATAAAATGCACGCACAGATTGCGACTTCTGAATGTACCCAATATGAGACCAGTCACTGAAATATTTTGGTTTAAGCTATGTTTAATTTTATGAAAAAAAAATTGTTCATACTTTTGCACGTCCCTAAAATTCAGAAATGTTAGTAATTTTTTTTTCTTCCTTTTTGGCGTCGCATGGCACAACTGTTGTGAGTTAAAGTTTCCATTCAGCATTTTTTTCTCCCTCTGCTAAACTTAAATACTCGTGATGTCTGTGTGCATAGCCAGGTCTGAAAAAAGTGCTGAAATTGCACAGCGTAAAAACCATATGTGGAAAAAACTGAAGTTGCTTTGTGGCATGAGATATATTATAATTTTTTTTGATTCTTTGCTTTATATAATATCTAATAAAGAATTTTCATGTCCTGTAGCCCATACATCAGGATGGGCTGCATTTTGACACTCTACAGGATTGAGTGATTTAATTTTGTATGATTAAGAGTTTCCCAAACGAAGCTTGATCTCTTCTAGACAGCCCTGGCTCCTCTGTAATTTTTGGAGGAACCTCTCAGCAAGTACCATATTTGATATTCCACAGGGATTCCATCCAGTTCAGGAGAATTAACTCTCTTGCACTCGGATAGATACCTTTAAGACTTATGATTCTCGGTACCAGCTCAATGTTCGTTCATAAGGTGATTAGATGGTTTATCAGCTTGAAAATCTTCTTGATCAGCAGCACATCGCCGATGTGAACCCAGGGTCCCAGCACTGCAAGGCTGCAGTGCTAACCACTGAGCCACCTTGCTGCCCAATTAGCTCTAGCTAAGGTAAGTTGAATAGCTGAAATTGGCAAAATGCAAAAGTAGACTGCATTTAATATGGACAGAAATCAAGGCAGTCCTGCTCCATTGTAATCTATTCACTGCTCCCCTGCGCTTAATTTTGCATGTTGTTTTACCTGAAAGACCATACAGTCATTTGAAATGGCTGTGTAATTTTGCAGGTGAAACGGCAGTTTCCCTTCAGAAATAAGTGAGGGGCCAGAGAAAAGACTGCATTGACCAAGAGTGGCTTTCTGCCACTGTGCGGCCGTTGCACATGAATAAAGCCTTAGGGATGAGTATGAAATAGTTTCCTTTCTCATATTGTGAAATCCATGTCAGAAGGCTATTACTACTACACTGGCAACTTTTTCTGATAAAGCCTTAAAGAAGATCTTTTCATCAGTTTTTGCATGTTCAAATGGCCACATCATGGAATAGTTGCTGCAGAGCTGGGTAAAACACACATTTTTATTTTATAATTTCTCCTCTCCATTACGGAGATAATAGGTTGTAAAGTTTAGGTAATAATTTATGATAAGTCTAACGGGGTGCTACCAGAGATTTGTTTCTAGAGGTGTGTACTTTTCCCCCTGTATGATATTGATCAATCATAAGCAGGAGGCATCATACAGGGGAAAGAAGAGCACGCCCCCTGAAGATTAGAAGAACAAGCTTTATCCTATGACTCATAATGATACAGTCCTGATTTCAACCCTGATCTCTGCACCCTACTGGGCAGTAGTCAATACAAACACCTCCAGCTTTCCCCTCAGTCTTGAGTTCTTGATCTAGTGGGGAAGCATTAATTCAGAAAAGAATCATTACTTCAAGGGGTGCACACGATATGACAGTGATACGGAGCGAACATGGCTCTGAAGTATGGAGACAGATCATATGCTAACTGGAGACTCCAGTGCATGTTGCTGTGCTAATATCCTTCTGGATCCAAGATGAGAGATAATTACCTAATTTTTCCTTTTCCTTAAAAGTGGAGTACCATACCATATGCAGATCTCTGGCCGTGCGTTCCTTGTGTACTCCTTAGATAAAGGCCGCCACCATGTAGTCATATTTTGCCTGGGGATATTCCTTTACTTGCTTCTATCTCGCCAATTAATCTACTTTCAGCTGCAGATGAAGGAAGAGAGCCACAGTATTCATTACTGATGGGTAGGCGGAGCCCCAGATCAGGATGTTACCTCAGATCAAAAGAGTGATGACTGGCTGGCCCCTCCAGCTCGGGCTCCTCCTACTCAGCTCCAGTCTAAGATTTGAGGTCCAGAGGATGGTCGCTGCTAATGCAGCTCCTCAGAAGATTTTATTATTTTAATATTCGGACAGGAGACTTGGATCACTAGTTGGTCTAGAGGTCTCAGGGGTATCAGCGCTGCTGTACCCCAACCTCTCCCTTGGCGGATCTGTATTTACTCAAAGTCCCTGCAGAATCCTTGCCGGCCCTGGGGGATGAGGAGAGCTTCTCTGGCGGGAACGCAAACCACACGTGCGGTCACTGCGTTCTTCGCCCTGGGGGGAAGCATGGGCACTGCGCCAGAAACCCCTGAGGGTCCCTGTGGCGCCTTGGCTGGTGAGTACTCCACACAAATTTTAATAATAATTATGTGTGAGTGCTTTAGCATCTGAATGAGCAGCGCTATTACTAATGTCAGTATGCTTCAGCGCTGCTGTGACAGCGTTACTACATGTATGTCAGTATGCTTCAGCGCTGCTGTGACAGCGCTACTACATGTAATGTCAGTATGCTTCAGCGCTGCTGTGACAGCGCTACTACATGTAATGTCAGTATGCTTCAGCGCTGCTGTGACAGCGCTACTACATGTAATGTCAGTATGCTTCAGCGCTGCTGTGACAGCGCTACTACATGTAATGTCAGTATGCTTCAGCGCTGCTGTGACAGCGCTACTACATGTAATGTCAGTATGCTTCAGCGCTGCTGTGACAGCGCTACTACATGTAATGTCAGTATGCTTCAGCGCTGCTGTGACAGCGCTGTTACAAGAAGATGTGGTGATTTTTTGTCCGCAGGCAGATAGCTGCAGGACAGAGAGGGAGCAGGAGCGGGGAGAGTTCGCGCTCATTATTTGAGCTAGCAGGGGGCGTGGCCTATCTATCCCGGTCTTTTGAGCAGGAAGACGCGCGCTCTGGCTTTTCTCCTGCGACCCCCTCACTGTGGCGGCCATTACTCAGGCTCCTGGGCTCCTCGGACCGCTCCTCTCCTCATATAGACACCACGGCCAGCTGGGTGAGTGCGGATTCCTCACCCCGCAGCGCAGCGATCGCTATCCTGCAGCTGCAGTCTCATCAGAGACATAAAAATTGGCTGGGGCTCACAAATATATATATTTTGGTGAGTTTGCAATATTAACCCCTTTGAGGGTTATTTCTACCAGCTAAATTTGCTGACTGAATACCGCTGGGGTAACTCTGCTTGGTGGAGCGTTAACCCTTCAGCGTTTGGAAAAAAAAAAAAAAAAAAAAAACCGCATAGTTTTTTGCTGGTATTACCGCTTTGACCTGCTCATACAGGTGAGACATGTCTGAACAGAGTTCAGATGCGCGGATCACGTCCCAGTGCCATTGCGGCAATCAGATACGCAGACCTCCACAGCGTCTAGCGCTGCGGTCGACAGCGGTGGAAAATTGGATGATATCGCTCGATCGATTAATAACTTATCTGACCTTTTAGGTCAATATGTGTCTGCTAATTCCTCTCAGAGGAAGCGACGCAGGCCGTTACCGGCCTCTACACGGAGCGAGTCAGATGTATCTGATATTGGACAGAGTTCCCCTTTAAATTCGGATGGAGAAATATCCGATTCAGATGCGGACGAGCCGCAGGGGCGTTCCTCTATGACGAAGCGTACGGAGGCATTAATTGAAGCCATGAGAGATATACTACAGTTACCGGAGGAGGTAACTAGTCGTCCTGGTAAATCAGCACGCATTTTCCAGGAGTCCCGTGCTTCGCGCACAACATTGCCAGCTCTGGATGAGCTTAATGGTGTAATAGAGGAGGAACGTCTATGTCCAGATAAGCGTTTTCATGGAACGCATTTCTTTGATACACTTTATCCTTGCTCTACGGAGTTAAAGGCTAATTGGACTTCTGCTCCTGAAGTGGATGTGTCTTTGTCTCAGCTTAGGAAATCCTCTCTACTCCCTATTAAGGGAAAAGCGAGCTTACAGGAGCCTTTGGATAGAAAGGCAGAATTGGCGGCAAAAGCAAGCTATGAGGCTGCGGGTCATGGATTTCGAGCAGTGCTAGGATCCATGTGTGCTGCTAGAGCTTCTCTAAGCTGGTTGGCACGTCTGAAGACGGAGTTGCAAAATGAATCTCCGTTATCTGAGATACGGGAAACTTGTGAATGGTTAGAAACGGCAGCCTGTTATATCTTTGATGCCGGTCTGGATACGGCATCTCTGCTGGCCAAAGCGCAAGCTTCAGCGGTCACAGTCAGAAGAGCTTTATGGCTCAGACAGTGGGCCGGGGACGCAGTTTCCAAACAAGGGTTGTTGGCCTTACCTTACAAGGGTGGCCATCTTTTTGGATCCGACCTCACAGAGCTGATTTCCAAGGCTAAGGCGAAGGAATCAGCATTACCACAGCGAAGGGCCATGGCCTCGGTGTCCAGTAAGCCTGGTGTTTATAGTGGTCGGCGGTCCTTTCGGGGCCGAGGACGATCTAGTCACTCCTCGTGGGGATCGGGTCGTCCTTCTTTCTCAGGAAAGAAATCCTCTCAGAAAACTCGTACTCCCTGGAAGCAGAGTTTCCGCCAGAACAAGCGGGAACTTGACAAGAAACCCGCAAAGTCGGATTGACGCCAGGGGTCCACTCGAGGATTCTCGAGTGGGGGGTCGCCTGCTTCTTTTCAAGGAGACTTGGATGGCTCGCGTTCCAGATTCCTGGGTAACGCGGATAGTGTCGGCAGGCTATTTCATAGAGTTTGCTTCTCAACCCCAAATGTTTTTTGTCAATCTCGCGTTCCGTCGGAACCCGAGCTTGTTGTCGCTCTACAGCGAGAGGTCGAATCGCTACTACAAAAGGGTGTAGTGATACCGGTTCCGTCAGAGGACCGAGGGAAAGGTTTTTATTCCAACCTTTTTATAGTTCCCAAAAAGGAGAACAAATTTCGCCCGATTCTGGATCTCAAGCGATTAAACCGGCATGTCCATGCCCGGAAATTTCGCATGGAGTCGCTTCGTTCCGTTGTGGCAGCTCTGTCACAGAACGATTTTCTGGTGTCAATCGACATTCGCGACGCCTATTTGCATATTCCCATCGGAAAGGCTCATCAGCGCTTTCTTCGATTTGCCATAGGTCAGAATCATTACCAGTTCGTGGCTCTGCCGTTCGGCTTAGCCTCAGCGCCAAGGGTCTTTACAAAAATTCTGGCGCCCCTCATGGCACTCCTTCGAAGACAGGGGATTACGATTCTCCCTTATCTGGACGATCTTTTGATCGTGGCTTCCTCGGAGGAGGAGGCGTTGACGGCTCGGGATTTGTCTCTTCAGTTTCTGAAAGACTTCGGTTGGCTGGTCAATTGGGAGAAGTCGTCCCTGGAACCATCGAGGACAATTCTCTTTTTGGGAATGCATCTCGACACGTTTCGGTCGGTAGTTTCCCTACCACCAGACAAACAGTCATGTCTTCTTCGACATGTACAGATTATGACATCCTCAACGGCAATGTCCCTACGGAAGTGTATGCGTCTTCTGGGACTGATGGTGGCGTCCATGGAGGCAATTCCTTTTGCCCAGTTCCACTCCAGGACTCTTCAAAGGTTCATCTTGAGTCGATGGAATCAGTCGCAATCGCTGGATTGCAGTGTCACCATTTCTCGCGCGGTGCGGGATTCTCTAGAATGGTGGTTACGTCCAGGGGCATTCTCCCTGGGGAAGTCTTTCCTCCCTCTGAAGTGGTCAGTCATAACCACCGATGCCAGCCTGACGGGCTGGGGGGGTGTTTGGAACAATCTCTGGATTCAGGGGGTATGGTCACCGGAAGAGTCTGTGCTTCCGATCAACATCCTGGAATTGAGGGCGATTTTCCTTTGCCTCCAACATTGGACGGTCCCTTTGAGCGGTCTGCCAGTCCGTGTGCAGACAGACAATGCGACGGCTGTCGCGTATATCAATCACCAAGGTGGGACAAGGAGTTCCAGACTCATGGTAGAGGTGTCCCGAATTCTGATTTGGGCAGAGGCCAATGTACCAGCCATTTCGGCGATTCACATTCCAGGGGTTCAGAATATTACAGCGGACTTTCTCAGTCGCAGAAGGATGGATCCCGGGGAATGGAGCCTCCACCCGGAAGTCTTTGCACTACTGTGCTCTCGCTGGGGAACCCCCCAAGTGGATTTGATGGCATCCAGGTCCAATGCCAAGTTACCGACATTCATGTCCAGGTACAAGGACCCGAAGGCGGTGGCGGTGGATGCTCTAGTGGCTCAGTGGGATCAGTTCGAGCTGATCTATGTATTCCCGCCGATATCCTTACTTCCTCTAGTGCTGCGTCGGATCAGACTAGAGAGAATTCCAGCTATTCTGATAGCTCCAGACTGGCCAAGAAGGGTGTGGTTCTCGACAATAATGTCGCTGTTGGCGGCACCTCCGTTTCCACTCCCTCTTCAACCGGACTTGTTGACTCAGGGGCCCGTTTGTCATCCGGACTTGATGTCCCTGCGTTTGACGGCGTGGCTCTTGAGACCGAAATCTTGACCCGTAGAGGTTTTTCAGCCGAGGTCATTGCTACCCTTCGTGCTGCAAGATGTCCGGCTACTTCTAGGATTTACCACAAAATTTGGGAAACCTTCTTTTCGTGGTGTTTGGGGTCTTCTCGGAACCCGAGAAAATTTTCCATTCCCAACCTGTTGGCTTTTCTGCAGCATGGGCTAGACAAGGGTTTGGCAGTTAGCACTCTGAAAGGTCAGATTTCTGCTCTGTCCTTATTGTTCCGGAGAACCATTGCTTCGAATAGAGACGTGCTCTCCTTTTTCCGAGGTATCTCTCGTAAGTTTCCGCCGCGGAAGGCACCCGTGTCTCCTTGGCGGCTCAACCTTGTTTTGGAGGCTCTTCAGCATAAACCTTTTGAACCTATGGTTTCTGCTAGCCTTTCTTTACTTTCTTGGAAGGTGGCTTTCCTTGTTGCAGTCACTTCCTTGAGGAGAGTTTCTGAATTGGCAGCTCTTTCTTGTTCGCCTCCTTTTCTGGAGTTTTTTCCGGATCGTGTAGTGCTTCGCACTCGGGGTGATTTTTTGCCTAAAGTGGTGTCACAATTTCATGTTAACCAGGATATTGTGTTGCCTTCACTCTGTCCGGATCCGAAGAATACGAAAGAGCGAGATTTACACACATTGGATTTAGTGCGGGCCTTGAAGTTTTATCTATCTATTACTCAAGGTTTTCGTAAGACGGACTCTCTGTTTGTGGTTCCGGCAGGTCGTCGGCGTGGTCAACGAGCTTCCAAGGGTTCTATAGCTCGTTGGATCCGGTCAGCTATTTTGGAAGCTTACCGTCTTCGGGGTGAATCTTGCCCGATTAAGATTCGAGCCCATTCCACGAGAGCTGTGGCTTCATCGTGGGCTTTTCATCAAGGTGCTTCGGCAGTGCAGCTTTGCCGAGCGGCGACTTGGCGCTCTGTCCACACGTTTACAAGGTTTTATAAAGTGGACGTCAGTGCTTCCGCTGATGCAGCCCTCGGACGTAGGGTCCTGCAGGCAGCTGTAGTTTAAAGTTCTGGATGAACTTGTGTTTAGCGCTGGTTGCGCTTTGTTGTTAAGGTTGTTGGGTTTCTGCCTTTTGTTGGTTTTTTCCCACCCTTATTTTTGAACTGCTTTGGGACGTCCATCAGTAATGAATACTGTGGCTCTCTTCCTTCATCTGCAGCTGAAACACGGATTTTGGTAAAGACTTACCTGTAAAATCCTTTTCAGCGAAGGAAGGAAGAGAGACACAGCACCCTCCCACGGCAGAAGTGTGTTGATGTTTTCAGATGCAGCGCGACCCTTATCTGATAGCGATTATCTGGGCTGAGGTCAGCGCGCTAAGGCTCTGTTCCAGCATCGCCAGCTCATCGCAGTAGTCAGGTTCCGTGAGTAGTACCTGGAACTCTGTGGTTTTTGGCTTTCTTTGCATGCATAACCTGTATCCTTGTGTTTTTTCTCTGAAGTTCCTTCAGAAGGGGTTATGTTGCTCCGCTGGTGATCTTGGCTCTTTTCCTAAAAGCTTTGGTACGACTGGAGCTGAGTAGGAGGAGCCCGAGCTGGAGGGGCCAGCCAGTCATCACTCTTTTGATCTGAGGTAACATCCTGATCTGGGGCTCCGCCTACCCATCAGTAATGAATACTGTGTCTCTCTTCCTTCCTTCGCTGAAAAGGATTTTACAGGTAAGTCTTTACCAAAATCCGTGTTTTATTCCAAATGATGGCTAAAAGAAATGTGTTAATCTCCACACCTTTCTTGTAAATCTGCACTCTGATTTAGAAAAGTGATGAACATTGTAATTGAAGCACTTCCAAGTCATTTCTTCTATTTGTCTTCAGTTTTCTTTTATGGATTACTGCCCAATTAGTCACTTAATTGAGTTGAGAAGAATTACCATATCCATTCGTGGAAGCCTTTCAACCTACGCCAGCCGACATGATCCGTGTAGGTGCCTATCCTAGTGACTTCACATCCTGCCCCAGAGAGGGCCGATCTTTGGCTTCTGGCTAAATAATGAAACACAGAATCTGTCATCTCTTCTGAACGGAAGAGAAAACCTGTACAGATTAATTCTTCAAATGGATTTCAGATCTAATGAGGGAGGAAAAATGTTTTCTTAACTGTCTCCAGAACATCTGTTGAATTGAGCAGGGCTATTATATTGGTGTTGGTAAATGTTTCCATCTCCCCATTCTGAGAAATGGGAATAGGAGGAGACTTGGTTCACATTTCCTTTGTCCAAATCCATAGCAGAAATTGTGCTGCACCCAGTATATAGAAAGAAAAAATAGATTTTACACTGTTCTCCTATGGTAGGAAAAACTTTGTGCTAGGCTTGCTTACTTGAGACCAATCGGAGCAGTAGTACTGTATTTCCATGTCTGCAAATTAGCCATGGTAGAGGCCGCTAACTGCAAGTTTTGCACATTCATCTTTCATAAATGGTCAGATCTGTCACCACATTTCACAATATCAACTGCAACCAATATTTAAATCAGTTGGACCTGAAAAGCTGGTGTACTTGCTTTTAAACTCCATGTCAGACTCTCTGTACAATTCTTTGTGAAGGTGTAAGCTCTTTCTATGCTCATACACAACAGGACCTCTATGCCCCTTCTCCCTGCTGCTGAGATCTCACAATGTTCAGTACAGGTTGCTGCTATCAGTTGGGCTGAGTGGGTGGGCAAAGTGTAGATACACTTGGGTGCATGATCTCTGTCACTCTATGGCTGGTCACTGAAAAATCAGACTGTATAATCCTGATATTAAACAGCATTTTATGAGCAAGTACACCAGTCTCATCGGGAGAAATTGTCCAGCTACTTGGGACAAATTCTGAATGAGTCGGTAAGAAAAAAAACACTGTGGCATCTTCCAATACTGGTCTCAGAGGAGGCAATGAGTCTGGCTCTATTTTAAGCTAATTGTGAACAAAGACTCATATATTGTTCTTGCATAGGAGCCATCTGCAATCTGTGTTCAATTTGGCAAGCCATACTTTGGATGATAAGTTTACTTTAAAGGGGTTGTCTGGGCACCAAGTATTGATGACCTATCCAGAGGTCATCAATATCAGCTCGGTGGCGACCTACATTTGGCAAACACAAACGATCAGCTATTTTTTGCTTCGGCGGTCACCAGATGTAAATACTTAAAACAGAACTGCAAAGCACAGCATTATACAATGTGTAAAAAAAAAAACCCCTCTTCACTGCTGTATCTTCTTAATTAGCTTCCTCCACAAATTATCCACAATCTCCATAAATTAGAAATTTCACTGTATACTAGAATGGGGGTCTCACAACGTAACTTTTAATTACTATAAGATTGTGTAGCTAATATGAAATAAAACGATGAAAACTACTAAGTACATGGCCATTCAATGTGTAGCAGCCGCTAACCAGTGCTGCAGAACAGCTCCTGTTCATAAGAGTAAGAATTGTTCTGCAGTACACAGCAGCAGCCTCTACACGCTAAATAGAGCTGCACTGTGCAAAGCGTTCACATGATGACCTTGGTCGGAATGGCTTAATATCTGATGTGTATAGCAGTCTACCCAGCAGTTAGGTGAGATAAGGATTTGATTTTGGATTTCAGGTGGCTGATTCATTCATTCATTCTTTGGGAAATAAGCTGTCATCAGATGAATCTTGCAGTGCCTTTTAAAGGGGTATTTCTTCTTAAGTTATAAAGTTGCTTTAATTAGTTAAACAGAATGAAAAAAGCACATTTGCAATAGTCTTGCTTTTTCGCTCTGCTGTCATTCTTCTGCAATGACTGCTTTTATCTGTCATGCTGTACAACTAGTTTCCATGGAGCATGACCAGTAGTGCCTGAGCAGACCCTTGCCAAATATGAGGAGTACTTGCATTCCAGGAAAGGTGTTGACTCCTAATATCAGCCACCTCTCTCCAGCTCACTGATTTTGTATAGCCCTTTGCTGCTCACCTCCTCCCCCTCAGCTCCTGACTGAGCTGCTGTTATCAATTCTGTAGAATGTCAATTCTCAGCATCACAATCACAGCTCTCACTGTCCGGAGCAGTGTACTTGTTCATGGGCACTGTTATCTCTACCTGCAAATACAGTGATAGGTATTAGTGGTTTGTCCTGAAACTACACTGTGGAATGTTTTACAGCAGAACTTGTGCTGAGCTTTATAGTTGTACTAATACTACAGCTCTGCTGTTAACCAGAACTGTTGCTCAAGGAGGAGAGCCTGTCCTGCCAGAGACCAGGAAGAGAGAGAGACTGGAAAGTTGTGTGACAACTTGAGAATAGCACTTTAAGGTCCGTTCACGTGAAAAAAAACACCTGCATTAAATGACTGTTCATAGTTCATTAGCATGTTTACGCAGGCAGACTGCTATGTAACAATGCACAGTGAATGAACAGGCAGTCTGCTGCAGCACTGGCGCCCATACAGACTAGTCAACAAACTCTACATGGACTATGGATGTGGTGAGCCTTCACATCAAATCCTCCTGAATGAACTGTACCAGATTGCTCTGAGAATATAGACTTCCTTTGTTCTCAGCAGTGCCGAGAGCAGTGATCTTTTGTGTAGTACAAAAGATCATTTCACCTGACGAACATGCTTTTTGCTAGTTCGTCGGGTGTTTAGCAGCCTGCTTAAACTGCAAGATTACCATGAAACGTGCATTTTTAGGAACACTTATTCACAATAATATTTCAGTATACATGAAAAATATTTAGAGTTGAGAGTCCTCAGTGGTTGATACCTTTTAATGGCTAACTGAAAAGATGGTAACAAATTGCAAGCTTTCGAGACTACTCAGGTCTCTTCATCAGGCTAGACTAATACAACATCTGAAGAATCACATATTTATACACAATACAGCACAGAAATAATGCAATAGATAAGACAAGTCTTGTTTTTCTATCTACCGGCTAACACGGTACAAAGATATACATCTTTACTGTATCAGTATACATGGACATTTTTTTGACCTCGTACTTCTGCGAGCACGAGCCAAGCCAACGTAGCAGCGTCTGGACAGACGTCTTTCCAATGTTTATGGCCGGCCTTTCTCATTATTTGATGACTAAGCTTTAAACACTTGAGTAATAAAGAAACACTGATCTTCAGGCTACATCCAATCCAAATAGATAAAACTTGTTGCTGTCTCCCTTTTTCCTACAAGACTTTTTTCTTATCTAAAGCATAAATATTTGCATTGGCCTTGGGATTGTGTTACGGGTAAATGGTTATTGTTGCAAGATGGAAATCTCGTAATCCAAAACAATTAAATGTAAGTAACGAATCTATGTCTGCATTCCCGAGGTGAGGTTATCCCTATTAAGAAGAGAGTTTATTATTACATTGTTAGGTCATATTTCTATTGCATCTGGCCCAGTCCTTCATTGCTCATCAGTGTATGAACGGAGCTTCTGGCTGTAGAATTAATGAGGCATATTGGCGTTACATTACTGATGAGCTCTGATTTATTTCCTTTGTTTTTTGGTGTTGGGGCCTTCAGGCTAAAAACTATGGGCCTAGTCTCCATTTGTGATCACCCTGGGAAGATGGACGTTGCCTGTGCGGTGGCTCAGGACTTCTCTGTGTTGTTGATTTTTTGTAGGATCCCTCATTGATATTCAGTCCCAGTAAATTGTGGTTCCCCCAATTATTTAATAGAACTATAATTATGATTAACCAGTAGTGATAAAGGTGTTAAATTGATTTAAGAAAATATTAAAAATCTTTGTGGAGTCAGAATTTCCTTGCTCTCGTGAATATTGGTTATAGTCAGTAAGGATTATTAGCTTGGCCTCTTCGTTAAGGTTTCAAATGAGCCAAATTCAAGCTTTTCGCTTCCATATTGAGGGGACAAAAATGCCAACCTGACCTCAAGTCTGATGACCAGAACCAACAGTAACCTGGTGATCTGGGGTTGGGCTGGCATTGTGTATTATGCTCATGTGAAATAGTCCTTGATGGATGGGACTATGTATGGTAATCTACTTCTCACTTTTCTTTACTATGTGTCTCCCGGGCCGATACCCTATGTATTTGCAGTACCCGTGTAGATCCACAGAAAGAAGCAGAATATTGAGAGAGATTTTATTACTCATCCCTTTTGGACTACTGGTTATATATTGCAGTAAGATTGTGGCTGTTGTAATCTTGCATATATAAAAGGATTACTGGAAATAAAGATGCAATTAAGGGAAAACAGTCACTTTCCAAAAAATGTCATGTTTTTACCTAATCTAAATCTCTGAATCTGTCATATCATATATGGGATTTGCATACTTGCAGTCACATGCCAACTAGACTTTAAGTCTTCTCTCAGTTCACTTCTATTGATAGAAGCACTTGAGTCTTTTTCCAGACTGTATACTTGATGACTTTTCCTTCGGTTAGGCCATTAATATCTGATTGTGGAGCTTCCATTACACCCGCTGATCAGCTGTATGAAGGAGCTCTGGCTCTCATGTGTTTTATTAGACACCACACACACCATACATTTGGTTGTGCCAGTTACTGCAACTCAATCCCTATCACAGATGTCACCCGATCTGATATTTATGGCCCACCCCATTTCCATTGGCTTCTCTACAATAATATTTGATAGGATGAGTTCTAAAATGCTGATGTTTAAGAGTCATTTCCTAATATATGATCAACATCTCAAAGTCTACCAAGTCCCTTCACCCCTACTGATCAATGTTTTATGGCTCCTCAAAAGATCGTAAAACATTGTGATGGTAAAACCGGGATTAACAGTCAGAATGTAAACCGGTAAAAACAATAAAATAGTAGTTAAACCATAGCTTACATGCTAGGTATTATATTTGCTGACTATATGTGGAATAGTGGTAAAAATTAGTGAAGCTTCAGCTACAGGTGACCAACACTTCATCTTTGACGCGTTGAACGTGGGATACAGAACTCAATATTCTTTCTGGAGCTCATAACTATTGCACAAAGGCAAAATCAACCTAATTGATGCAGTAATGATGGTGTGCAGTCAGTCTGAGTGTCAGTTTGATAAAAGATTACTTCCTTTATGGTGTGTTGGATGAGAGCATTGATGAGGAACTTGGAGAAGAGTCAACATGCTGACTCATGGATATTGTTTGCAGTTATTGTGTCTGCTGCTCGGGAAGCCAGAACATTATCTATCTGGATGAAATCCCTTTTGCTGGAAAGGTTATGCCCTCAGTATTTTTGTATGGTTATGCTGTATTCTAACTGTGAATGTTTAATGGTGCATTACATTTTAACATGTTTTCCAGACATGAAATAAGATCATTACGCCTCTTGTACATAAAATGGACCTTCTCCAAGATGAAATAAGCCACAGATGAAGAGAGGTTTAACATCCCAGTGTTGCTAGAATAGATAAATTGGGGCACAAATTTGTTATGTTATCCTCCTCCACACACTTTCCGTGACTCTTTTGACCATTTCACTCTTTTTTTTTTTTTTTAATGTCCTGCACAGGTTCACATCAATGTATGTGGCCGACCAGGACTAGGTTCCCACTTCATGGACCCGGTAACAACCATGTGGGCTGCCTCTACGGCCTGTAAACCTAACATTGCCACCCCACCTGTACACTAGTGGTGGTCTGTCTGTAATGATGTGGTACACCTGGTTAAAGCGAAGGTTACATTTAGTATAAACCTACAAGAGGAGCAACAACAACAGATGTTCATGGATAGCTGTCAGTTAAGTTTGCCTGTGTTCTCAGTGGGGTGAGAAGAATAAACATCTGCCTGAAACATTTGGTGGCTGCTTGTTCCATAGGTAAAAAGGATTGGGTCTGTAAAAATTGGTACACCACCCATACACATTAGATGGTCGTTCTAATTACTTCCATATGCATTAGGATGAATCCACCGACTTCAAAGGCTCTGACTGACCTAATGTGTATAGGGTTGGTGTCATGGGGTTACCGCGACAGTATGGAGCCAGAATACCGCAGCGTCTGATTGCTCCTACTCCAGCACTGAGAAGAAGCACTTCTCCATTTTAAATGTGTTTATTCTGGCTGAACAGGGGTTAATCGGCCTTGCTGGAAATCCCTGTGCTCACAGCTGAGCTCGGTTAGCCACTCCTTTCCCCTTTATAATCTGGGCTCTGTTACAAATCCTTGTCAGAACTAGCATTTGCTGCATGGCTAGCTGTGGGAGAGGAGTTCATATGAGGAGAGTTGGAGGAGTTATCTGTGACCGTTGCTTGGTTTTTATGCGTGGTAATTTCTTATCCTTCTCTGTTTTAGTTTATTCCCCTACCTCCACACCCTGGTGTATTCCTCTGTAATATGTGAGTGAAAATTTTGTATGCCTGGAGTTTTCTGTTAACCCTTGTTTGTGTTGCCTTGCTTGTCGTGTCGGTGTACTACGGTGCACGGTAGCGCCCCCTGTTCCCTGGGTGTGGGAAGAGAACAGATGGAGGGCTAACTCAGGAGATAAGACAAGGGCGGAGGCCCCGGCATCTTTGCCATCTGAAGTGTTTCAGGGAGCAGGGCGAGCTAGGGCGCGCTCTAGTGTTAGGGACAGGGAAGGAGCCCTTGGTCCTGGGTCATCCGACAGCTGTGTCATGACAGTTGGCCTTCATGGCTAAAAGCTGGTCATTCACATTTGATGGCTGTCTGCCGATTGTTTGGCCAATAGCCATCTCAGACGACTCTGCCATACATGAGTATCCACTTTGCCGAGCACTCCTAAGGGAGTTTATCTAAGGGACGACAAAGCAATCTACAGTCCAAAATCAGACATCGGATGATAACTGTCAGTTGACTGGCGTCACCATACACATTAGACCTTCAGGCAATCTCATTGATATCGTCAGGTTCAGTTGATATTCGTCTAATGTGTATTGGAGCCTTATTCTCACAAGTGCAGGTGATGTCGGGGATGAGAGTGATCATGCTGATTAAATTGTATCGCCCTGTCCTTTTGAATCTGTCCATCAGATACCTTGTAAGATTTCGATAACCATCTATGGTTTGTAGAATTGGACTCAGGAGAGCCGTTCTACACAGCAGCTGTCTTTTTAACTTCTCGCCACCATTTGCTCGGCTTGCTGAAGGGACAATGTAGACAGCTATGCCATGTATGTTATACAGCTATACAAATGTTGTTACATGATACATTGGTGTGAAGTGTGTTGCCTTGTTTACATAACTTTGGGGATGATAAACACCATTCCCTTAATATAGAAAATTCAAATGAAGGGAAAAATGAGGAAGAGATCCCATAGATAATACAAACAATTTTTATTGATAGAAAATTAATAAAATATATAATATAAAACAGCAGAAAAACTGTTAAAGGGACACCGAGCCAAGATACAGTAAACATATGATATGGCCACCAAGACAATAATGGTGCCAATAATGAGATATCATATAACTAGCAAATCACCCTATACCACAACAATAATGCCACAAAAATGACTATAATCACAGATCAATTGTAATACGGGTTAATTGCCTTTACATACAGGGTTAAATACCCACAAAAATGCCCTAGAGATGTATTGCTATAATATGCACACCTGCAAATCACCTAATGCCACACAAAATGGCTATAAACACAGACTAATCTTAATGAGGGTTAATAGTCATAACATTCAAGGGTTAAATACCCAGAAAATGCCCTGAAAACGTGTTATCATTGTATATGTGTATCTGCATCTACCCCCATGCTGTGAAGACACACTCACAATGGAGTAGCGCTACCAGGTATGAAAACAGATACCGCTATCAGGTGTCAATGCTGCATATATATCTACACAAAGTATATACACCCTAGTGATATATTGACATGCTAACACTAATAGGCAAGCTGTCCAATAGGCAATAAAATCCTGTGTAGATCATAATGCAAGGGGCTAGTATGGTGATATTTACCAGTGATAACAGCGTGGCTCGGCGTCCCCTCACCCCGACGCGCGTTTCGCCTCCTGCTTCTTCCGGGGGCCTTTAACAGTTTTTCTGCTGTTTTATATTATATATTTTATTAATTTTCTATCAATAAAAATTGTTTGTATTATCTATGGGATCTCTTCCTCATTTTTCCCTTCATTTGAATTTTCTATATTAAGGGAATGGTGTTTATCATTGATATGAAGTGCCCTATCTGAATTTTTTGGACAGGCTTTTGTTGTTGCATAACTTTAGGGATGCCTGTGCTATCATGCCCTGGGACATTTGAGAACCTCACATTTAGAACTGAAAGGGTGAATGCTTTGTTTTACATTGGGGCAATTAGTGATGCTCATGGAATAACTGCACTCTTTCCACACCTGCTAACCAGCGCTGAGAGTATGAGAGTACGTTCATCAAATATATCGCTATTCAATCTGCATATCCATAAGTGTATGGATCAATTTTTAAATAAGATTAAAGGCTGGAAAAGATCATTCATACCTCCAATGATAGGTTACAGCACCCCTGACGCGCGTTTCGCCAGTTGCTTCTTCCCTTCTGGGCTTCCCTTAGGCTTCCCTTCTGGAAGAAGCAACTGGCGAAATGCGCGTCAGGGGTGCTGTAACCTATCATTGGAGGTATGAATGATCTTTTCCAGCCTTTAATCTTATTTAAAAATTGATCCATACACTTATGGATATGCAGCTTGAATAGCGATCTATTTGATGAACGCTATTAGCGATTTATGTAGATTCGATATGGATAAGCATGCAGCATGTGTATCTCACTATTATGCACTGTGCACTTTTTGGCTATAGAGGCAATCTTTCTAATTATGTGGATATGAGCTGGATTTACATCTGATGACTGATTAAGGGTGTTCATTAAAGGCAGTTTTTTACTAGGCTGCAACATATAGCAGATAAATATATCGCATTGCAGCAGCCATATCTTTGCCTAGACACTTGTATATTTGAACCCCTTTTTCTGTACTTAATACCCCCGTTAGGTTTTGCTTTGCTTATTACCTTTTGCATTTGTGATTCCCCATTTTTTACATATCTATGTACATTTTAAATACTCATGACTGTTAAATAAACTCTTTTTTATGATGAGAAAAACCTTTTTTCCTTTTTTTGGTATAATTTGTGGAGGTGTATTTTGTAGGCTCTTTATATATATGAATATAGGGACATAAAATATATACTGTAGTAATCAACAACTACAGTATTTTTTACTTAAGTGTCAGATAGTTGCGGGCACTCAGTTTTTTGTTTTTTTTTACTGACGTCTATTTAGTAAGTTGTTTTTTTTTTTTATTTGACCAAATGTTTATATTTTTATTTTGCTTTTATCCTTTTCTTTCTAGATTTTTTTTTCTCTTTTCTAAATAAAACTTTACACAAAGAACTCGCACATACCTGAACAAAATTTGGTACACAAACACTGCATATGTGAAAAAATGTCTCGCTCATACCAATCACGGTATACAGCTGTGGAGGCATACGCTTTCCTTCACCGATAGTGTAGGAGAGGATCCCACCTTCCTTTTATTTTTCATCCTTCTCCTTTTCCTCAGGTGATACTGAACTGCCGCGTTGATGACTCAGGACAGAAAATGAATCAGCGCTCACCGTTACTGACCCTGTATGGCCCTCACGCCCCAAAAATTGAGCCACTGATTATTGATTTTGTGACAAATTTCTTGGTATTTCGCCTGTCTTTGACTGGTTGTCACTCTCCGCTGAACTCTCAGCACCCTATCCCCCAATGATCTAAACTTCTGACATGTCTGTAAGACCCATTAACTACAATAGGAAATCACTCTTTTGGTGGAGCACATAACAGCGATGTTATGCAGCGCCACACTGTATATCTTTAATTATTTCTTTGGCCGCACATCGGCTAGCTTTTAGCTATTATTTGTCTTTTGAAGAAGTTTGTTTATTCAGGCATATTTCTGAAAAATAAGTAAAGGGTTTTGTAACTTCTTAATTATAGAGTTCCTGTTGAAGTAGCTCCATAGGAGAGGACACAGCAAATGTACCAGTAAGTTGGTTCCAGCAGTGTTTATTTTGGCCTTTCGTTAAAGACCATCTAAAATGAAAGCCACAGATTAATACCGCAGTGCAAGTTTGTGCTCTTAATGGTATTGTTTTATTTGACCCTATGTGATCAAACCATATCCTTGAAGCAATCCGTCCAAGGTCTGCTTTCCTGTTGTGTCATGTTGCATTTCCTACCTAAGCAGAAACCTAAAATATCGTTCTATATTATTAAAGGAGCCTGTCAGCAGAGATTGTCCCCTTTAATCAATCATAAGCAATATCTGCATCCTACAAAGCCTTTTTAGCATGTCCTTATGATAGTAAACAGTCCTAGCAAATAATCATGGTTTTAATAGTGTTGCATGGCAATGTAATGCACCTCCATAAGTCAGGGGAGCTCTGCCTCATCCCAGAACAGTCTCGTAGAATGTGCCATGATGATGCCTAAAGAGGCGTGATTGACATGCCAACAATTCTCCGACCTTCTCCTTTTAGTTTAGTAATCCTCTGTTAAAAGAGGCTTCATAGGGGAAATAAAACATGAGAATTCCCTATTAACCAGAGTGCAAAGAACTTTGGGGAACTACAAACCAAAAAACTGACCAGCATCTCTAAACAGAATAAAGCAAGTGTGAACAGGTGCAAGCTACTCTGACTGCATAATATACAAACAAAAGAGTACAGCAGCCTCTGTAAGTGCTAAGATGTATGCAGACATATGACTGTATAATATGCAAAGAATACAGCAGCCTCTGTAAGTGCTAAGATGTATTCAGACCCTTTAAATTTTTCACTCTGTCTCATTATAGCCATTTGGTAAATTCAACAAAGTTAATTTTTTTCTCATTAATGTACACTCTGCACCCCATCTTGACTGAAAAAAACAGAAATGTAGAAATTTTTGCAAATTTATTAAAAAAGAAAAACTGAAATATTAGGGTGCTTTCACATTAGCGTTTGACAGACCTGCGCCTGTCTGCGCACAGCCGCCGCTAAGCTCTGCCCACGGCCACGCCTCCTCCCGGCGGCTCTTCGTATGGGCGCATGACGCTGCATGCGACCTGCGTACCCGATCTTTAGCATTGGGTACGCAGGCCGTGCGCAGGTATGCGTTTGGCGCCGCATGCGTCCTCTTGACGGTGCGCCGAGCGCACCAAAATGCAACATGCAACATTTTTGTGCGCTCGGCGCACCGTCAAAAGGACGCATGCGCCGCCAAGCGCATACCTGCGCATGGCCTGCATACCCAATGCTAAAAATAGGATACCCAGGTCACATGCTGCGTCATGCGCCCATAGGCGGAGCCGCCGGGAGGAGGTGCGGCCGGGGCAGAGGTTAGCGGCGGCCGTGCGCAGACAGGCGCAGGTCGCTGAAACGCTAGTGTGAAACTAGCCTAACATGGTCAGAAGTATTCATACCCTTTGCTCAGTATTGAGTAGAAGCACCCTTTTGATCTAATTCAGCCATGAGTCTTCTTGGGAATGATGCAACAAGTTTTTCACACCTGGATTTGGGGATCCTCTGCCATTGTTCCTTGCAGATCCTCTCCGGTTCTGTCAGGTTGGATGGTGAACGTTGGTGGACAGCCATTTTCAGATCTCTCCAGAGATGCTCAATTGGGTTTAGGTCAGGGCTCTGGCTGGGCCAGTCAAGAATGGTCACAGAGTTGTTCTGAAGCCACTCCTTTGTTATTTTAGCTGTGTGCTTAGGGTCATTATCTTGTTGGAAGGTGAACATTCAGCCAAGTCTGAGGTCCAGAGCACTAGGATATCTCTGTACTTCCTGCATTCATGTTTCCTTCAATTGCAACCAGTCGTCCTGTCCCTGCAGCTGAAAAACACCCCCATAGAATGATGCTGCCTCCACCACCATGTTTCACTGTTGGGATTGTATTGGGCAGGTGATGAGCAGTGCTTGGTTTTGTCCACACATACCTCTTACAATTATCACCAAAAAGTTCTATCTTCGTCTCACCAGACCAGAGAATCTTATTTCTCATAGTCTGGGAGTCCTTCATGTGTTTTTTAGCAAACTTTACGCGGGCTTTCATATGTCTGGCACTGAGGAGAGGCTTCCGTCTGGCCACTCTGCCATAAAGGCCCTACTGGTGGAGGGCTGCAGTGATAGTTGACTTTGTGTAACTTTCTCCCATCTCTCTACTGCATCTGTGGAGCTCAGCAACAGTGATCTTGGGGTTCTTCTCCTACGATTGCTCAGTTTGGCTGGATGGCCAGGTCTAGGAAGACTTCTGGTGGTCCCAAACTTCTTTCATTTAAGGATTATGGAGGCCACTGTGCTCTTAGGAACCTTGAGTACAGCGGAAAATCTTTTCTAACCTTGGCCAGATCTGGGCCTTGCCACAATTCTGTCTCTGAGCTCCTTGGCCAGTTCCTTTGACCTCATGATCCTCATTTGGTCTGACATGCACTGTGAGCTGTGAGATCTTATATAGACAGGGGTGTGCCTTTACACATCAAGTCCTATCAGTTTTAGTTAAACACAGCTGGACTCCAATGAAGGAGTAGAAACATCTCAAGGAGGATCACGAGGAAATGGACAGCATGTGACGTAAATATAAAGGTCTGAGCAAAGGGTCTGAATTCTTATGACCATGTGATATTCAGTTTTTCTTTTTTAATACATTTGCAAAAATTTCTACATTTCTGTTTTTTTTAGTCAAGATGGGGTGCAGAGTGTACATTAATGAGACAAAAATGAACTTTTTTGAATTTACCAATACTGAATGCAGCAGTAGTCTGTAAGTGCTAAGATGTACGCAGACATTGAATATGTATGAATTTTGAGCTATATTACTGTTATTTGGAATTTACGTAGTTAAGGTACTTGGCACATTGGACAACCTTGCACTTGCATGCATTACATGGATAATCCAGTTTTCATTGTCAAGCTTGTAATAATTCATAACACTTTGAGGTGGTGCTGTAGGGAAAATGAATGTTTGCTGTTATCCTTACGATTTACAGCGATTTATCAAGGGTCTAAGCAGCAGAAAGCCTTGTGATGAAATTGTTGGAGGACCCCTAAAACAAACAAAAGAGGACTACAGAGCAGACAACCCTTTAAATGTCAAATTTATAAGGAAAGTTATTTTTAAAAGTAAACTGCAACTTCAGTTTCATGCTACTCTTACTACTAAGATCCTGACAAAGAAATGACAAACCATAACTATTTAATTCCTAGCATCCATACATAACCTCTATCCATATTATAGGGCATAACTTACCGGCAAAAAAAAGGAAAAGGCAAATACATTGGTCACATATTTCCGACAGTCTCATAGATAATGAATGGAGTGGACGTCCAGCATATGCGTCTCTGCGTTATTGAATGTGAGGCTCAACAAAGCTCAGTTCTTGGGACTGTCGTACGCGGGGGGGGGTCCCAGCAATCAGCAAGTTATCTTCTATCCCACAGATGGGGGATAGCATTGGGAATACCAAATCAATTTCATGTCATTGTAAATTAAGATATTTTTTTATATATATATTTTAAAATACTGCAAATTATACAGTTAAACACAAAGGTCACAGGTGCTCGGCAAATTCCTTTTTTTTTTTTTTCTTTTTTTTTTGCAACACATATAGAATATATGTCACAAAACAATTTGTGTAGATAAATTGGGGAAGCTGAGAAACTGAGCCGGTATAATTAGCAGCAGCTGTTTCTTGCTTGGTTTTAGAACTTTTGAGAAAGGGAAAGAATTCTTCATAATAATGAGCCCATGGTAGGGTTTATACTTACAGAACCAGGGAATGTATGTCTCAAGGTTCGTGATATATCTCTCTATTGAACCAAATATGAAATTGTAAAAAAAAAAAGCGATAAGCTGCAATAGTGAGACTTGTAGGCTATGCATTCCTCCCCTGGAAATTGAAGCATAAAGAGGCTATTGTCATATTTAACTTCCCAAGGGAGCATTACATGGCCTAAAAGTCTCCCTACTCTAGTTTGTTGCTGTTCACAACTTTACCCCTTGCATCCTAAATTAGTAAGTCATACAACGTACTAACCTAGATCATGTCTTCATGACCAGCTCTGCCCTACCTACTTTTATCCTCCCCAATCCCTTGTCAACTGAGACCTTGTTTGCAGGGTCCTCTCTCCTCCTGTACCAGGCGGTCACTTGTTTTTGTTTAGATTATTGTACTTGTTTTTTGTTGTGTGTACGACTCCTCACATGTAAAGTGGCATGGAATAGATGGCTCTGTAAGTATAATAATAATAATGTCTTCAGCCACAAGCTCTAGGTCTCAAATTCCACCAGGTTGTCTTCTGGTTTGTGTCTGACGGAGGATAGCATTGATAATGTGTGACCGGAGTTGTGTGTGAACGTGAAGGGGGCTGGGTGAATGCTTATTTTGGTAGCTGAGTTTGCCTGTCTGTCTATAGATTGGCTGTGCCAGAGAATGGGGCTTTCTCTGTTGCAACACTCAGTGAGCCAGCCGTTGGAGCTGCAGAACAAGGCTGCATAGACTTGCATTATAATAGCAATATTCGGCTCGCGCTTAGTGATCCAGAGAGTCTGAATTTGGCGTCACATGACTGCAAAGACGATACTGGAGAAGACTGCAGTCAGTGACTATATTAACCCACTGAACTACACGAACATCCAGGTTTAGATAAAAAAGTTAGTTTGTCCACTACTTTAACATTGATAGCTTATCCATAGGATAGGTCATCAATGTCTGATTGTGATGGTGCAACACCCGGCACCTCCGCCGATCAGCTGTTCTCTGCCGCAAGTGCTCAATTATGGAGCTGCTCCATCTAGTGGCCGCGGCTGGGTACTGCACATCCGTCCCCTTTTTAAATCCATATCCTAAGGATAAGTCATCAGTGTTAAAGTAGTGGACAACCTCACTAATGGGAGGGCTTCTTTACCTCACTGGAAAATAAATGTGCACATATAGGCAATAAAACTACAAAAAATTGTGTGAACCTGGCCTGAAACCTAACTTAAATGTATAATTGCCTGAATCAGCCGCTCATCTTTGTACGACAAATCTGTCTCCAGTAGATATAGAGCAACAAAGCTTTGTACATAACAGCAGATGTTCTCACAAGTCCTAGTGACTCATCCATGGAGGCAGGGCACTGAGGGCCTGGTGATTTACCTCCAGTGAAGCTTTATTATTTGCTTGTGACTTACTGCGCCATCTGGAGTACAATAAAGCCCCCCCCCCCGGTCACACACAGCGATCTCGCTAGCGAGATCGCTGCTGAGTCACTAGTTTTGTGACGCAGCAGCGATCTCCCCAGCGATCGCTGTGTGTGACATTCAGCAATGATCAGCCCCCTGCTGGGTATCCCTGATCGTCGCTGAATGTCCTGGACATTTTTTTGATCGTTGGTCTCCCGCTAGCCAGCACGCATCGCTGCGTGTGGCAGGCAGGAGACCAGCGATCAGCTGGTAACCAAGGTACACATCGGGTTTCCAGGTGCCACGCAGCGCCTGGAAACCTGATGTGTACCTTGGTTACCAGCTCCCTGCACCAGCGGGCTGATATCCAACGTACACTGCGGGTAACTACGCGATGTTACCTGCAGTGTCGCTGTCCTGATCGCTGCCTGTTTGGCGATCCTGACAAGTGCATATCGTTGTCGGGATCGCTGGTGTGTCGCTATGTGTGACAGGACCCTTACGCAATGTGTTATTTCCAAGTCTTGGAGATATGGTGTGATTTGCCTTTGTGCTTTGCCTAGATAAACAGTATATGTATTTACTCGTATGTTCAACTGTCTACATGTGCAATTATGAAGCCAGGGAAGGTATAAATATAACCAGGTGCTGAGATGCAGTATGCAGGGATTGTAGAGCAGTATGGTATAACAATATTATTTAATTTAACAGTAAAGATGAGTGATCTCCTCGCAGGGAGTTGTTAAACAGTAAAGAAGAATCAATAGAGTAACAAGGATAAATGGAATAGTCAGAATGAGTGTGACAGTGTGAGATTCAAACAACACTCATCGTGGCTCCTGATGGTGATTCTTAGTCCACAGTCCGATGGGGGTAGTAGTGCCGGCAACACCGGTGTAGAGTCCTCCGACGGGGTCCAAGATTAGCGATCCGTCTTCTGGCGGCAGCGGGTTGTCTCCGGCTTTACCCGCTGAGCCCCTAGTCCATAAGCCTGCACAATCAAAGTGACAGAAGCTGCAGGAGTCTCTGTACCAAACGTGGGCTGATGCGCTCTAGCCACCTCAGTGTCCTGTAGCTGGCCCACACTTCTCCGTACGAGCGCTGCCCGACGTTTATCCGGGCGCACGGCTCTTTCCTCAGTCACAGTCCCGCTGGAGCGTGTGGGATAGCTTGGTCACGGCCTTTCTTGGTTCTGATGCGCAGGATGCAGAGCACGCTGCTCACCCTGCTGCACTCTCCCTGACGGCGGGAAACTCTCTACCGCTTTGCGCGCTTTCAGCTTTCTTTCCGGCTTAAACACACCCCCTCTTCCCGGGTGATGGGACCTGTCCAGTCCCCTATTCCTTCCCCGGGCAACATGGGACGCAGCCTCGACAGTTCCTGACCCGGCTCAATGCAGGCACCCGCAGCCCAGTCTTCCTCCTTACACATATACCTTCAGTCAGATAATGCTATATACTATGTATGTATGTGTGTGTATACTGACCTGACTGAGCCACTGAACAGTTGCCTGAATTCGGTGTGGAAGCATCCTATCTGTCGCCTCCTACGCAGTCAGAGCTGTTAATGAAGTAAAAGGGGGCACAAATACATGGAAAACAAGTAGGTGTAAATGTGCACTGAAAGTTGTATTTGTAACTGGGCCACCCAAAGGATGTACTGAGCGCCTGTGCTTTGTTTGAACAGTCATTTTGTGCTGGCAAACTCTCTTTAACAAATGCCCCTGCTTTACATCCTATCTCATACAGCTAATACAACTTCTGGGCACGCTATGATGGAAATTCACCATTGTAAAGGACACTGTAGCCCCTATAATGTGTGTACTGCAGGGATGACTGATGCCTGTAACTAGGGTCACACACCGCATCTAAACTAGCGGGCCATCAGTTGTTTTTTTAGTAACTCATAAAGACGTCAACGGAGATTGGTGCTCAGTGCGTTTTTTTCCTTTAGGATACTGTCTGTATATTGAATTTCCATGTTCTGCCAAAGTAATCATATTACATCACTAAAGAAGACCTCATTGTATTAGGCCGGCTGAGTTGCAGTCATCGGTCTGCTTCTTCTTATCGGAGAGATTGAGAGATGTCTGCAGTTTGTGTTAGCGGCGCACTGAGTCATGATTGCCCCCGTAGGATTTTGCGGAGTAAATCTTCCAGCTTGTGTGACTGATGATTTCCCCACAGGCGTGCTGCTCGGCCATTGTTAGCCTTCAGTAATAGACTGTGATTCAGCAAGGCAGAAAAATATCAGTTTCCAGCAAAAACTTCTCCAGCTCAGTTCACATTGTCGTCTTCTGCAGCAGTCATTAACCTGTGTGTCACCATGTCCTACATGTGAGAAGGTGGATCACAGTGATTCATTAACGGGGTAAATGGAAATGGTGACCATGTTTTGCATCTCAAGATTACAGTCTTAAAAGTTTCTACCTTTCTCCTGTTCGCTTTTTAACCGTCCAAGATGAGCAAGGAGAAATGGGTCCCTCCTGTGAAAGTAATGTGTGGCAAAATAGTCAAATATTTAGAATTGAGAGTCCTCAGTGGTTGATACCTTTTAATGGCTAACTGAAAAGATGGTGACAAATTGCAAGCTTTCCAGACTACTCAGGACTCTTCATCAGATAAAGACTAATACAAACTCTGAAGAATCACATATTTATACACAACAGGACACAGAAATAGTGCAATAGATAAGACAAGTGTCGTAAAGCAGAACTATCAATATGGGAGAGGGATAAACAGTTGTGGCCATCCCTGTATCAGAAGCCAATCGACCGTCCAACATACCGTATATACTCGAGTATAAGCCGAGATTTTCAGCCCATTTTTTAGGGCTGAAAGTCCCCCTCTCGGCTTATACTCGAGTCATATACAGGAGGGAGGCGGAGTGCAGCTATTCTATATACTCACCCCTCCGCCGGCGCGGTCTCTGCAGCCCCTGCTCTTCTTCCACGGTCTCCGACGCCAGTGTTCAGCGGTCATGTTGTACTGCTCATTAAAGTCATGAATATGCACATATTCATGACTTTAATGAGCGGTACCACGTGACCGCTGAACACTGGCGCCGGAGACCGCGGGAGAAGAGCAGGGGCTGCAGAGACCGCGCCGGCGGAAGGGTGAGTATAAGCGATATTTACCTGTCCTGTTCCACCGCTGCTCGCCGCTGTGTCCTCGGGTCCTCTTGCTGCGATGTTCAGGCAGAGGGCGCGATGACGTGGTTACTGCGCGCCGCACCCTCTGCCTGATCATTCACTGCTGGAGGACCAGGAAGACAGCGGCGCTCAGCGGTGGACCGGGTGACAGGTAAATATCGCAGGTGCCGGGGCCCTGAGCGAGCGGTGACGCCGGCACCTGTCCCCCATAGCGCGCCGGTGTCCCCGCCTGCTCAGGACACCGGCACCTGGCCCCCAGAGAGGTGAGTATGTCTTTTTTTTTTTTTTTTTTGCAGCAGCTGCGGCAGCAGCATAAGGTGCCTATTCCATGCAGCATCTATGGGGCATAATACATTTGGCATCTATGGGGGCATAATCTATGGAGTATCTATGGGGGCATAATACATGGGCATCTATGGGGGCATAATCTTTGGAGCATCTATGGGGCATATTCTGTGGAGCATCTATGGGGCATAATCTGTGGAGCATCTATGGGGCATAATCTATGGAGCATCTATGTGGCAAAATCTATGGGGGCACAATCTATGGAGCATCTATGGGGCATAATCATGGGCATCTATGGGGGCATAATCTATGGAGCATCTATGGCAGGGTGGATTTGATTTAAATCAAACTGATTTAAATCATGATTTAAATCACGATTTAAATCACTAGTCAGTAAGGCTTGATTTTAATCAGTGATTTAAATCAAAGTTTCTACCTAAACTAGTTCTTGCTACTTTAACATGCAAGTAGATGAAGATTTTTAGAATCACTTTTTATATTACTTTTTTCTCCCCAGTTTAATGGGTTAATCATTCATATTTGGACACCACTGTTCTGTTGTACTTAGGAAGGAGAAAAATAATCCTGACCTTAATAACAATTTAAATAGATTTATTCAACTGAAACAATAACAACATTACAGCATAAGTTATTTGCTTAAACAAACATCCATGTTTGTTAACTAATTTGGCTAAACAAAATATATATATATTTTAAGAAACTTAGACTGTCAGCCCAGCCGACACATGAAAAACTTAAATACTACTGTCCCTGCTGTCCTCTGTAGCTCACTCGTCGTCATCTTCATCATCATCTTCTTCTTTGTTCCTATTCATAATCTGGAAAAGAAAAACAAGCTTTCCTGCTTTATTGGGTCCCAACCGATTTCTCAATTTAGAATGAATGAGTCCAAAGGAAGAGAATATTCTTTCAACGCCTGCAGAACAAGCTACTGCTGTTAAAAGTGAAATCATTACTTGAACAGTCTCTAAATCCAAGCGCTTAAGTGACTTCCACCAGTTTACTGGTGTGACCTTCCTTAAAATATCTTCAGCAAACATATATTTCTTGAATGGTTCCCCCTTAGCTCTGAAGTTTATTATAGTTGGCATTAAAGATGGATGATTGCTGGATACCCATGTCATAGCTAACTCCTCTTCCTCAGCACTTAGGTTTTGACCCTGATATTGGATATTGACAATACTTGCCAAAAAATGAGCTGGAGTCAGTGCTTGTCCCATTCGTTTGTTTACTGCTTGTAATTTAATTCTATCCATGTGTAGTTCTGTTTTTAAGTGTTCACTCAGTTCCTTCCAAATTTCAACAGCATCCGCAATAAAACAGCTATTTTTCTGTATTTTGTTTAAAGCTTGAGAGATGGGTTTCAGGAAGCTCAGCATATGTTCAACATTTCTCTTAAGCCCAATGTTGAGGATTTTGGCCGTGACTGTGCCATCTATTTTATCTCGATTTTCTTCACAAAGTGTCATCAGAATAGGCCAGTTTTTGATATACTGCTCAAAATAGTCCACCACAGAGTTCCATCTAACATCTTGTGGGAGCGTTAGCTTGGTTCCACCCATCCTTTTCAGATCTGCTGCAGCAAAATGATTATTACGGAAGTATTTAGCAATTTCAACAACATTAGCCTTTATTTCTGGAACACTTAAGTCTTTGGCTAAGAGGTGCAGCAAATGAGCACTGCAACCATATGTTATTAGCTTTGTATTCCCTCCCTGCTCTTCTAAATTTCTTCTCATCTTGGATACGTTTGCAGCATTGTCAGTGACCAAACTGCGTACTAGACATTTGAATTTTTGTTCACATGTTGTTATAGCTTTTACTGCCACTTCTTGTAAGTATTCTGCTCTGTGTGCATTTCCTGACGTATCAGTTGTTTGTGCAAGGAAGACTTTACCTTCTTCTGTTATACAAGCACATACTATAGGATCATTGTGGACATTACTCCACCCATCAATACTTAGGTTAACAATTTTACCCTCCAGAGCTGTTGCACATTGCTCCATTTCTCTGTCATACACTTGATCCAGCAGTTTCCCTGCAACATCAGCTCTGCTGGGTGGACTGTATCCTGGTCTCAGTGACTGAACCATATTAATGAAATGTGGGTTCTCAGTCAGACTGAAAGAAGAGTTCGTTGCATAAATAAACTGGGCAATTTTTTCATCAATCAACTCTTTCTAATCTGCTAGTTCTTATCACAAACCTATCTATGGTGGTTCCAGGAGGTAAAGGTTTTTTCTTCCTTTTGGGTGATGGGGATATGTGGCTGTGGGTGTCTGATGATGATGCTGCTGCTAATGAAGCACTATCCTGGATGGATAACTCTGAAACTGTAGAACAGGATGATGGTGATCTTGGAGGTGGATAGTTTCCAGAATCCATGAATTCCCCTAAACAAAAAAAGTCAATGCTGTTATTTTATTGTTTATACAATTTCTGCTTATTGTACACAACACAGCACTGCCCCAAAAGGAATATTTGTTTTTCTTCATAACTGTACCAAATGACAGTAACATGCAGTAATAATAAGAAATATAATTTTTCTCACACATGACAGTTCAGTCTTTAGAAATAGGATTCAATAAAAATGTTTACCAACCTGAAGATCCTGCCTGTTCAGAAGTGTTTCTTTGGTCATCTTCATCACCGCACTTCTCATGATGTTGCCTCATTCGCGCCACCAGGCCTTGCATCTCTTTGTTGCATCGTTTGCATTTTGCACGCATGCCTGCCTTACCGATAGGCGAAGGAGCTTCATTACAATATTCCCAAACTGGGTCTCTTTTACGGCCTGCTGCCATTATAAGGAAAGAATGTAATAAACCTCAGATCGTACACACAAACAGATCCAGACTTGTCTGTCTGTGGCTATGCTGCAGTATTGTGCTCAAAGTTTCACTTTCATTTTCTTGTCTGCTTGCCCTTCCTCCTCCTCACACTTAGATTCACATTCTTCTTGTGTTGTGCAGATCTATTCCACTCCAAACAATCAGAAACATATTGTCTAACTTCTTGGACTTGGCACTGAAGGGGTTGATTCTGTATTCATATAGGTTTGTAGAACAATAGGATTAAGGTCTTTTTCTCAATAAAAATGTTTACCAACCTGAAGATCCTGCCTGTTCAGAAGTGTTTCTTTGGTCATCTTCATCACCGCACTTCTCATGATGTTGCCTCATTCGCGCCACCAGGCCTTGCATCTCTTTGTTGCATCGTTTGCATTTTGCACGCATGCCTGCCTTACCGATAGGCGAAGGAGCTTCATTACAATATTCCCAAACTGGGTCTCTTTTACGGCCTGCTGCCATTATAAGGAAAGAATGTAATAAACCTCAGATCGTACACACAAACAGATCCAGACTTGTCTGTCTGTGGCTATGCTGCAGTATTGTGCTCAAAGTTTCACTTTCATTTTCTTGTCTGCTTGCCCTTCCTCCTCCTCACACTTAGATTCACATTCTTCTTGTGTTGTGCAGATCTATTCCACTCCAAACAATCAGAAACATATTGTCTAACTTCTTGGACTTGGCACTGAAGGGTTGATTCTGTATTCATATAGGTTTGTAGAACAATAGGATTAAGGTCTTTTTCTCAACTCTGTTCATGTTGTAACATTTTTGCCGTGAAGAAGAGGCTGGGACCTCTGCGGAGTCAAATTCAGTTTTGAGAACTGCGTAAGTAAAGCGAGCGTCTGTGATAATATAGGAGAGAAACTGCCCACTAATCCTACAGAAACCTCTGGAAGAGCATGGCATTGTGAATGTTACACATATACAGCCTTTATTCTACTGAGTTAAACAACTCAGCTTTATCTCATGATGGAAGAACCTTTGGATGGTAAAATATTTTCCTCAAAAAGCAGTTTATTGAAAAAAATCCGATTTAAATCAAAAAAATCCGATTTAAATAAAAAAAATCCGATTTTTTTTTTTTTTTTTTTTTTTTTTTTTTTAAAGCATTGATTTTTATCCACCCTGATCTATGGGGCACAATACATGGGCAGCATATGGGGCACAATCTATGGAGCATCTTGTGGGGCATAATACATGGGGCAGCATATGGGGCACAATACATGGAGCATCTTGTGGGGCATAATACATGGAGCAGCATATGGGGCATAATCTCATTTTCCACCCTAGGCTTATACTCGAGTCGATAAGTTTTTTCCCAGTTTTTTGTGGCAAAATTAGGGGGGTCGGCTTATACTCGGGTCGGCTTATACTTGAGTATATATATATTACCTTAAATTTGTACAGTTTCCATCCAAAACACATAAAAAACTCTATCTACAGCCCAGTCATCAGATACAATCGTATATGTTCCAACCCCATGGATAGAGATGAACACCTTGGTTGCCTCAGAAAGACCTTTTTGAATCAGGGCTACCATCCAAGAACAATTGAAAACCAAATTACAAGAGCCACCAGAATATCAAGGAATCACCTGCTACATTACAAAGCTAAAGAAGAAAATAACCGGGTGCCTCTAGTAGTCACCTACAATCCAAATCTGGATGTGCTAAGGGAGCTGCATGGAAATTACAACCTTTACTACAGAAAGATGCCCAATTACAATCCATATTTCCAGACCCCCCACTACTGTGTTTTAGGCAGCCCCCAAATCTAAGAAGCATTATTATAAGAAGCTCCCTGTCCTCACCAACAGCTGCAGGAACCTTTCCTTGCAACCAGAAAAAATTTAAAACCTGTCCATTTATAATGACCACGGACAAGATAAAGATCCCCAACTCACATCAGGACTACAAGATCCCAGGTACTTTTCAGCTGCATCACATCTAATGTGGTGTACCTAATTATTTGTACTAAATGTCCAACTGGGGGTCTGTACGTGGGGAGACCGGGCAAAAACTGAGAACAAGGAAGAATTGTCATCGCCACACAATCAGAGAAAAAAGAATGGATCTACCTGTGGCAAAACATTTTGGTATCCCTTCACATCTCAGAGAGACAGAAAAGTTTGGGAATATAAACTCATGACGACCTTTGACACTCTCATTGCAGGAACTAATGTGTCACATGGATTTATGTCTTTCTACATCAATTAAGGAATTTGCTCCTAAGACCTTGTGGGGGCATCACAAAACATTACCAGACCCCAATCAGAGGGCAATAAAACGTTCACTCCTTATCTATGAACTGGTCCAATATTTATGGCCACAACTGTTTATCCCTCTCCCATATTGATAGTTCTGCTTTACGTCACTTGTCTTATTTATTGCACTATTCCTGTGTCCTGTTGTGTATAAATGTGATTCTTCAGATTGGTA
>JARQOD010000001.1:924697545-924792675 GCA_033576555.1 Oophaga sylvatica | reverse complement strand
GAGTCTGGTGTAGAAACATCCAGAGCCACCTTGCACAGGCGTGTGCAGGAAATGGGCTACAGGTGCCGCATTCCCCAGGTAAAGCCACTTTTGAACCATAAACAGTGGCAGAAGCGCCTGACCTGGGCTACAGAGAAGCAGCACTGGACTGTTGCTAAGTGGTCCCAAGTACTTTTTTTCTGATGAAAGCAAATTTTGCATGTCATTCGGAAATCAAGGTGCCAGAGTCTTGAGGAAGACTGGGGAGAAGGAAATGCCAAAATGCCTGAAGTCCAGTGTCAAGTACCCACAGTCAGTGATGGTGTGGGGTGCCATGTCAGCTGCTGGTGTTGGTCCACTGTGTTTCATCAAGGGCAGGGTCAATGCAGCTAGCTATCAGGAGATTTTGGAGCACTTCATGCTTCCATCGGCTGAAATGCTTTATGGAGATGAAGATTTAATTTTTCAGCACGACCTGGCACCTGCTCACAGTGCCAAAACCACTGGTAAATGGTTTACTGACCATGGTATTACTGTGCTCAATTGGCCTGCCAACTCTCCTGGCCTGAACCCCATAGAGAATCTGTGGGATATTGTGAAGAGAAAGTTGAGAGACGCAAGACCCAACACTCTGGATGAGCTTAAGGCCGCTATCGAAGCATCCTGGGCCTCCATAACACCTCAGCAGTGTCACAGGCTGATTGCCTCCATGCCACGCCGCATTGAAGCAGTCATTTCTGCAAAAGGATTCCCGACCAAGTATTGAGTGCATAACTGAACATTATTATTTGATGTTTTTTGTTTGTTTTTAAAAAACACTTTTATTTTATTGGACGGGTGAAATATGTTAATTTTTTGAGACAGGTTTTTTGGGTTATCAGGAGTTGTATGCCAAAATCATCAGTATTAAAACAATAAAAGACCTGACAAATTTCAGTTGGTGTGTAATGATTCTAAAATATATGAAAGTTTAATTGTAATCATTACATTATGGAAAATAATGAAATTTAGCACTATATGCTAATTTTTTGAGAAGGACCTGTATACGTAGGATAGGTCATCAATATGAGATTGATGGCGATTCGGCGCTCCCACTGATTAGCTGAAATCCACTTCATGTATGCGATGGATGGGACAGAACACAGGCCGTACATTGATTAGAGGCCATTGCTGAGGATGGCACTTTATCTCCCATTAATTTGAATAGAAGCTGAGGAGCGTTATATTTGCATCCAGCCCCTGACAGCAGATATCGGACCAATCTGATACTGATGATCTATGTATAGGAAAGCAATGTTAGTCCTGGACTGGCCATTTTAAGCAGCTACTAAATATGTCTCAATCTGAAACATCAGCCATGGTCTTGCATTTTCATAGATAGCCTATTGATTTAATTGGCACCATAAAATGCTTTATTTCCCCAATAATGGCACCGTAAGGAAATAACATACTAGTGGCCATTTTCCATATACCGTAAGAGGTGAACATCCTGCTATCATAACTTTTTAAGGAACTTAATCAAGAAAAAAGTGATTATTGTCAAAAGTGTGCTACCTCTTTATACACAAAGTTTTGGGGATGAAGGCCGTGATATGCAAAACTGCACTAAGATTCTTTAAAAGACTTTACATAAGATTATGTAGAGTGATATTTCTAGTGTTTAAAGTTGAAGGTAAACATAAGTCCATAGAGTTCAACCGATAACCTAACATATTGATCCAGAGGAAGGCAAAAACCCCAGGAAGCAGATATTAGTAACTGCCTTGTATTAGTGGGAAATGTATATGCTGCGGCTTCACCAGCACAGAATGATCACGGGTGTCTGTTGGTCTTTTGCCTTTCATGTATGATCTCTTGTCAGTAAACAATGAAGGGATAGTTTGCATTCTCCTTGTAAATGGTAGTAATTGCACCCTGGTGATTATTATAGCACCTTTCAGTCACTGTGCAGTTTGGTCTATGGAGCCATCCTAGTAATATGTTCTTGGCCAGGTACACTGTATTATTCACACTCCATTGCTGAAGAGTAACTCAGGGAGAAAGTGTGATCTAAGTGTGTGTCATCCCTCTGATTCCATACCCAGGAAAATAACAATACGCATAAGGCCTCTATCACACTTCAGTTGTTCGACGTCAGTCAAAATCTGCCAAAGTGTGAAAAAAAACGGATCCGCCTTTTTTTTTTTTTTTTTTTTTTTTTTTTTTTTTGGCGGATCGTTTTTTCCTCATCGAGTTGCATTAGTGACGGATTTTGACGGATGGTCGTCCGTTTGTTCCATCATCCGACAGATCCGTCAGAAATTTGGCGTCCGCTTTCTTTTGAAAACGTACACTTGAACTTTTTTTGTCTGCGTCGAAAAGGCGGACCATGGTGGATCCGTTATTGACGGAATCCGATGGAGGAATCTGTTATTCCGTTATAAACGGATCCGCTACATCAGTTTTCCCAAAATTGCAGCGGATCTGTTATTTTCACACTTCGGCGAACTGGGACTGACGCCAGACGACTGAAGTGTGAAAGAGGCCTAAGCTAGAGCGCGCTCACATTACCATTTGCTGATGGTAGTCTGTCGTTTACCGTAGCTTAAGTCTTCAGCTAGTTGCCCCAAATAATTTATTATAGTACAATATATAATTTAATGTGTGAGGCTATGTCCATGCCAGTGTCTGGACTTTATAAAGTGTTCCTAGCAGTGGGTACATGCTGCCCACTTTAAAAGTCGTTGAGTACTGAGCCGCACGGAAGTCTAGTCAGGTGGGTCTCTGGCGGCTTCTCCCCTCCCACTGACAATGACTGAGGTCTATCACTATACACATACACAGGGAGAGACCTGTCACTCAAAGGGAGAGGGTGGGTAGAAGCAGCCGAAGATCTGCCTGTCTGACTAGTCTCCCTCATAGCTCGGTCCCTGGTGGCATTTAACGTATGTTCTCTTGTCTGAAATCATAGAGCCAGTGTTGGCTGCATGCTCCCCGTGGTTCAAGCGGCATTTATCCGCCGACAGGTTCCCTTTAAATTCAGTCCTGACCCCAAGAATAGCTTGGCAAACACTGGTAAACCTAATATCTTGAATGTTCAGAGCCTTACCGAAAATGTCAGAGATATATTTGCTTATGTATCATGTCTTTCAGAAAGACCACCATACTGGTTAGGTAGAAGTTGGCTGAACGATTGGTCATCTGACCGTTATCTCTACCGACTTCCCCATACACAGGAACTAATGCTGGGTGTTTTATATGAAAGAGCTGCTGACAGTCTCCCCTCCCAGTGGTTTATTACCAATGGAAACAGAAAAAATGGGTACTAAAATTCAACAGGTTGAATCCTACCCTCCCCATGTTGAGAGTTGCAAGGCCGCCATAAATATTAAAAACTGTTGTCTGTTTTGGCTGACTTAAAGGGAACCTGCCATGTCCCCAAAGTTGTTACTCTGCAGATATACAGTAAATCTTCAGGTTAATAGCGTTATACTACTGTCTGGCCGCTTTCCTGAAAGTGTGGCTACTGGGAGAAAAATAAATTTATTTCTCCCTGGAGCTGCTTGCTTTCAGTTAGAGGCGTCCCAGTGTGGCTACAGTCGTCGTTCACTACACTGTGAGCACACCCCAGCACAGATGTGCTGCAGAGCCTGCTGTTGAAGTGTTGTGCTGGGGAGTGTTTACACCACCGCTGCTCAGTGCTCACACACCGAGCAGTGACTTCAGCCGTCCCTCTATAACTGAAAGCCGGAGGCTGCAGTTTCTCTTGTTAGCTGCGCTTTCATGAAGGCGACCTGGCAGCCTTGTAATGCTATTAACCCGGAGATTAACCCTATATCTACGGATAATCATGTTTGTTGAAATGACCGGTTACTTTTTAAGTCTAATTTGTATAGGAACCTTTAAGAAATATCAATACGTGAAGCGCACTCAGTCAATGGCATGTGTTACAGCAGACACACAGCCACTGCTCATGAATAATGGCTTGTGTGGATGACTTATTTAATCAGATGAGTGCTATCCGTCACGGATATCACTGATACCCATGTTATTCTATGGGGGCCGTGTAAATGTGGTCCGAGGAAATTAGTCGCAGCGTTCTTTATTTCTAGAATGTTGGTGCCCTTTGACAGGAGACCACCTAGAGCTAAAATGTCTTTTTTTGCAAAATGTAAAACGTCTAATATACTCATATAGCCTCTTCACGTATCAGCGAACCTGTCAATCTCTTGTCAGCACACAATGATTTTGGTCTCTCGTGGGGAGAGCGCACCGTCAAAGGTGTTGGCAGCAAACTATTCCCCTCTTTCCTTTGAGAAAATACTCCAGACCATGTGTTTTGCAAAAAGACTAAAAAAGGAGAACTGAAAGCCTAAAATATGAGAATTCACCTCCATGAGATGTAACATGTAGCCAACTAGGGGACACCATGGATATTTATGGCGAGCATGTACAAAAATGAAATGTATGTACCGTATGTGTACCTGATTGTTGGAAGGAAAGAACTTGCTCTTTCGGCATGAAGTCTTTGTAGTGTATGGGCAATAAACTTATGACAAAGATATGGTTGCTCGAAAGTCATTGACTTAGTTTCCTGCAATCTGGCTGGAGGACCTTGCTCCCAACATTTCTCTCAGGGATCAAAGTTTCTAAAAGAGAAATAGTTTATATTCTCTTCGTGGAAAAATCTAATAGAATTATTTCACTACGATGCTGTGTTATCGGTTCACATGTGTAAACTTTGATGTATTCCTGATAGCCCTTACATAGATGGCACAGGCTTCATGGAGGCTGTAATGTCTCCTGTGTTGACTTTGACAGATTGTAGAAGTGATTTGGTATGTGAAACTGTCCTCATTCTGTCTCTGCCTTTCTCCGCAGATCTGTGATGTCATCCCGGTGGGCCGAGCCTGGGAGCTCCCTTGGAACATTGAAGCATCATGTTTCACGATGACTGTTAGAGCAGAGGAATTGTGAAGCCTCGGACAGATGAGGAGTGAGCTGCTTCATTGATTACAAAACCACTGGATTATAAAGCCTCGAAAAGAAGATTGCCTTTTTTTCCCTTTCTTCAGCATTCCCAAATTTTATTCTGTGCATAAAATCTGATTTAGCACTTATTGTGGACATTCGATGGTCTACACCATGTGTCATGTCATAGTAACATGCCGCTCTATGCTGTGGACCATTTTGAGTATTGTCGTTGCCTTTGGAGAACTCATAGCTTTTATGAGTGAGGACTGGCTGATTGGCAAAGCAAAGAGCACAAATATCGATAACAGGACCGGCGGTCACCATGAGCCTTATCGGCCAACATTGGGCCTCTATGGACGTTGTATCAAAGTGCCTAAAGTACAGTACTTCAGAAGAGATGCACTTTGTGGGCCGTATGCGGAGCATTTCAGTGAGATAGCGAGTGGCTTCTGGCAGGCTACAGCTATCTTCCTTGCCGTGGGCATATCCATCCTCTGTATCGTAGCTTTTGTTTCTGTTTTTACAATGTGCGTGCAAAGTGTAATGAAAAAAAGTATATTCAATGTGTGCGGGCTGCTACAAGGAATTGCAGGTACGTAATCAATGAGAATATTGTGTATTTTATGTGCCATAATTCTCACTTATTGCTTTTCTGTCTCTCTATATCTCCAGTCTCCAACCTGTGGTTTCTAAAAATGTTTCAGCAACAGGTAGGAATCCACAGGTTGGACGGACACTTCTGCTATGGATGCAGCAGAGCTCTGGGTCTTTCACTTAGGCATCTCTTTGGGGCCTTGATGTTTAGCAGAAAGGTAAAGTATGTTGTGTTGACCCCTAGAAGATGCATTGTGTGGCCCACTAAGGACTGGCTATGTGAGAAGAGACATTAGATTTACAGATCTGCACCGTGAAGGCAATGAAGGAGCTTGATGATTTTATGAACTTCACGTTGTCGTCCACCTCATGCCGATCTATAAGTGAATGTCTAGTTGTTGTACCTAGCATTGAGTTGTATCACTGCATACTGACGGATGGCTTTCTACCAGTGCTGTGGGGTTGGTAAGCCAAACCTCCAACTCCTCAATTTCCCCAACTCCGACTCCAATACAGATCATTACTGATCATGTACATAAAGTGCAGGTTCATCTCAACTCCAACCTATCGCCCTGGCCTCTATACGAGCAAGTACTAAAGTCAGACTAGAAAGATCACTTTTCGGCCACACATCATGAATACTGGCAGTCTTAAGTGCAGGCACAGATTTCCTTCTCATCCTCGATCACAGCATTTGTTCTGACATGTCATAAAGTGAGCAAAAGTATATTCAATTTGACCCACAAGATTGGTACTAATCTGAGAATTTTGGTACTTTTAGTGCCATAATTCTCACTACGAGCTTCTCTCTCTACTATCTCCAGTCTCAGCATGTGTATCATAAAATGTCAGCAACAGTTGAATCTCCACAGGATTGGACGGACACTTACTGCATAGACAGCAGACACGATTTCCTTTCACTTAGCATCTCTGGTCCTTGCGTTTACAAAGTAAAGTGTGACACCAGATTGCATTCCCACTGTGACTGCAGCCTGAAAGACATATGATTCAGATACATGAAGTGAGGCACAGACATGATTTATACTCACTGCTCCACCTCAGCGATCATAATGAATGTACTAATGTTGCAGCACTGATTTTCACTCATACGACGAATGCTTTCTGACCATCTGGGCGATGTAACAAACTCCAACTCCTAATTCTCTCCACTGCGACTGCAATACAGATCATACTGATCATGTACATAAAGTGCAGCCAGTTCATCTCAACTCCAACCCACAGCCGGCTCACTATTGAGCATGTACATAAAGTGCAGCACAGATTCATCTCCATCTACGACCCATCACTGATCACTACTGAGCATGTACATAAAGTGCAGCACAGATTCATCTCATCTACGACCTCACAGCATGGTCACTACTGAGCATGTACATAAAGTGCAGCACAGATTCATCTCAACTAGACTCCACAGCACGGGATCACTACTGAGCATGTACATAAAGTGCTAGCACAGATCATTCATCCCTCGACCCACAGCACTGATCACTACTGAGCATGTACATAAAGTGCAGCACAGATTCATCTCATTCGCCCACGCACTGATCACTACTGAGCATGTACAAAAAGGTGCAGCACAGATTCATCTCACCTGACCCACATCACTGTCACTACTGAGCATGTACATAAAGTGCAGCACAGATTCATCTCCACTGCGACTGCAGCACTGATCACTACTGAGCATGTACATAAAGTGCAGCACAGATCATTTCCACTCTCGACTCCACAGCACTGGTCACTACTGAGCATGTACATAAAGTGCAGCACAGATTCATCTCATCTATGACCCCACAGCACTGATCACTACTGAGCATGTACATAAGTGCAGCACAGATCATCTCCACTCGACTCCAAGCACTGATCACTACTGAGCATGTACATAAGGTGCAGCACAGATTCATCTCACCGACTCCACACACTGTCACTATGAGCATGTACATAAAGTGCAGCACAGATTCATCTCCACTGCGACTGCAGCACTGATCACTACTGAGCATGTACATAAAGTGCAGCACAGATTCATCTCATCTACGACCCCACAGCACTGGTCACTACTGAGCATGTACATAAAGTGCAGCACAGATTCATCTCATCTATGACTCCACAGCACTGATCACTACTGAGCATGTACATAAAGTGTAGCACAGACTCATTTCCACTCCGACTCCACAGCACTGATCACTACTGAGCATGTACATAAGGTGCAGCACAGATTCATCTCATCTGACCCACAACACTGATCACTACTGAGCATGTACATAAGTGCAGCACAGATTCATTCACTATGACTCCACACACTGATCACTACTGAGCATGTACATAAAGTGCATGCACAGATTCATCTCCACTGACTGCAGCACTGATCACTACTGAGCATGTAGATAAAGTGCAGCACAGATTCATCTCATCACGACTCCACAGCACTGGTCACTACTGAGCATGTACATAAAGTGCAGCACAGATTTCTCCACACCGACTCCACAGCACTGATCACTACTGAGCATGTACATAAAGTGCAGCACAGCTCATTCCACTCCGAACTCCACAGCACTGTCACTACTGAGCATGTACATAAGTGCAGCACAGATTCATTTCACCTGACTCCACATCACTGTCACTACTGAGCATGTACATAAAGTGCAGCACAGATTCATCTCCACTCGACTCCAGCACTGATCACTACTGAGCATGTACATAAAGTGCAGCACAGATTCATCTCATCTACGACCCCACAGCACTGGTCACTACTGAGCATGTACATAAGTGCAGCACAGATTCATCTCATCTATGACCCACAGCACTGATCACTACTGAGCATGTACATAAAGTGCAGCACAGATTTCCACTCGACCCACAGCACTGAGTCACTACTGAGCATGTACATAAGTGCAGCACAGATTCATCTCACCTGACCCACATCACTGTCACTACTGAGCATGTACATAAAGTGCAGCACAGATTCATCTCATCTAGACCCACAGCACTGATCACTACTGAGCATGTACATAAAGTGCAGCACAGATTAATCTCCACTCCGACCCCACAGCACTGTCACTACTGAGCATGTAATAAAGTGCAGCACAGATTCATCTCACTGACCCACAGCACTGGTCACTACTGAGCATGTACATAAAGTGCAGCACAATAATCTCCAACCGACCCACAGCACTGATCACTACTGAGCATGTACATAAAGTGCAGCAAAAGCTTCATCTCACTGACCCCACAGTACTGGTCACTACTGAGCATGTACATAAAGTGCAGCACAGATTCATTCACCTGACCCCACAGCACTGGTCACTACTGAGCATGTACATAAAGTGCAGCACAGATTCATCTCACTCGACCCACAGCACTGGTCACTACTGAGCATGTACATAAAGTGCAGCACAGATTCATCTCCACTGACCCCACAGCACTGATCACTACTGAGCATGTACATAAAGTGCAGCACAGATTCATCTCACTCGACCCCACAGCACTGTCACTACTGAGCATGTACATAAAGTGCAGCACAGATTCATCTCACCTACGACCCCACAGCACTGGTCACTACTGAGCATGTACATAAAGTGCAGCACAGATTCATCTCACCTGACCCCACAGCACTGGTCACTACTGAGCATGTACATAAAGTGCAGCACAGATTCATCTCACTGACCCCACAGCACTGATCACTACTGAGCATGTACATAAAGTGCAGCACAGATTCATCTCAACTAACAAGTCAGGTCGAACGACAGACATAATAGCATAGATTCATTACCTTCCACACATTACTATAAAGCATGTACATAAAGTGCAGCACAAATTCATCTCACCTGACCCCACAGCACTGGTCACTACTGAGCATGTACATAAAGTGCAGCACAAATTCATCTCACCTGACCCCACAGCACTGGTCACTACTGAGCATGTACATAAAGTGCAGCACAGATTCATCTCACCTGACCCCACAGCACTGGTCACTACTGAGCATGTACATAAAGTGCAGCACAGATTCATCTCACCTGACCCCACAGCACTGGTCACTACTGAGCATGTACATAAAGTGCAGCACAGATTCATCTCACCTGACCCCACAGCACTGATCCCTACTGAGCATGTACATAAAGTGCAGCACAGATTCATCTCCACTCCGACCCCACAGCACTGGTCACTACTGAGCATGTACATAAAGTGCAGCACAGATTCATCTCACCTGACCCCACAGCACTGGTCACTACTGAGCATGTACATAAAGTGCAGCACAGATTCATCTCACCTGACCCCACAGCACTGGTCACTACTGAGCATGTACATAAAGTGCAGCACAGATTCATCTCACCTGACCCCACAGCACTGATCACTACTGAGCATGTACATAAAGTGCAGCACAGATTCATCTGAACTAAAAGTCGAGATCAGGAACAGAACAGACATTTATAGGATATTTCATAACTTTCCAAAATTATTATGAAAGCATTTACAGCACATTCCGCATTGTACTACTAAACCCAATTCATCATGTATTTTAAGAGTATGGATCTGTCCTTTTTATTCCGACTCCATGACTCCCAACTCCACCGTCCTGCATTCTACCTGATGGATTATTACCTTCTCTACCTCAAGAGTCACCTTGGTTATTTCATAGCAACGGTCAGGACCTTGTCAATATTTGTACATGGTAATCTCCGGTGTTCTTGTCAGATTTCCTCCATAGTCACTGGAACTGGCTGTTGTACGGCAGGTTCACACCATTTCATATAGACACATACTGACGTTCGTAAAATCGGCGGCAACTTTGCTTCTTTTACACAACATGTGACTTTTTGGCTATGTCTGTTTGTCCATTTCCTACCTATCTGTGGTATCTATCCATTTTCCATTCCTCTCCTGTTTGTACTGATTTTAATCAGCCCATGTGACCTTTCGGCTCAAAATAGAGACTTTAGGGTATGCCACACTAAGCGTCACCATTTATGACGCAGTAGCGATCTCGTTAGCGACTTAGCTGTGTGTGACATGTAGCAGCGATGTGGCCCCTGCAGAGATGTCGTTGATCGCTTATGAACGTTCTGAGCCGTTTTTTGATCGTTGGTGTCCCGCTGGTGAGCCTGAATCGCTGAGTGTGACACCCTTTATGAACGACTTCACCAGCGTCGCAGGTGGGACTAAGTTTTCCCAATGACTGCAGAGGTCGTTATACATATCGCTGATGAGTTGTGTTTGGAATCACAGATCGCTGATGAGTTGTGTTTGGAATCTAACAGCTAAGTCGCTAACGAGATCGCTACTGCGTCATAAATGGTGACGCAGTAGCGATCTCGCTAGCTATCTCGCTTAGTGTGGCATACCCTTTTCTCAAGCCAATGGTTCTGTTGTTTGAAGCTGAAATGTTGCATGAACTCATTAAACTCCATTTTCTCACCATCTGATGCCAATATTTGGAGTGCTTCCCCCATTTTTTTATTTATTTATCTATATGGAAAACCAAATAATGTTGGCAGTGCTCCAGATAAATTATATGCAAAAAATCAACTAGTTTTATTCGCCAGTGTCCATTGTGGCAGTGTTTGGAGTCATTAACAATTCTCAAAGTCTCACCTGTCAGTGAGTAGTGATGAGCGTATGTGTTATCTGAGCATGCTCGGGTGCTAACCGAGTGTCTTCGGCGTGCTCGAATAATATGTTCGAGCCCCCGCGGCTGCATGTCTCAGGGCTGTTTGACAGCCGCAACACATGTAGGGATTGCCAGTTTGTTAGGCATTTCCTGCATAACAGCCACGACACGTGGAGCAGTGGGGACCCAAACAAATTTTTCAAACATGTCAGTCACTCGGTTACCCCACGAGCATGCTTAGATAACACCTTATCAGAGCACCCTCGCTCATCACTATTAATGAGCCAAAACGTTGCCACTATGCACATGAGCAAACAAACCAAAGTGCTGCCAACATTTTTTGGGTTGTTTGGGTCACAACTGATGGGCTTGTACCACTTGCTGTATCGGTGTATCTCTTTTCAGGGATTTGCATGTGAGCAGCGCAGAGTTTTATTAGGAAAAAGTCTGTATTAAGAGCATCCTAATATTGCTGTGATCTCGTTCTGTAAAGTGTGAAGACAAACATGCCCGCTGCACCAGACAGTTTGTTCTGCAGACAGGTGCCATTGGGGCTGAAGGAAGCCAGAGGACCAGGAGGAAATGAGATTTGGTGCGGGCTCGAGCTGTTGACAGACATGTTTAAATGATATAGCAGTTTAGTTCTATTTTTGCTGCTGCCTATGGAAATTCATATTGAGGGCAGGAGCTCTGCACAGCTCTTTCCACATGGCACAGACTAATGAGATTAAGTCCACAGAGGAGCCGGATCTGACATTATCTAGCTGTGAAGAGACATACAACAGGCAGCCGCTTTGTTTCTCCTTCTAGTAGCATAATTGGAGAAACCTCCATGGTTTCTGCTGCTCACGTGTCCCACATCTCCAGAAATTAGATGAGGAATTTACGTTGGCTCTGGGTAGATGATATTTAAGGTTTGATAAAAAAATATATATAAAATCTTATTCAAGGCATGTTGTGAAGGGACAGACCGAGGGTCTCCTTACCTGAACATATACCCTCATACATGCCTATGGGGCTGTAAGTTCAGGTCAATTTAGGCATTGTGGTCAGTTTAACATGGCTAATAGTAACACATAGTTATACATTTCCAGAGGAATAACAGAGGAAATACATAACGCTGATGATTCATTTCTTTTTATGAAGAATTTAACAATTTACTCATACGAACATGTCAGAAGGGCTGATACAGTTCTCTTCTATAAATCCAAAGTTGTTAATTACTTGAAAATCGCCAATTAGAAGGTAATCTGGTCTTCACATATATTGCTGCCCATGTAATACCTTTGTTCCTGCTAATAGAGTATGATCCTGAGCAGAGGACCAGCCCTGTGTGATGGCCGTATGCCCCAGTACAGAACTTGGATTGTGATTATATACGCTATAAGAGTTTCCACTACTAAAGTTATTTTTTCATTAACAATATGGAAAGATTGACCATCCAGATCTGGTAGAGGGTCCACTTGATGTTCGTTTTAAAGTAGACCTGTCACTTTCCATAGTTAATTATGTACCGGTAATTGTTCTATCTGATGATCTCAATCTGGCATGGTTTTTCTTTTGTTCCTGCGCCTCTCCATTCCCAAGATATGGCCTCCTCTTCCCGGTAGAGAAATCTAATCTTGTCATTTAAGTGGGTTTGGTCTTCCAGAAGTATTAATGATGACACCCACTTGACTAAAAAGATAAAATTTCTGTGCACAGAAGAGGAACCCATATCTCGGGAACGATCAGGTGCAGGAAAAGAAGAAAGACGTCAGATTCAGGAGAACAGCTGCATTTACACCAAGTAATTAAAAAAAAAAAGCATATTTATGGCAAGTGACAGTTGATATTTAAAGAGGTTGTCCAGGACTTTTCCATTGATGGCTTGTCCTTAGGATATGTCATCAATAACTGATCGGTAGGGTTGCGGCACCCTTGCTGATAAGCTGTTGCTTGTGCCTCCGGTAGCCAGATGGGCCGAGTTGCAGAGCTTTGTCACCTGCATAGTGGCCATGGGCAGGTACTGCACATCCGCCTACTATTGAGTGATATAAGAGGAGCATGTGAGGTCCCCCGCTGCAACCACGTGCTGCATATCCGGCTGCTGCCGGGAACAGCTGATTGGCTGGGGCGCCCGGTATTGCACCACACCTATCACATATATTTATGACCTATCCTCATTGTAAAGGTCCCTGACCACCCCTTTAAGTTTTCAACTATATGTTATAAGTGTATGTAATAAATAGTATGTATTGTGCAGGTCTAAGCAGATATACCTCTATAATAATGGATGATAGCCGTCAAATTACCATGAGATCTGTTCTTGAATTGACTCAGTGAATGAAGGTTAATTGGCTTTTATTGGAGCAAACGAAAATCCCAGAACCACGAATTTGTAATTCGATCCCATAATTCCAATGTCAGGATCCTGGCAGCTGCCATCCTGTTTATCTAGGTTTTCCCTCGTGGGTAAACACAGCTGAGCGGCACGATCTTCCATGTGCGATCTTCCGTGTGCGGAGCACAGAAGTGTTTTCATCCAGACCATTGTGAAACTTTGTAGGATTTTCACTTCACATTCAACACTCTGCTCCTATCAATATTTCACTTTATAAAAACAGTTTGTTCTTTGTGAGTCTGGAAAGTTTTACTGATTTATGTAATTATTTTACCAAATCAAAGATTCCCATAGATACAGTAAATGATGAAACATTTGCCCGTCTAGGAAGTTCCCAGCATAACTTTATATTACTCATAATCAAGTAATCGCTTCATGGGAACTGGTCAGGAACTTGCAGCTCTCTGGTGCCGCCTTACTCTCAGGTCAGTCAGGGAACTGCACCTAGGATAAGTATTTGACAGAAAGGCTGCCTTGTCGCGTACTGGCCATCGGGCACTCTGCAGTGAGGGCGGTATGTATATCACCAGTTCCAGGCCGAGAATACACACATAACCCTCCGATCCGTCACTGTCAGGGTTCCCCAAAACACCAGGACGCTACGCTGCCACCAGTTCCTCGTTTGATACCAATTCCTATATCGGGTCAGGAACCAACCCACAGGTAGCGTGATTGTGCGCTGAGTATGTGTCGGTTCGGTCATAGAGCAAAAAGAATGAAACTAGTAAATTTATAAGCTTACTCCAGAAAATATCGGTAGTGTGTACAAAAATACAAAAGATGTTACAAAAAGGAGACAAAATTCAACATGTACAACAGGTAGGAGAATAAAAGGGATCAAAATATGAAACTTTAACTCAGTCACAGGTATGACGTGTCGATAAAGGGGAGGAGAGACTTCCCAAAGAAAGGGTTCAGCAGCACAGCATGGTGTCCCTGGCTGACTCTCCGGCATCTGAACACCTCCCAAAATGTGTGTTTCTGTTTTATGCTTTGCTCACAAACCTAGAAACTTTTCCCTTGCTGACCTCACTGATGAGATGTATTTAAGGGGGTACACCTCTTTTGGGAGAATATTAAAACGCTTCTACTTTCCATATCTTTGGCTGGTAAGCTCCCAGGGTGACGACAAGGACATTATATTTTCCCCTGCAAATTTGCCAATCTTTTGAGACCATACACGACATGTCTGCTGTTACTGGGGGGCAGAAACTCATTTCCCAGGTTTCTGATGGCCCTAAAGGCCTCAAAACATTGCCATGTGTTGCCCCAATTACTCTGATCTTGGAAATCTAATTTCAGCTGCAGAGGGAAGGAAGAGAGCCACAGTATTCATTACTGATGGGTAGGCGGAGCCCAGATAGGATTGACACCTCAGATTAAAAAGAGTGTTGACCGGCCCCTCCAGCACGGGCTCCTCCTACTCAGCTTCTTCAGTCTTAAATTTGAGGTCCCAGAGGATGGTCGCTGCTGGAAGCAGCTCCTCAGAAGACTTTATTATTTTAATCGGACAAGAGACTTGGATCACCAGAAGTGGTCTAGAGGTCTCAGGGGTCTCAGCGCTGCTGGACCCCAACCTCTCCCTTGGCGATCTGTATTACCCTGATGGTGGTCCCTGCAGAACCTGCCGGCCCTGGGGGATGAGGATGGCTTCCCTGGCGGGGACGCAAACCGCGCACAGGGGTCACTGCGTTCCCCGCCCTGGGGGGAAGCATGGGCATAGCGCCAGAAACCCCTGGGGGTCCCTGTGACGCTTCGGCTGGTGAGTACTCCACATTTTTATTAAAGTGTGTGTGAGTGATTTAGCGACTGCTGCGGCAGCCGCTGTACATATACATGCCGGTGATGTTTTTTTGATGTCCGCAGGTTGATGCCTGCAGGACAGGGGAAGGAGAGGAGTGCGCGCTTTTTTATTTTTGAAATTCGCGCCGTTCTGAGCGCGCGCGCTTTACTGCAGCCTCCATTTCCGGCTCCTCTACATGGAGCACACGGAGGCAGAGCGCGGCGGCCATTGCTAGAAAAGCACTGCAGGCTGAAAGCTCCCGGATCGTTCCCCTCCCGGCAAGAACCGTGACCAGCTGGGTGAGTCGCTTCTAGCCCGCGGGCAGAAGCTTAACCCCTTCACCTCCATAGCGCGGGCGCCGTCTGGGGCACTACTGAGTGACAGATTGAGCTGTCCTGCGGCTGTTATCGCATAAGGGGCTCGCACACTCTTTCAATATTAATAAAGAGGTTGTGGGGAGTCTGCGACATTAATACTGCCACTATATGTTCCCGCTAACGGTCCTGATAACGATGCATACTAATGCGATCGTTTGTGTGATCATTTTTAATGTCGCTAGTAGCTGCCAATCTGGGCGATCTTATTAGCATCGCATAAGCGATTAGCGATCTCCTTGACAACTTTGGCGGTCATTGCGTTATACAAAACAGCGCAATTTTTTAGCGCTCTTGTGGAACGTTTTCTGTTTAGTGTGGCATAGCTGTCCTGCAGCTGCGACCTTATAAGAGGCGCTTGAGATTCGCACACCCTTTTCATTATCAAGGTTGTGGGGAGTCTGCTACTTTAACCCCTTCTTAGGCGGTTAACTCTTAATGGGGGACAGCTGGGGTAGCTCTCTCTTTTAGAGCTTTAACCCTTCAGCGTTTGATTTTTCTTTAAGAAACACACTGTTCTGGTTACTGACAGGTTTAACCTACCATATACTGTGCAAGGGCATGTCAGAGACCGTCTCCCAGATCCGCTACGGATCAGCCTCGCGTATCTGACACGCAGACCTCGACTCATACGCAGCGGTCGGAGGTTCCAGAGGTGTCAAAATGGAGGCCTTCACTAGTTTCTATTGATGGCCTGTCTGACCTTTTAGGTTATGGAGTGTCAGCTAGATCCTCTCAAGGAAGCGACACAAATCGGTGCCTTCCTTCTCGCTTAGCGAAGAAGTCCGATTCGGACAAGGAGGATCGGCAGGGACACTCTGCCTCTCTCATGGGCCGTACAAAAATTTCTATTGAAGCCATGAGGGCGTTACAGTTACTGGATGAGGTAACTAGACGTCCTGGTAAGTCGGCCCGGATGTTTCAGGAGTCGCATGGGTCGCGACGGCTTTACAAACTGTATCCGTTTTTCTACGGAGTTGTTAATTGGACCCCTTCTCCTGAAGTGAATGTCCCTTTATCCCAGCTTAGCAAATCTTCCTGGTAAAGGGAAGGCGAGTCTGCAGGACACGCTGGACAGAAAAACGGAGATGGCAACAATATCCATCTGCGAGGCCGTGGATCATAGATTCGGTATTAAGGATCTAGGTGTACTTGTTAAGTTCCCCTGAGCCGGTTGGACCGTCTAAAGGACGGCGTAGCAAGATGGATCCCCTCTATCGAGGTAGATGGGCTTTTCAAGTTGAAGGATAATGCGTCACTGCTATCCAGGGCGCAATCCTCGGCAGTCACAGTCAGAAGAGCACTGTGACTTGGACGGTGGAACGCGGTTTTCCAAACAGGGTTTGCTATCTTTAGCTTACAAAGTGGTCAGCTATTTGAATCTGACCTCACGGAGCTGATTGCCAAGGCAAAGGCAAAAGAAACAGCTTTACCGCAGCGCAGAGCTGTGACTTCTGCGTCTGGCAGGACTAGTGCCGATAGTTATCGGCGGTCCTTTCGGTTCAAGGGATGATCCGGCCAACCCTCTGGGGGTTTGGGTCGTCTCTCTCTTTTTTAAAAAAAAAAAAAGGGGGGGGAATTCTCAGAAATTCCGCATACCCTGGAAGCAGAACTTCTGTTAAGACAGAAGCTGGCAAAAATCCGCTAAGGCGGACTGACATCAGAATCTCACTCGAGCGCTCTCGAGTGGGGGGTCGTTTACTCCAATTCAAACCGACTTGGGTTTCCCGTGTGTCGGACGCCTGGGTGACACAGGTTGTGTTGGCAGGCTACTTCATAGAGTTTCTTTCTCGACCCCCGAAACAGTTTTTTTGCCAGCCTCGCATTCCGTCAGAGCCGAACTATTTACCTCTCTACTGCGAGAGGTCGATTCCCTTCTGCAGAAGGGTGTGGTGATACCGGTTCCGCAGAGGACCGGGGAAGAGGATTTTTTATTCAACCTCTTGGTAGTCCCCAAAAAGGAGGACAAATTTCGCCCTATTCTGGAAAGATTGAATCGGCTTGTTCACACCCGAAAAATTCCGCATGGAGTCGCTTCGCTCCGTTATGGCAGCCCTGTCGCAGAACGACTTTTTGGTCAATCGACATTCGCGACGCTTATTTGCATGTTTCCGTCGGAAGAGCTCACCAGCGCTTCCTTCGTTTTTGCCATAGATCAACCATTACCACGTTGTGGCTCGGCCATTCGGCTTGTCCTTAATGCCCAGAATTTTTACAACGATTCTGGCGCCTAAATCTCATGGCAATTCTTCGAAGACTGGGACTTACGATTCGTCCCTACCTGGACGACCTTTCGATTGTGGCGTCCTCAAAGGAGGAGGCAGTGACGGCTCGCAATCTATCCCTTCAGCCCCTGGAGGATTTCGGGTGACTGGTCAATTGGGGGAAATCGTCTCTGGAATCGTCGCAGTCAATCCTGTTTTTGGGGATGCATTCCGACACGGTACGGGCGGTGGTGTCCCTACCTCCAGACAAGCAGGCATGTCTTCTCCGACATGTACAGATTATGAAGTCTGCGACAGCAATGTCCCTTTGGAAGGTATGCGCCTTCTGGGTTTGATGGTGGCGTCCATGGAGGCACTTCTGTTTGCCCAATTTCATTCCAGAGCTCTCCAAAAGCTCATTCTGAGTCGTTGGGATCGATCGCAAGTTTCACTGGATTGCAGCGTCACCATCTCTCACAGGGTGCGAGAATCCCTAGGATGGTGGTTACATCCAGGAGCGTTATCCCTGGGAAAGTCTTTCCTCCCTCCGAAGTGGTCGGTCATAACCACCAATGCCAGCCTGACGGGCTGGGGGGGGTGTCTGGAACGATCTTTGGATCCAGGGAGTATGGTCATCGGAAGAGTCGGTTCTACCAATCAGCATCCTGGAATTGAGGGCAATTTTTCTTTGCCTCCAACACTGGACGGTCTCTTTGAGTGGTCTGCCAGTCCGAGTGCAGACAGACGACGCAACGGCGGTCGCGTATATCAACCACCAAGGCGGGACGAGGAGTTCCAGGCTCATGATGGAGGTGTCTCGGATCCTGATATGGGCCGAGACCAGGGTTCCAGCCATCTCTGCGATTCACATTCCAGGAGTCCAGAATACCACGGCGGACTTCCTCAGTCGCTAGAAGATGGATCCCGGAGAATGGTGTCTTCATCCGAAAATTTTTGCACTGCTGTGCTCCCGTTGGGGAACTCACCAAGTGGACTTGATGGCGTCCAGGTTCAATACCAAACTACCGACCTTCATGTCCAGGTACAAGGACCCGAAGGCTGTGGCGGTAGATGCTCTGGTGGATCCGTGGGACCATTTCGAGCTAGTCTATGTGTTTCCGCCGATATTCTTACTCCCTCTGGTGCTGCGTCGGATCAGACTGGAGAGAATTCCGGCTATTTTGATAGCCCCAGATTGGCCAAGGAGGACGTGGTTCTCGACACTAGTGTTGCTTTTGGCGGCGCCGCCATTCCCACTTCCTCTTCACCCGGACCTGTTAACCCAGGGACCCGTTCGTCATCCGGACTTGAAGTCTCTGCGTTTGACGGCGTGGCTCTTGAGACCGAAATATTGACCCTTAGAGGTTTTTCAGCAAAGTCATTGCCACTCTGCGAGCTGCCAGTAGTTCGGCTACTACTAGGATTTATCACAAGACTTGGGAAGTCTTCTTTTCGTGGTGTTCGGGTTCTTCAAGGAACCCGAGGGTTTTTTTTCCATTCCCAATTTGTCTACAGTATGGACTGGACAAAGGTTTGGCAGTGAGTACCCTGAAAGGTCAGGTTTCTACTCTGTCCTTACTGTTTCGGAGGGCTATCGCCTCCCGTAGAGACGTGCGTTCCTTTTTTCGCGGAGTAACCCGTCAGTTTCCGCTGCGGAAGGCGCCTGTGTCTCCATGGCGGCTCAACCTTGTCTTGGAGGCTATTCAACATGTGCCTTTTGAGGCTATGAGTTCTGCTAGCCTTTCTCTACTTTCTTGGAAGGTTGTCTTCTTAGTGGCGGTAACCTCTTTGAGAAGAGTTTCTGAGTTGGCGGCTCTTTCCTGCTCGTCTCCTTTCCTGGAGTTTTACTCTGATCGAGTAGTGCTTCGCACACGGGGCGACTTTCTACTTAAGGTGGTGTCGCATTTTCATGTTAACCAGGATATTGTGTTGCCCTCGCTTTGCCCGGGCCCGAGGAAGGCAAAGGAACGGGCCTTGCACACATTGGATTTGGTGCGGGCCTTGAAGTTCTATTTGCCTATTACTCAAGTTTTTCGGAAGTCAGATTCTCTGTTTGTAATTCCTGCAGGTCGCAGGCGTGGTCATCGAGCTTCCAAGGACTCTATAGCTCGTTGGATTCGGTCGGCCATTTTGGAAGCTTACCGACTTAAAGACGAACCTTGCCCGATTAAGGTTCGAGCTCACTCCACGAGGGCTGTGGCTTCATCGTGGGCCTTTCATCAAGGGGCTTCGGCAGCTCAGCTCTGCCGAGCGGCGACCTGGCGTTATGTCCACACATTTACAAAGTTTTATAAGGTGGACGTTAGTGCTTCCGCTGATGCGGCCTTAGGACGTAGGGTCCTGCAGGCAGCGGTAGTTTAAAGTTCTAGTTAACTTGTATTTGGCGCCTGTTGCGCTTTTATCTAGGTTGTTGGGTTTCTGCCTATTTTGGTTTTGTTTCCCACCCTAATTTTTGAACTGCTTTGGGACGTCCCATCAGTAATGAATACTGTGGCTCTCTTCCTTCCCTCTGCAGCTGAAAGACGGATTTTGGTAAGAACTTACCTGTAAAATCCTTTTCAGCGAAGGAAGGAAGAGAGACACAGCTCCCTCCCATGGCAGAAGTGTGTTGTTGTATTTACAGATGCGGCGTGACCCTTCTCTGATAGCGTTTATCTGGGCTGAGGTCGACGCGCTACGGCTCTGTTCCAGCATTACCAGCTCATCGCAGTGGTCAGGTCCAGTGAGTAGTACCTGGAACTGTGTGATGTTTTGCCAAATGCATGCATAACCTGTACTATTGTGTTTTTTTCTGAAGTCCTTCAGAAGGGGTTATGTTGCTCCGCTGGTGATCTTGCTCTTCTTTAAGCTTGGGTACGACTGAAGAAAGCTGAGTAGGAGGAGCCCGTGCTGGAGGAGCCGGTCAACACTCTTTTTAATCTGAGGTGTCAATCCTATCTGGGCTCCGCCTACCCATCAGTAATGAATACTGTGTCTCTCTTCCTTCCTTCGCTGAAAAGGATTTTACAGGTAAGTTTTTACCAAAATCCGTCTTTTCTGTCTCTAGGATTGTGCGTTATTGAATTTGACCTGGAATATCATGCCTGATAGACAAATGAAGTTTTGGAAGGGAAAAAAACCCACACTTCACTGGGACAGAGCAATAAAAGTGACCATTTGGCTGCAGGGAGAGGGGGAGTGGATAGAATTTCACAGAGGGAAACTGAGAGGGCATGCAGCAGAGAGGGGGATTGCAGCAATAACTGGATTTTACACAAACCAATGGGGAAAGGAGTATCAGGCAGCTCTGTATGTGTACCTAGGATAATAGAAAATAATTCATATTTTCCTGACAGGAACTTATGAGTTATGCTTTAGAATTACTATATACATTGCATAAAAATCGAATTAATTGGCCAGTTTTAACGATACAAAATCCCCCAATCAGCCTGCTTGGATCTTCAGCATTAGTTGCATAGTTGGCTGAAAAAGCTTCAATATTGGCTGACAGGCTGTGAAATGTTTGGGGCCATCGACAAACGATCAGTCTTCACATTTTTGTCCAATGTGTATGGGGGGCTGCTCTATTGCCTTCCCTTCTTTGTCACCGCCATCACTGGCAGCTGCAGCAAATAAGATTTAGAATGGAGTGAGGGGTACTGTCATCACGATAATCCCATTATATGTCCTATTAGGGCATATGGATGTCAGATTTGGTCCCTGGCTTAATGAGTATTATCCGCTCTGCAATGAACAGCTGGCAAAAAACTTTGCCTGGAGAATTTGGTTGTTTGTATGTTACGTCAAGAACCGAGCCAATGGTCCCGAACTGATTTCCCCACCAGCTCTAATAATATTAAAGAGCCCATTTAATACTTGGTGCCTTATAGCAGTATTGGTTAGTTTCTTGTAGTCCATGAGAAAACTTAATAACCGGACCCTGCAATTATAGCCACATAAGCAATGATCAAAGCCGTAGGAATTGTTGGATTTTACAAGAGCTGCAGGCTTATGCTGTAAGGGGCCAATATTGAGTGGACAGCAGTAATTCCTCTCTGTACTATACAGGTCCTTCTCAAAAAATTAGCATATAGTGCAAAATTTCATTATTTTCCATAATGTAATGATTACAATTAAACTTTCATATATTTTAGAATCATTACACACCAACTGAAATTTGTCAGGTCTTTTATTGTTTTAATACTGATGATTTTGGCATACAACTCCTGATAACCCAAAAAACCTGTCTCAAAAAATTAACATATTTCAACCGTCCAATAAAATAAAAGTGTTTTTTAAAAACAAACAAAAAAAACATCAAATAATAAAGTTCAGTTATGCACTCAATACTTGGTCGGGAATCCTTTTGCAGAAATGACTGCTTCAATGCGGCGTGGCATGGAGGCAATCAGCCTGTGACACTGCTGAGGTGTAATGGAGGCCCAGGATGCTTCGATAGCGGCCTTAAGCTCATCCAGAGTGTTGGGTCTTGCGTCTCTCAACTTTCTCTTCACAATATCCCACAGATTCTCTATGGGGTTCAGGTCAGGAGAGTTGGCAGGCCAATTGAGCACAGTAATACCATGGTCAGTAAACTATTTACCAGTGGTTTTGGCACTGTGAGCAGGTGCCAGGTCATGCTGAAAAATGAAATCTTCATCTCCATAAAGCATTTCAGCCGATGGAAGCATGAAGTGCTCCAAAATCTCCTGATAGCTAGCTGCATTGACCCTGCCCTTGATGAAACACAGTGGACCAACACCAGCAGCTGACATGGCACCCCACACCATCACTGACTGTGGGTACTTGACACTGGACTTCAGGCATTTTGGCATTTCCTTCTCCCCAGTCTTCCTCCAGACTCTGGCACCTTGATTTCCGAATGACATGCAAAATTTGCTTTCATCAGAAAAAAGTACTTGGGACCACTTAGCAACAGTCCAGTGCTGCTTCTCTGTAGCCCAGGTCAGGCGCTTCTGCCGCTGTTTATGGTTCAAAAGTGGCTTTACCTGGGGAATGCGGCACCTGTAGCCCATTTCCTGCACACGCCTGTGCATGGTGGCTCTGGATGTTCCTACACCAGACTCAGTCCACTGCTTCCTCAGGTCCCCCAAGGTCTGGAATCGGTCCTTCTCCACAATCTTCCTCAGGGTCCGGTCACCTCTTCTCGTTGTACAGCGTTTTCTGCCACATTGTTTCCTTCAACAGACTTCCCATTGAGGTGCCTTGATACAGCACTCTGGGAACAGCCTATTTGTTGAGAAATTTCTTTCTGGGTCTTACCCTCTTGCTTGAGGGTGTCAATGATGGCCTTCTTGACATCAGTAAGGTCGCTAGTCTTACCCATGATGGGGGTTTTGAGTAATGAACCAGGCAGGGAGTTTTTAAAAGCCTCAGGAATCTTTTGCATGTGTTTAGAGTTAATTAGTTGATTCAGAAGATTAGGGTAATAGGTCGTTTAGAGAACCTTTTCTTGATATGCTAATTTTTTGAGACAGGTTTTTTGGGTTATCAGGAGTTGTATGCCAAAATCATCAGTATTAAAACAATAAAAGACCTGACAAATTTCAGTTGGTGTGTAATGAATCTAAAATATATGAAAGTTTAATTGTAATCATTACATTATGGAAAATAATGAAATTTTGCACTATATGCTAATTTTTTGAGAAGGACCTGTATTACTTCTCAGCAGTTTGTTTTGTTCCTTCCTGTAATCCTCAAATTTGTGATGATGAAAATAATGGTTGCTGTATGTCCCAAGCAGAACAGTTCATTCTCCTCCAATGTCTGAATGCTAATTATTCTTCTGAAGGCTGAAATCTGCAAGAGGATCATGGGGAAAAAACTAATTCATTCATAAATGTTAAACCTGTGCCCCTGTACACAGTAGATGAAGATCTGTTGAACCTGTTTATTTAGGCAGGAGCCGCCAACCATAGGCGGAGGTCTCCCGAGTTTCACCCACTTGATAATATTGCGGGAAAGAAGGATTGGACTGTTCATATTCTGGATAAATCAATTTTATTGAAATAAAACAGAGGAATACAAGATTACAATCTTGAGAATTGTCACAAACATAACTCAAGCACTAAGTACTAATTGTTGACATGACCGATATATTATATTTAAATTTGGTAATGAAAATTACTCCAAAGTCTCGAATGACTATTATTTAAGCAGGTTGCAATAGTCATTACATTCAATAAAGAAATATATAATTATACAAGATGTCCCAACTATATTCACCTCAAAATAAAAGCACATAAATACCACATCAAATAGGAAAAGAAAGGATGTAAGATAAAGAAATGAAGTAGAAAGAGAGAAGGAAGGGGGGAGGGGAAAATTGGATGGGAAATGGGGATTCCATGCGGGCAGGGTGAAACAGGATTAATCTAGTTGTGATATGGAGACTCATACATACTATGATCGAGGGAGGAGTCAAGATCCCACTAACCACCCATCCAGATCTGGAGACTCCCGAAAGGAAATCCAAGGCGCCCAAGTATTGTAAACCCTGTCAGAAGTACCTGTGATCTGACCTATCATTTGTTCCATTCTATAAATGTCATTTAGTTCCGCGACAAATTCAAAACGCGAGGGAAACTTTTCTTGTTTCCACAGTCTGGGAATCAAATTCCTAGTGGCGGTAAGGAAATGTCTAAGGAGACACTTCTTGAACTGAGAAATGGGCATATCTGTTAGAGATAATAGAGCTAATTCCGTCAAATTTTGGTAATAGTTAATCCATTATAGAGAACAAAAATGCGGACCATAATTTCATTATAGGTGGACAAGCCCACCAAATATGTATGTATGTGCCAACTTCCTTCAAACATCTCCAACAAGTGCCTGGAGTTGTCGGGAACATGGAATGAACAGCGGATGGACATCTGTACCACCTTGACAGAACCTTATAGCTCCTCTCCTGTGACACCGAGCGCAATGACTACCGAAAGTTACAAAGGAGTATCTTTGACCTCTCCTCAGGTGATAAAGGCCTCCTCAGGTCAATCTCCCATTTGGAGAAAAAAATCGGAAAATCATGAGAGGGAGTTTGCCCCTCTTGGTATAGCTTATACAAAAGAGAAACTGTGTGATCTGTAGGGCCCTCAGATATACAAAGCTCCTCAAAGGGGGTTAGTGATCTGTTAGTGTTGGTTTGTTTAGTAATTGTAATAATAAAGATTTTTAATTGTTCGTAAAAGAACCAGGCATCCAGGGGTGGCTCCCCACCTGGGAACAACTTGTGAAGAGATCTCACTCCAGCTTGATTTACATAGTCATGGATAATAGGCCTTGACTCCCTATTTTTATTCAAGAAGCGCGACCTGCCAATCCCGCAGGGAATGCTGGATCATAAATTGGAGTCAAAGGTCCAGGAGACAATGAGATCTGAAGTCCCCCACCCCCCACCTCGCCTAATAAACATTAAGAGGTTCCTAGTAATGAAAGGTAAAGGGGAGCCACTTCCCCCACCCCTCTCCATGACTACAGGAGCAACATGAGAGTTGCGCCCGTTTAAATCATCCTCCAAGTTAACCCACTTCTTGTTTTTTTTGTTGTGATATAAATCTAATATGCATGTGCCAAGTGCAGCATGGCTATAAGCTACAAAATCTGGAAGACCAATTCCTCCTGTTTGGATCTGCTTAGCAAGAAGTATGAAATATGCGCACGATTATGTGACCAAATAAAACGAGTGATTGCTTTCTTGAGACGCGAGAAAAAGGAAGCCGGTAAATACAGAGGGATTGTTTGGAAGTAATATAGAAGGCGAGGCAATAAGTCCATCTTAATCGCGTTCTCCCTGCCAAACCATGATAGTTTTAGTTTATGCCACCTTTTCAGGTCCTGCTCTGCTCTGTGTAAAGCTACTCTGAAGTTCGCATCAAATAACTGAGAAATTTTTGCTGTTATTTTGACCCCGAGATAAGTGATAGAATCAAAAACGCCGGACTGTTCATATTCCGTTCCTTTAGTTCTAAAGGGTGATGGCCATCTCTGGTGGTTGTTAACAGCGGTCTTTCTATCCTCTCTTCTTTGAACACACACTTATGGGGTAGTCTTGAAGGATAGCTGAACATCAAGAGCCGACAGTATTCTAAAGGTGTATAGGTACCTTTCGTGTAACAATGCGGAGCCCTGCTTTTCTTCATGATTTGAAAGCACTAATTTTGAGATGAATATTCCTACAGTTAAATGTTCTCAATGACTTTGAGAAGCCCGTATTAGATCATTCATGACAAATCTGTGGGTGCAATTATACTGCACGATTATTGTGGATAAACGTTCGTAAGATCACACCTTACCTGATAATCTTTAGAAGGCTGATGATCATCCAACGAATGAGCATAACACGTTTGTCAGGTGAAATCTTTTATGCTTGCTTAAAAAAAAGAAAATGTTCTCGGCAGCACGTTGTCCTATGTAAACAGGGAATGTAATGCCAAGAACAATGATAGCCAATGTGCATAGAAATCTCTATTACTTAACCATCATAAGCGTGGCCTGCTTATCAAATCAGGCTATTAAATGAGACGTTTGCCTATCAGCGAACGTTTACTGTCACAGGTCATCTAATGGAAACAAGCCCTTCGAATTTTCATTTTTTCCATTATTTTGAGTTGGTAAAATAGTGTTGTTTATGTCTCTCTTCCCAAGAACTACCAAAACAATGCCCGCAAACAACCATGGCGGTCTCCTTTTTGGTTGTGATTTACACCAACCTGGCCCCTTTTTGGACTGAGATGTTCCCAGAGTTACCGTGATTGTTTCCAAAAATACACAGAAATTCTGGCAAATCTTGGACAGTCAGTTATAGATTTTGCACAACCAATTTTTCAAGGATGTATTAGGTTTGTTGTTGGCCAGTCTGGACCCAATCAGTGATCAAATTAGAATAATGGTGCTGTAATCAGTAGATTCAGCTGCCATCCATGTGTAGGCTCGGGTGAGGCTGTGTTTTTTTGGTGAACTAGTATCTTCTCCTTCCAATTGTTTGCTGATTTTAGCTGATTCACTGAAGTCCGGAGGCGTTGCTAGAGTCTTAAGAGTCTAAAAGTTCAGTGGTGGAAGCCCCAAAGTACATGGCTCCGCCAGGGCGCTAAAGTTTTGTAGGCTGCGGGCCCACAGAAGCCTGTAGCCTACAAGACTGAGTGTGATGGAGCAAGCAAACCTGTGGCTCTGCTCTTCCAAACAATTGAACAGTATAAGCCTCATATTAACGCTGAGATTTCATTGTCACGGTTGATAGAGATCCGGAGTTCCATTCAAGAAGTTCGGGTCTGGAGCCTTGGAATTTTTTTTATCCTGGCTACATTTTACTGAAGGCCAAAAAGATTATTATTTCTTGGATTTGCTTTACACGATGATGCATGCATTTTCCGTAACTGTATCTTACCAACTTTGCAGCAAAGTCCAAATTGAATTAACATGCAATTATTGTCAATTTGCACATGGTAGTACCCATATTTTGCCTGTGAACCCTTGACTTTCATCATTAGGCTGAGTAATCACGCTGCCAACTTGTACTTTTTATTGGAGTATGTAAAGCTACCGTACTTTTGGATCTTGCAACATGTAGAGTACAGCCAGTTTGCTGTGGTTTTGTATTAGTCCAGTATTTTAGACCTTACAGTATTTTCCACAATTTGAACCATGCCAACGTATTCACAGTTCTGCCTTTCTGGACAGATTCTTTTTTTTTTTTCCCTCTGATATAAGAAAATGTTAAACACAATAATGTACAATCTGAAAATTAAGAGTACTTTAGCGGGCAGATACCTAGTTTGCAGACATTTTGCCCTAACCACAGTCCCTGTGCTTTCTCTCTTGGAAAGAGTATAGCTGGTAATCAATCAGGTATGACGTGAGCTAATTTCCTGATGCTGGGAACCGTTGCTTGTCTTCCCAGATTTTTAAGCACTTCTGTAAAATATCTAACCTCTGGGCATAGAAAAAAAAAATCATGACTTTGTCAGTTGCAGGATCTAACTTGCAACCTGACACATTTTCCTAAAAGCCTTCACAGATGTATGAATGACGTATGTAGAAAATAAACTAAATAATTGCGAAAGAAGCAACATTCTTGTAGGTCTACGTTGATCTGGTTAAGAATGAGAATTCAGGTTGCCTGCAACGTAATCGGATCGATATTTTCTGTGCAGTTCTTCTGCAAAGTCAAATATATGTAATAAATGCTCCAGCCTCAATAAGAGTAGAAGTACTACCTACCAACCTATTCGTGGCAATGTCTTAATTAAAAAGAAAATTAAGTATCAAAAAAACTCTACAACTTTTATTATTAAAAATTGCCAATGCATTCAAAATAAAATCTGAAATCACTTGTAGGGTGTTTTGCCAACTGAAGTGCCATTTCTGATATTGAAGACTAAGCTTTTTTTTCTAATTTTTGTGTAAAAGCTTTGAAAGTCGCAACTCGGAGTTGAGCCTAAATTTTTGCGACTTCTGGTGGCTTTACGCCAGTTTCTTCCAGCTCCGACAAATGTTGGGAGTTGACGCAGGATGGCGTTGTGGTAACCGCCACCACAAATCTTGCCCCAGCAGGCACATACAGAGGTGCCCACCTCTTGTCTGACACTCCCGATTCGTCAATTTGGCCTAGGACAACTCATAAAGTCCCATGGCTTCCAGTACCACCTGTATGCGGACGATAATCAGATCTACCTCTCTGGCCCAGATGTCACCTCTCTGCTGTCCAGAATCCCGGAGTGTCTATCTGCCATATCCTCCTTCTTCATCTCTTGCTTCCTAAAACTCAATGTAGACAAAACCGCGCTCATCATCTTTCCTCCATCTCACGTATCTTCCCTACCCGATCTATCTATTATGGTAAATGGCATCACGATCTCTACCGCACCTGAAATCCGCTGCCTCGGAGTAACTCTCGACTCTGCCCTGTCCTTCAAACCACACATTCAAACTCTTGCCACCTCCTGTCGCCTCCAACTTAAAAACATTTCCAGAATCCGTCCCTTCCTCAGCCCTCAATCTACTAAAACGCTTGTGCATGCCCTCATCATCTCCTGCCTTGATTACTGCAACACCCTCCTCTGTGGCCTCCCGTCAACTCTCTTGCACCACTCCAGTCTCTCCTCAACTCTGCTGCCCGACTAATCCACCTCTCCCCTCGCTACTCCCCTGCTTCTCCCCTCTGCAAATCCCTCCACTGGCTCCCAATTCCCCAATGAATCCAGTTCAAACTACTAACACTGACCTACAAAGCCGTCCACAACCTGTCCCCTCCCTATATCTCTGAACTAATCTCCCAATATCTTCCTTCACGTAATCTTCGATCCTCCCAAGACCTCCTACTATCCTCCACACTTATTCGTTCCTCACTAGTGTTGAGCGATACGATACTGCAAATATCGGGTATCGGCCGATATTGGCTGTATCGGAATTCCGATCCCGAGTTCCGATATTTTCGTCATATCGGATACCGGAATTGGAATTGTCACTGTCAGTGTCCGTCGGTCGGATCTGTCAGGAGTCAGCGGCACTTACCCGGCAGAAGATCTCCGGCGGTCACATCCCGGGCTGCTTAATGGCCGCCATCCTCTTCTCCCCGGCGGTCACATGCAGTATCTCGCGATAACTGCAGTGACTGCTGGGTAATCGCGGCCATAAAGCAGTCCGATGACGTCACCGTCGGGGAAGCTGGTAAGCAGCTGTGCTGCGCCGGGATGACAGGCTCTGCCTGTCATTCCGATGTAGCAGAGCTGGATCGTCGTGGGACAATCGTTACTATGGACTGCGTCGGACAGGTGGTATACTGTTGGTTTGTTTTTTTTATTTTTTTACAGGAGATCGATGGCGTCGCAGGAATGAGAGTATAATAAAAGAAATGACAAACTGTGTTGTCTCTTTTATTTCATTAAAAGACTTTTTTCTTGCTGTGTCTTTTTTTTAAACATTTAATAACTTTGGGATTAATAATGGATCGGTGTCTTTTTGACGCCTCTCCATTATTAACCGGGCTTATTGTCACCGTGCAATCAACGGTGACAATAACCCCTTATTACCCCGCTTGCCACCGCTACAGGGCAAGTGGGAAGAGCCGGGTAAAGTGCCACAATTGGCACATCTTTTGATGCGCCAAATGTGGGGCTGCTGTAGCCTGGTATTATCAGGCTGTTGAGGGCCAAAATCATGGGCCTTGACAGTCTTTTAATACCAGGCCGCAGCAGTCTGCATTTTACTTGGCTGGTTAACAAAAATAGGGGGGATCCCCACGCGTTTTTTTTTCGAGGGGATTCCCTATTTTTGTTAACCAGCCAAGCTAAGCAGACTGCTGTGGCCTGGTATTATCAGGCTTGCAAGGTCCATGGATATTGGATCCTTACCAGCCTGAAAAACCAGGCCTCAGCGGTCTGCTTCATCTGGCTGGTTAACAAAAATAGGGGGGACCCCACGCTAATTTTTTTCGAGGGGATCCCCTATTTTTGTTAATCAGCCAAGATATGCAGACTGCTGTGGCCTGGTATTATCAGGCTGGCAAGGTCCATGGATCTTGGCTCCTTAACAGCCTGAAAATCCAGGCCTCAGCGGTCTGCTTCATCTGGCTGGTTAACAAAAATAGGGGGGACCCCACGCCATTTTTTTTTCGAAGGGAACCCCTATTTTTGTTAATCAGTTCCCTCTGACGTCACTGATGGTGTCCCTGGCTGACCTGAAGTGAAAGTGGAAAGCAATCAATTAAGCTTTCCACTTCCTCTCCTGTCAGCCAGGAGAGGAACTCATTCATTTGGGGGTTTACTGTGAGGCTGCAGCATTAGCTGCGGTCCCTGCAGTAAACATTAACCCTTTCTGAAGGATTACACCGTGGGACCTGACTGTGCATCGGATTGGTAAGAATAATTTGCTTTATTATTTTATTTTTATTACAGGAAATGGTTTTAGCAGGTAAATAAAATATGGTCAAAAACTGTGTGATTATTTCATTAAACTTCTTTTTTATTAAAGTGTGTGTGTTTGATTTTTCTTTCATACAATAGGATTAATAATTGATAGTTGTCTAATTGACAGCTCTCAATTATTAACCTGGCTTAAAGTGACCTTTCAATTGCAAGGTCATTTTAACCCCTTATTAACCCATTCGCCACCGCTACAGGGCAATGGGAATAGACGGGCAAAGTGCCAGAAAGGGCAAATCTAATTAGAGATTTTCCCTTTCTGGGGTGTCTGGGGGCAGATGTTAGTAGCCGGGGGGGGGCCAAAAATAATGGTCCCTCTCTGGGCTATTATTATCTGCCCCCACTCACTGGCTTTGTCTGTCTGGTTGCGAAAATAGGGCGGGAGACCACGCTTTTTTTTCAGCAATTTTACACCTCATATATATATATATATACATGTCATTGAGTTTGTGACACATATATATATATATATATATTTATAGTTCATACACTTCTACATAGTATAATAGCCGCTAATTCAATTGCCGGCTTTTGTGAAAATGCAGAACCCGACATGAAATGACATTTGGTGTACATAGGGTTAACCATGTCCTTTGCTATCTGATTTGCACAAACAATTAAATCAGTCTATGTGTGCAAAATTTCACACCTGTAGGGGTTAATTAAAGGTGTAAATTCGTAGCAAAAAAGTCCGTTTTTTTTACAACGAATTTACACCTTTAATTAACCCCTACAGGTGTGAAATTTTGCACACATAGACTGATTTAATTGTTTGTGCAAATCAGATAGCAAAGGACATGAAAAGACATGGTTAACCCTATGTACACCAAGTGTCATTTCATGTCGGGTGCTTCTGTCTTTTCACTGAAGCCGGCTTTACCCGGCAATTGAATCAGAGGATATTTTACTGTGTAGAAGTGTATAAACTATACATATATGTATATATATATGTCACAATGACATGTATAATATATATATATATATATATATGTATTCTATGTGTGTATATTTAGTGTTTACAAGGAAAGAATGGGGTTTTTTTAGTTCCGATATTTTGTTCCCATAGACTTACATGGGACTTTCGGTATCGGGTATCGCCGATATTTTAATGGTATCGGCGGTACCATTCAGATTCCGATACTTAGGGGTATCGGAAAGTATCGCTCAACTCTATTCCTCACACAACCGCCTCCAAGATTTCTCCCGAATATCCCCCATCCTCTGGAATTCCACGCCTCAACATGTACGATTATCCACCACCCTGGGATCCTTCAGACGGAACCTGAAAACCCATCTCTTCAGGAAAGCCTACAGCCTGCAATAACCATTCCGCCTCGCCGCCATCACCCGAGCTGCCTCCTTGCCGCCATCACCCGAGCTGCTGCCTCGCCGCCATCACCCGAGCTGCCGCCTCGCCGCCACCACTCTAGCTGCAGCCACGCTGCCACCACCAGAGCTGCCGCCTCCACCACCAGAGCTGCCGCACCCCCGACCTTCTGTTTCTTCCCCATTTCCCGTAGAATGTAAGTCCGCAAGGACAGGGTCCTCTCCCCTCTGTACCAGTCTGTCATTGTAAATTTGTTTACTGTAAACGATATCTATAACTTTGTATGTAACCCCCTCTCATGTACAGCACCATGGAATTAATGGCGCTATATAAATAATAATAAAGAGGCGTTCATCTTTTCATGAATCTGGGGCATCTGACTCTCGCAGACCTCCTTGGTGCATCAGGCTCAATGTCTGTTAAAGATTTTCTGTGTCTAAACCTCTGTTCTGCCTTCTCTCATGCTCAGATGGGAAAAGTTTCTGAAAGTGCATTGTGCGCACATTGACCGGTAGCACTAAATGACCACCGACCGGTAAACCTTTACAAATCTGTCGTCATTTAATAACATGTTTGCACTGGCAGATCAAAATAAATTATGCGCACTGAGCGATTTGCAATAGTTAGTAAAAGAGTGTGCGTAGGCTGCCATTGTTTTCAGCATCGTTCTTACGATGCACTGCCGGGAATGCTATTTTTTTTTTTTTTTGCACTGTGCAAAAAATCATTTCACCCAAGAAACAAGTGTTTTGCTCATTCATCAGGTGATCAGCAACTTGTTTACACTGAGATATTATCATTGAGTGAGTGTTTTCTAAAGGGTATCTGTCGGTAGGATAAACCCTCCTAAGCAGGTTATATTGGCTTGTAGGTCATAGGAAGCTGAATAAAATGATACCTTGATATCTGTGATCTTATACTTTTATTCCCTAGAAATACTTGTTGTTATTAATATTTAAATACTGTTAAGATCTATGAGCCAGACATTGATCTCCCTGCGAATCTGCCTTCAGAAATGATTTTAAATGAAAGGGGGGAATTACAATGTGAGACATGAATCAAAATAGTCATTTATTCAGCTTCCTATGACCTACATGCCTATATAGACTGCTTAGGAGGGTTGATCCTACTGACAGATTCCCTTTAATAAGAATGCTTGTTCACAATAATCTTTCAATGTAAGGCTACTTTCACACTTGCGTTTTATCGCGCAGCGCATCGTGTGCTATCGGACGCATACGCAATGTTCCCCTATCTTTAACACATGGTGGGACGGTTTGTCGTGCGCTGCGCATTTTCCCGGTGTGCGCCCATACGCGCTAGACGCTACATGTTGCATTTTTTTTTTTCGGTCCACCGCTTTAAAAAAACGCGTGCGCACGTGTGCGCATGCTATGCGCAAAAAATAACATTGCAGTCTATGGGGGCGCTGGCGTGCGCATGGCTTTGCGCTCGTCATCGCTTTTGCACGCACACGATTTTTCTGTAAATGATGGAGCCAGAGATGATGGAGACAGATGATGGAGACAGAGATGATGGAGACAGAGATGATGGAGCCAGAGATGATGGAGACAGAGATGATGGAGACAGATGATGGAGAGACGAGATGATGGAGACAGAGATGATGGATGGAGACAGAGATGATGGAGATGGAGACAGAGATGATGGAGACAGAGATGATAGAGCAAGAGATGATGGAGACAGAGATGATGGAGACAGAGATGGGTGGAGACAGAGATGATGGTAGACAGAGATGATGGAGACAGAGTGATGGAGAGCAGATGATGATGGAGACAGAGAGATGATGGAGACGAGATGATGGATGGAGACAGAGATGATGGAGACAGAGATGATGGAGACAGAGATGATGGAGACAGATGATGTGACAGATGATGGAGACAGAGATGATGGAGACATGATGATGGAGACAGAGATGATGGAGACAGAGATGATGGAGACAGAGATGATGGAGACAGAGATGATGGAGACAGATGATGGAGCCAGAGATGATGGAGACAGAGATGGATGGAGACAGAGATGATGGAGACGAGATGATGGAGACAGAGATGATGGATGGAGACAGAGATGATGGTGGAGACAGAGATGATGGATGGAGACAGAGATGATGGATGGAGACAGAGAGATGATGGAGACAGAGATGATGGAGACAGAGATGATAGAGCAGAGATGATGGAGACAGAGATGATGGAGACAGATGATGGATGGAGACAGAGATGATGGAGACAGAGATGATGGAGACAGAGATGATGGAGACAGAGATGATGGAGACAGATGATGGGACAGATGATGGAGACAGAGATGATGGAGACAGAGATGATGGAGACAGAGATGATGGAGACAGAGATGATGGAGACAGATGATGGAGACAGATGATGGAGACAGAGATGATGGAGACAGATGATGGATGGAGACAGAGATGATGGAGACAGATGATGGATGGAGACAGAGATGATGGAGACAGAGATGATGGAGACAGAGATGATGGAGACAGATGATGGATGGAGACAGATGATGATGGAGACAGAGATGATGGAGACAGAGATGATGGAGACAGAGATGATGGAGACAGATGATGGGACAGAGATGATGGAGACAGAGATGATGGAACAGAGATGATGGAGACAGATGATAGGAGACAGAGATGATGGAGACAGATGATGGATGGAGACAGATGATGGATGGAGACAGAGATGATGGAGACAGACAGAGATGATGGAGACAGAGATGATGGTGACAGAGATGATAGAAATGTGACACATAGACAACGCATGCACCAAAAAAAACGCAAACTCATGCAAAAACCGCATGAAATCGCAGACAAACGCTGCGTTTTTTTGTCGAAATGCGCATGCTGATGCGACTAAAAATCACAGCTTTTACAAGCGTTTGCATGCATTTTTTTAATGCACTTCATGTGCGCTCGAAACGCAGCGCAAAAAAACGCAAGTGTGAAAGTAGCCTTAGTATGGCTTAACACAGGTTGTAAATAAAGTATTGACTTTTGCAGAGAAGCACTTGAAAACAGATTCTTGGAGAGCTTAAACATGACAGTTAACACAAGACTACAACTGGTGTTTGAGAGAAAATGAGGCAAAATAAGTTGCAGGGGTATTTTTCAGTTGTCTCTTGAGCAGTTCAGAGCTATGCAATCTTCATACAGTTGCCTTATTTCCTGGTTTTAAGTAGGGCGGGCGGGGACACTCCTCCTTGAGTGACAGTTCTAGTAAATAGAACTCTGGTATTAGTAGAACTACAAAGCCAAGCACTAGTTCTGTGATAAAACATTCCGATATCTGCAGTTTGTTGTGAGTCTACACTGTTATCCATAGACAGCAAGAGTAGAGAGCCATGATTAGGAGACCTGCATGAAAGCTGCTTGGCTGATGATTTCTAACTATCTCTTCAGAAGATGAAATGCAGCAAAAAGAGGGGAAAGGAGGTGAGCAGATTGCTGAAAAGCAATGAATGGTCTGGAGAAAGCTGACTAGGATGTTAAGAGTTAACTCCTCTGATAGAATGTGACTACTGAAATAACTGAAGACAAAAAGCTCAATTGGGTCTTATCTGGTAAAACAAAGGGTATTAAAAGAGCAATGTGTGCTCATCTGGAAGGTTGTGATAGTCACAACTCCTTTTGCCAAGCACATAAAGGCTGCTGCAGGACCACCAAATAAAGGAGATGCAAAAGATGAGAAATCTGGTGGTTAAAAATCCGCACTAGCCAAAAGTCCAAAGCACCCTCGGAGACCAAATGAAGTATGAATTTGGTTTATTTCATCAACACAATCTGGGGCGTTCAAACCTCTTCAGCAGGACAAAACCACACCTCGAAACGCACTGCAAAATAAACCGCATTCATACTTCATTTTGTCTGTGATCGTGTTTTGGACGTATCGCTCCTTGGATTTTAAACCTCCATCTTTTGCACAATGTAATTACTGACACTCTTGGCCAAGCTCCAAGGAAGCTAAATGTACACAATAAAAGATAAAAATTTCTCATTGCGAGAGAATAACAGCTAGAAAAAGCAAGTCAATTGCAAACTTGCTTATTTTCATGCTGTTTAACTAAAGCAATTTAAGAACATCCCATTAATGAAGTGCAATCCAAAAATTCATAACTCTTGCAAAGGCTAATGGAATAAAATAATGTTTATTTGCTATAATCTGATAGACTTGCGTTACATTCTAAAATACTCAATAATAGTTATAAGATGGAGAGTGCTTGTTGCGAACAACAAACCTATGCCAGAAAACCAAAAGCCATACTCGCTTATATGTACAATAGCAAAAAGCTTTATTTAATGTCACAAACATATTGAAATACACAGTAAAATCCTGAACAATGAAAATAATTATTGTAAAATCGTCAAATGTAACCAGCTAAATAAATGAGTCTTCGGCACCAATGTTTGCTTATGAAAAATCAGATTTATGTGAACAAATTGTGATATAAAAAAATGGAATAATGCAGATAAAAGCAACACTCGCCATTTCCAAGATTTATAGTCCTTTATTGCAGTTATCGAAACATTAAGGCAGCATGCAGGAGGTGTGGGGAATTGGATGAGGGCCGTTTCGCGTTTGGTCTGATGCCTCCTAGGGTCCCCCTGCATGCCGCCAGCATGTTTTGCTAACTGCAATAAAGGACTATAAATCTTGGAAATAATGAGTGCTGCTTTTCCTTTTTGTCTCGCTTGGATGAGACAAATACATTTGTAACCAATATAGATAATATCCATGTAAAGTTCTTTTAGCACAAAATGTATAATCAATAAAAATTATAGATGAATAATAACACATCAAATTTATCAAAATAAGCTGGATGCATGCACCAGTTAATTAATAATCAACATTACTCACCACATTTGCCATTTAAAAATGGAATGATAAGAAGATGAAGTGGAAACATACTATGGAATGGAGACATGCGTTTCGTCTCAGCTTTGTCAAGAATAAGGGCCCCGTCTCACATAGCGACCCACCAGCGATCCCGACAACGATATCAACGTGTCAGGATCGCTGGTGTGTCGCTACATGATCGCTGCTGAGCTGCCAAACAGGCAGCTCAGGCAGTGATCAGGACAGCGACACTGCGGGTAACGTCGCTTAGTAACCCGCAGTGTACGTTGGATACCAGCCTGCTGATGCAGGGAGCTGGTAACCAAGGTACACATCGGGTTTCCAGGCGCTACGCGGTGCCTGGAAACCCGATGTGTACCTTGGTTACCAGCTCCCCTTCAGCAGCGCGCTGGTATCCAAAGTACACATCGGGTTTCCAGGCACAGCCCCGCGCCTGGAAACCCGATGTGTACCTTGGTTACCAGTAGATCGCTGGTCTCCCGCCTGTCACACGCAGCGATGCGTGCTGGCCAGCGGGAGACCAGCGATCAAAAAAAAGTCCAGGCATTTCTGACACGACCAGCGATACACAGCAGGGGCCTGATCGCTGGTACGTGTCAGACATAGCGAGATCGCTGTTGCGTCACAAAACTTGTGACTCAGCAGCGATCTCGCTATGTGAGACTGGGCCCTAAAAGAAGTGCTCGGCTTTTCTCACTCGTTCGAATTACTTTTCAATCACCCACTAGAAGAGCTCATTCTAAGAGAAAATATGCTAATTAGGGGTTTTTCCACTGCTAGGACCCCTGAGGAATGTTACAGGCTGCAGCACGTGTAATTCTCCTGCAGTTCCTTCACTTCCCATGCTCTGCAGTATTTCACTCCAAGGCAGAATGAGCCTGTTAACGGTGAGGATATTGTGACTCTTGGCCACTCCAGTGCCGCCCACGTGACTATTGACCACTCCAATGCCGCCCATGTGACTATTGGCCACTCCAGTACCGTCCTTGTGACTATTGGCCTTTCCAGTGGCGCCCACGTGACTCTAGGCCACTCCAGTGCGGCCCTTTGTGACTATTGGCCACTCCAGTGCTGCCCACGTGACTCTTGGCCACTTCAGTGCCGCCCTTTGTGACTATTGACCACTCCAGTGCCTCCCACGTAACTATTGGCCACTCCAGTGCCGCCCACGTGACTCTTGGCCACTACAGTGTCGCCCTTTGTGACTCTTGGCCACTCCAGTGCCGCCCTTTGTGACTCTTGGCCACTACATTGCTTCCCTTTGTGACTCTTGGCCACTCCACTGCTGCCCTTTGTGACTCTTGGCCACTCCAGTGCCGCCCACGTGACTCTTGGCCACTCCAGTGCCACCCACGTGACTCTTAGCCACTCCAGTGCCACCCACGTGACTCTTGGCCACTCCTGCACCACACACACAACTCTTGGTGAACAGCAGATGCTGTTCTCCTTATTTTATTTTTCTCACAATTTAAACATGTCTAATAATTAGGAAGTTCTTAAGAAGCACTATTGCATCATTCCGGTCATCACTAAAACACTACTGATAGATTTATTTTATCTAGACTGTGTGTTTGCAGCCATACAATTCTTTTAAGCCACAGGAACATGAAGGGATTTTTATAATTTCTCCAGTATGTGTGCCCTGCTTTATTTCGGCCATCGCAATGGAGCGGAAAGGCAAGTGTTACTCATGATGAGTCTGCTCTAACACTGGGGGTCTGCATATACTCATGCCAACATTTTATGCTACAAGACAAACCACATGAAGGCAGTCTTCTTGCATAGCTTGTGGTTTCCCAGCTATCGCTCCTTGAGTATTTTTACAAGTTCTTGTAGTGTAAATGTTCCTTTTATTTTGACAGTTCCGTTTTTAGGAGTTTTATTTCAGCTTGCGGCGTTTTGTTGCATGTTGAGAACTTGCTTCATGTAAATTGAAGAATACGGCTGCACATGGGATTCTTGCTTTGTTGATCAATCATTCTTTCATGTGACCCTTAAGTCAGCTTTGCCATATAGAGACAGGCACGGGGTTTTTTTGGAGTAAGAAAGGGATCAAGGAATGTGAAGTATCACAAGGTCAGAGACTGCATTTTCTGTGTACCTTCTGACCTTTTAGAATGTGTCATCAGAAAATGAGTGAATTTTTATGTCAGGTCTTTATGTTAAATGTGTTTTAAAAATGTGTGACTTTTTATTTTTATTTTTTTATTTACATCAATTGAGTTTTGACGTTTTCAAGCCAGTTCCTTTCAGCTATGCCAAAAATGAGTGGAGCGACAGGACACGACTGACAGTGAGGCCATGACTTGTCTAATTAGTGACTACCTTTGGTGTTACTTTCGTCAGTGACAGGTATAAGATTTCTGGTGTGGTGCACACCGCTTGTCATGCACCTCTTCATGAATCAGGAGCGTCTGGCTCCACCACACCTCCTCATCAACAGCGATGAGAAAATCGATGGTCTTGGTCAATTGGGGCAATAGATATTTGCAGCACTAGACTGACTTGGACTTTACCTTTTGTATAGAAGGTTTTTGCGTTTCTGCACTGAGCATGCTCCAATAAGGGCCAAAATCATTGTGAAGGAAGAGGTGAGCGGTAACATCGCCTTGTGTGTTATCTACTACAGTAGATAGCGATGTTACCGCTCTTTGCAATTCTATCTCTGATTTATAATGAGGCTACTGGCTAGTCTTTTGGAAAAATCTGAAAGTGTGATTCTTGAATATAAGACCTTGAGACCTCTATAGTTATATAAAAAAATATATAAAAATTAAAAACATATTTAAAGCACCACTTCGTCCTTTTATTTTACCACCAGAGCGGTATCACTGTCTGTTCCCTGCCCAGAGTAAATTATTTACCAGCCATTGTTTTCTGCTCTTCTTGGCGCCACTCCATTCCCGTTCGGTTACCTTGTGACCGCAGCTTATGACTTAGTGGAAGTCAGAGGTAACGGTCACAAGTTCTCAGTATAAGTCTATGAGAGCCTTGTTATATTGAGAACTGACTTCCAGTTCGCCCAGCAAACAATGGACCGAAGACGACCGGAGCAGTGCTGGGAACAGCAGGTGATGGCAGGTGGTAAGTGTTTTACTTCATTCAGGGAACAGAAATTATTAATGCCACTCTGGAGGTGAAATATAAAAAAAATATTGGAGTGATGCTTTAATATTATTATTATTATAGCGCCATTTATTCCATGGCGCTTTACATGTGAGAAGGGGTATACATAATAAATACAAGTACAGTAATCTTAAACAATACAAGTCACGACTGGTACAGGAGGAGAGAGGACCCTGCCTGCGAGGGCTCACAATCTACAAGATTAACTATACAAGCCTTATATAAACAGTAAGTCATTTTCTGACGACACATTCTCTTTAAAGGGATTATGTACTGTTTTTTTTCCTAAGTATGTGAGCACATATTCAGTGAATAATTGTTTTTCTCTTTGCTGAACCACAGTATGGACACAGAGTTTCTTATTTTTATGCATATGTTATAAGCTGCCGGAGCGGACACGTGACTTTAGACATTAAAGGGGGTTGTCTTCTCCAAATAACTCTTTCCATGTGCCCTATCAAGGTATATGGACATTGCCCTGTAAACAATGAGAGGTACCCAGCTTGATGTACCCAAATGTTCATGTGTTACATGGATGGGCCATTCTGAATAGGGGGATGTCTGGAGACAAACTATTTACATGCCAGTATTACCAATCCAGACATCAAAAAAAAATTCAAAAAGTTGGGGACCAGAAGCAAATATCTTGATCCGTTGGCTAACTAGCATTTTTAATACTTCCATATCCTTTGAAAGTCTACAATTTTATGTATGAGGAAAAACATAAATAAGCATAAAAAGTATTTAGTAACATATATCTGATATTAAAGGGAATCTGTCAGTACAATCAACCCACCTAAGCCGTCTATATGGCCATGTGGTTCATAGGAAGGTAAATAAAATGATGCCTTGATATCTGCGATCCAATGTCTTATTCCAGAGAAATCCATGTTTTTCTTACATGTAAATGAGCCATTCAGGACTATGCGCTGGACACTGATCTCCCCGAGAATCTGCCTCCAGAGATTATTTTTAATTAAAGGAGGAATTACCAGTGTGAGACGTAACTAAAGGGTATGCCACACTAAGCGAGATCGCTACTGCGTCACCATTTTTGACGCAGTAGCGATCTCGTTAGCAACTTAGCTGTGTGTGACATGTAGCAGCGATGTGGCCCCTGCTGAGATGTCGCTGATCGCTCATGAACGTTCTGAGCCGTTTTTTGGTAGTTGGTGTCCCGCTGGTGAGCTGGTGAATCGCTGACTGTGACACCCTTTATGAACGACTTCACCAGCGTCGCAGGTGGGACTAGGTTTTCCCAACGACCGCAGAGGTCGTTATACAGATCGCTGATGAGATGTGTTTGGAATCACAGATCGCTGATGAGTTGTGTTTGGAATCTAACTAGCGATCGAAATAGCGATCTCGCCAGGTCGTGTTGTTGTCGTGATCGCTAGTGCGATCGCTAAGTGTGGCAGTGCCTTAACACTGAACAGTAGGACTGAACTTTGTGGTCTTACAAACACATTTGCTGCAGCTCTCACAGCTCTACTATGTTACAGCTCTGTCTGCTTGTGAGATTGAAGCTGAGAGGAATCTGCAGATGTGTCCGGTATCACACACAGCTCTGCAGAGAGCGGCCATTACACATCACACTGGCAACTCCCTTTTCATGTAAAATAATCTTTGGAGGCAGCTTCTAATGCAGATTGAGACGTCTGATTGCAGATATCAAGTTATCATTTCCTTCATCTATCTATGACCTACTTACCCAGCCATATTGAATGAGGCCTTTCCTAGTTGGTTGAAGGGAAAATTTGCATCTTTTTTTCTGGAGGATATAACTTTGGGATGAAGGGACATAAAAAATACACTGTTCCAGAATCAGTGGAACAGCGGGAATTGGAGAAGGTATTCAACTTAAATTGATAAAAAAATGCAATGAAAGTTTGTCTTTAAAGCGAATTTGTCAGTATGAGTTTATGTAAAGAAATGGCTGTCATACTGATTACATTGATACCTTTGAGGATCCGGGGAATCACAGCATGGAGAATACCCTGTGAACAAAATATCATTAGCAGAAAACTTCAAATGGTGATTAAAAAAGAACCTCAAAGCGGATTTCTTCTCCAAAGGTATCATTGTAATCCATATTACAACGACTTTACAGCCTTGTCTTTACATTACAAAGTGGTGCTGACAGGTTCTCTTTCAGCAGATACTGAACGCCATTATTGGGAATTTCCTCTAGGTTTGAGCGGTTTTAGTCTTTTCAGGGCTGTTATATCCGGATACTAGCCCGGTCTCTGCAGATAACTGCGTGCTGTGTGTGGCCGTGCAGCTCTGGATTTTCATCACTGTTACGATGCCTGTTAAACCCATACAGCAAACTTTGTGCGTTCCCTTTGTGTGCGATCAGCTTACACAGAGCGGTATGATTTCACCTCGCTTTATTAATGCCACATGAGCAATGTAATTATCTTCTGTTTGTCTAGGTGTATTTTTATGGTGTTAGTTGATTTAAACCTAGGCCACCCACCAATGCAATCAGGATTGCCAAGATATAAGGTTTAAGGCTTTGGGCCCCGTCTCACATAGGGAGATCGCTAGCGAGATCGCTGCTAAACAGCGATCTCAGCAGCGATCTCGCTATGTCTGACACGTACCAGCGATCAGGCCCCTGCTGTGAATCGCTGGTCGTGTCAGAAATGCCAGGACTTTTTTTGATCGCTTGTCTCCCGCTGGCCAGCACGCATCGCTGCGTGTGACAGGCAGAGACCAGCGATCAGCTGTAACCAAGGTACACATCGGGTTTACAGATGCGGGGCTGTGCCTGGAAACCCGATGTGTATGTTGAATACCAGCGCGCTGCTGCAGGGGAGCTGGTATCCAACGTACACTGCGGGTAACTAGGCGACGTTACCCGCAGTGTCGCTGTCCTGATCGCTGCCTGTTTGGCAGCTCAGCAGCGATCATGTAGCGACACACCAGCGATCCTGATTATTGTCGGGATCGCTGGTGTGTCGCTATGTGAGACGGGGCCCTTTCTTGAGCTAATCTCTCTATTTGTTTTGCGGCATGTCCATGCTGAGCCATGTCGTCAGGGAGGAGAAAATGTATAGATTTTTATTTTTCGTGTGTTTGGGACATGTTATTTATGTAGATTGATCATCACAGCAATGATTCCTAAGAGAGATTATGTTTTCTCCGGCTTGTGTTCTAGCTAAAATATAATTGCGCTACTTTGATATTATTCCGTGCCAGCCTCCATCGTCCACTTACCGGTCTTTGGATTTTAGGGCCCCGAATACACATTAGATTGCTTTTGGCCGAACAATTGTTAATCCCCATATTTTTCCGAATACCCCCAACTCACTTTTGTTTTCTCAAAATTAGAATTATCAGCCTTTGGAAATCCATCCTGCCAAATCCTTATCTCCACTGACCTCAGCTGTCGGGGACAATATGGAGGCCACCATGCACATTACACTGTCGGTTGATATCGGCAGGTTGGGCTGATTTTAGTGTAATGTGTATGTTCACACCTGACATATTTATTCTCCAGCGGATTTTACCCAGCTTTCATGCTATGTATTTATTGCAAAAGGACAAATCCACTATAAGAATCCATAAGATTTCTTGCAAATGAAATACAAAAGATCTTCATCATCCTCAGATTTTTGCACAGATCATTTAGTCTAACCAGAAAATGGGTTTCAACTGTATATCCTCTGTGTAAATTCTGCCACTTTTGGTAGTGGCCCAAGGTTTTGTTCACTGACTTTAATGCCCCAAATGGTTGGGATGGAGCAAACTTGATAGGCTATTGACTATAGTAACCAGTATGACTATAGGCGATTATTTGGCTTTTTTTATTTATCTGTATTAAAAACCTTTGTAGATCTCACTAGATCAGAACCCAAAATGGTAACAACCATAAACAAATCTGTAGGTTCGGTGGTTACATGAAGCCCAAGATTTTTCCAGTCCTTTTATAGCACGACCCAAAGAGAGAACCAGTATTTAGGCATTTAGCACTGAAGGTCCCAGCAATGACACTGGGTTATTACAAGTATTGATTCTAGGACCCCTTTAAGGGTACTTTCAGACTGCGTTCAGTGGCCCCATTGGGGCTTATGTCTGAACCCCTGCAAAACTGGATTTGAGCATTTGCGCTGAGGAGGCTATGATTATAATAGTGCAAACAGAGTGAATGTGCGCCCTGTCGTGCATCATTTTCTTGGGTGTACGCCTATCGGAGATGGACACCCAGACACAGTTTACTACCTCTGAGTGTCCACCACCAGTAGGTGAACACGCCCGATAATGATACACGGCAGGGCACACGTTTGCTCTGGCGACACATATGCTTGAATCCCGTTTTGCGAAGAGTCGGATGTAAGCCCGGAAAGGAGCCACTGAACGGTTGCCTAAACAGAGTGTGAAAGCACCCTGACACCGATGCATTAAGTCTTACTTGCACATGTTGATCTATGATGATCTTCTATATTCTGACATCCCATTAACACATCCTGAGGTTTAAGAACATTTGGTTAAGTGGTTTCAGAGAGATGATGAAATCTTATCCTAATAAGACTTAGCGCCGTTGTCTCCATATTCGCTGCATCTGCTATAAGGATGCGATAAAGTAATGTGCTGACTAGATAAGTGCTACAGGGATTACAGCGAAACCTTCCAGAGAAGATAGTAGGGAGGATGCTGGAAAATGACTACACTCCAACATTGCCATATGTTTATGTTCTCTTATTCTATGCATTGGCTTTTGATTTTTTAAATAAAAAAAAAAAAAACGTACGCAATACCCCAATATCATAGGTGAGTTATTGCCGAAAGAGAATCAGCATCTTGGCACCGTCGAGGTTGAAAACTAATTATTCCCCAGACGTGGATTGCGGCGTGGGACAGAATGATGGAGAGGTGAGGGATATCGTTTTATTTTTGGTTTATTACAGGAGAACGAGGGTTTTGGTGGAATAGGTGTTTGAGTATAACTGTGTTAGTTCTTTTTAAACAAAAAGTAAAACTGTGTTTAGTCTTATTTTTAATAAAGGACTCTATTCTGACTGTATTTACCATGTATGTATAGGATTAGTAATGGATAGGTGTCTCATAGGCGCCTCTCCATTAGAAATCCGTGGGCTTGATGTCACCTGACAATACAAAGGTGACATCAACCCCACAAATATTAACTGCATTTGCCACCGCTACAGGGCAAGTGGGAAGAGCCGGGAAAAGCGCCAGAATTGGCGCCTCTAATAGAATTGCCTTTTCTTGGCAGCTGTGGGCTGCTATTTTTAGGCTGGGGGGGCAATATCTATGGCCCCTTACCAGCCTGAGAATAGTAGCCCCCAGCTGTCTGCTTTAGCAAGGCTGGTTGTCAAAAATGAGGGGGACCCCACGCCTTTTTTTTTTAAATTATTTATTTAAATAGAATTTTTAAAAAAAACAGTGTGGGGACCACTCTATTCTTGATAATCAGCCTTGTTGAAGCTGACAGCTGAGGGTTGCAGCCCCCAGCTGTGAGTTTTGCCTGGCTGGTTATCAAAAAATACAGGGGAATCCACGCCAGGTTTTTTTAATTATTTACTGCGCAGGAGCAGCTGATGAATACAGCCGCTCCTGCTCTCGCTGTTATTAGCGGCAGCAGGTGTCGGATGATGGGAGCTGAAGTCCCATCAGTTGACACCAGTGACCGGAGGTAAACTTTATACTTCCAATCACAGCTGTTCGTTCACTCTGTCTTTTGACAGCGTGGGATCCGCGGCTCTCTGACCGTCTGGGATGATTTCACCGCCGATCAGAAGCGGTGTTTACCACACTGTCATGCACATGACAGCGCAACAAACACCTGGTGAAGTCCATGTTCGGTGTCCGTGCCCAAACAGTAGGTGTTCGGTACGGAAGCTGAACTATACTGTTCTTTGCCCATCTCTAATCATGACTTCTACTTTTACTGGAGCCTTGGCTCACTAATTTTCCAGCAGAGTGTGATGAATCCTGTTGACTTGTCGCCGGTCCATCAGGTTTCCATTAGTTTTATGGGGTAGAGTACTGTATCGTGCTGTGCTATTCTGGCTGCCGGGAAAAGTTTCTTTTTCCCAAATCGTTAAATATTGTAGTCGAGAAATGATGGCTGTCTTATTCTTTGTATTATCTGATATTGCGCCCACAAAGTGGCACATAGAGAGGAGTAACTGGAGCCTCCCAATTGTTCAGTGTTTATTAAAGGTCACATTTCAGAAGCAATTATTCATTACTGGAAGTCCTCCCATTGACATCTGGTCTTGTGGAGAGAATTACATGGGGATCTGTGACTAATAAACCTCACCGAAAGTGTAACAAAAGATGATTTCCACAGTTTCATTTCCATTTTTCAGCCCTGGAAAATGACCAGACTAATGCTCCCAGAGAACAAAGTTTGCCCAGGTTGTTGTACAATTTAGTTGTCTTTTTTGAGAGCTGTGGGGTTTTTTTTAGCCATTTTTTGTTTGAACCATATGTTCTAAAGTAAACCATTTGGAAAGTAAAATATGACAAAAGTGGGGAAGGTCAAGATTATGGGACAGGAAAGGTTTAAATTGGCCATGTGTCACTTTGGATTGGCTACAGTGAAGCTTGTTACCTACATTAGATAAGTCTCTATCAAGGTGGCCGACTATTCCCTCACAGCAGATGTCATGGGAAGGAACGATTGGACATGTTGGATTTTAACATACCCGGTCCTTTAGACCAGGGTTCCCCAACTTCAGTCCTCAAGGCGCACCAACAGGTCATGTTTTCAGGATTTCATTTGTATTGCACAGGTGATGCAATTATCGTCTGGGCAATACTAAGGAAATCCTGAAAACAAGACCTGTTGGTGGGCCTTGAGGACTGGAGTTGGGGAACCCTGCTTTAGACCTAATAGAAATAAGCTGCTGGAGGTTTCTGGCAGCAGCTTTTCCTCCTCCACAATCAGCTGGGTATGTATGTGTATGGTGAAGTCACGAGCAGTAGCTGTCATCAATTGGCATTCAACTGTCCGTTTCATGATCTGCACAAAAAGAGGCCTGGATTATGCATATTTGCATAAAAAAGCTAGTTCTGTGCAGTTTTGGAACGACCTGGGGGGCAGAAAAGATCTTGTTCACATTCAATTAAATTAATCTGAACTTATACTGACCTTGAATGAGCGCATTCAGAGCTTTCCTATCTCCCTGGTCCTTCCTTTATGGGCCTTGTATCAGGTCTGCCTTGATCTCAAGATTGGGGTCCAGACAGCCAGTTTTTCACCTGACTTATGCAATCTATAACTGAAGCTTTAGAACAATGTCTGATATCTGTAGCACAGGGGCGTAATTAACAATGGGGTCTTGGTTGCCCCAAAGGGTTCCTTTAGCCCATATGAGAACATCAGCAATACTATTACAGAGCCAAATATAGTTGGATGCCCTGTTGGAGAATTTTGCACCAATTTTCAAGTTACGCCACTGTCTGGAGAGGACAAACAATGTAAATTGATTAGCTAGTTGCGTCTTCAGTGTGCATTTATAGTCCGTTCTCCCATCATTTTCCAAATTTCAGCATTTTGTCTTAGTTATGCAGTCGACTAGGTTTGGGCTTTGCATTTATGGTGCGTACCAGAAAAAAAATCTCTTTTTGCAATTTAATCTGAATGCATGTACAGCTTTTATATGATCATCTTGGCTTATGAGTGCAGCTGTAGTCGAGTAGTACTGTAAGTAACCATTTACAGGTAATGTAGCACTACGTTATAATACATTATCTGCATTCAGGCACCATAGGGTATGTTCCCACGGTCAGTAAACACTGCAGGTTGGACGCTCTGTACATGCACAGCATCAAACCCGCAGTGTCCAGATGTTACACCATAGTGGATGAGATTTCAAGAAATCCCATGTCCACTATGCTTGCACATACAAAAAAAAGGCTGCACTCTATCATACTAAAGCATGACAACATGGAATACATGAAATTTAGAATAGCAATATGGCTTTGGAATATAAGGAAAAATTTGAGACGCTTAGTATAAACATTTGGCCAAACATTTTAAAGCCCACCAACCATCGTCAAGGTGGTCTCAATACTGGTGAGTCCCTGACCTAATGTGAACATACCTCTATTAGGCTGATATCTGAATTTCTGGGTGAATATGCACCTCTGTCAGCAATGCCTGCATTTATGGGTAAAGTAGGGACCTGGTGTAATTAAAATCACCACCTGGTGGGGGCGGAGTGCTCGGTCAGCAAGCTAACATTCAATAGACAAAAAAACCTGACTGGCACATCCAGACTAATGTGAACTAGGTGCAAACCAAAATGTTTGGCCAAATGTTTATACTAAGCGTCTCAAATTTTTCCTTATATTCCAAAGCCATATTGCTATTCTAAATTTCATGTATTCCATATTGTCATGCTTTAGTATGCTTGAGTTCAGCCTTTTTTTGTATGTTTTACATGGGGGTAGCTTCCCTTGGTTTGCACCTAGTTCACATTAATCTGGATGTGCCAGTCAGGTTTTTTTGCCCACTATGCTTGCACAGACGCCTCCGGCTTCCATGTGGAGATGCACATGCGGCGCGTCTTTCCAGACTGCAGCATGTCAATTTATGTAGCGGAGACTGTCTACACTGCGTAAATTACCCATTCACTATCATTATGTGGTAAAACCGCATTATCTTTCTATTCACATAAGTATTAAGTGCGGGAACGCAGCTCACTACGCATGGGTACTAATTTAAATAAACGTGTACCTTGTTTCAGCCGGAAGTTTGCGTACACTGCAGTTCTCGCGATGAGCTGAGCTGATCGTGACAACTGCCTTGCACGTGACCACCGGAGACGGGGTTTATCTCCGGTCACTAGCCAAGTTCTCACGATCAGCTGACTGCGAGAACTGTAGCGCACGTGACGCCGGGGACCAAGTTATCTCCAGTCATCAGCGGTCATCAGCTTAAAGCTTCACTGTGTTCTGGATGTCAGGCTGAGTGGTGACATAATGCCACCGTTCAGCCAAAGGCATCCAGATGTAGCAGAGCTGGGACAAGTATGTATATCTTCTCGGCGGAAAGGTAAGGATATTGTTGCTTTTTTATTTTAATTCTCTTACAGGATAACGAGGGCGTTGGTGGAATAGGCGATGCAGTAAGTATGGTTTAATTAAGAGCTATTAAAGGAATCTGCGTCATTATTTCAATTCAAGGACTTTATTCTGGCTGTGTCTTTATTTACCATGTAACTATAGGATTAGTAATGGTTCGGTGTCTTATAGACGCTTCTCCGTTACTAAGCCGTGGGCTTGATGTCACCTGACAATACAATGGGGACATCAACCCCACAAATATTACCCCACTTGCCACCGCTACAGGGCAAGTGGGAAGAGCCGGGTAAATTGGCGTATCTTTGGATGTGCCAATTGTGGGGCGGCTGCAGGCTGCTATTTTTAGGCTGGTGAGGGCCAAAATCCATGGGCCTTGCCATCCTGAGAATACCAGGCCGCAGCTGTCTGCTTTTCCCTTGGCTGGTTAACAAAAATAAGTTTTTTTTTATATGTTTCTCATGAAGAACATCACACCAATTCAAGTCTCCAGTATAATGATAATATAGTGTGAATAAACATCAATGGATGAATTAGGAACAATCGCAAAGACCTAGTGCAAACAACAACAAAAAACGCTATCAAAAATTCCAAAGAAATTGTATAAGTATGCAAAAAGTTATTTTATTAAATAAATAGGTACAAGGAGAGGAAGAGTTTCACCTAATAGCACATGTAGAAGTAGGGCGCTCACATAGATCAGGTACAGTATATTAGAATGGCAATGAGAATGTGTGGTAGTACACAAAGTTTACAATAATATTGCACATTACCCATATAGCCTACAGAATCAAGGGAAAGGCTCATACCGCCGAAACGCGCGTCGGGGAGGACGCTCCTGGATTTCCCCTGATCCTCAAATTGGTAATAGTATTATTCATGCAAACCCTAAAAGGATATATTTGATGCAGGGGGTTTAATATTGATTCTGTAGGCTATATGGGTAATGTGCAATATTATTAGTAAACTTTGTGTACTACCACAAATTTCTTTGGAATTTTTGATTGTGTTTCTTGTTGTTTGTTATAGCTGTTTTTTTTTGGAGGGGATCCCGCTATTTTTGCTAACCATCCAAGGTAAGCAGACTGCTGCAGCCTGGTATTATCAGACTGGTAAGGTTCATGGATAATGGATCCTTACCACCCTGAAATAACAGTCCCAGTGATCTGCTTTAGTCTGGCTGGTTAACAAATATAGGGGAACCCCACGATATATATATATAATATTTAATTTTTTTTTTTAATTATATATTAAAAATGAGTGGACCTGTCTCTGTGCTTTCCTCCACTTCCTGTGTCATGTACTTCTGGCTGTGTCACAAGATTCACCATTATTTAAAATTAGTATACATGTGTAGTAAGCTGCGTTCCCGCACTTAATATGCATGTGACTAGGAAGATAATGCGATTTTACCGCATCTAAGGCTGCCGTCTCACATAGCGACACACCAGCGATCCCGACAACGATCAATGGTGTGTCGCTACATGATCGCTGCTGAGCTGCCAAACAGGCAGCGATCAGGACAGCGACACTGCGGGTAACGCGCCTAGTTACCCGCAGTGTACGTTGGATACCAGCGCACTGATGCAGGGAGCTGGTATCCAAGGTACACGTCGGGTTTCCAGGCACAGCCCCGCGCCTGGAAACCCGATGTTTACCTTGGTTACCAGTGATCGCTGGTCTCCTGCCTGTCACACGCAGCGGTGCGTGCTGGCCAGCGGGAGACCAGTGATCAAAAAAATGTCCTGACATTTCTGACACGACCAGCGATTCACAGCAGGGGCCTGATCGCTGGTACATGTCAGACATAGCGAGATCGCTGTTTAGCAGCGATCTCGCTAGCGATCTCCCTATGTGAGACGGGCCCTTAATGAAAGTCTATGACTAATTTACGCAGCGGAGACTGAGCGTCTCCACTACATAAATTGACATGCTGCAGTCTGTAAAGATGCGCCGCATGTCCGTCTCTGCGGGTGAGCCATGGGCATCGGTGCACACATAGTGGGCATGGGATTTCACTATGCCATAACAGATGTACGCAGCGTCCAACCTGCAACGTTTACTGACCGTGTGCACATACCCCAATATATCTGCAAACAGGAAATCATTTTTTTTTTCTTCCCAGAAGCCAACTTTCAATTAGCTTTATTTCAAGTGACAAAAAAAAACCGCATCAAAAACGCAGGTGACCTGCCAGTGAACTCAGATGCAGATTTCACCTGTGTCAAATCCTGAGTCAATCCTGACCGTGTGCACATACCCTTAGACTTTTAATCTGCGGAGCCATGTCTATGCATATTTCTTTCCAGCACATGTATGCTCTGCTGCTAGGCTGACATTACGGTATCACCAGTGACAATGTAATCGCTGTGTACATTAAATTGGAAGAAATCCAACTTTGTGCCATTAGGACAGTTGAGTGTTTGTCTCTGTTCCTCCCCCGGCCGAGTGCGCCAACCACCCGAGAGGTCAGGGACTGCTGCAGTGATCTTGGCTCTATTCGAGCGGAAAAACAATAATACTTTGAGAAGTTGTCTGTCCCCATATCTGATGAAACTAAACTAATATCGATTTCAAAACTTGTCAAAATTAAATCTTTTATATTTTAGATATGCGAGGCAAAAAATATTATGTATATTATTACATATTGCACCCCAACACATTTACTCTGCAGAGTTCACTGGTGCAGACAATTTATTTAGAGGACTTGTCATTTATCATAAATGTCTTTTTTGTTTTAACCTGGCATAAAAGATGCTGGTCTCCAGAATCTGGTTGTGTGTTTCTTCTGTTCCTGCGCCTCTACTTTCCTGAGATATGGCCTCGTTTTCCCTGTATGTAAATCTAGTCTTTTTAGCAAAGTGGGTGTGGTTCTTAACTGGTCTCTGTGGGAGTCTTGTTGAGGACCTCACCCAGTTTGTCAAAGTGACTAGATTTATATACAAGAAAGAGGGGGCCATATTGCTGGAACAGAAAGGCACAGAGACAAAAGAGAAAATGATGCATAAGTTTCCTTACTCTTTAAGTAGATGTTAACGTACCTTTGTTGGACATTTCCAGGATTGATGGTCACATACTGTATTCAGGATTGGTCACTTATGCATTAGTTCAAATAACTTTATAATTTAGTTTTTCTTTCATAATAATTGTTTCTTTGCTTTTGTTTTCTAGGTCTTTTTCTTATACTTGGCCTTATCTTATACCCTGCTGGATGGGGATCTCAGAAAGTGACCGATTACTGTGGACATTATGCTTCTGCATACAAACTTGGGGAGTGTTCTTTGGGGTGGGCTTTCTACACGGCCATCGGAGGCACCATCCTTACCTTTATCTGCGCAGTCTTCTCAGCACAGGCCGAAATTGCCACCTCTAGTGACAAGGTTCAAGAAGAAATAGAAGAGGGGAAGAACCTCATATGCTTGCTTTAATAAGCAGAGACTTAATGGCCATCAAACACTTTAGAGACTTCATAAAGGGATCACCATGTTTACACGGCCTCCTCTCTGCACGATTGCACGATACCTGTTCGCATATTCTCATGCTCCGACATCTTCCTCTTTTTTCATCCTGTGGACGACCAGGTCCTAAACCAGGAGATGAGACCGGAGATGTGATTGTAGTGCTCCGCACGTGGAAATGAAGTGCAAAGATTTGTGTATATTGCAAATGTTCTGATCCTTCAGTTTTCTGAAAGTCACTTTAAAACTGTATCTTCTCCTTTTACATATTGGAAAGCTAACCGTGTATTTTTATTTTTTTTTAACATAGTAGGGTTTTTTTTTTTCTAATTTCCAGTTTTTCTAATTTGAAGCCACTGCTTGTTGTATTGTGTGCCACTAATCTTGGTGATTGTAAACTGGAACATTGTTCTTTTCTCGTGTGGTTCTTATGTGGTGCAAACGAATGTTTAGATACATATAGGATTAATATTTTTAGGTATGGAAAGAACCACTGCATTAATAATACTTTAATTACAGACATTTTAAATGACTTTTAAAGGGGTCTTGGGGTAATGACCATATCCTAAGGATATTATCCTCTAGACCCAGCAGACGAGTCATTGTGGCGGCTGCAACACTTCAGTCTATATTACTAAATCAGTTGGTGCATTTTAAGCTATTGCTAGAAGCTCATCTGGTCTAAAGGGTATGCCACACTAAACAATATCGCTAACGGGATCGCTAAAAAACGTCACTATTTAGCGATCCTGTTAGCGATGTTGTTCAGTGCGGCAGCTGCCAGCGACGAGCTTCCTGCTGTGATCTCGCTCGTCGCTGGAATCGTTCCGGACCCTATTTCATCGCTGGCGCTCCCGCTGGGTAAGTATCTAATCGCTGTGTGGCACCTTTTCTTAGCGATTTAGCGGTACTTTTGTACCGCTAAAGTCGTTAAGAAGATCGCTAACGGCGATAGCGTCGTTAACTATATCGCTAAATGTGACCGCATTTAGCGATATAGAAACAATCCCGCTAGCGATCGCATTAGTATGCGTCGTTATTGTGATCGCTAGCGGGATTGTTTAGTGTGGCAGTACCTTTAGGAGGCTGAATTTTCTGTTCCCCTAGGTTGTCCTGGCCTTGATCTTTACAGCGTGCCCTTGTTATCAAGTATTAGGCCCTGTTCTTATCTACGTTCAAAGCTTTCATTGAAGGTGCCATAATTTTAACTGCAAACAGAATGTGGAGGACTTGGCTAGAAAGCAGACCAACCCCCATGAATATCAATAGGGTCAGCTCGGTCACAGTGCCAAGGCCATAGCCAGTATCTAGGGTACATATCGGGTAACTAGGTGCCGCGCGGTGCTTAGTTACCAGATGTGTACATTGGATACCAGCATGCTCGCTGGTCCTGATCGCTGGTGAGTCTGCCTATGTGACAGCTCACCAGCGATCAGCTAACGATGTCCCAGCGATCCCATCCACGTCGTATCATTGGTGGGATTGCTGGGACATTGAAGAGTGTGACGGGGCCCTTAGTGAATTAGCAACAATGAGCTGCAGGGACCTCACACAGGTTCTGGTCTGTAGCTTCAGCCATAAATAAAATCACTTAGACTCCAATGAATGAACGAACATTAAGCTATAAAATCAGCACAACGTTGACCCATGCCAATAGCAAGGGACGGATTCCCAACTATGATTGTTTATAGTTATGTGGTTCATTCGCATGGGGTCCTAAAAGCACACTTCATATGTCAATTGTGTTAGCAGGGACCAAATATGTGGTGCTTTATATCTCCTATAACTGCCCATAATTTATACCACAGTTTGTGGAATAGGTGGGTCCCCACCTTTAGTATAAGTTTGGTGACTATAAGAATTGAGGTTGTGGTGCCTGTCTTAGTGTATCAGAGTAGTAAACCATTACTTATCATGATTTAGGCCAGGGTCACACTTGTGAGCGTGATGTGAGAAACTCGCGCATCAATACCCGGCATTGCCGCCGGCACTCAGACTGGAGTGTGCAGCTGCATAGAAATACATGCAGCCGCACACTCCGGTCCCAGGTTTCTAGTATTTAGGGCAGTGATTTCCAACCATTTAAGCAGGACTGAACCCTCACACATTTTCACACAAAAGTAACCTAGTCTGTCTTGCCCTCATCGCCGTAAATATATATCGTGTAAGCTTTTTGATAGCTTTCCATGATGTATATGTTAAATAGCCTGTGGGTAACTAATAACGGCATCTTACTAGTATCCTGAAAAGCTCATGATATACACAAAAGTATTGGACTCCTCCTCATTAGATCTGCAGTTGCTTTTATGACCTCCCATAATCCATAGACATTAATATGGAGTAGGCCCTCTTTGCTGCTTTAACAGTTCCAACTTTTCTCTGAAGACTTGTACGAGATTTTGGAGGCGTCTTGTGGGAATATTTGCCCATTCTTCCAAAAGAACATTTGTGAGGTCAGACACTGATGTTGGATGAGACGGCCGGGATCACAATCTCTGTTCTAGTTCATCCCAGAGGTGTTGGATGGGGTTGAGGTCCGGGCTCTGAGCGACCGGCCATGTTCTTCCACACTGAGCTCCCACAACCATGTCTTTATGGATCTTGCTTTGGGCATTGGTTACAATCTTGATGAACAGAAAGGGGTCTTCCCCACACTGTTCCCACAAAGTTGGACTCCTCTATTGGCCACAATGTCTTCTATCCCGAAACATTAAGATTTCCCTTCATTGGAACGACAAAAATGCGACCTTGATGGTATATCAGACGTGATGTCGCCGACCTCACTTTTATATGCATATGCATAAGTTTTATCTACTCTCTGGGAAGAACGTTAACAATAAACCTAATAATAAAATAAATCCTATACAAACTAACCTGTCCATTATAGGGAGAGGAAAATTATGGGTTACAAAATTTACATTCTAATCTGTTATGTGCCAAATCTAGTAAATGTTTACTGGGATGTTTTGTGACCTTCAGTTATCATTATGATATGGTATTGCTAAAGACTAAAGCACAACTAAGACTTGATGTACATGTCTGCATCACACGTCATTCAATGGAAGCTGCCCCCTCTGGTTTGTGTCTGATTCATACAAAGTCTGATCGATAAAAGCTATGGTATATGGCAGTGCTATAGTATATAGCGGTGTGATGGTACAGCCCAATACAGTTGTAATATGGCAATGTACATGTGTTTATGGGTCCATTTATGTAATGTTTATAGAGCCCCAGTGTTCATCTTCCCTTACCTCAAATGTCTTCATTGCATCATAAACCACGACCATCGAGTCTTACCACCTCTGATGTATTTTTCTTGTAAGTCATCTCCAGATCAAACTAATCCCCCATTTAATAGAGAGCGATGCCGTGAAACAGAATGAAGCCTTGTCCTTGTATTGTGAAACCGTTTATCAGGATGTCTGTGGTCTGGCGAATCTGTGTACACAAGCCATGTATTGTCTCGTGCCAGAAGATTTCTTGCTCTAACTAATCTGTAGCATATTTAAAAAGGAAAAAAAAAATTAAAAGGTTTAGGTTTGTGTGAGAATGTGCAATACAATATGAAATGGTCGTATTTTCATGAAGTGATCGGCTTCAGTGTTCACCTGTGGTCTAGACACAGTGAGGCCTCCATGTTTACTGTGAGGTAATGGTAATACCTGGCTTATACTATACTCTTATGAAGAGGGGGCAGCCCACTCTTGTGCCACCTCTACTACGCCTCTGCCACAGGTTCTCTAACATTCTTAAAGGGGTTCTCCATGGAGAAAATACATTTTATCACTATACAATTAAAATGGCCTCCATCTTGTTACGCTGACAGAGACCTGTTCGAGAATGTTAGTAGGGCCGGTGCCAATGAGTGTGTGCAGTAGGAATCACCACTGCTGTGACCTGGAGACGAGCCACATAACGTACGGTCATCTCTAGGTTACAGCAGCAGATCCTCCTACTGCACATCTCCTGTCCTGATGACCTTGTAGGACAGATTTATGTCAGTATTACAACATGGTGGCCATTTTAAAGGGGATATCTGGGACTTAGTGCATAGGCACATTTTTAGTTTTTCAGAAACAATTGCTACCTACCTACCTGTTGTGCCGGCGTCGTTCTTTGCTGGCACTAAATGGTGATAGACCACTAATGCTGGCGATTCAGCTGCCACTGCCTCGACAGAGAGGCGGCTTCTATTCCACCCTGCTATGTTGACAGGTCGTGACTGCCAACGTCATGCAGATTGACAGTCTGCTCCCCAAATAGGCAGCGAGAACCCGGCTGTCAGAATCACGTCACAAGTCCCGCCCTGGCAATAAAGCGGAGATAGAAAAAAGCCACCGTTCTGTCGACTCAATGTCAGCAGAGGCAGCTGAATCGCCAGCAAGAGCCGGTTTGTGACCACTACATGCCAGGGAAGAACGGCGGTAGGCACAAAAGGCCGGTAGGTAGCAACTAGCTGCCTGTTAGTGATTAGGCACATTTTTTTTTTTTCACAAAGTCTCGGATATGGTATTTAGTTCTATTTTATTTTTTCTTCTCTTTCTTGATTTCTTTTTTTCATGACTTTCTCATTCCTTCTCATTCTTTCTGTCTTTTCTTTCCTAGAAACCCATTTAAGAAGCTCAATACAAACTTTTTTTTTTTTTAAATAACCTGTAACATTTTATTAAATGCCACAACCAAAATGTTATGATTTTGATACTGTGAGTTTGGGGTCCTTGGAAATAAGCAAATGAGACTCTTACAATTAAAAATAATAAAAAAATTGTCAAATAAAATCAGTGTTGATTGCATTTGTATGTGGTGGGCTCCATTATCTGTTTTTAGATAAGATAGTGTGCATCTGTTTTAAATTACTCTTAAGGCCCCGTCACACATAACGAGATCGCTAGCGAGATCGTTGATACGTCACGGGTTTTGTGACGCAATAACAATTTCGCTAGCGATCTCATTACGTCAGACAGGTAGCAACGATCAGGCCCCTGCTGTGAGATAGCTGATCGTTACAAAGCTTCCTGGACCATTCCTGGGTCGTTGCGCTCCCGCTGGGCAGTGTGCATCGCTGTATTTGACACCTAACCAATGACCTCGTTAGCGATTCAGAACTGAAACACATAGGCGTGCATAAATTGGACTTTTCTGCGCCCCTCGTCCCGATTGGTGGTGGCTACAGCGTTCTCATTTCCCGCCGTGCATAAAGAAAGCAACAGAATAGCGATTCCATCCTTTGTTTCTGACCTCGTGCTGGATTGCAGCTCTTAGGGCTCATACCCATTTTGCGGAAAAAAAAACGGTCCGTTTTCTGGATGGTCCGATTATGTGCAATTGTCATGCAATTTTTTAGAGCACCATCTACTTGCATTAGCTATTATCATGCCAAAATCGCAGCATGTTGCGATTTTTTTCTTACACTGATTTTGGCTGATAAAAAAATCGCAAATGAGATGTCACCTATTGAATAACATTGGTCCGATTTCAATCCAATTATTTTATTTCGAGTATGAGCCCTTAGCAGAATTCTCCGGGTTGTGTGGAGTCACAGCCGAAGAACACTACAATCCACAAACCAGAACGCTTGTCAGGAACAAAGCCCAGATGAATGGATACAGAGTCATAGCCGAAGAACGCTGCTACGATCCGAACTAGAACGCAAACAGGAACAAAGGGACGGAACTGCTACAACGTGGTTTTATTTTAAACCTGCCGCCCAATCAGAACGCAGTAGCGTCCACCAATCGGAGATGATTGGTGACACAGTACAGCCCCTATCAAGGTGTGGATCGTTGAAATAGCTGCTGTGTGAAAGCGTCCCAACGAGATCGTTAGTTAGATCGCTGGGGCGGCCGAAATCTTTGGGAAGTTCTGCATGTTTGACAGCTCCCCAACGATCACGATACGGCTCTCCAGCGATCTCAAAACCGTGACGTAATAACGATCTCGCTAGCGATCTCGTTATGTGTGACGGGGCCTTTAGTGGAGCGTTCATATGTCTTCAATAGAAAGTGGAAAGTCTGCAGTGAGATTTTCTCACCAAAGAACACGTGGGACACTTATTTGCTCATACATATTCTGTCGTGGCGATTTTGGAGATCCTCACACACATTACATGGTAGGTCGGTCTTTCAAAAATTGGCAGGCTCGATGGACTATAATCAAATGGTAGCTTTAAGGCTAAGTTCACACGTTGCTGAATTGCCGCGGAAATTTCCGCGGCAATCCCGCACTTCTCTGCCGCGGGAAATACGCATTTTTTTGGTATGCGTATTCCCGCCAGAAACTAGCGTTTTGCAAGTGTAATTAGCTTGCAGAATGCTAGCGTTTTCCTAGCGATCTGTAGCATCGCTTGGAAAACTGATTGACAGGTTGGTCACACGAGTCAAACATAGTGTTTGACAAGTGTGACCAACTTTTTACTATTGATGCCGCCTATGCCGCATCAATAGTAAAAAGATCTAATGTAAAAATAATAAATAATGATATTCTCACCTTCCAGCGGCCCCCGCAGCTTTCCCGCCTCCCAGCGACGCTCCCGGCCAATCCCGTTCCCAAGGATGCATTGCGACAGACCCAGATGACGTAGCATCACGCGAGACCGCTATGTCATCTGGGGTGATTCTCGCACTGCATTACTGGGAACGGGAGCGTCGCTGAGAGGCGGGAAAGCTGCGGGGGCCGCCGGAAGGTGAGAATATCATTTTTTATTTTAATTATTGTTTTACCAGGGATATGGTACCCAGGGCCTGGAGGAGAGTCTCCTCTCCTCCGGACCCTGGGTACCATCCGCACATGAACCGCTTACATTCCGCATAGCCACATGCAGAAAGTAAGCGGTTCAATTCATTCCTATGGCGGTGATTCCGCCGAGATTACGCAAAATTAATGAACATGTTGCTATTTTTTCCGCAAAGCGTTTTTTTCGCGGAAAAAAACGCTGCATGTGCACAAAAATTGCGGAATCCATTTAAATGAATAGGATGCTTAATGCTTGCTTTTTTTTCGCGTTTTTGCCGCGGAAAAAAACGCGAAAATTCCTGCCGTGTGCACTTAGCCTAAAGGGGTTGTCCGGTCTTAAGTTACAAGTTACTGTATGTGACTGCAGACTTGTGAATCCTCACATCGGGAGCCCTGTGCGCTGTGAGGATTCTCTGTGGCGGGAGCAGGCAGTCATGTGACCGCAAGTATGTGATACGCATCCTCCCGGCTACATTCCGACTAGTCTGTTTCTGACCTCGCTCATCTAGTCAGAATGTGGCCGGGAGGATGCATGTTTCATACTTGTGGTCACATGACCACCTGCTCCCGGCACCGATAATCCTCACAGTGCGCAGGGCTCCCGATGTGAGGATTCACAGGACAACTAGTTACATGAACATATTTTTGGTAGCGATATGGAGAGATCCTGAAGCCTGAGCTGTATTTAACAGCATATTCATGTATACTTTTCAATACAACTAAATACCAGAAAAAAAAAGTAAATGATGGAAAAGATTTATCTTTGTAATAATAAAAAGTAATAGCAGTCTATCCGCTATATGGACAAACAGTTGTTCTTTTCTGGCCATACATTTGGCAGGGCCATTTCAAGCTAATGTAAACCTCGAATGTGGTGGATTGTCAAGACAAATTTCAATTTCTTTTTAATTTAATTTGTTTAATTTAACATTAAATACATTATGTAATAATAAATGTTACACATGTCAAATGTCACAAGCCTAAAAATCTGACTTCCTACAGTCTCCAATCCTGATGATCATTCACTCTAATGGAGAAGGAAAAACAAACTTTTCCCCTAATGTTCTGTGAGTTTGTGGTTAACTAGTCCGCCTCAAATTCTTTCCCCAGGCGCTCACCGCTGTGGCTTTAAACTGAGAAATTAATTTTACAGCTCGAGCATTGAGAATGGAAAGTGTGATGATTTCTTTTCTAGACGCTTCCTCCGCTTCCTCAAACTCAATGTGGACAAATCTGAACTCATAATCTTTCCCCCATCCCACAGATCTTCCTTACCTGACCTATCTACCACAATTAACGACATCACGCTTTCCCCCGTACCAGAAGTCCGCTGCCTCGGAGTAACCCTTGACTCTGCCCTGTCCTTCAAACCGCACATCCAAGCTCTTTCTACCTCCTGTCGCCTTCAGCTCAAAAATATTTCAAGAATCCGTCCTTTCCTCAACCCTCAATCTACTAAAATGATTGTGCACGCCCTCATCATCTACCGCCTCGACTACTGCAACACCCTTTTCTCTGGCCTCCCTGCTAACACCCTCGCACCTCTCCAGTCCATCCTTAACTCTGCTGCACGACTAATTCACCTCTCTCCTCGCTACTCCTCCGCTTCTCCCCTCTGCAAATCTCTTCACTGGCTCCCATTCCCTCAGCGTATCCAGTTCAAATTACTAATACTGACCTACAAGGCCATCTATAATCTGTCTCCTCCATATATCTCTGAACTAATCTCCCGATATCTTCCCTCACGTAATCTCCGATCCTCCCAAGACATCCTTCTCTCCTCCACACTTATTCGCTCCTCACCCAACCGCCTCCAAGACTTCTCCCGAATATCCCCCATCCTCTGGAATTCTTTGCCCCAACACATCCGACTATCAAACTCATTCAGATCCTTCAGACGGAACCTGAAAACCCATCTCTTCAGGAAAGCTTACAGCCTGCAATGACCCTGCTACCTCCTCACCACTACCGGAGATATCGCCTCAACCAACACCGGAACTGCTGCGACCCCTTAACCTGCTGTCTCCTGCCCCACAATCCTGTAGAATGTAAGCCCGAAAGGGCAGGGTCCTCTCCCCTCTGTATCAGTCTGTCATTGTTAGTTTGTTTACTGTAAGTGATACCTGTAATTTGTATGTAACCCCTTCTCATGTACAGCACCATGGAATCAATGGTGCTATAGAAATAAATAATAATAATAATAGACGAGGAGATCTTCTGCTAGTAGCGTAGCCGGACCATACGCCTAAATGTCTGATAGGTGCCGTCTGCGTTTCATTTTATGGCAAATATTTGATTCTAGAAGTAAATAATAGCGGAGCTGCTCATCGCTCAAGTCCAGTTTTCGTAGAATTGAAGAGTAACCAGATAGAGTTTCCCTTTGGGGTGAAGGTCTATGAGCAGTGCCCGTCATCCATATTCAATGTGGCAGTGATTTATAACAGACGGTGATCCTAGCTCTGCAGATATTAATACTTTCCTCCAGTTTTCCAAGTGGTAAAGTAGAGAAATACAAATCTTAGATTTCTGTTTCCTGTGGGGCTCCGGTGCCTCGGAGTAGTGGAGGTCTTTGTGCATCTCGTTGAGGGTGGTGGGACAAGAATAGTGCAGCTGAGCAATGGGCTGTAAAGAAAGTTCCCGGCTGGAATGTGGAAATTGGGAGGTCAAATGTATCTGTTTAATCCTCCAGGAAACTAATCAATCTGCCATGTTATAGCATTTCTCATGTTGTTCATACATGCAATAGGAACAGTGCGGCCTGTCAGATAGTTAATGTGATACGTGGTTTACTAGAAATCCATATTATGGTATAAGGATCACATGGCTCGGTGGTTAAGATGTTATGTCTGCTGCGTTATTATCGGCACAGCTGGTGCAAATAGCAAATGACATTGGATTTCAGCAACACTAGAGTTCATGTCTCATGTGCAAAAGTGGTTGTCACTTATCAAGTCCATACAGCCTTTGACCTAACAAATCAAGACTAGGGTTGAGCGGACACATCGAAGTTCGGGTTCTGGTACCCGACCCTAACTTTTGTCAAAAGTTTGATTCAGGTACCAGAACTGCACCCAAACATTAACCAGAACCCCATTCAAAATAATGTAGTTTGGCTTTTAGCACTGGACACAAACTGTCCAGTATGCCCCCTCTGAATGGAAATTGCTATTGCATTACCCCCTTTTATAAGGACAGTAGACTTGCATATCCAGCTGTGTCTTAGGCTGGTTTCCCACTTGCGTCTGACTGACCTGCGTCGGTCAGCGCACAGCTGCCGCTAAGCTCCGCCCCCGGCCGCGCCTCCTCCCGATCCCTCAGCCTATGGGCGCATGACGCTGCATGCGACCTGCGTAGCCTATCTTTAGCATTGGGTACGCAGGTCGTTCGCAGCTATGCGTTTGCCGCCGCTTGCGTCCTTTTGACGGTGCGCCGATTTGCGCCCAACGCAACGTGGTGAAAATTGGTGCGGTCGGCGCACCGTCAAAAGGACGCAAGCGGCGGCAAACCCATAGCTGCGCACGACCTGCGTACCCAATGCTAAAGATAGGGTACGCAGGTCACATGTAGTGTCATGCGCCCATAGGCGGAGCAGCCTGGAGGAGGCGCGCCGGGGCGGAGTTTAGCGGCGGCCGTGCGCTGACTGACGCAGGTCGGTCAGACGCAGATGTGAAAATAGCCTTACAGATTGCAGTGCAAGTAAGTGAACGGCGCTCCAACCCTTCGTAATAAATATTAGTCAAATCTGTGCAATCACCTCTACTTCCACATATTAAAGCATCTATACTGTGTTATGTATATGTTAACCCCTTTCTAACAGAGTTTTTTCCTCCTGTTTCCTCTTCAAAGCACCACATATTGGAAGCAGCAATCCTAAAACGTTAACGTCGACCCTTCAATGAGCCTTGCCATATGATTTAGTATAAAAGCCAAACCAGAATCTCAGTTTGCAGACACATGTTTCAGGGTGCTGTCCCTCATCAGTGCAAAGTGTGCAATATGATTTGGCTAGGTGGGAGAGTCCGGACTGGGGTCTAAGGGTTAACTTTTCCTTGTGGAGAGTGACATGTCAAGCCTGCCATGTCAGAGTGAGGAGACTTCAAAGCCATTATTAAATATGCAAATTGTCTCTTCAGAGAGGAAGAGACTGGAACTCTAGCAAAGCTTGTTGAAGGGTCAATGTTGACCTTTAGGATCGCTGCTTCCAATAGGTGGCGCTAGAGTTCAAGTCCTCTTCCTCTCTAAAGAGAAAATTTGTATTGTTGAAGAGTACTGATGCTGGCAGCAAAAGGGTCAGCACATGCATCTTCCTGTGCTAGACCTGTGTATACATCGTATATATATCTATACTAGCTGAAGAGCCCGGCGCTGCCCGGGCATAGTACCTAACTACGGTTAGTTATAACAAATTGTAATGATTATATCTATATACAAGTATTCAGCTTTCTCCCCATTATGTAGATAGGGCCAAAATAGTTTGGCGATTTGGAACGTGCGGGGGTTAAAATTTCCATTCAACACATAGCCTATGATGCTCCTGGGGTTGAGATGTGCGGGCATGCAAAATTTCATGCCCGTAAGTACAACGGTGCAGATTCCTATCCCGGGCCAAAATTATTTGCCGATTTGGAATGCGCGGGTTAAAATTTCCATTCAAAACATAGCCTAGGACTCTTTCGGGGTCGAGACGTGCGGGCATGCAAAATTTCATGCCCGTAAGTGCGACGGTGCGGATTCCAATCCCGGACAAACATACCCACATACATACACACATACATACATTCAGCTTTATATATTAGATATATAAAGCTGAATGTATGTATGTGGGTATGTTTGTCCGGGATTGGAATCCGCACCGTCGCACTTATGGGCATGAAATTTTGCACGCCCGCACGTCTCGACCCCGAAAGAGTCCTAGGCTATGTTTTGAATCGAAATTTTAACCCCGCGCGTTCCAAATCGCCAAACAATTTTGGCCCTATCTACATAATGGGGAGAAAGCTGAATGCTTGTGTGTATGTCCGGCATAGGAATCTGCATTTACGGGCATGAAATTTTGCACGCCCGCACGTCTCGACCCCGGGAGCGTCATAGGCTAGGTTTTGAGTCGAAATTTTAACCCCGCGCATTCCAAATCGGCAAATAATTTTGGCCCTATCTACATAATGGGGAGAAAGCTGAATGCTTGTGTGTATGTCCGGCATAGGAATCTGCATTTACGGGCATGAAATTTTGCACACCCGCACGTCTCGACCCCGGGAGCGTCATAGGCTAGGTTTTTAGTCGAAATTTTAACCCCGCGCATTCCAAATCGGCAAATAATTTTGGCCCGGGATAGGAATCTGCACCGTTGTACTTACGGGCATGAAATTTTGCATGCCCGCACATCTCAACCCCAGGAGCATCATAGGCTATGTGTTGAATGGAAATTTTAACCCCCGCACGTTCCAAATCGCCAAACAATTTTGGCCCTATCTACATAATGGGGAGAAAGCTGAATGCTTGTGTGTATGTCCGGCATAGGAATCTGCATTTACGGGCATGAAATTTTGCACACCCGCACGTCTCGACCCCGGGAGCGTCATAGGCTAGGTTTTGAGTCGAAATTTTAACCCCGCGCATTCCAAATCGGCAAATAATTTTGGCCCGGGATAGGAATCTGCACCGTTGTACTTACGGGCATGAAATTTTGCATGCCCGCACATCTCAACCCCAGGAGCATCATAGGCTATGTGTTGAATGGAAATTTTAACCCCCGCACGTTCCAAATCGCCAAACTATTTTGGCCCTATCTACATAATGGGGAGAAAGCTGAATACTTGTATATAGATATAATCATTACAATTTGTTATAACTAACCGTAGTTAGGTACTATGCCCGGGCAGCGCCGGGCTCTTCAGCTAGTTAGATATATAAAATTGAATGTGTGTGTCTGTATCACCATCCAATCACCAGAGCTTTTTAAAAGAAGCTGAGCTGTGATTGGTTGCTATGAGCAACAGTTTTCTCACTCCATGACAACACCTCAGCAGACAGTGACTGGGTGGTTCTGACCCAGGGTCTCTTAAAGGGATCTCCGGTATGGAAGTCAGGGCAAATCCACTCAGCGCTTTGGTACTGACCCCAGGCCTCTCTTAAAGGGATCTCCGGTATCAAAGTTAGGGTAGATCCCTCAGTGCTCTGATTCTCACCCCAGGCTTCTATTAAAAGGATTATTGGTATGGAAGTCAGGGCAAATCCACTCAGTGCTCTGGTTCTGACCCCAGGCTGACGGGATGATGGGGGATATTAGGGGTAGTAGTCCAGTGGCTCTGGCTAACGAGATGATGTGGGATATTAGGGGTAGTAGTCCGCTGGCTCTGGCTGACGGGATGATGTGTGATATTAGGGGTAGTAGTCCGGTGGCTCTGGCTGACGGGATGATGTGGGATATTAGGGGTAGTAGTCCGCTGGCTCTGGCTAACGGGATGATGTGGGATATTAGTGGTAGTAGTCCGGTGGCTCTGGCTGACGGGATGATGTGGGATATTAGGGGTAGTAGTCCGGTAGCTCTGGCTGTTGGGATGATGTGTGATATTAGGGATAGTAGTCCGCTGGCTCTGGCTAACGGGATGATGTGGGATATTAGTGGTAGTAGTCCGGTGGCTCTGGCTGACAGGATGATGTGGGATATTAGGGGTAGTAGTCCGGTAGCTCTGGCTGATGGGATGATGTGTGATATTAGGGATAGTAGTCCGCTGGCTCTGGCTAACGGGATGATGTGGGATATTAGTGGTAGTAGTCCGGTAGCTCTGGCTGACGGGATGATGTGGGATATTAGGGGTAGTAGTCCCGTAGCTCTGGCTGACGGGATGATGTGGGATATTAGGGGTAGTAGTCCGGTGGCTCTGGCTGACGGGATGATGTGGGATATTCGGGGTAGTAGTCCAGTGGCTCTGGCTGACGGGATGATGTGGGATATTAGTAGTCCAGTGGCTCTGGCTGACAGGATGATGTTGGATAATAGGGGTAGTAGTCCAGTGGCTCTGGCTGACAGGATGATGTGGGATATTAGGGGTAGCAGCCCGGTGGCTCTGGCTGACGGGATGATGTGGAATATTAGGGGTAGTAGTCCGGTGGCTCTGGCTGATGGGATATTAGGGGTAGTAGTCCTGTGGCTCTGGCTGACGGGATGATGTGGGATATTAGGGGTAGTAGTCTGGCGGCTGTGACGGGATGATGTGGGATATTAGGGGTAGTAGTCTGGCGGCTGTGACTTGATGATGTGGGATATTAGGGGTAGTAGTCTGGCAGCTGTGACGGGATGATGTGGGATATTAGTTGTCCGGTGGCTATGGCTGATGGGATGATGTGGGATATTAGGGGTAGTAGTCAGGTGGCTCTGGCTGACGGGATGATGTGGGATATTATAGTGAATGTGGCTATGCGGAGTGGGCGGGGCTATACACTCAGCTATATATATATATATATATATATATATATATATATTATATATATATATATATATTATATATTCATTATAATTTGTTATAACTAACCGTAGTTAGTTACTATGCCTGGGCAGCGCCGGGCTCTTCAGCTAGTATATATATATATATATATATTAATACAGTTAGGGTCCATCTTGATTGGGTACACCTTGTAGCGGTGTCAACTAAGTACTGTATGTACTACTATTACTGTATGTATTACTGTTGTGAATGGGTTTGAGATGAGTTCTGAGCAGAGGCTCCCTCTGGTGGTTACAAGCGGTGCTAGTGAAGATTGTGAGGACTGGGAATCAGGTGTTACTGACTGGTCTTATATAAGGGAGTCATTTTCCCATCAGGGTTGCCGGTGATCAATTGTTCTGGTCTGAATCCTTCATTCCAGTTTCCCTTGTAGCCTGCTGTGTCGTGTCTGCATCTCCTGCTTACAGATAAGACTTTTGCTTCTTTTGTGTTTGTGCTATATTTTTGCATTTTGTCCTGCACTTCTTTGGGGGCCTTCAGGGTCCCCTCCGGGGGCTTCTGCCCTCTCAGTTTAGTTCAGCCACTGAGTTTTGTTCTTTTGCTTTTTTCAGTTTTTTCAGTGGCTGCTGTTTTGATTTTGTTACACCAGAGAACTAATTTAGGTGGTAGAGGTCGTGTGATCTCAGGTAATTTTGTAATTAGTAGAGTTGGTGCTTTTCAGGGTTTTCTGGGATTGCAGTAAGTACCCTTCCTATCCTTTTCTATTTAGATAGTTTGGGCCCCAGCGTTTGCTCATACTATTTTCTTTCTGTGTCAGTATTTCCTCTTGTCTAACCGCCATTACATGTTTGGGGGCTTTCAATTATCTTTGGGGTTCTGCTCCGGGGCAGATAGCTTTCCTATTTCTATCTTTAGGTGTAGTTAGTTTCTCAGGCTGTGACGAGGCGTCTAGGACCAACGTAGGAACGCTCCACGGCTGCCTCTAGTTGTGGTGGTTAGTCAGGGTACTGCAATCTCATAGATTCCAACTGCTCTGGTGTATTGCCTTTTTGCCTGCTCTCCTCAGCTACCGAAACATAACAGTATCACCGGCCTAAACTGAAAATTATATTGTACTCACAGAAGGGAAAAATATTGTGAAAGAAAAAAGTTGTCAGAGTTGTCAGAGATTTTTTTTTTTTTTCTGTTTGTTGCATTTTTTTTCCCTCTGTATCTCTGGGTGCTGAGGAGGATTTTTTTTTTTTTCCTCTCAATGGAGTTTGCACAGTTGTCTGGCCGTGTGGATCAGCTTGCCACTGAAGTTCGGAGTATTGCAACCTATCTTGCTAGGTTGCCTGTTGTGGAACCTAGGATTCCCATGCCAGATTTGTTTTTAGGGGATCGAGCTAAGTTTCTGAATTTCAAAAATAACTGTAAATTGTTTTTTGCCTTAAAATCTAAGTCCTCAGGGAACGCAGCGCAGCAGGTTCAAATTGTCATCTCTCTCCTGCGCGGCGACCCTCAGGATTGGGCTTTTTCCCTGACACCTGGGGATCCTGTTTTGAGTGATGTTGATGCGTTTTTTCATGCTTTGGGGTTATTGTACGATGAGCCTAATGTCACTGATCAGGCTGAAAAAACTTTGTTGGCATTAAGTCAGGGGCTTGAGGACGCTGAGTTATACTGTCAGAGATTCCGTAGGTGGGCAGTCCTGACCAAATGGAATGACGACGCTTTGGCGGCCCTTTTCCGGAAGGGTCTGTCAGATAATGTAAAGGATGTTATGGTGGGATTCCCTGTCCCCTCTGGTCTCAATGATTCTATGTCATTAGCGATTCAAATTGACAGACGTTTGCGTGAGCGGAGAAGTATGCGTGGAATGGTGTTGCCTTGTGAACCAGCTTCTGAACCCATGCAGTGTGATAGAGTGGTGTCTGGGGCACAGCGTCATGAGTTTCGAAAGCGCAATGGGTTATGTTTCTACTGTGGTGATGCCTCTCATGCTATTTCAGTCTGCCCTAAGCGGGGAAGACGTTTTGCACGCTCAGTTGTCTTGGGTAGTGTTCAGACTAAGTTTTTATTAACTGTCACTCTGATATGCTCTCTGTCCTCATTTTCTGCTCAGGCTTTCGTTGATTCTGGAGCAGCTATTAACCTGATGGATTATGATTTTGCTAAACGTTGTGGGTTTCCCTTGATACCCCTACAGAAGTCTATTCCCCTACTGGGGATCGATTCTACCCCTTTGGCTGAGAATAAACCCCAGTTTTCTACTCAGGTGATAATGAGGGTTGAACCTGATCACCAGGAGTGCTGCAAATTTTTGGTTCTATATAATCTGCATAACATTATCGTGCTGGGTTTCCCTTGGTTACAGTCTCATAATCCTGTTTTGGATTGGAAATCTGTGTCTGTAACCAGTTGGGGCTGCCAATGTGTTAATACCAACACTCCTGTTTTTTCTGCCTCCCCCCAGGCTCAGGATGTTCCTGACTTTTTGTTTGATTTTTCTGATGTGTTTAGCGAAAGTAAATCTGCATCCTTGCCTCCCCATAGGAGCTATGACTGCGCTATTGAATTAGTGCCGGGTAGTAAATTCCCTAAAGGTCGCCTTTTTAACTTGTCTGTACCTGAACATGACGCTATGCGGTCTTATATCAAGGAATCATTGGAGAAGGGTCATATCAGACCATCCTCTTCACCCTTAGGTGCCGGTTTTTTCTTTGTGGCCAAAAAAGATGGTTCATTAAGGCCGTGTATTGATTATCGTCTCTTGAACAATATTACTGTGAAATATCAATACCCGTTACCCTTGATTTCTGACCTGTTTTCCAGGGTGAAAAACGCTACTTGGTTTACCAAGCTTGACCTCAGGGGGGCGTATAACCTTATATCGCATTAAGCACGGGGATGAATGGAAGACGGCATTCAATACCCCTGAAGGGCATTTTGAGTACCTAGTGATGCCCTTTGGGCTCACTAATGCTCCTTCCGTCTTCCAGTCCTTCATGAATGACATTTTCAGGGATTTTGTGGATAAATTTCTGATTGTTTATTTGGATGATATCTTGATTTTTTCTAATGACTGGGACTCTCATGTGAAACATGTTCGAACTGTATTCCAGATTTTGAGAGAGAATGCTCTGTATGTGAAGGGATCAAAGTGTCTTTTTGGCGTACAGAGGATCTCATTTCTGGGATTCATTTTGTCCCCATCTGTTATTGAAATGGACCCGATCAAGGTTCAGGCCATCTGTGATTGGGTCCAACCTACTTCATTAAAGGCTCTTCAGAGATTTTTGGGTTTTGCCAATTTTTATCGTAAAATTATTGGTAATTTCTCGGTTATTGTTAAACCATTAACTGATTTGACCAGAAAGGGTTCTGATGTGGTGAATTGGCCTCCTGAGGCAGTCTCTGCATTTCAGGAACTTAAGCAGAGATTCACTTCTGTTCCTGTTCTACGGCAGCCTGATGTTTCTCTGCCATTTCAGGTGGAGGTTGATGCCTCTGAAATTGGGGCAGGTGCCGTTTTGTCCCAAAAAGATCCAGAGACCTCTAAAAGTAACCCTTGTGCCTTTTTCTCTCGAAAATTTTCTCCTACTGAACGTAATTATGACGTGGGTAATCGGGAGTTGTTGGCCATGAAGTGGGCTTTTGAAGAGTGGAGACATTGGCTGGAGGGAGCCAAACATCAGGTGGTGGTCCTTACGGACCATAAGAATCTGGTCTATCTGGAATCTGCCAAGCGACTCAATCCTAGACAGGCCAGGTGGGCCTTGTTTTTCACACGTTTTAATTTTGTGGTTTCCTTTCTTCCTGGCACTAAGAATGTTAAGGCGGATGCCCTCTCGAGGAGTTTCCTTGCGGACTCTCCTGAGTTATCTGATCCTTCTGTTATTTTGAAAGAGGGTGTAGTTCTTTCCGCCATCTCGCCCAATTTGAGACTTGCTCTGGAGGGGTGTCAGGAGGATAGGCCCGAGCGCTGCCCTGTTGGAAAATTGTTTGTCCCGGACCAATGGAAAAAGAGTGTGATGTCTGAGATTCATTGTTCCGCATTGGCTGGGCATCCCGGAATTTTTGGTACCAGAGACTTGGTTAGTCGGTCCTTTTGGTGGCCTACCTTGTCTCGTGATGTCAGGGAATTTGTGCAGTCCTGCGGGACTTGCTCTCGCTCCAAGCCTTGCTCTCGCTCTAGTGGTTTGTTGATGCCATTGCCTGTGCCCAAGAGACCATGGACCCATATCTCTATGGATTTAATTTCCGATCTTCCTGTTTCTCAGAGAATGACCACCATCTGGGTAATTTGTGATAGGTTTTCCAAAATGATACATCTTGTGCCATTACCTAAGTTGCCTTCCTCCTCTGAATTGGTGCCGTTGTTCCTTCAGCACGTGGTTCGTTTACACGGCATTCCTGAGAACATTGTGTCTGACAGAGGAGTCCAGTTTGTTTCCAGATTTTGGAGGACTTTTTGTTCTAAACTGGGTGTTCAATTGTCTTTCTCCTCGGCATTTCATCCTCAGACCAATGGTCAAACTGAGAGAACAAACCAGACATTGGAGACTTATCTAAGATGCTTTGTGTCTGCTGATCAGGATGACTGGGTCTCTTTTTTGCCTTTGGCTGAGTTTGCTCTTAATAATAGGGCTAGCTCTGCCACTTTGATGTCTCCGTTTTTCTGTAATTCTGGGTTTCACCCTCGATTTTCTTCAGGACAGACGGAGGCTTCTGTCTGTCCGGGTGTTGACTCTGTTGTGGAGCGTATGCAGCGGATTTGGGACCAGGTAGTGGAGAGGTTGTCCCTCTCTCAGGAGAAGGCCCAGCGGTTTGCTAACCGGCATAGGACTGATGGTCCTCGGTTTAAAGTGGGGGACTTGGTCTGGTTGTCCTCAAAGAATATTCCTATGAGAGTAGCATCTCCTAAATTTAAGCCTAGGTTCATTGGACCTTATAAGATCATGGAGATTATTAATCCTGTTTCTTTTCGTTTGCTTCTTCCAGGGACATTTAAGATCCATAACGTGTTCCACAAGTCCTTGTTGAAGAGGTTTGTTGAGCCAGTGGTTCCTGCTGCTGTGCCTCCTGACCCTGTTTTGGTTGAGGGCAATCTGGAATATGTGGTTGAGAAAATATTGGATTCTCGTTTTTCTAGACGGAAACTCCAGTATTTGGTTAAATGGAGAGGTTATGGTCAGGAAGACAATTCTTGGGTGTTTGCTTCGGACATCCATGCTAGGAGACTTATCCGTGCGTATCATAGAACTCATCCTGACCGACCTGGTTGCTCAAATGAGGGTTCGGTGACCCCCTCCTCAAGGGGGGGGTACTGTTGTGAATGGGTTTGAGATGAGTTCTGAGCAGAGGCTCCTCTGGTGGTTACAAGCGGTGCTAGTGAAGATTGTGAGGACTGGGAATCAGGTGTTACTGACTGGTCTTATATAAGGGAGTCATTTTCCCATCAGGGTTGCCGGTGATCAATTGTTCTGGTCTGAATCCTTCATTCCAGTTTCCCTTGTAGCCTGCTGTGTCGTGTCTGCATCTCCTGCTTACAGATAAGACTTTTGCTTCTTTTGTGTTTGTGCTATATTTTTGCATTTTGTCCTGCACTTCTTTGGGGGCCTTCAGGGTCCCCTCCGGGGGCTTCTGCCCTCTCAGTTTAGTTCAGCCACTGAGTTTTGTTCTTTTGCTTTTTTCAGTTTTTTCAGTGGCTGCTGTTTTGATTTTGTTACACCAGAGAACTAATTTAGGTGGTAGAGGTCGTGTGATCTCAGGTAATTTTGTAATTAGTAGAGTTGGTGCTTTTCAGGGTTTTCTGGGATTGCAGTAAGTACCCTTCCTATCCTTTTCTATTTAGATAGTTTGGGCCCCAGCGTTTGCTCATACTATTTTCTTTCTGTGTCAGTATTTCCTCTTGTCTAACCGCCATTACATGTTTGGGGGCTTTCTATTATCTTTGGGGTTCTGCTCCGGGGCAGATAGCTTTCCTATTTCTATCTTTAGGTGTAGTTAGTTTCTCAGGCTGTGACGAGGCGTCTAGGACCAACGTAGGAACGCTCCACGGCTGCCTCTAGTTGTGTTGGTTAGTCAGGGTACTGCAATCTCATAGATTCCAACTGCTCTGGTGTATTGCCTTTTTGCCTGCTCTCCTCAGCTACCGAAACATAACATATTACTATTATGTATTTACCGATACTGCAGGATATTTATTGTTTTTATTCTAGGTTTTGCTTGTTTGTACATGTGTATCACAGGAAGATTTGAGGGGGACATAATGAGAACAGGGTGCTTGTAGTAAATCCATTGCTTCCATTACAGTATACTATGCAGGAAACAGAGGATCTCTCGTGCCTATTACAGGAGATTGTTCTAGCACAACAGCCAGAGAAGGACACAAGTCCTGACCCTGTCACTGCCATCATCTGTACTCTGAATGAGTACTTTCTGATATCCGTGCAGCTCAAGACAGGCAAATATACTGGAGAAAAGCAGGGCTTTGAAAGACATTTACAGTTAGGTCCATAAATATTTGGACAGAGACAACATTTATCTAATTTTGGTTCTAGACATTACCACAATGAATTTGAAACAAAACAAATCAGATGCAGTTGAAGTTCAGACTTTCAGCTTTCATTTGAGGGTATCCACATTAAAATTGGATGAAGGGTTTAGGAGTTTCAGCTCCTTAACATGTGCCACCCTGTTTTTAAAGGGACCAAAAGTAATTGGACAAATGACTCCAAGGCTATTTCATGGACAGGTGTGGGCAATCCCTTTGTTATGTCATTCTCAATTAAGCAGATGAAAGAGCCGGAGTTGATTTGAGGTGTGGTGTTTGCATTTGGAAGGTTTTGCTGTGAAGGAAACATGCGGTCAGAGGAGCTCTCCATGCAGGTGAAACAAGCCATCCTTAAGCTGCAAGAACAGAAAAAAAACCATCCAAGAAATTGCTACAACATTAGAAGTGGCAAAATCTACAATTTGGTACATCCTGAGAAAGAAAGAAAGCACTGGTGAACTCATCAATCCAAAAAGACCTGGGAGCCCACGGAAGACAACAGTGGTGGATGATTGCCGCATACTTTCTTTGGTGAAGAAGAACGCGTTCACAACATCAACTGAAGTCCAGAACACTCTCAGTGAAGTAGGTGTATCTGTCTCTAAGTCAACAGTAAAGAGAAGACTCCATGAAAGTAAGTACAAAGGGTTCACATCTAGATGCAAACCATTCAGCAATTCCAAAAATAGACAGGCCAGAGTTAAATTTGCTGAAAAACACCTCCAGAAGCCAGCTCAGTTCTGGAAAAGTATTCTATGGACAGATGAGACAAAGATCAACCTGTACCAGAATGATGGGAAGCCAAAAGTTTGGAGAAGAAAGGGAACGGCACATGATCCAAGGCACACCACATCCTCTGTAAAACATGGTGGAGGCAACTTGATGGCATGGGCATGCATGGCTTTCAATGGCACTGGGTCACTTGTGTTTATTGATGACATAACAGCAGACAAGAGTAGCCGGATGAATTCTGAAGTGTACCGGGATATACTTTCAGCCCAGATTCAGCCAAATGCTGCAAACTTGATTGGACGGCGCTTCATAGTAAAGATGGATAATGACCCCAAGCATACAGCCAAAGCTACACAGGAGTTCATGAGTGCAAAAAAGTGGAACATTCTTCAATGGCCAAGTCAATCACCAGATCTTAACCCAATTGAGCATGCATTTCACTTGCTCAAATCCAGACTTAAGAGGGAAAGACCCACAAACAAGCAAGACCTGAAGGCTGCGGCTGTAAAGGCCTGGCAAAGCATTAAGAAGGAGGAAACCCAGCGTTTGGTGATGTCCATGGGTTCCAGACTTAAGGCAGTGATTGCCTCCAAAGGATTCGCCACAAAATTTTGAAAATAAAAATATTTTGTTTGGGTTATGTTTATTTGTCCAATTACTTTTGACCTCCTAAAATGTGGAGTGTTTGTAAAGAAATGTGTACAATTCCTACATTTTCTAACACATATTTTTGTTCAACCCTTCAAATTAAACGTTACAATCTGCACTTGAATTCTGTTGTAGAGGTTTCATTTCAAATCCAATGTGGTGGCATGCAGAGCCCAACTCGCGAAAATTGTGTCACTGTCCAAATATTTCTGGCCCTGACTGTACATGCAATTTTCTTTACAGGAATGAAGACAAATCTCTTGATGGTTTTCAAAGTCTTTCTTTGTTTCCATGCCAAACAAAATTATAAAAAAAAAAATCAAAGTTTAGTTACTTTTTGAACTCTTTTTTAGATTTTAATTTTTAGGGTGCTTTCACATTGTTTTGTGACAAAATGGGATTTGGGTGTTTGCTCCGACTGGGCTGTAGACTATAATGGTGTGGACACGGTGAACGTGTGCTCTACCGCGCATCATTTTCGGGTGTGTACGACCATTAAATGTGAGTGGTTGTGTCCACAAATGCTCTGACTGACCCATCAGTGCCAGACTGTGTTTTGACATGCCAAAGTGAAAGGTAACACCCATTTGTCAATGTAAACATTTACAGGATGAATAGCAAAGGGGCAGCACAATGCAGAAGTGAAGAATTGGTATTTCATTGGGAACACAAGTTTGTATAAAAGTCTGCATTTGAAGAGTACAAGTGTGAGGCTGTCAGATCATGTGTCTGTAAGGTTGGAGATCGTTGGGTTATAAAACGAAAGCATCTACATGCTCTATCAAATGCATGAACTCCAACAGAGATGCCGTAACAGATCCTGAGATGACACTTCATTGCAACTTCCAGAGCAAAACGTGTCATTTAGCACCCAATCAGGACCTACATTGAGCAAAGAGGTCCCACAGAACTGAACCCCAGTACTGTGCACTTATAAGTGTCCCTCCAGGCATAATCTACCCATCATCTGATCTGGCATGAAGAAAGCACTGCACGCTGGGCAGTAAACGTGTCCCGACCACTGTACAAAGCCCAGTGTGTATTGTGCATGGGTCCTATTAATTGAAATTGCGTCGAAGAAGAGCACGCATGAGGCAATGCAACATTTTTAATTGTCGCTATACAACCTAAGATGACAATAACTAAAGCGCAGATGGTTATATCACCCATACATATTACTTACCCATAATATCTGTAAACCCTTTTTCCAAGGACAGAGAAGAGATCTGTCAAAATAAAACTTCAAAAGTTTATTGAAAAATTCCTATAAAATAAATACATAGTCATAGAACAAGGGATACCTGAAAGGTATCCAAGAAGATGCAAATGCGGCGAAACGCGCGTCGGGGTTTGCGAGACACACCATACCTGATCTCCAATCCTCTCCACAGAGACATTCACCTTTACACATGTAAGGTAATACTAATTATCACTCGGACACTATTTTCATTCGATGTCGTACGTCTGACTGGTTATTCTATTTTAGAAAAGGAGTTTAACATTTATGCACAAGCTTAGCACTGAACTCCTTTACAAATATATATGGCTGAGAATTTATAGTCCTGTACATCTCACATCTGTCTTTTCAATGTGATGGCTAATCCCAAAACCACTTTATAAGGATCTATTATTTTAACGTATGCCACTAATTCCCATATTTACAGAAAGCTAAACATTTGTAACCTTATCTAGGTGATCTTATATGACTATTGTCTTTATGTATTTATTTTATGAATTTTTTTTAATAAACTTTTGAAGTTTTATTATGACATAGATCTCTTCTCTGTCTGTCCCGGTGAAAGGGTTCACAGACTTTATGGGTCTGTGATTTGAAGTGCTATAAATTTTCAGTTGGAACAAACATTGATTACACCCATAAATATTAGACTAAAGTCGGCCAAGCCTGACAGTCTGTCTATGGCGGATCTCACTGTGCTGTTTGGTGACATGGTGTGTATCACACTCAACATGGACCAGAGGAAGCGAAGGAAAAAGTTGTCTCAGGGGACTAGAAAGAAAATTATAGACAAACATGTTAACCCCTTAAGGACCAAGCCATTTTTTAGGTTAATGACCAGGCCTTAATTTTGAAATCGGACCACTGTCACTTTATGAGGTTTTAACTCTGGAACGCTTCATCGGATCCCGCTGATTCTGAGATTGTTTTTTGTGACATATTGTACTTCATGTTAGTGGTAAAATTTCTACGATATAACTTGCGGTTATTTATGAAAAATTTTTTGCAATTTTCAAACTTATAATTGTTATGCCCTTAAATTAGAGAGATATGTCATATAAAATAGTTAAAAAATAACAATTCCCACATGTCTACTTTACATCAGCACAATTTTAGAACCAAATTTTTTTTTTGTTAGGAAGTTATAAGGGTTAAAAGTTGAACAGCGATTTCTAATTTTTCCAACAAAATTTACAATACCATTTTTTTTAGGGACCACCTCACATTTGAAGTCACTTTGAGGGGTCAATATGACAGAAAATACCCAAAAGTGACACCATTCTAAAAACTGTACCCCTCAAGGTGTTCAAAACCACATTCAAGAAGATTATTAACCCTTTAGGTACTTCACAAGAATTGAAGGAAAAAATGAACATTTAACTTTTTCTCCCCAAAATTTTTCTTCGGACACAATTTTTTTATTTCATCAAGGGTATCAGGAGAAAATGAACCACAATATTTGTTGTGCAATTTTTCCTGAGTACACCGATACCCCATGTGTGGAGGAAGACCAATCTTTAGGCGCACGGCAGGGCTCAGAAGGGAAGGAGCATCATTTGAGATTTTGAATGTCAAATTGGCTGGAATCGAGAGCGGACGCCAGGATGCATTTGGAGAGCTCCTGATGTACCTAAACAGTGGAAACCCCCCATAAGTGACCCCATTTTGGAAACTAGCCCCCTCAAGGAACTTATCTAAATGTGTGGTGAGCACTTTGAACCCCAAGGCCTTCACAGAAGGTTATAACGTAGAGCCATAAAATTAATAAATCATATTTTTTCCACAAAAATGATCTTTTCACGCCCAAATTTTATTTTCCAAGGGGTAACAGGACCCCAAAAGTTATTGTGCAATTTGTCCTGAGTACGCTGATACCCCATATGTGGGGGTAAACCACTATTTGGGCACATGGCAGAGCTCGGAATGAAAGGGCGCCATTTAAATTTTTTGGCTGGAATTGAGATTGGATGCCATGTCGTGTTTGGAGAGCCCCTGATGTGCCTAAACAGTGGAAACCCCCCAAAAAGTGACACCATTTTGGAAACTAGACCCCCCAATGAGCTAATATAGATGTGTGGTGAGCACTTTGAACCCCCAAGTGCTTCACAGAAGTTTATAATATAGAGCCGTGAAAATAAAAAAAATCATTTTTTTCCATAAAAATGATTTTTTTTGCCCCCCAATTTTTTTTTTCACAAAGGTAACAGGAGAAATTAGACCCCAAAAGTTGTTGTGCAATTTGTCCTGAGTACGCTGATACCCCATATGTGGGGTTGAACCATGGTTTGAGCGCATGGCAGAACTCGGAAAGGAAGGAGCGCCGTTTTGGAATGCAGACTTTGATGGAATGGTCTGCGGGCGTCATGTTGCGTTTGCAGAGCCACTGATGTGCCTAAACAGTAGAAACCCCCCACAAGTGACCCCATTTTGGAAACTAGACCCCCAAGGAACTTATCTAGATGAGTAATGAGCACTTTGAACCCCCAAGTGCTTCACAGACGTTTATAACGTAGAGCCGTGAAAATAAAAAAAAAATCATGTTTTTTTCCACAAAAATGATCTTTTTGCCCCAAAATTTTTATTTTCACAAAGGTAACAGGAGAAATTAGACACCCAAAGTTGTCCTGAGTATGCTTATACCCCATATGTTGGGATAAACCACTGTGATCGCCTTACTGCGATCTTTGGGAGGCAGAATGAACAAATCCACAAAAGGTGAAGAATTGGTTTTATTTTTTACACCGTTCCTCGTGCGGTATTATTGATTAGGTGACTTTATTCTTCGGGTCGGTGCGATTACAGCGATACCAGATTTATATCCTTTTTTCATGTTTAGCTTCTGTCACACACTAAAAGACGCTTTTTTTGTAAGAAATTTTTGCTTTGCCGTATTTTGAGAGCTATAATTTTTCCATATTTCGGCCGACAGAGTCATGTGCAAACTTGTTTTTTGCGGGACGAACTGCCGTTTTAATTGGTACCATTTTCGGGCACATAACACTTTTTTGATCGCTTTCTATTCCGATTTTGTGGAGGCAGAATGAACAAAAACCAGCAATTCAGGAATTGTTTGGTTTTTTTTCTCCATTCCGCGTGTGGTAAAATTGGTAAGGCAGCTTTATTCTTTGGGTCACTACGATTACAGCGATGCCTCAGTTATATCTTTTTTTTATGTTTTGGCATTTTTTACACAATAAAAACTTTTATAGAAAAAATAATTTTTGCATCACTTTATTCTGCGAGCTATAACTTTTTTATTTTTTCACTGATGATGCTGTATGATGACTTGTTTTTGCAGGACAAGATGACATTTTCAGTAGTACCATGTTTATTTATATCTGTCTTTTTGATCGCGTTATTGCAGTTTTTCCAAGCAGTATGATGATACCGCTTGGAAAAAGTATAATTTACTGCTTTTATGGGCTTTTTTGATGGCGTTCACTGAAGGGGTTAACTAGGGTGACGCTTTTAAAGATTGAATTTTTACGGACGCGGCGATACCAAACTGTGTATTTTTTTTGTTTATTTTATTTTTTTTTACATAAATATGTGTATTTATTAGGCAAATTTTTTTTATTTTTTTTTACATATTTTTTTAATAAAATGTTTTTTTTTACCTAGTCCCCCTTATGGGACTTTCACTTTCACTGCAGGTATAATACATTACAATGCTCCAGCATTGCAGTGTATTATACCCCTATGCTGAAAGCTTCTGAGACCATGCTGTGAGCATGGTCTCAGAGGCTTTCCGTAGCTGGATGACCCGGGGGTTGTCATGACAACCCCGAGTTATCATCGCTGAGATTGGGCCCCGCGATTACATCGCGGGGACACCGATCTGAGGCAGAGGGAGCCCCCGACCCTCTGCCTGCCCTCCTGAACGCAGCAGTCAGGGAGTTAACAGCCAGGGCTGCGTGGACGCCACTCCGGGCTGTCAATGCAGGAAGCTCAGCCACCGGCAGCGCTGAGCTCCTGCACTGATAGGGCAGGAGATGCTGAAATTTCAGCATCTCCTGCTCGATCACTGCTGTTTGGTCAGTCAGATTGACTGACCAATCACAGCACTCTGGGTGCAGGGACCAAGAGTATGGGTCCCTGCACCTCTTGCCGTGCCTGTCAGCTGTCACAGACAGCTGTTGGCACTGAACTGTCACTGCGTGTTTACACGCAGTGACAGTTCTAATGCATGACGTGCACAGTCCGTCCTAGTACGGGAACTGACATCCTGCCATGACGGACTGTGCACGTCAATGGACATTAAAGGGTTAAAGGTAAAAGTTATAAGCCCATCTCCAAGCAGATTGATGTTCCTGTGACTACAGTTGCATGTATTATTCAGAAATTTAAGCTCCATGGGACTGTAGCCAACCTCCCTGGACGTGGCTGCAGGAGGAAAACTGATGACAAATCAAAGAGACGGATAATACGAATGGTAACAAAAGAGCCCAGAAAAACTTCTAAACAGATTAAAGGTGAACTTCAAGCTCAAGGAACATCAGTGTCAGATCGCACCATCCGTCGTATGAGCCAAAGTGGACTTCATGGGAGACGACCAAGGAGAACACCATTGTTAAAAAAAATCATAAAAAAGCCAGACTGGAATTTGCGAAACTACATGTTGACAAGCCACAAAGCTTCTGGGAGAATGTCATATGGACAGACAAGATAAAAATGGAACTTTTTGGCAAGGCACATCAGCTCTATGTTCACAGGTGGAAAAATGAAGCATATCAAGAAAAGAACACTGTCCCTACTGTGAAACATGGAGGAGGCTGTTATGTTCTGCGGCTGCTTTGCTGCATCTGGCACAGGGTGTCTAGAATCTGTGCAGGGTACAATGAAATCTCAAGACTATCAAGAGATTTTTAGAAAGAAATATGCTGCCCACTGTCAGAAAGCTTGGTCTCAGTCGCAAGTCATGGGTCTTGCAACAGGATAATGACCCAAAACACACAGCTAAAAACACACAAGAATGGCTAAGAGGAAAACATTGGACTATTCTGAAGTGGCCTTCTATGAGTCCTGACCTAAATCCTATTGAGCATTGTTGGAAAGAGCTGAAACATGCAGTCTGGAAAAGGCAACCTTCAAACATGAGACATCTGGAGCAGTTTGCTCTTGAGGAGTGGCCAAAATACCTGTTGATTGGTGCAGAAATCTCATTGACAGTTACAGGAATTGTTTGATTGTAGTGATTGCCTAAAAAGATTGCGCAACAAAATATTAAGTTCAGGGTACCATCATTTCTGTCCAGGCCTATTTCATGAGTGTTATTTTTTTTTTTTTTTAATTCTGTGGGATCATGGTTGAAAAGCAATGTCTGACTTTCATTTGTTCATTTTCATAGATTTTTTTTATTTATTATTACTTTTGTCTGATTCAAGTTATTTCTGTCACCATTGTGGGTTTTTCTGTCATTAAACGAGGGGTACCAACAATTTTGACCACGTGTGTAGATAAGGATCTGCATATCTGATTTTGGACTACCAATTCTTTTGTTCTCAGTGAGATAAGTCATCATTAGATGAGTCTGGCAGCGGCTCTTATAGAGAATGCAGAAGTGCTCGGTTTATGGGTATGTGTCCATGTTCCGGAATGGCAGCGCTTTGGATGCAGCAGATACCCGGATCCGCCCAAAGCGCTGCCCCCTTTTTGTATGTGCAGTGATTCCGCATGTGTTCATTGAACGGTGCTATTTATCTTGTGGAGACTGAGCGTCTCTGCAAGATAAATAGACATGCTGTGATCTAGAAAGACGCACCACATGACCGGTTACGCGGGTCTGCCACCTGCGTGTTTGTACGCATAGTGGAGATCAGATTTCATAAAATCCCCTCCACTATGCAGTAACATCTGGATGCTGCGGATTGGACTCTGCGGCTGTACGCAGCGTCCAATCCGCAGCAAATCCTGTAGAAATCCGGCACATGGAAACATATCCTTGAAATTTAAATAGGACTTTGAGGTATTTAGGATAAGTTATTGGTGCTTGGTTAGGGGAAAGTCTAAACCCACCATTTGGCACAATAAAGAGACCGCAGTGAATCACCTTCCATATGTTGATCCCCCAGGGTCCTGGAGGTTGAATCCACACCAATCAAACATTGATCACTGATGCTAAATTGTAGGAAACCCTTTTAAAGTGAATCCGTCAGCGGGTTTTTGCTCTGTAATCTGAGGGTAGCATGAGGTAGAAGCTGAGACACTGAATTCTGTGATGTGTCACTTATTAGGCTGTGTGCTGTTGTTTCAATACAATGAGTGTTTGATCAGCAGCAGTTATCACTGCCGGACTATAGCTCACATGCCTCCTGGTCCATCACGCCCCACAGCCCTAATTAGCAGCTCACTGTCAGTATTCAGTGTACACAGAAAGTTGTGCTGTGGGCGAGGTTATCTTTCTCAGCTCTGCTACATCTAAAGTCTCTGATTGTATCACAACTGCTGCACCCAGTAAACTAAGTGACACATCGTTGGAATCAGGGTCTCTTTTTACATTATGCTGCTCTCAGATCATGTAGCAAATTCCCTTTAAGTGACCTTTTTCTATAGGTGCTACAGTTGTAGAAAGATCTTGCTCCTTTTCTGCATTATTACTGCATGTCTCGCATCTAAACTAAATCTGCTATAAGTAAAAATGTCTCATTACTAATTATTGGCATCTACTGGTGGAATTATAGTTTTCGTCTTCTCATTACATCATCGGTCCTTTATGTGGGGCTTTCCAACAAAGACTTATTTGTATCACAATGTTTGGCTTTCTTGTAAGTCCTCGTAAGACTTCTTTGTATGGAATATAATTAGATCTTTCTTGTAATCCGCTTCTGTTCTTTTATATTGTACAATGGACTAAGATTTTCCTTTCTTGGCCATAGTGGAAGCCAAAATTATACAGTCAAAAGTTCACAATGATTCCGGCATGTGGAGGCTTCCAGTAGTAAGTGGTGAATGCACCTTTGTTGTCCTGCACAGAATGTTCTCCATTGTCAGCACAGAAGGTAAATGGGACATGGACCGATGTTGTCCTCCATAACTGTCCTGGTGACCTGCAGGCGGCTCCACATCCCTGGGGGAGGATCACACTGATATATTTATATTTACATTTTCTTCTTCTTGGTCTCCTTTGAGAAATCACTTGCACAATACACTGCAGTGCTATAATATTACCAAACAAGGCCTACACGGGAACACGTAGTAGCCCCCCGACTGCCATATTATCCACAATCATGTTGGAGGGCTGCTTGCTGTAATTTTGATAAAATCACTGTTTATCAGCAGATTATCATTAAAAGACTAATAAAGCTGTCATGTAGTCCTCCATATTCATCTCTGTATAACCCCCACCAGTGATTGGCATCTTTCTGCCTATGCACAGTGTACACAGAAAGCTGCCAATCAGTGGTGTGGTCGGGGTTATACAGAGCTCAGCATTTAGAGATAAAACAGGGATTTTATAAAAACTGCAGCTAGCAGCCTCACTAGCAGTTTATGTCTAATATTGGGCAGCATGAATCAGAAGGAATGACACTAATGCATTGCACGACACTGCTGCCTACAGGCCATTTAAGGGTATAAAACGCTCATAAGTTGGAACTTTTTACAATTCAGAGCAGCACAAACTGATAAAACATTAATATTTACAAGCTGCACCACCATAGGACAGTTACACCACCTTACAGCAGGATAATGGGAGTTCATTACAGTTTTGCTACCTGATTTGGTTAGGTGGAGGCAATGGCACAGTGTGGGTCACTAGTGCACAGGGCAAGATAAATATTGTGCTTCCAAAGTGAGTAATAATACCTCCATAAAAGTGAACCCTTTATAAGGTATTTATGCCTCCTAAAAATGTAATAAAGCACGTCAAGTGCGGAATCAAAAAGTAATAATGCCAATTTGATGGAACCTCCCCCCACGAAAAAAAAACTGTATACTCACGTAATCCAAGCGACCAAGCCTCTTCTCTCCTGCACACAGAGCGGCGGTGGAACACTGACAGCCTGCAGACCTACAGCAGCCTGTGGCCCACTGGATGGAGAGTGGTGGTGCAGGGAGTCTGTGGCTCTCTGCTCTACTGCAGGATCCAGCTGTATTGAATAACGTTCACAGAGGGCACGGCCGGATCTTTAGCACTAGTGACACCAACACTTTTTTTTCCCTTTTGAAATTTTGCTTTTAGGGCTGCTGAACCTTTGCCCTTCTTCTCCACTAATTCCACCACGCCGCTGGGTGGAAGCACTTCTGTATATATAGAGGGATCTGCAGGATATTTAATGGAATGCTTTGATAATTTTATAATTAATCACTTATTTTTTAGAAATAGCTCTTTAGGAAAATCTGGATTATTTCCTTCTATTAGTATATGGCAGATTGCGTGGATACATACAGAAACGCCTGCAAATGTCTCTCAGAAATGCAACAAGTTGTGCCCCTGAGATCAAATTATAAGTCTTGTGTAAAACTCTCTCATACGCATTAATATCGGTTGCATTCACCTACAGCCATGGGTTTGGTCGACTATCAGATATGTATGGGCGCACCGCCACCGGCCCAACTGATTGTCAGAGGAGATATCGATCAGGCATGTCTGATTCTGGACGGCCGATCTCTTTGTTCTCCTGGAGATAAGCTAATGGCGGAGATGACAGTGGGCCGCTATCTCATGTAGAACAGTATGGGTTGGCTGCCGGTCAAGTGATTGGTTGAAGCATCGTTCAGTCAACAGCAATCTAAAGTGTATGGTGGGCTGAAGCAGTGGAACAGGCAGCACGTATCAGCCACCGGCTGTATGATCTCAGTCAGGAATGTTTGACTTCAAGTCGCTGCAACGTTTCAGAGAAAAACAGACTTTAAAAAGCCGCTGAGGACTGAGACGCACGGAAGGCTAGTCAGAGAGCTGGGTCCCTGGCGGCTTCTCCCCGCCTGCTGCCGTTGACTGACCGGTCTTGGCCTACACGCGCACGTAGGCAGCAGCGGGGAGAAGCCGCCAGGGACCCAGCTCTCCAACTTTTAAAGTCTGTTTTTCCACAGAAACATATCTAGCTGAGATCATACAGCAGGTGCCTGATACACGATGCCCGTACATTGGCAGCATGCATTAGTTGTCAGGTCACTTTAAGGACTAACTTGCAGTTTTTCTATCTTTTGTATGGCCACAATGTGTACCTGGGTCACAGATTAATTACCTCGGACTGTACCGAGCTTTTCTTTAATCCATATTTATATAACACTAACCCAATAATGAAACCTTTCACAGAATCACTGCCTAATGGCTGATTTAGGCCTCTCTTGCACCTCTGTTGTTCTCATACAGCGCTTTTCTCGGCTTATACATAGTCTATGGGACTGTTCACATGACCTGTCAGTGTTCATCCCTGTCATGGATACAATGCAAGTTTTTTGGTCGGTGAATATAACGGACAGCACAGTGTGCTCTCCATTTCTCACTAATGGGTTGGTACGAGGCATTTGAGAAACCGCCACCAGTTTTTTTTTTTTTATGCATACAAGGAAAACTCTATGGCTGGGGTCACACTGGCAACAAAATCATACCACTGCAAAGCGATGAAATATCGCATTGCAGTCGGATCAATGGTAACCTATGGAGCAGCTCCCAGTATCAGATTTTTTGTGGTCTGTTTTAAACGTGCGAGTGCAATCGCAGCATGCTGCGACTGTCACCGATTGTGGGTCGACAATCGCCAATGCAAGTCTATGGGTATGGAAAATCGGATGCAAGACGCATCAATGTTCATGAAACTTTTCTCAAATAATTGTCCCACTAAAACGGTCAGATTTTTTACACGGTGTGTGTGACCCCAGCCTTAGGCTATGCTTCAACGTTCCGGAATACATCCGGATTAGCTGCGGATTGGACGCTGTGTAAAGCCGCAGCGTCCAGCTGTTACAGCATAGTGGAGATTTGAAGAAATCCCGTCTCTACTATACGTAGTAAAACGCGGGTGACACACCAATGTATCCGGACATGCGGGGCGTCTTTGTAGATAAATGATCCAGTCTATTGATATGATGCTATGATTCCTCATGTGTTCAATGAACACTTGTGTAATCGGGGGCGTAGAAAGGGGGCGGCGCGGGCTTTCCACTGAGTTCAAAATGCCGGCATTCCGGAACGTGGAGACGTACCCTAATAAAAACAGACAGACGGAAAGTTACATTTTTCAGGTACAAAAAAAAACAAAAAGAGAAGTGTGAAACTGGCCTCATTGAGAGTCCAGGAACTTCCGATTCTGTGCACTGAAACACTGATGGTGACACAGAAGCTGGAAATCCGGATGACAAGTATGAGGACAGCCATGTTATCTTTGTCAGGTAAGAGAAAAAGGAACAGATTAATTCACTCTAGATAAGATCGTGTTAAAACCCAGAAAAGCAAACAATGTCCCTGAGTGTTGAGGGCGGAGAACATTCTATATAATCTCTTTATGGGAGTGAAATGTTATCAGGCTGACTATACAAGCCCAGTAGTGCCATGCCATGGAAGGGTTAACCCTCTCCCTCCGCCCTTGGGTCGTTTTTATGGTTTACTAAAGGCCGTGTGCACACATATCTGCATACTGTTAAGGTACTGCCACACTAAGCTATCCCGCTAGCGATCACAATAACGACGCATACTAATACTATCGCTAGCGGGATTGTTTCTATATCGCTAAGTGCGGCCACATTTAGCGATATAGTTAACGACACTATCGCCGTTAGCGATCTTCTTAACGACTTTAGCGGTACAAAAGTACCGCTAAATCGCTAAGAAAAGGTGCCACACTAGCGATATATACTTACCCAGCGGGAGCGCCGACGAGAAAATAGGGTCCGGAACGATTCCAGCGACGAGCGAGATCACAGCAGGAAGCTCGTCGCTGGAAAGATGCCGCACTGAACAATATCGCTAACGGGATCGCTAAATAGTGACGTTTTTTAGCGATCCCGTTAGCGATATTGTTCAGTGTGGCATACCCTTTAGCCCACGTTCACATGCTCAGTATTTGTAAGTCATAACCATTCTGTGCGGCTGACAATGACCCAGCACCACCGCAGTCGTTCCACTGCTTCCCTGCACAATTGTTTACCTTGTTTTTTCCTCACCTTCTTGCAAGATTTAGAGCTTTTTTATTTTTCTACTGACACAGCCATACGTATGAGGGATTTTTGTTTGGATTTTGGACGCCATTCATGCCCCGACTCATCCTAGTCTTTGTGCCTGTTTTTGACTAGCTTTCCGTATTCATGATTCTATTTGCGCCATTTTTAAGTCTATTTTATATGCGCTCATCTGTTTTTCTTGTTTTGTTTTACTGCTTGGTGGGTAGAGTTTGGCGATTCCAGATGTTTTCAGCTGATTCTTTATAGGTGACTTTTTTTTTTAAAAGTTAGTTAAAAGGCAATAGTAAAATTTTTGCTAAGCTCCACTCTAGTCACCCCCTGGCTGATACTGATTTTCTGCATGTCACGGGAAAAGTCCCATCGTTTTTGGCATTCAGATTCGACTTATTTGTAAAAATAGTTAATGAATGGGGGAAAAAAAACATTTTTTTACTTTGGGCAAAATTTATGAACCACGTGCACTATTTTGATGAATTTGGTGCAATAATCATCAGAGGAAACTTTACCCCCCCCCACACACACACCAATGATGACTCTGGATTTCAATGTACTAGAAAATGGAAAAAAAATCCAAGTGTTATGAAATTGTGAAAAAAAAAATTCAATTCCGCCATATTTTTGGGGGGTTTATTTTTAAGCCATTTATTCTGTGACAAAAATGACTTTGAATCATGACTCTCCAGATCAGTACAATTACAGTAATACCAAACTTGTACACATTTTTTTCCATTTAATTAAAGAAAAAACTTCAGGAGTTTGTTTAAAAAAATAAATAAATAAAATAAAAATTTGATTTGTGCCGCCATTTTACAAGACGCATAACACTGAGCTGTGTGAGGTTTGTTTTGTGTGGCGGTTAGTTTTACATATACCAACTTGGGGCACATATGTTGGTTTGATCGTTTTTAATTGTGTTTTTTCGGGAGCCGTGGTGACTGAAAACCGCATTTCTGATGTTTTTTTTCTCATTACGGCTTTTTCTCATAGGGTTAATTGATTTTATATGTGACGGCGATACAAGATATGTTTTTGTTTTTATTATTTCTATATTTTTAATGGTGGGGAAAAAGGTGAAGATTCAATTTTTTTTTTAATTTATTTTTTAGTTCCTATATTTGAACCTGCAAATGTCTGCTCCCGCCATACTCTTGCACCCCCGAAATCACGCACATGTATGAGGTTTTGTGTTAAGGGGTTAATAGTGCTCTTACACACTTTTTAATATAAGTGGTTTACATGGCTGCTGTAAATTAAAAGCAGCTCTGGTAAGATGATCACACCTCCATTAGATATTTCGGCTCGCTTGGGCGGTTCTCACTTTTTGGGAGCAGCTAGAAACAATTAATATAAAGGTTGGGACATGTGCTCTGTAGCGGTCCCTAGTGGAGGTAAAGAGTAATAAGACATTCATGTGAAAGATAAATGCCTCTTATTCTAACACAGATTATTGATCCATAATATACCCAATAGCACTGGCGGTAATCGGGGGCGTCTCTATGAACAGTCGTCCTGCAGAGCAGTGGATAGAGAACACATCGCAGCACCTGAACATCTATATAATGCTATATAGAGATGTCCGATACCTGTTCACGTGGCAAATTCATAAGACATTCTGCATCAGGTGCAATCAAGTGACTATGAAATGGGGTATATGAATTTTTATAATACTATACTGACACAGCTGCTGCGGCACATCTTCCGACGGAGGAAGATTCCTGTGGATTGGAAGTGATGGATTTATTGTAGTAAGGGAGAAAGAGCAATGACAGAAGCGAAGAGATAGTGATAAAACTCTGGGTGAAAGTGTGAGAATGGCGAAAGATATGTGGAAGGAAATAAGTAATTGATCCCTTGCTGATTTTGTAAGTTTGCCCACTGACAAAGACATGAACAGTCTATAATTTTAAGGGTAGGTTAATTTTAACATTGAGAGATAGAATATCAAAAATAAAATCCAGACAATCAGATTGTATAAATTATATACATTTATTTGCATTTTGCAGTGAGAAATAAGTATTTGATCCTCTACCAACCATTAAGAGTTCTGGCTCCTACAGACCAGTTAGATGCTCCTAATCAACTCGTTACCTGCATTAAAGACAGCTGTCTTACATAGTCACCTTTATAAAAGACTCCTGTCCACAGACTCAATTAATCAGTCAGACTCTAACCTCTACAACATGGGCAAGACCAAAGAGCTTTATAAGGATGTCAGGGACAAGATCATAGACCTGCACAAAGCTGGAATGGGCTACAAAACCATAAGTAAGATGCTGGGTGACAAGGAGACAACTGTTGGTGCAATAGTAAGAAAATGGAAGAAATACAAAATGACTGTCAATCGACATCGATCTGGGGCACCATGCAAAATCTCACCTCGTGGGGTATCCTTGATCATGAGAAAGGTGAGAGATCAGCCTAAAACTACACAGGGAACTTGTTAATGATCTCAAGGCAGCTGGGACCACAGTCACCAAGGAAACCATTGGTAACACGTTACACCGTAAAGGTTTAAAATCCTGCAGTGCCCACAAGGTCCCCCTGCTCAAGAAGGCACATGTGCAGACCCATCTGAAGTTTACCAATGAACACCTGGATGATTCAGTGATGGGGAGAAGATGCTGTGGTCAGATGAGACAAAAATTTAGCTCTTTGACATTAACTCAACTCGCCGTGTTTGGAGGAAGAGAAATGCTGCCTATAACCCAAAGAACACCATCCCCACTGTCAAGCATGGAGGTGGAAACATGTTTTGGGGTGTTTCTCTGCTAAGGGCACAGGACTACTTCACAGTCTAAGGAGAAATGGATAGAGCCATGTACTGTAAAAGTGACAACCTCCTTCCCTCAGCCAGAAAATTAAAAATGGGTCGTGGCTGGGTCTTCCAGCAAGACAGTCACCCAAAACATACAGCCAAAGGCGTGGCTCAAAAAGAAGCACATTAAGGTCATGGAGTGGACCAGCCAGTCTCCAGACCTAAATCCCATAGAAAACTTATGAAGGGAGTTGAAGCTCCGAGTTGAAACAGCCTCAAAATCTTAATGATTTAGAGATGATCTGCAAAGAGGAGAGGAGGAAATTCCTCCTGACATGTGCACAAATCTCATCAACTAGAAAAAAAAGTCTGACTGCCAACAAAGGTTTTGCCACCAAGTATTAAGGCCTCTTTCACACATCCGTTGTGCGCCTGACGGCGCCCCCGGCATTTTGCCGCAGCGCCGAATCAGAAAACCGGATGCGCCGCATGCGTTTTTTTTTGCATTGACTTTCATTAGCGCCGGATGGCGCCGCATGTCCCTGCGGCGCGTCCGGTTTGTGCCGGATGCGGTGTCTGGTCGCCGTGCGGCGTCTGGAAAAAACGTTGCATGTCACGTTTTTTGTCTGCGGCGAAAAAGCCGGAAGCGCCGGATGCGGCGCATCCGGCTTTTTTTTTTACAATGAAAGTCTATGGACGCCGAATCCGGTAGCCGCATCCAGTTTTTTAATTGAGATACCAGCCCACAGCAAACAGATACCAGACAGATACCACCCCTCAGCAAACATATAAAAAAGCATTTTGTGGGACATCAGACACATCCACATGAACGAGACCCACCAAGAGACCCAGCCACCGACGCAGCCACCGGAGACTCGCAGCCAGGATCCGCACCATGGAGCGCCAGGAAAACAGACGGTAAATATGCACCCCCCCCCCAATCCAAAATTTACAATGCATATGTCACCAATGCTGTGTGAGCTGTTTTTTTTTGGCACCCTGGTACATTTTAAAATTAATGTCTTTTCTGTGATGGGGATTGGTTCCCCTGGTACTGTACGAAATTAAATTTCAGATGATGGGGTGGGTCCCCGCTGGTAGTGTTTAAAATACGTATGTTTGGGAACTTATTGTGTATCCCCTGCTACTGTTGTGAATGTTGATAATGTAGATCTACTGGTACTGTTTTTTTGCAGTGATGTGCTTGGTCTCCCTGCGACAATATGAAATGTGGATGTATTTGTGTATCATAATGTTGAATTTTTTTTTTTAATTTTTTTTGGGCCTGTGATGTGGTTGCTTGTCCTGCTACTATCTGAAATGTGCATGTTTTTACTATCCTAATGTTGATGTTGTGTATTTTTGTTTTTAATTTTTTTTTTTTATGGCCTGTGACGGTTTATTATCTACTCATGCTGCTATGTGAAATGTGCATTTTTTTTGTTTTTGCAGAATGCTGTTTTTTTTAATTTTATTTTTACATTTTCTTGGCCCTGTGATGCTTTTGCTAGTCATCATGCTATGTGAAATGTGCATGTGTTTATTATCCTAATGTTGATGTTGTGTATTTTTGTTTTTCATTTTTTTTTATGGCCGGTGACGGTTTATTATCTACTCATGCTGCTATGTGAAATGTGCATTTTTTTTTTTTTGCAGAATGCTGTTTTTTTAAAAAATTTTTTACATTTTCTTGGCCCTGTGATGCTTTTGCTAGTCATCATGCTATGTGAAATGTGCATGTGTTTATTATCCTAATGTTGATGTTGTGTATTTTTGTTTTTAATTTTTTTTTTTATGGCCTGTGACGGTTTATTATGTACTCATGCTGCTATGTGAAATGTGCATTTTTTTTTTTTTTGCAGAATGCTGTTTTTTTTTTTTTTTTAATTTTTTTACATTTTCTTGGCCCTGTGATGCTTTTCCTACTCATCATGCTATCTGAAATGTGCATGTGTTTACTATCCTAATGTTTATCTACTTTTATTTTTTTTTCAATGTTTATTTTTTGGGGCCTGTGAAGGTTTTTTACTCATGCTGCTATGTTACATTTGCATTTGTTTACTATGCTAATGTTGATCTTTTTTTTTTTTTTAAATCTTTTTTTTTTGGGGCCTGTGACGGTTTATCTACTCATGCTGCTATCTTACATTTGCATGTGTTTACTATGCTAATGTTGATCAAATTTTTTTTTTTTTTGCAATGTTTTGTTTTTGGTGCCTCTGACGGTTTTTCTACTCATGCTACTATCTGAAATGTGCATGTTTTTTAGTATCATAATGTTCTACTGTTTTTTTTTTTGGGGATCGGGTGGTTCCCCATGGTACTGTATTTTTTTTTTTTTTTCCAGGGATACGGTTTCCCCCTTGGTACTGTTTATGGCTACAATTAATGATTGCATGTTGTGTTCGGTAAAACATTAAGCGGAATAATGTCCTTGTTTGAATGTTATATTTTAAAACAGGGACAATCAATACATATAAACAAAATTCCTTTTTGTCTGTTAATTCCACAGCAGAAGAATTGATGCTGGAGATGCAAGGGCGCAGGAGATCCTGGATGCAAGGAGGCAAGCCAGTAGAAAGTAAATGACATCCCCCATGTCCCTAAAAATTACATGTTTGTTTTTCTCTTTCAGCCAGGGCAAAGGAATAGACATATATTCACTGTCCCTTTTTGTGTCCTTATTCAACAGCAGAAGACGTGAACGAGAGGCGGCGGCGACGGCTGAAGCCCAAGTGGAGCAGAGGGGAGGAGAGGACCTCCAAGCTAGGAGGATAGCAAGCAGAAAGTAACTATTACATCCCCCATTTTGCTCTAAATTACATGTTTGTTTTTCTCTTTCAGCCAGAGCAAAGGAATAGACATATATTCACTGTCCCTTTTTGTGTCCTTATTCAACAGCAGAAGACTTCAACGAGCAGCGGCGGCTGAAGCACAAGTGGAGCAGAGGGAGGAGAGGACCTCCAAGCTAGGAGGATAGCAAGCAGAAAGTAACTATTACATCAACCATTTTGCTCTAAATTACATGTTTGTTTTTCTTTCAGCCATGGACAAGGAATAGTAAATTTACAGTCCCTTTTTACTTAACAGCAGAAGACGTCAACAAGAGGCGGTGGCGGCGGCTGTAGAGAGACGAGAGGAGGAGAGGCGGGCAAGGAGGGAAGCCAGAAGAAAGTAAATATTACATCCCCCATTTCACTAAAAAATTACATGTTTGTTTTTCTCTTTCAGCCAGGGACAAGGAATATAGAAATATATTCACTGTCCCTTTTTGTTTCTTCCACAGCAGAGAACGTCAAACAGCTGCTGCAGCTGCCGCAATGGCGGTGTTGGCGGAGGAGGCAGCGGCTGAAGCAGCAGCAGCGGCGGCAGCACCACCAGCATCGCCATCTCCTCCCTCCCAGCCAGAGCCAGAGCCGCCACAGCATGACACGTCTTCTTCTGGGAGCCCTCCTAGCCATCGTCAGCAATTGGCGGTAAAAATATCTATTTTTTTTTTTCTATCCACAATCCATCTGTGGGCTCTATGTCTTGATTGTGTTTTTTTCATAACAGGAATCGGAAGATGACGAGGAGCTCCCAGAGGAAGAAGGACGGGGTGGAGAGATACCCGGAGTGGGCTCACAATTCGTAAGTATCCTGCATCAATCGCAGAAACACAACATCACAGTACACACAACACATAGAAAACCATTTAGTACATACTTCACACAGCGGCCAACACCTGCCAATATCCTAATTTTTCTTTTCATTTTTAGTCTCTCGGATCTGGGAGCCAGAGGGTTCCTCCCAGCGCCTCCCAGAGTCGTCGTGAGACTGTCGGCGGTTCTCAACGTGTAAGTAATTTTTTTTTTTTTTTAAGTTTATTTCATATTTTTTAAACGTAAATGTTTTTTTGTGGTGTTTTCTTAAAAATTTTTTTTTTTTTAAACTATCTACCATTTTTGGTAGCATTTTCTATAATTTTTCATTTTTACAAAACGTGTTATCTCAAAATTTTTGTTGCAGTAATTTTTCAAGTTTAACATCTATAATTTAGACTTTTTAAAACAATCTGTATGATAATTTTTTTTTCTTTTTTAATTTCACAGGCTTCACAGTGTGCTCCCGACTCGGACACGGAGGAGGGCCTCGACGTGGAATTAATGATAGATCTTGTCCGAGAAAGGGAGCCGCTGTGGAACATGGGGGACCACCGGCATTTCGATCAAATTGTGACCGACGGCTCTGGGAGGAAGTGGCAGCGGGAATGGTGCAACACTGGGAGGACCTCGATGTTAGGTCCCAGACTAAATTCCGTAAGTATAGCTCATGTTGCTGTAAAGCTGTGTTTACAAAACTTCTGTCCTCGTGTCACCCACGCTTCATGTTTTCATGATTTCCTTTTGTGAAACACTATGGAAATAATGAAAACATGAACTCTGGGGGACACGAGGACTGAAGTGTGGTAAACTCTGATGTTGTATAATAACCAATGTGTGCTTTCTCGTTTCAGGGAGAGAATTGTGAAGCGGTGGCGGTCTGTGAGGGATCGCTTTAAGAAGGAATTCAACAAAGAGATGCGGGCCCCGAGTGGTTCTTCAGGACGCCAGAGCAAATACAAATATGCACGAGCTCTGGCGTTCCTGCGTGAAACCATGGTCACCAGAAGGTAAATATTAACATCAAATGTTAACCTTTTTTTTTGCAGCCAGGGCCATTACACATCTGTATATTAATTTTATGTTTTTGTTTCTTCCACAGCACGGTGACCAGCACTCGGGCGCCCGCAGAGTTGGAGCCTTCTAGAGCGATCCCTCAGGAGACCGACACCGAGAGACACTTCGACCAACCCTCCACATCTGCACTTTCCCACACACTTGATCCCGCTGTCCCCTCCACCAGCGCTGGAGCATCGTGGCCGGCTGCATTACATGAATCTGCTGGTCAGGATATAGCCTTCCCTTTACCCCACCCTTCTGACCCTGCCACCTCTAGTACAGCTGCGGGTACTGGGCGGCAGCGTCAGAGGGGTCAGGAAAAGAACTATGCGCCCGAGTTCTTACATATGAACGCATCTTTCCAGAACTGTCTTAAGGTGCTATCTGAACAAGTTGCCGCAGGCGTTAGTCAGATAACCTCCCTAGTTGGTGAGGTGAAGACACTTCTGGAAACTGTGCGTTCAGAGTTAAGAGCACCCCCGAACCATAGCTTTTTTAGGTCGGTTGCGGAGCGCATAGATCCGCTATCTTATGACCAGCAGATGTATGTGATGCACACGT
>JARQOD010000001.1:924651965-924697445 GCA_033576555.1 Oophaga sylvatica | reverse complement strand
CATTTTAATTTTACAGAAGAAATTGAGCAAACCTGCTGATGAGGAAAAGACCAGAAAAAGCTGATCTTGGCCGCTCTAGAAGTAATGGAGTTGTAATAAGACATGATCTGTCTTACTACATAATAATATATTAAAATTTCCACATCTTACCTTTTTAAAACATCGTAGTGATACTACTGCAGAACCTGTGAAAAGGGCGGCAATCAGAATCATTCATGATCCCCACGGGAAATGTTCTATTGAGAGCAGTTAATGCAGAATCACCCAAAACCCGCTGCAAAACACAAAGTCAATGATTACGCCCACCAGAAAGGGCCCACTGTTGTATTGGCCATTATTGATCTGCTCGCTAACCATGGCATATCGATGAGTAGAGAAGTAAATAAGCACATTAGGAATACAATATACTGCAATTCCCCCCAAGTACATTAATTTACACAGGTCTAACTAGATGTCTGTACGTTTTGGGCATCACATATCGAAGGAAAAGCTCTAAAAAGTTATCCTGCATTCGAGGTTTTTCCATTATTGCTTGTCTGTTAAATTATGAGTTTGATGACATTACACCCCCGAAAAGCCCTCGTATTGGACTGGTTGGTGGTCCGGAAATGGGCACCCATTATCGCTGTTTCGCATGGGACGGTGGATGTGAACAGAGCCGCGACATGGTGTAGTGTGTTTCAGCACTACAGACACCATACACCGTGTTGTTTTGGCTGCACAGACTTTTCACATTTGGTGGCTACTGGAGCGGATACCAAGTAGATTTTCAGCTTACTCCAATCTGATACTGATGATCTGGGGTGAATTACAAATAACAACTAGCGAGTTATTTAACCAGTTTCCCCATCCTTTAAACCTGCCCCCTGGAGCACGTGCACGGCAAATGAAGATGTACACAAAAAAGGGAATACGAAGAACCTAAAGGGGAAACTGTCGCCCCTTTGTAAAAGACGGACCCAATGCGAGGATCAGAGCAACAAGAAAACAAGTGAAAGAAAAAAACTCCAAAAAAATAGTGCATAGAAGGGGAAAGTGATAATCCAGAAAAATTCCCCCTCCTGTCTGCACCATGTTCCACGATAAAAAACTCTGGTCTTTGGAGCTAAACATCCAACCACGGGTAAGAAACTCACCCCGTACACTGCAAACAGTGAATGTCAAATGTATCATTTTATTTTAGACAGGGAAAAAAGTGTGTACTTTAAACCTTTTAAAAAACAGTATAGACTGGTTACACAAATTTCTAATCCAGTTTTGATCTGATAATACAGATATTCCTGATCTGATTGACAAACCCAGTTTGTCCTCATGACAGTATTTTTTGTATACATTATCTATAGCCCTTTCTATCAGATCCATTAGCGGTCTGACTTATTGACAATCTGTTTCTTTACGTTTATTCACAAGTATTGCCAGGGAAAACCGAAGCGGGGAACAACCATGTTCCCTGCACCAAGCAAAAAAGACCTTCCAAGTCCCGTGGTAGATGCGAGCCGAAACGGGCTTTCGGGCGCTAGCCATCGTCACGGCGACCTTTTTAGAGAATCCAGCCCTGGTCAGGATCCAAGATTCAACGGCCAGGCCGTCAAACACAGGACCGCTGAGTTCTGGTGGTAAACTGGGCCCTGGGAGAGAAGGTCCGCGCGCTCTGGCAGTCGCCAGGGTATGTCGGCGAGCAATTGTACCAGCTCGCGTACCAAGAGCGACGCGGCCAATCCGGAGCGATTAATATCGCTGGAACCCCCTCTATCCTGATCTTTCTGATCACCCTTGGGAGAAGAGCTATTGGTGGAAATAAGTATGGAAGATGGAATTGATTCCACGGTAGAACCAGGGCGTCCACCGCAATTGCCTGCGGATCCCGGTACCGGGAGACGAAGTTGGGCACCTTGGCATTCATCCTGGAAGCCATCAGGTCCACATCTGGGGTTCCCCAGCGTCGGCATATCTGCTGAAAAATCTCGGGATGTGGTGACCATTCCCCTGAAGCTATGCCGTGACGGCTGAGAAAATCCGCTGCCCAGTTTTCCTCGCCCGGAATGTGGACTGCTGAAATCACGGAGTGATTTACCTCTGCCCAGGACAGAATCTGTTTTACCTCGTGCATAGCCGCCCGGCTGCGGGTACCTCCCTGATGGTTTATGTATGCCACCGCCGTGGCATTGTCTGATTGTATTCGGACTGGGCGGCCCGCCAGATGCTGGTGAAAATGCCTCAGAGCCAGCCGAATAGCTCGGATCTCTAAAATATTGATCGGGAGGATCGACTCCTGCTGCGACCAAGTCCCCTGGGCTGTGTGGTGACGAAACACTGCTCCCCATCCGAGCAGGCTGGCATCCGTTGTGACTACCATCCAGAAATTTGGAGGAAACAAACGGCCCTGTTGAAGAGTGGAGCTCCTCGTCCACCACATAAGAGTCTGTCTGACCTGCAGGGACAGACGGCACCGAAGATTGAGGGAATAAGGGCTCCCGTCCCATACTGCCAAGAGTGCATGCTGAAGGGGGCGAAGATGAAACTGGGCAAATGGAATTGCCTCGATTGCTGCCACCATCCTTCCTAGGACCCTCATGCAAAACCGGATGGTATGAGGAATCGGTTTGCGAAGGATCCGTACCTCTTGACGGAGAACTAAGGCCTTGTCCTGAGGAAGGAATATCAACCCTTGAGCGGTGTCGAAATTCATCCCTAAGAAGGTGATCTTTCGAGATGGCACGGGAGATGACTTCTTCATATTCACCAGCCACCCCAGGCGAACAAGGGTGCCTAGGGTAATGCTGACACTTTCCTCGCATGTTTGGAAAGACGGACCCTTGATGAGAAGGTCGTCTAGATAAGGCAAGATGACTATCCCCCTGGAGTGCAGAATGGATACAACAGCAGCCATGACCTTTGTGAACACTCTGGGAGCTGTGGCTAGCCCGAATGGCAAGGCAGCGAACTGAAAGTGAAGTTTGCCGATGGCAAACCGAAGAAACCTTTGATGAGGGGGAAATATGGGGATGTGAAGATAGGCATCCTGGATGTCTATTGATGCTAGAAATTCCCCTTTTTCCATGGCAGCAATGACCGAGCGGAGAGACTCCATTCGGAAATGTCGAATTCTGACAAACCGGTTCAGTCTCTTTAGATCCAGAATGAGCCTTACGGTACCGTCCTTTTTGGGTACAATGAACAGATTGGAATAAAACCCCCGACCTCTTTCGACCTCTGGTACAGGTACGACAACCCGCTGTGTCGAAGAGATTCGACCGCCTTGAATAAGGCGCGAACCCCAGACTCCTCCTTGGGAAGGCGTGAGGGAAAAAAAAACGATTTGAGGGAAGGCTGGTAAATTCTATCTTGTACCCTGAGGTGACTAATTCCCTGACCCACTCGTCTTGAGTAATCAATAGCCAAGTGGGGCGAAACCAGAGTAGACGGCCGCCTACTCTGGATGAATCGACCGGATTCTGCCTCCAGTCATTTATCCGAAAATCTTTGGGGCCTAGACCCTCTAGATCTCGGTTGTTGAGACCGCATTCTTCCCAATGGGTTGGTTTTGTAAGAGACCTGACGATCTCTGGCCTGATTAGGTCGACCTGAGCCGCTGGAACTGGCTGTTGCGGCCCAACCTGGGTTGCGAAAGGCTCTAAAACGAGGCTGAAGCTGTCGGCGAAAGGGCTGTTTGACTTTCTGCTGAGGCAAAAAAGAACTCTTCCCTCCTGTCGCATCAGATATAAGCTGATCCAGCTTTTCACCAAATAAACGACCGCTTTGATACGGCAAGGACGTAAGTGACTTCTTTGAAGTTGAGTCTGCTCGCCAAGTCCTCAACCACAAAGATCTCCTAATGGCAATCGCATTAGCAGCAGCTAATGCTGCGCAATTTGCCGCATCCATGGAAGCGTTGATCAAAAAATCACCTGCGAGAGCCATCTGATTAGATATCTCAAAAACCACTGGGGATTCCGCCCACTTCTTAAGAAGTTCAGGAGCAAAAGGATACCTGGTATTGAGGGCCCTCTGTCCTGCAAAGCGCTTATCCGGTTTTTCTCGGTGGCGCTGCACAAGCTCCTCAAATTCAGGATGAGCACCAAAGACCTTATGAGTCTGTCTGGCTCTTTTGAAGGACACCTTATGACCCGAAGTCAAAGTGGATTCGTCGTCCACTCCCAGGGATTGATTGACAGCTTCTATAAGACTGTCAATTGTCTCCTGACAATTCGGGGCCTCTAGATTGAGGGACCCTTCAGACTCAGAATCCGAATATTGATCACTCGCTTCCGAAGGTGAGGGAGAGCGAGAAACGGAACTGATAGATGCCGAGGCCCCGGTCGGCATAGGCGACGCAGTATGGGTTAGTTTCCCCTGCGTCTGCCTGGTGAGAGCGCGGCCCCTGCAGGCCGGAGGTTCCTGAGGCGTAGTCAAGCCAGGTGAACCACTGTCCCTGCTCCTATCGGGAGCTTGAAGGGACTCGATTGCTCTGGTTAATGATGCCACAGATTGAGACAGAGACAAGGCCCATTCTGGAGGACCTGACGCACTGGGCTCGACTATAGGTGAGGGCTCCTGCGCCCGTTCGGAGTTACAGGCTTCGCAGACCCGATTAGTCTGGGCGTGCGGAAAAGGGGACCTACAGGCAATGCATGCGGTATACAGCACCGTATGAGACTTGGCCCTTTTGGACATACTGAATCTGTCACAAATTGCCTGCCGCAATGATTTGGATGTGGCGGTACGGTCAGTGGAGCGGAGTGCAGAGGAGCGCAGTGGAGAGGAACAACCAGGCTGGAGGTAGTAGCACTTACCCCAGTCCTGTACCCCAGCGTCCTTAAACAGCGTAATAGAGCGTAACAAGAAAACGCCCGAGCTCCAGATTTCAAAAAGAGCGCTCCCCTGTCAGGGGGGCGTCTTCATATAGCCGAGCCTCAGGGGGAAGGGTCGAGGGGCGCGGCCTAATCCACTTCCGGCCGCGGCCTAGTCTCCGGCAAAAGCCGGGGACTAAATTTTGCGGCCCGGCCTAGAGCCGGCCGAAGCCGCGGCCTAAATTTTTGGCGGTGGCCGCCCGAGAGTCGGGCCCCCGGGAGATGACGCTGCCGGGGGCGGAGTCCTGAGACCGCGGCCTACCTTCCGGTCGAAGCCGGGTGCTAAATTACTGGCCACGGCCTAGTCCCCGGCCAAAGCCGGGGACTAAATTTTCGCCCGAGGCCTAGCGCCGGCCGAAGCCGGGAGCTAAATTTTTGGCGGCGGCCGCCCAGGAGTCGGGGGGCGGGCCGCCGGAAGCAGATGCACCCTTAGGGGGCGGACTTGAGCCGGGGACTTGCCTGTTCCTGGCTGAAGCCAGGCTGCCCGACCACTTCACAAACGCCGGCTCCCAGCTTCCAGCAACTTCCTGGCCCCCTCCATGTTCTATTCCGGTATGTTTATCCGTCTTCGTCCGTAGATTTGTCCCATGCAGAATATTATGCTTGCAGGGATGTGATGATTAGAGGGGGACTTGCAGGAAAAAAAGTAGGACGGTGCAGGCACCCTAACTCCATCACCCCTTCAGGGGGTGAGGAGAGGGACCGTCCGCCTCCTTGCAGCACCGCAGTCTAGCATTGGTGGTGCAGTGGGGGCCGCACGGACTATAACATGCCACTGTACAACCTGAGGTTTCAATACCCCAGGGTGGTCAGGGCTGAGTCCGGCATCATGTCCCACGTAGCGGGAGAGGATACGTGGAGGCTTTACTCCACGTGCTCGCCCGTTGATGGTTTGGGGAGATCGGACCCCTTCAAAAGGGTCCGTCGCCCCTGTCACATCTTCGTGGGAAAGTAGAGAGAAAAAAAAAAAAAAAATGGTCTGGAAGAAACCAGACATGTGCCTCCATCAGACACTAAGCATGAACTGGGTTTGCCTGCGGCCAGTGCTGAGGTGTATACGGCGGAGGAGGAGCTAACCTTTTTTTATATTTACTTAGTGTCAGCCTCCTAGCGGCAGTAGCATACACCCACAGTCCTGTGTCCCCCAATGAGACGAAGGAGAAAGAGCGGGTAGTTATGTGGCTGCAAGTATGTGATTTGCATACTCCCGGTCACATTCCAACTAGTCGTACCTGGCTTGTCTTGATATAAATGAATTGACAGAGGCAGAGCACGTCTAGACGCATGTGACTGCATGTCTGCAAATTCCATACTTGAGGTCACATGATTGCCCGCTGTCTCACTGGCAATACTGGTGAAGCCTACTGGCACAGAGAGTTACTGAAGACTCACCAAAAACCTGGACAACTCCTTTAATTGTTGCCTGTATGCAGCATTTTTGTTATCTGGGATAACCCCTTTAATAAGCTGCTGAAAATGGGACCTTACCTGAAAGCTCCATACAGTGGTCTGTACCAGCAAACAAAGGAGCATGGTGTGAATAGCAAAAACCAGAGGATGGCCAATCCAAAGTCAACACCTCGACTTGTATCGACGCAGAACCACGCCAGACAGCCAAAGATATTTACAAAGAGGGTGACTGTATGGACTGCGGGAGAAAAGAAAGAGTCAACATACAGGAAAGCAAGAACAGAAACTAACTACAGCCATGGGTGCCGATACACAAATTCTTATATACACAGCCGCTGCTAGAATCTCCTCTGTGTATGGCAGAGTTCACAAGAGTCATTGTTTGATACATCTGCGTGATATCCTTTTTTATGTAATCATTTATAAAATATATATATATATATATATATATATATTATATATATATTATATGTACATATATATATATATATATATATATATATATATATATATATATAATTAAACACAGTTTCCTATGTTAATAACATCTATAATAATCGGATACAATACAAATGATCAGCACAGGATCCAATTCTGTGTGTGCACCTAGAGTTGAATGGGCGAGCCTCATGCAAAGTATGGAAGACAATAGTGCGTGTTGCGATTCCTCCGAAATGTGCAAGACTTTAAGCTCACACACAGAATATGTAAAGGGTTCAGAGAACATCAGGGGGGTTTTCATAAATTTTTCTAATAAAAAAAGAATCAAAAAGTTAAAAGATTATCTAGTGCTTATCATTATAATAAGGATTTTTGGGGACGGGATCCAAAGAGATTCACACAACCTGTCTTTGTCTCAGTGGTTCCGATAATATTATGGTAAAAATAATAAATATGCCATATCATCATGAAATAAAAATGTGTATTTATGGTTTGGGTGGAAATCCTCTTTGTCCACTGTGTCCTGAATCTGACTAATGACTCTTGTCCTCAACACAGTGATTCAATATTCATAGTGATACAATATTCACAAAGGGCAAAAGTGGGAGAGAAGCTCAGGCACCAATTTTCCAGAGAATCCACAGCAGAAATTTGAGGCAGAATCTAGAGGCCTAAAGTTGGCCAAAAGTTGTCCACTCCTGCCGATATTGGCGCGTTTGGCTAACAGTCTATTGTGTATGGTGGCATCTCAACTCTCACCTGACCGATGTTCTTGGGAGGGATAAGGGTCAGTCTTAATGAATTTCCAAGGGCCAATAAGCCTGATGCGGCAGTGGCTCTCAGAAGCGCTAAGCCGAGCGTCTGTGTATAGAGAAGTCGGGGGAGGTAGCGGTCGGCCAAACGACAGCCGTCTAGTGTATACAGGGGCCTTGAGACTGCTGCCGTGGATGTGCATTTTGAAACCTCATGGATCTGCTCGTAGAATACCCCGATTCCAAAGGCCAAATCCACAATGAACATTGTACCGTGAGAAAGTTCTGTTTGTTACTATATCTTAGAATTTACAAAATGAAAAGGAACAGCTGGAAGCGACTAACAAAGTGTTTTCTTCCTAATCTGGAAGTCGATAGTATCCGATATTCCCCTCGGTGCGCTGCTCTATTTTCAGATCTGCTGCCACTAACAGGAATGATTCCGCTTAGAACAATATATCAGGGAGTGCTCAGCCGGAGTCCCACTTCAGAAAGACATATTGTCTATTGTTAGCAGCAGACATGCTAGCGGGCGTCCGTATCTCGTGAACACAGCACTTACACATCCATAGATAGTACATAATCTTTACAGTTTTCTGAAATTCCACAGGAATATCCACCGAGAAATCTTGGTAAAAACATGGACCAACAGGAAAATTTGCCGGTAGGGGAGGCCAATTGTTCCTTCTTCCTGAAATATAAAAAGATACGGGAACAAACAAGAAGTTATTCTGATGATCAGTAAAGCTGCAAAGCTATTAACGTGATCATGAAAACGGCCAATATCGGAACCAAGCACTAAACTAGACGCTTTGTGCAATTACATGGTGAACCTGGGAAATAAAGAGAATATACTGTATATATTTGGGGGGACCCGGGAGGAAAAAGTGTCATTTTTGTTTACTAGCTGAGTGTGGTAGTGTATAGACGATGGATATTCCAGCGCCGCTCTCTTTCACGTTGGGAGGAGAGCGTGTTAAGATGTGTCAATGATTGACAGGTATCAAGTACCCCTTGATTGGCACCACTGTCACAAAATAATGTTATTCACTTATTCCGCCAGTGATTTTAATAGGCTTGTCTATAAGATTTTTTGAACTGATTGAATCTTTCTAGCTAAATTCACATAACTCTCCTGGCAAAGTTAAATCATTACTTTTTCTTTGGTGACCGGCTGTGCCTACGTACAATCAGCAGTCATGAAAGATGTAAAAGGGTTGTATGGGATTGGGAAAACATGGCTGTTTTCCAAGAGGTTGGGCCTCACTGGTCCAGGGGCTGGGTCCCGTAATGCAGTTTTGCTTCAATGAATACATAGGAGGTTACATGCAATACCAGACACAACCCACACAGATAAGTGTGGCACCATTTTTGCAAGAAAGCAGCTACATTTTTTGGATCCTGAACAAGCCCTTTAACTAGACAACTAAATATTGTACTCGCCTCCTGGTTGGTTCAGGCTCTGAATCTCCCGCTCCCTGCGGTCTAGTTCTGCTGCTTTCCTTTCCAGCTCTTCCTGACGCTTCAGAAGCTCGGCCTGAGTTATAGCATGTTCCTTAAGAGAAAGAGAATTTAAGACAAACAATGTTAAGTGGCTCTTAAAGGATTTCATAATCATTTACCAAAAAGCCTGTTTAAGATTTAGTACACAGGGTGGAGGACAAGCGCCAGACTCTGGACCCGTACAGCAGTCTGTACACAGGGTGGAGGACAAGCTCACAGACTACGGACCCCGTACAGCAGTCTGTACACACAGGGCGGAGGACAAGCTCACAGACTATGGACCCCGTACAGCAGTCTGTACACACAGGGGGAGGCAAGCTCACAGACTAGGACCCCGTACAGCAGTCTGTACACACAGGGCGGAGGACAAGCTCACAGACTATGGACCCCGTACAGCAGTCTGTGCACACAGGGAGGACAAGCTCACAGACTACGGACCCCGTACAGCAGTCTGTACACACAGGGAGGACAAGCTCACAGACTATGGACCCGTACAGCAGTCTGTGCACACAGGGAGGACAAGCTCACAGACTACGGACCCCATACAGCAGTCTGTGCACACAGGAGGACAAGCTCACAGACTACGGACCCCATACAGCAGTCTGTGCACACAGGGAGGACAAGCTCACAGACTACAGACCCGTACAGCAGTCTGTGCACACAGGGAGGACAAGCTCACAGACTACAGACCCCGTACAGCAGTCTGTGCACACAGGGAGGACAAGCTCACAGACTACAGACCCCGTACAGCAGTCTGTGCACACAGGGAGGACAAGCTCACAGACTACAGACCCCGTACAGCAGTCTGTGCACACGAGCGGAGGACAAGCTCACAGACTACAGACCCCGTACAGCAGTCTGTGCACACAGGGAGGACAAGCTCACAGACTACAGACCCCGTACAGCAGTCTGTGCACACAGGGAGGACAAGCTCACAGACTACAGACCCCGTACAGCAGTCTGTACACAGGGAGGACAAGCTCACAGACTACAGACCCCGTACAGCAGTCTGTGCACACAGGGAGGACAAGCTCACAGACTACAGACCCCGTACAGCAGTCTGTCACACAGGGAGGACAAGCTCACAGACTACAGACCCCGTACAGCAGTCTGTGCACACAGGGAGGACAAGCTCACAGACTACAGACCCCGTACAGCAGTCTGTGCACACAGGGAGGACAAGCTCACAGACTACAGACCCGTACAGCAGTCTGTGCACACAGGGAGAACAAGCGCACAGACTACGGACCCCGTACAGCAGTCTGTGCACAGAGCGGAGGACAAGCTCACAGACTACGGACCCCAAACAGCAGTCTGTGCACACAGGGAGGACAAGCTCACAGACTATGGACCCCGTACAGCAGTCTGTGCACAGAGCGGAGGACAAGCTCACAGACTATGGACCCCGTACAGCAGTCTGTGCACACAGGGAGGACAAGCTCACAGACTACGGACCCGTACAGCAGTCTGTGCACACAGGGAGGACAAGCTCACAGACTACGGACCCCGTACAGCAGTCTGTACACAGGGCGGAGGACTAGCGCACAGACTACGGACCCCGCACAGCTGTCTGTGCACACAGGGAGGACAAGCTCACAGTTTACGGACCCCGTACAGCAGTCTGTGCACAGGGCGGAGGACGAGCGCACAGACTAGGACCCCGCACAGCTGTCTGTGCACACAGGGAGGACAAGCTCACAGACTACGGACCCTGTAAAGCAGTCTGTGCACACAGGGAGGACAAGCGCACAGACTACGGACCCCGCACAGCAGTCTGTGCACACAGGGCGGACAAGAGCACAGACTACGGACCCCGCACAGCAGTCTGTGCACACAGGGCGGACAAGAGCACAGACTACGGACCCCGTACAGCAGTCTGTGCACAGGGCGGAGGACAAACTCACAGACTACGGACCCTGTACAACAGTCTGTCAGATCTGCTGCATAACTATAACTGATGCCAGCAAAAGCATTGGGGCCCCAGTAATAGTTGCGGGGTCCGCTTGGGTTTTGTTATGTGTCAGTTTTGGGAATGGAAGAGAAAGTTCTGTATCGTGCCCTCTTTCTGTTCTAAAAGCAGAGCCATAAAGCGTAGCAGGCCCCACAATAATCAATAGGGTCCCTCTGCAGCAGTTATGTAATGGATCTGTTTATGACATTATCTCGTTAACTCCTCAAAAAAAAAAACTGACAAGATTCATGGACATCTGCTCTTTCAGCATTATTTCGTAAGCAGGACCAGAATTTGCAGATAACACTCCTACGCTGACATTCCCTCCATCATTAGACCACATACTACCTTTGCAATCTGTGTGTAAGCAGGAGGTTCCTCTGTTGGCTTCATTATAGCCGGCTGTGTGCTCGGAGCTGTAGTCGGCATTTTCACTTTTGCCGGTTGCGGCTGAAGAAGAAAAAACAGACAAATTAGTAAAGCAAAAAAGAAAAAAAGAAAGCCCCCAAAAACCTATGAGAAACAAAAATCTATATGTCATAAGAGGATTGATCTCCAGTCTTCTCTCCTAATCACCTGGGTAATCCCACTGTGCAGACTCTGGCATCAAGGGTTTCACTTCCCTGCAGCGCCCCCACAAGAGCAGTTAAAGGAACTCTGTCACCCCATTTTTCGACCATCAGCTGCAGCCACCGCCATCAGGGGCTTATCTACAGCATTCTGTAATGCTATAGATAAGCCCCCGGTGTAATCTGAAAGTGAAGAAAAACGAGTTACATTATACTCACCCAGGGGCAGTCCGGTCCGATGGGTGTCGCGGTCCAGTACGGCGGCTCCCATCTTCTAGCGAAGACGTCCTCTTCTTTGCTTCCCGTCGAGGCTCCTGCGCAGGCGCACTGATCTGCCCTGGTGAGGGCAGAGCAGAGTACTGCAGTGCGCAGGAAAGGTCAGAGAGGTCCAGCACCTGCGCACTGCAGTACTCAGAGCAGTACGCCTGCGCAGGAGCCTAGACGGGAAGCAAAGAAGAGGACGTTTTCGCTAGAAGATGGGAGCCGCCGGACTGGACCGCGACACCCATCGGACCGGACCACCCCTGGGTGAGTATTTTACAACTCGTTTTTCTTCTCTTTCAGGTAACATCAGGGGATTATCTACAGCATTACAGAATAATGTAGATAAGCCCCTGATGGCGGTGGCTGCAGCTGATGGTCGAAAAATGGGGTGACAGATTCCCTTTAAGAAGTGCCTATTCACATCAATGGGGCGTCTGCGTAATGCTGGACAGGAGAGCTCCTCCACAGGCAGAAACATTTCACAACAATCTCCACTATGATTAGTATTATTCTGAAATTCCCTCTCTATTGCCATAACATTCACATACAGGACATCTACAAATACGGATTATAAGAATTTTTTTTTTATGTCCAAATGTAATATATTCTACAAATATTATATAACGAGGGAAATACTTACAGTTTTGGAGTCTGAGAAGGGATTATATTCTTCTAACCCGGGGGGCGCATTTCTGGTCACCTGTGTGACTGATGGATCCTGTAGAAAATAAAAATGTGATATTTTATTTACACTGCGTCAAACTTAGCAAAACAATACAAGGCATCTATTGGCGCGTCACAACAAGAAGCCATAAACTTATTCTCCAGAAGTTGCTCCGGCTACCGTAGCGGGGATCAGACCCAGCCAAATCATCAGGAAAAAGCAGATTCAGGGATGTTGATGCTACCAAATAGCAGCTGATGTAAAAGGGCTCGACTCCCAGTGCAAGTAAAAAGTGAAGCAAGGATGACCTGTAAGGTACTGCCACACTTAGCGATCTCGTTAGCGATCACAATAACGACGCAAGCTAACGAGATCGTTGGTGTGATCGCTTTTAGGTCGCTAGTAGCTGCCAAACAGGAGATCTCATAAACGACACATCAGCGGTCAGCGATCTCTTTAACAACTTTGGCGGTCGTTAGGATCTGTCATTAGCATGTACTGAGTGCTACTGATTAATAGGAATTTCCAGCATCGCTCCTGCTCTCTGCGTCCTGCTAGCCTGCTTTGCAACTTCTGCGATCCTCTCTGTGACGCAAAAGAGAACCTACAGATATTGCGATCCACTCCGTGACGCTAAAAACCCTAGTCCCGCCTGCGCCGCTGTCATATGCGTCACAAACGAGGTCGCTCGTCGTTCGCAAAAGGTGCCAAACAGCGATATAGGCTCACCAGCGGGATGCCAATGATCAAAAAACGGTCCAGAATGCTAGTGAACGATCAGCGACATCACAGCAGGGGCCACATCGTTGCTACATGCCACACACAATGACGTCGCTAACGAGATCGCTAAATAGTGACGTTTTAGCCTACGATCTCGTTTAGTGTGGCATACCCTTAAGGGTATGTTTCCACATTCAGTTTCCACAGCCCAGTAAGTGAACAGCTGTGGAATCAGGGTCTCTGCCCCTATATCATGCTGCGCTCTTACAGAACTAGAAATTTTCCCCAACATATACTTTCCTGGAAGATCTATAAGTAATGAATACATTTTAAAAGTGTTCTGCGGTCATATAATATCAATGACTCATAGGTCATCACTATCAGATCTGTGGGGTCCGACAAACATGTCTAAACCGAGAAACGAGTCAAAAAAAACTGAAGAGGAAGAAACAACATCAAGATTAGGAATGAAGGGAAGGAGACGGCCACCTGATATTGGAGGTAATAAAATGACTGGATTTCAGGTTTACGAAGCCTGGCCCTATTGTGGAGCCCTACAGCAGGACCAGCCCGTCACGCACTAAGTCTCCCTGGCCAGCTGCCATTTTCCACACACGTTCACTGTCTCATGTCTCACCTGGAGAGTGGCACAAGCTCACATTTCCATGCAGGCTTCTATGAAGTGCTGTGCCCGTCATCTATAGGGGCAGCGGGACCCCCTTACACTCAGCACATACAGACTAATACTAGAATATTCTCAGGTGATGGAGTATCGCTACCTGCGAATGTCAAAGAAGCCTGGCATAAGGGAAAGCAGACTAAGTAAGCGGCCATCTGCTGGAACTGAAAAGCTAAACTAATCCCGATACCTGAAAGCTGTAGGACCAATGTGATACACATGACTGGTGATGGCAAAATAAAAAATATCATACAGATTATAGCCGACACGTATACTTACACCCAGCATCACTGGGATTTCAGCTGCTCCAGGCCCCAATATTCTCGAGTTTCCAGAGCTCCCAAAACTCTAACTTACCAAGCATTCCTGCACCAGAGCTCCAGGGGTCTCGTCACCTTCCGGGACATCCCCTCCTGATGGCGGCTGAGACATCTGCACTCCCATGGTCCTGTATACAGGCCGTCCGCAGGAGCCATGAGACAGTCACTGCTGTCTGGCAGCTCCCAGCCAGAGCCAGCACAGGGAGATGACAGGCACCCCCGGCCGGGCGCAGAACATCGTGCCAGGTGACATCAGGACCCAAGCTATCAGGTGCGATGACACACTTTTTTTTTTTTTTTTGCATTTTTCAGAGTTTTTTTTTTGCAGCAGAAACACTATGGCAAGACACCAGCGACAAGTCAGCAGAGCATAGAAAACATTAAGGAACAAAACTTTTTTTGTCGCTTTTGGTTTATTTTTTTCTTTTAAATTTCTCTCTAAATATAGTGTTTTTACCCAGGGATTTTTCCATATATAAAACTTCTGCACAGGAAACATTAAAAAGAAAAAAAAAACGTCCAAAGTGTGTGACAAAAAAAGAACTACAAAAAGAAAAAAAAATCTATCCATTTGTGACAGGAGAAATAATAAAAAGAATGCTACAAAAAAAATCGCGGAAATTCCAGTCTGATGAAAATAAATTAAAATAAAGCATGACTGAAGGTAGCCATGAAAAAAATATTGACATCCAATTGTATCACAAAAGGAAAAAAGGCAAGTGATGGCTATCTAGTGTGAGTTGTTGATATGTTGTGAGCGGTGTGAGACACGAACCCATTATTAACCCATGTGACGTTTCAGCTCAGGCGAGCTTTTCCCAATGCTTGAGAGCTGAATCATCGCAAGGGTTAATAAAAGGTTCCGGTCACTGGATATGCTGGTTGTTAGCACCTGTTGGATCACCTCCATAGAGGCGGCACACATTGCTGCTTCCCTGTAGTTACTTCTATCTGACGTTAGATGACCTGCAGATCAATGGAGGTCAGGTCCCGAAACCCCCAGGAGTTGCTCCTAAGGGTTCGTACACATGACTTCTTAAGCCATGGTCACACGTTCAGTATTTGGTCAGTTTTTTACCTCAGTATTTGTAAGCCAAATGATGGTGATGTGTTTCAATTATACTTTTCCTCTGATTTTTACCTCAGTATGTGGTCAGATTTGACTCATATGTGGTCTATTTACCTCAGTATGTGGTCAGTATTTGACCTCAGTATGTGGTCAGTATTTGACCTCAGTATGTGGTCAGTATTTGACCTCAGTTGTTATATTGCCTCAGTATGGTCAGTATTTGACCTCAGTATGTGGTCAGTATTTGACCTCAGTATGTGGTCAGTATTTGACCTCAGTATGTGGTCAGTATTATACCTCAGTATATGTAAGCCAAAACCAGGAGAGGAACAAAAATCTGATTAAAACAATAGGTAATTGTCAAGATATATAAGGAAATGAGGATGGACACCTCCTGCTCAAATCTGAGCATGACCCTGCACTCTCCTAATGCCCTAAGTGGGTCCTCCCCCCCCCACCGCCGTCAGGAACCTCGTCCCTCGCTGTCACCTAGCACTGCCCTGGTTAGCGCACTGGCTGGCAAGGGCGCTAGCCTTAGCACTGCAAATGGAACAACACAGGGGACAGTGACAAACACAAGACAGACGAGCAAAAAACACCAAACTTAGCTTAATAGCCTCCTCTGCTGCAAAGCACTGCACAGCAGAAGACAGGCACCCAGACCATGGACTCCATGAAACCAGCTGATACACCACAGCAGCCAGAGAGCTCCTTACTCCAGGCTTGGTCAATATAGATTGCTCTATCACCAACAGTCAGCTGATGCATCAGGTGACCATTTTTAAATGATGGTGGGAGTGGTCACCACCCACATCAGCTGACCTAGCAACTCTGCAATTTCAGCAAGCTGCCAGCAGGGGAAACTGACATTAACCCCCCGCCGGTCTGAAAGGAAAAAAGCTACACTTAAATCATAGTGGAATCAGAGCTGCCACGAATCCAAAAATGGATCTTGACAGTAATTTTCTGATATATTCATTTTAAATGCACTCCCTGAATATACCACAGGCACAGAAAACCAGAGAAGCTGCTGTCCCTTTAAGAAGACATTTAGAGCAGTTTGGCGTAACGAGCGTCTTCGTATTGAATTACTAATAACCGGTTACTGACAGTCCACACACAACAAGCCCACAATTCTCCATATTACAAGGTTGGCAGCTCAGGGTTTTTTAAGGTTTGGAATATATTTTAATAGAGAAAAATCCCAAACACTATGGTGGACTAATAACTAGTTTCTACATGGTCGGTCATGTAGACAGTAATTATCATTACGGATAAGGAGTTAGTCACAGTCCCATTGCATTTCTGTTTCTTTCTCAATCACAGCAGATCCGCCCCTGCACATCTCACTTTACCTTATATATAGTGCTTTGAAAAAGCATTCATACCCTGTGAACCTTTCCATATTTTTCATGAAACACCCACAAACTTAAATGTATTTTATTGGGATTTTATGTGATCTAACACAAAGTAGCAAGTATGTGTGAAGCATAAAGGAAACCACAGTTTTGTAATTATTTTAAAAATATAAATCTGCATTTGTTTTCAGCCCCCTGTATTCTGATACGCCTAAATAAAATGACCAATTGCCTCCAAAAGTCACAATTAGTAAATTGAGTCCATGTATTCTCAGTATAACGTGCAGCTGTCCTGTGAAGGCCTCAGAGGTTTGTGTGAGAACATTAGGGATCAGACAGCATCATGAAAACCAAGGAACACACCAGACAGGTCAGGGATAAAGTTGTAGAAAAGAGTAAAGCAGCATTCAGATTTATATTTTTAAAATATTTAGAAAACCATTTATATTTTCCTTCACACTTTGTGAACACTTGCCACTTTGTGTTGGTAGACAACATAAAACCAAATAAAATACATTACGTTTGTTTAATGATGTCACCATCATCACAACAAGGTAATCGAATGACATCACGAGAGACTGTGCAGCAAGCAAGCAGCCTCAAGTCTTCACGTGCTGCCCCCATGTGACGACCGAGGGTACTGACGGGCCATTTGCACAATGGGCCACAGTATTATTACAGAGCAGAGCGGTATACACCGTCTACAACAAGACATCAGTACATATTACAGTCACAAGCATTTATAACTGAGATCAGATACTGATTTTTTTTTGTACTGAAGTTATCAGATCGGATACAGAAACTGTTGGCATATTCGAAAAGGACATTTCCATTATAGTCATTAAAGGGGTTGTCTGGGACTAAGAGGTTGATGACCTGAACAACACAGCTCTGCGTAACTTTTACATCCGGCCTCTACAAGAGCCATAGCTGATGGGTGGAGGGTGACGGACACCCATTGATCTTATATTATATGCCTGGACAATCCCTTTAAAATAGGAAATACCATAAATATCTGAAAGACGTTGATTCAAACTCTACCTGACCTGCTTTTGAGAAAGGGATACCTGACGCAAGCTTGCTCGGCTGCTATATGCCATGAATTTGTGCTGGGCATAGCCCTTTAAAGTGAGTCTGTTACCTCTCCTGACCGGTCTACGGTCTATTTTATTAAATACTAGTATTCTTCATGAAATGGTGATGGATCTCACATAAGGGCTCATTCAGACGTCAGTTTTTCTAGTACAACTGCTATCCGTGTGTTTCACAGATATCACTTGTACATGTGATAATCTATGGGGCTGTTCACACATCTAACTTTTCCTCAGACCAAGTGTCCGTGCAAAATCACAGAGACATGTCCAATACTGATCCGAAAGAAAGGTCAAAATCGTCAATGTAAGCCTATTGTTCCATGAAAAAAAATCAGGCAGCGCTCGGATGCAAGGCGCAGCGCTCCATACAGGCCCTTGTGATAAGGGCACAGTGCAGAGAAGCACTTAGCGGCTAGGGCTCCACAGACACTTTTGGGTTACTGCAAATATCATGCGACTCCAAATGCATCCAGGCGATGCTTACAATTTAAAGGGATTTTCCATGATTATTTTTGTCCAATGGCTTTGCCCAGTGTAAGTAAGTAAGTTATACCCACCGCCCTAAGCTCCAGCGCTACCGCTGCACCACTGCCTCTGGGTATTTGCTCACGTGGCTGAAGCGGTGGCATCACAACTACACTGCACATGCCCACGGCTGCCCACCTGAGCACAGCGGCGATGCCGAGGTAGTCAGCATGAGACTGCTGAGCCCAGTGATTGGCAGCAGTGGTCACGTGCACTGTAGTTGTGACGTCTCCACTGCAGCATGTAAATAAAGACTGGAGCAACGGCAGAGAGGCAGCTCTGGACCTACGGAGGGAGAGTAGCGCTTACTTTACTATGATCACATCGCCGCGCCAAGTCAGGGAACAAAAATAATCACGGAAAAAAGCCATGTAAGGACAAATTCCATCTTGTGAAACTTTCACCAGATAATAAGTAACTCTGTAAATACACTACTTATTTCTGACTGATCTGAGGGACGAGCTGCAACTGGTCAGAAATCACAATTACAGGGACATCTATAGAGTGCAAGTGGGGATCAGAGGTGAAAGCAGATTCTCTGTACCTCCACGGCCATACCACTTCTTCAGAGAAATTTGCTTTCTGACACTTCTAGCTGCTGAGATAAAATGTTCAAGAATGTTCTCATATGATAAGAAGCAAATAACAGAGGCGTCCGGTCCTGGAGAACTTCCCCTGCCAGTGACTCCGCCATCATGGACGATCAGCAGTGTCATACAGCAGACCTGCACCTCAATCTGGACAGGAGTCTTATTCCACCTAAAAAATGCCCCCGAGTCATTCTGAACGAATAAAGAATCGTACAGGGGTTCAGGGTTAGGGGACGTGCATGCAGCGTCCTTTACATTTGGGCAAACCCGCAAAAACATAACACAGACATAGATTCCCTAACTAAACCCTCTTATATGCTCAGATGGGAGGAATATCTGGATAAAACACTGAACGTGGAAGAATGGAGACATGTTTTGACCAGAGCAGCTAAGAAGACTGCATCTTGTATATCATACAAAGAAAATCAGTACAAAATCCTTCATCTCTGGTACCATACACCTGAATTTTTACATAAAATGGACCCATCTATTCCTTCCCTTTGCTGGCGCTGCATCCTGTCTAGAGGTGCTATATTCCACATTTTTTGTGACTGTTCACTGATTAAACCATTCTGGGTGATAGTCCAACTCCTCATTAAGTTTTTGGAGTGGATCTCCCATAAGTCCTCAGCTCTTTCTATTAAATATTTTCCCTGAATCCATATCCAAGAGATCCATTAGATTGCTTTTACCTATGCATTCTGTTGGATTGCCTACCATTGGAAGCGAACCTCTCCCCACCTTCCCAACTAGATCTATATTCTCGCATCAAGGATATCAGGAACTTTGAATATGGACAGCCCTTAATGACAATACTGTAGAGAGATGTAACCTTGTTTGGTCTCTTCTGGATTCCTTTTGGTCCATGTTAAATATATGACCTCTATGAGATGGCTATAACTAGGTTGTAACATTCCACATCACTTCTCCTCCTTTTCTTTTGTCTGAGTCTGTGTGTTTGTTTGTAAAATTTTACTCTTTATTTGAAAATGTTTAAACTATTACTATAGTATAAGACTGGTTGTTAACCTATAAATGATTGTGAAAAATCTAAAATGCCTAATTAGTTTTTCTTTTCCTATAAAATTTGAAAAATTTTCAATAAAAATTACAATTTATAAAAAAAAGGAACCTGTCATCAGGGCAGCATGAATCAATCACCCGATGCACGATTTCAGCCTTTCAGGGAAGATAAAGCTTAAAGAGCTGGCCAGGGACCATAGGGAAAGACGTGGTAGCGCAGTGCGATCACTGGCGGCTGCTGCCCGCCCCACTCCAGCTGACTAGCAGGTCTCTTTCTATGTGTGTCCATAGAGAAAGCTGTCAGTCAAAGGGATTGGGGCGGATACAAGCTGTCAGCGGACACACAAAGGGCCCAATTCATCAAATCAATTTAGACAGAATTGTGTTGGAAATTGCTTCGAAAAGTCACAAAATTTTGACACAGAAAAACTTGGCACTCAACTTTAGCAAATTGATTCCGGTTTATTGCAGTCAAAGTACAGGTGAGTACATCACGGAAACGTTTCGGTCCAAGAGGACCTTCATCAATCTGACTGCTTGTGAGGAGGCAATAGTATGAACTTAGAGGCAGACTGCCTTTAGAGGAGAGAAAACCTATATGTTCATATATGATAGGCTCCTATATGGTAGTCTCCTATTTGGAGACCGCGTCAGGCAAAGAGAGACCAGCGCTTCCTCCTCCTCCCCAGTAATATTCAGAGCCATCCTGGCCTACTATTCCTATACTTGGATCCCACTAAAGGCCCAAATAGGAGCCTATCATATATGAACATATAGGTTTTCTCTCCTCTAAAGGCAGTCTGCCTCTAAGTTCATACTATTGCCTCCTCACAAGCAGTCAGATTGATGAAGGTCCTCTTGGACCGAAACGGTTCCTTGATGTACTCACCTGTACTTTGACTGCAATAAACCGGAATCAATTTGCTAAAGTTGAGTGCCAATGTAATGTATGTAGTACAGTTCATATAGCGTCTTGTGCTTGGGTGCGATGAAAATACATGAGACACAGGTTTGATATAGAAAGTCTTGTATTACTTCATACAAGTTGGCAAAAATAGTCACACAGTTTGCAGACACAGAAGCAGGAGACACAGCAGGCCAGAGTAATCTAAGCTCAGCAATCACTCTCCACAACAGGTTCAGGATCTTCTTCTCTGTTACCGTAAGTCCATGCAAACGTGGGTCTTTCAAAGAGCAGGGTTCAGAGTCCACAAGTGCTTCAGAGTTCCTCAGTAGGAATAGCTGGAGTACAAGGTCCAAGGCTTTAGGAGTCAGGTCACAGGTTCACTGCAGGCTAGGTTCTGAAGCACTGATTGCTCAGCTGTGGCTGCTTAAGAAGCAAAAGGAGAGAATCAGGGCGGGAACATGCAAGCTGGAAACTCCATTTTGACTGAGGGCAAGATAGCTGCAGCAAGACAGAAAGTAAAATGGCTGACGAACAAACTGAGTTTCAGGAACATGTACACAGAACCTTACATTACTCCCCCCTTAGGGACAACCTCCGGATGACCTCAGGCCAGGCTTGTGTGGGTACCTCTGATGAAACTGACGGAGCAAGCGAGGAGCATTAACGTTATTGACTGGTTCCCATGAGTTGTCCTCCACTGGGTAGCCCTGCCATTTAATCAGATATTGTAACTGATTTCTATACAACCTGGAATCTAAAATCCTTTCCACCACAAATTCTTCCTGACCATCGACTAGCACTGGGTCAGGGCAAGGAGAAGAACGTCCAGGTAACGTATTGGGTGTCGCAGCCTTTAGTAGGCATACATGAAAGACAGGGTGAATTCTCATAGTTCTGGGCAGTTGAAGACGACAAGCAGCGGCACTTATAATTTTACTGATTTTATAGGGTCCAATGTACTTATGTCCCAACTTAGACGATGGAATCCTTAACTTAAGATTTCTGGTTGATAGCCAGACCAAGTCTCCTACCTTGAAAGCTGGTGCAGGTTTATGAAATTTATCTGCTGCTTTCTTGTACCTTTCCTGAGCCGATTCCAGATTCTCCTTTAGAAGATCCATATTCTTCTGTAAAGACGTGATTCTTTCAGCCACTGCTGGTAAAGGCGTTTCTATGGGAAATCGTGGTAGAATGTTAGGATGATAACCTAGATTAGAGTAAAAAGGAGACTGCTTAGTGGAGGCACTCTGAGAGTTGTTATACGAGAACTCAGCTAATGGAAGTAGATCCACCCAATCATCCTGTAGGTGGCAGATAAAGCAGCGGAGATACTGCTCCAGGGGTTTGATTGGTTCGTTCGGTCTGTCCATTAGTCTGGGGATGAAAAGCAGAAGAAAGGTTTACTTTAATGTCCAATGCTGCACAGAAATTTTGCCAAAACCTAGAAGTGAATTGCACCCCTCGATCCGAAATAACCTCATCCGGTACTCCATGTAAGCGAAACACATCTTTAATCATCAAATCTGATATCTGTTTTGCAGTGGGTAAGCCGACACAAGGGATAAAATGAGCTGCCTTTGTTAGACGGTCAACCACCACTAGAATGGTGTTCTTCCCTTGAGAGGTTGGTAACTCCACAATGAAGTCCATAGAAATGGATCCCCACGGGCGGGACGGGGTGGGAAGAGGCTGTAACAGACCAGTTGGTGAGGAGCGAGGTGTTTTGCATCTTGCACAGACTTCACATGAAGTGACATAGTTTAAAACATCCTTCCTGCAAGTGGGCCACCAAAAGAAACGAGAGAGAAATTCCTGTGTCTTTAGAATTCCTCTATGCCCAGCTATCTTGGAATCGTGAATGAGTTGCAATACTCTCAATCTGACTGTTTCAGGAATATACAGGCGTTGTCCTGAATCCACACACCATTCTTAAAGACAAGACTTACGTCCCTTGGGGTTGTGCCAAAAAGGAATCCGCATGGTATGCTTCCTTGATGTCCTTAAGTAGGTCTTGATTATGAATTACTCCTAGGAATCTAGAGTCAGGAAGAATAGTCTTAGGAGGAGTAATTGGACGTGTCTCTGCTGAGTAAATCCTAGAGAGTGCATCAGCCTTTCCATTGCGCGATCCTGGTCTATAAGAAATGATAAAATTAAATTGGTTTAAGAAAAGATTCCAGCGAGCCTGGCGAGGAGTCAGGCACTTAGCCGACCTGATAAACTCAAGGTTACGATGGTCTGTCAGGACGACTATTTGCTGTGCAGCTCCCTGAAGAAGGTGTCTCCATTCTTTGAAGGCGGCAATAATGGCCAACAACTCTCTATTGCCCACATCGTAGTTCCTCTCAGCCGAAGACAACTGCTGGGAAAAGAAGGCACAGGGATGCAAGACATTCTTCTCACCTGTTCTCTGAGAGAGTATAGCTCCAACGGCACAGTCTGAAGCATCCACCTCTATTATGAAGGCAAGCTCGGGGTTGGGATGTACTAGATAGGTGCGGTGGTAAATTTATCTTTTAGACGGGAAAATGCTTCCTGGGCTTGGGGAGTCCAGGAGAACCTAGACTCTTTCCGGGTAAGTTGGGTGATAGGTGACACTACCTCAGAGAAATTTCTAATGAAACGTCTATAGAAGTTGGCAAACCCGATGAAGCGCTGTACCTCCTTCACATTTCTAGGACTTGGCCAATCCTTGATGGCTTGGGTTTTGCTTCCATCCATACTAATTCCTTGTGTAGACAGTACATACCCCAGAAATTGAATTTCGGTCCTATGGAATTCACACTTTTCAAGTTTGATGTAAAGATGATTTTGTCTTAGACGTTCCAAGACCATTCTCACATGTCCATGATGTTCCTCTGTGGAGTTAGAAAAAATTAGAATATCATCCAAATAAATTACCACGAATGTATCTAGGAGATCCCTGAAGATGTCATTCACCAAGTGTTGGAAAGTGGCTGGGGCGGTACTCAGACCAAAAGGCATAACTAGATATTCAAAGTGTCCATAGCGTGACCTGAATGCAGTCTTCCATTCATCCCCAGGTCTAATACGGACTAAGTTATAGGCCCCACGAAGATCTAGTTTAGAGAAAATTTTGGCATGTCGCACTCTCTCCAATAACTCAGGGATTAAAGGCAATGGATAACGGTTTCTAATAGTAACCTTATTGAGTTCCCTATAGTCTACGCATGGTCTCAGAGATCCATCTTTCTTCTTTACAAAGAAGATGGGTGCACCTGCAGGAGATGAAGAGGGGCGTATGAAGCCCTTGGCTAGATTTTCGTCTATGTAATCCTTTAAAGCCTTTAGCTCGGCCCCGCCAGGGGGTAGATCTTACCAAAAGGTATCTCTGCTCCAGGCAATAATTCAATTGGACAATCATATGGACGGTGAGGAGGAAGCTGGTCAGCGTTCTTCTTGTCACATAAATCCACATAGTCCTGGTATACAGCTGGTAGTTCAGGGACTGACATGGTTCCTTTAGGAACAGAGCAAGCTGAAACTTTTGGACTCATCTGTTTCTCTGGAAAGTGTAATTCCTTGGTCTCCCAGTTAATGGTAGGATTCTGAGCCTGCAGCCATGGTAGCCCTAGAATAATGGGAAAGTGGGGAGAAGAGATAAGCATAAAGGACAGTTTCTCTTGATGATCTTTACCCATAAGAACCCTCAAAGGCTCTGTTTCCTGATCCACTGGTCCAGAGGTCAGCAGGGAGCCATCCACAGTTTCCATCTGTACTGGAGTAGCCTTCTTCACTGAACGTATCCCCTGTTTCAGAGCAAAGGAGACATCCATAAAATTTCCACTTGCCCCTGAGTCGATCATAGCAGAGCTAGACACCCAAGCTGAGTCAACCCAGAGTTTGATGGAAAGAAAGCAATGAGAATTGTTTTTCTTACAACTCAGCTGGGACACCGCTGAGGAAACTTGAAAAATGGCAGCGTTTACACAGTCAACGTCCTCAGAGGTAACGGAGTTTAAGTCCGAGAAATCAAGATCTGTTGCTGCAGATCTCTCTGGAGCCTGAGGCTCGGACCTGACAGATCCCCTCTCGCAACACTCACAATGAATGAGTGCTGCAGTAGTCTTACGAGAACGGCTGGGGCAGTTTATAATGAAGTGCCCTGACTTACCACAATAGAAACATAGATTCTCCTTAAAACGATGTTCCTTGCGTGCATCACTAACCCGTCGTTGTAAAGAGTCTACCTGCATGGGTTCAGGTTCAGGTTCCGTGTAATCCTACTCAAAGGTTCCTTAGCTGGAGAGGAAGGTAGGAAAAGGTTAGTGCGATTGCTTTCGAACCATCTCTCTTGCCTGCGTTCAGTCAGACGAGTATCAATACGGATGCAGTAGTTAATAAAGTCACCTAACGCAGTGGGAGGGTCGGCACGAGCAAGTTCATCCTTAATCAGTGGAGATAACCCCTTTCGAAAAATAGATTTTTTGGCGGAACTGTCCCAGGTGGTATCAAGGGCCCATCTCCTGAAATCCAAGGCATATTCAGCTACCGAGTGCTTACCTTGGCGCAAAGCTAACATGGCTGCTTCAGCTGTTGCACCTCGATTGGGGTCATCAAACACCTGCCCCATGGCTGAAATAAAAGCATCAAGGTGATTCAAACAATCATCCTCAGTCTCAATCAGAGGGTTTGCCCACATCAAAGCCTTGTTGGTAAGCAACATAATTATAGTAAGCACCTTAGATCGTTCAGTGGGAAATTGTGAAGCATGTGCAGAAAAAAAAAGATTGCATTGATTAATAAATCCCCTGAATTTCTCACGTTCACCGCCAAAACGAAAAGGGGGCAACTTGGGAATCCCAGAACTCGGGGCTACGGCAGGAGCCTGGACTCGCTCTTCTAGAACCTCAATCCTGGCTCGCAAATCCTGGGCAGTCTGTCCAAACACTTGCAAATTGTGATTAGTGAGGTCCTGTAGGCTTGAAAAACGGGTCTTTATATTCTGCAAATCTGCAAGGATATTATCAGTCACTCCGCAAAGTTCCTTTATGCGGGCCTCCATTTTCCAGATCTTTTAAGACAGGAGTACTGGAAGAAGAGGAGAGGAGAGAAAAAAAAAAACAATAGTGTTTACCTGTGGTAACACTGCAGAGAGAAAAAAAAATTAAGGGAACTGCTCACCTGGAATGGTTGTGAGAAGTCACAACCACTATCATCACAGAAAGTTCACCCGGACATCTGATATCCACAGTTACAGCAGACAAAAAAGAGAAAAGAAAAAAAAAAAACAATAGTGTTTACCTGTGGTAACACTGCAGAAAAAAAAAACCTAAGGGAACTGCTCACCTGGAATGGTTGTGAGAAGTCACAACCACTGTCATCACAGAAAGTACAACCGGACATCCGATATCCACAGTTACAGCAGACACAGCCTTTCCAGACCCAGCAGACACTAACGTTTTGGCTTCAGAATCTTGTAATGTATGTAGTACAGTTCATATAGCGTCTTGTGCTTGGGTGCGATGAAAATACATGAGACACAGGTTTGATATAGAAAGTCTTGTATTACTTCATACAAGTTGGCAAAAATAGTCACACAGTTTGCAGACACAGAAGCAGGAGACACAGCAGGCCAGAGTAATCTAAGCTCAGCAATCACTCTCCACAACAGGTTCAGGATCTTCTTCTCTGTTACCGTAAGTCCATGCAAACGTGGGTCTTTCAAAGAGCAGGGTTCAGAGTCCACAAGTGCTTCAGAGTTCCTCAGTAGGAATAGCTGGAGTACAAGGTCCAAGGCTTTAGGAGTCAGGTCACAGGTTCACTGCAGGCTAGGTTCTGAAGCACTGATTGCTCAGCTGTGGCTGCTTAAGAAGCAAAAGGAGAGAATCAGGGCGGGAACATGCAAGCTGGAAACTCCATTTTGACTGAGGGCAAGATAGCTGCAGCAAGACAGAAAGTAAAATGGCTGACGAACAAACTGAGTTTCAGGAACATGTACACAGAACCTTACAGCCAAGTTTTTCTATTCACAATATTTTGGTTGGGAAACCTACTTGTGCACCATCACGGTAGTGCTAAGATATATTTTCACTAAATTTTGACAACTGGGAGTTGTGCCAAAACGTTTAGACTTGTCAATGTCACGCCAGTCTCTCCCGGCTCCGCGGCGAGGGCGTGACGCCACAGTTCGTTTAATTCATGATGAGCTCTGGCATCACTTAAGCCAGAAATCGTCAGCCGAGCGCACGCCACTCGTCAGATGCTCCCGATTCATGAAGAGGCGTGCACTTTTTCAGGAATCGGAGCCTCTGACTCCACAATGCTCACTCATCAAAACCAACAAGGAAATCAGCGATGTCGATGAATCAAGGACATAGTCCCCGGCGCATTAAACTAGATTATATTTTCTCTGAAAAGCTGCAGCGTTACACAGTACACATAGCTGGCTGTAATCGCACACCCAGTCTCATTCATGCCGCCTGTGGTTCACACAGCATGAATCTGATGTCAGGTTCCCTTTAATTTGTATGTCCAGTCAATGCAGTAAACTACATCAACAGGATACATGTCACCCATGGACCCAGACTTTTCTGTATCTCTCAGCAATGGAAGCGCATGAGAAATCCTTTATACAAAAAGACAAGGCAGTGTCTGGCACCAAGCCATTTTACCTTCTTTATCACATCAATGGCATGTATGTGACGGGTGCCAAGCCTGAAGAAGTACTATGTAAAATGGTCGTGTCTCTGAGTACTAGCCCCACGCCACAAGTATGTCCCATTACTGTAACAAGTATGAGAAGACGGACTGAGGAGTGCTGCGGTATGTCCTATTTGTACATAGGATCCCTATAATCTGAAACACCAGACAATGGACGATCGAACAGCCAGGATGTGCAAACCGCAGGAAATGCAAATCTGCACGTCATCACTAATGCAAGGTACCCAGCATTAAAGGGAAAACAGAAATAATCCTACGACGAGTGAGCAGCCGAGCATCACACACCGTAGACGGGACGTCAGGGATTACAGGACGACTACAAGAGCAGCAGTCAGCGGATTACACCGACCAAACCCGGAAAATGTATCCCGAGGCCATGATGGATGGATGAAAGCTGAACACAACCTGCAGCGGCTCATTAATAATGTGACACCAGTCCGGCACATAACCCGATACTAGAGGCTCCACACTAATGAAATGACCCAACCATCGCACAACAGCCGGCCACATATCAATATACAAACATAGCAATGGCAAGACGGATTATTACACAGCTGAATCGCTGGCTCTACCCTTTATTACAAGTAATAGCCCAACAAATGGCTTATAAAACACGGCCGACCACAGCTGCGATGTGTATGGAGTAGTGCGGGTGCACGGGGCCTTACTGCGCCTCCGATCTCATGCAGAGACCATCGTATGTGTCATGTGGCACTGTTCTAGGTGAGCTTCCCCGAATACAAGAGCGGAGCAGCCCTGCCCTATATAGCTCTGTACGATAGGTTTTATATAAGGTGGTCTCTTTATCCCAGGTTATTACTGTTAGATCATGTGTTACAACCGGGACCCCCTCCGATCTCCATATCAGGGGTCCCACGCTGCCTACGGCACAAGACGGTGACGGAAAAGTGTTGCATGTAGCGTCAGAGGCACCGGTGACTAGAATAGATCTACCAGCAGACAGCGGAATATCCCTTTTATCTAATAAGGTTTGTCTAGAGCGGGCCATTCACGTGATCACAGCTCTGGACACTTCGCTCCTCTTACTCCCCATAAACTTGAGCTCTGGCTCGTTAAATGTCTATGTATTTTCATTGGGGAAAAAGGAAAGAAAAAACCTCTTCCAGTCTTCTGTGACAGTGGCTCATCTCACCTGAAAACTAAAAGATCGGTCACTGACGTTACAACCCCCATCATTCTGCTCCGCAGCGTCATTTGTCCGGGAGAGTTGGTAGGCCCCATACACATCAGATGTTCGGCTGACTTTAGGGTGCACACATCACATTCTAAACCCCGCATTAAGAAAAGCTCCCGGACTATACACCAAAACTATGTGCAGGTCTCCGATATTCCAACAGAGTCCAGAAAAGTGTCCTCCATCCGGCCGATCAGGCCACACCATGCCAAAGGCACACCAAAAAAACTGATCCAGGTGGCACCAGCAGTCCGTGGCTGGATGGTAGCCCTGAGATCCACCCTCTACCTGCTGGAACTTCCACAGCCACGTCTGATTTGTAGGCAGGACGCATGCATGACATACCATCGGGTCTAGTGATCAGAAGAGGCCCATGGGATTCTACAGGTAAGAGGTGGTCTGCAGGGCTCAGGGGCTACTGGTCCAGGGTCCATGTGAACTGATTTACTTATCTCTACTACTGGTCATTAAATGAATAGTCTTATGTCTGCGGATCTCCACCACTGCCCCCAGCGGCTGCACCAGCTCTCTCCCATCATGTAGGAATGTAAGAACAGCCCAAGTCCTGGTATAAAAAACGGCACAAGATATCGCCTCCCGCCGTAACAACCAGGACTACGACTCACTGATTCACGAGCAGTGATTATATACAGAACAGCCTGTGTCCGCAGGTCCTGACGGCCGATGCCAGGTCTCTGCAGGAACCTGGAAGAGAATCCAGCCGAGGAGCCGACAAGATTCGTTCTTAGTACTATGGATCAGGCACCGGCAGACATCATTTTCTGAGATATATATTATATATAATATATATATTATATTATGGCCAGCACTGATCAGCGTCATGGTCGGCTATCTGGACCAATTTGAACGCTCTCTGATGCTGTAGCAGAGACAGCTTTGCCCCTGCAGCTTTGGAGGAGAGCGGGACACTGAGGCTGGGCAGATCCAACAATCTGCACTTCTAGGCTCTATAGTAAAGAGCTTGTAAGAGCAGCGCTCCTTGTCTAGGAGACAAGACCATCCCTGAATGACAGCAGATGGTCGGTAACCTAGGCAACAAGAAGTAAACTATAAAGTAATCCCTCTGTTCTTGAGAACACAGGGCCAATGATGCAGCTGAGGGAACCTGTCAGGGAGATTTAGCCCCAAACCACCACCTCCCTGTAATAAGTTGACAATTATGTCTTTCTGTCTTCTGTAGGAGTCATTTATAAACAGTGCGTTATAGTCCAGTGTACTTTAAGGAGTCATAGGGGTGGAGCCTCTGAAGAGTCACACTGGCCGGTCTTCCTTCTGGCCTGCCGATGTCCCACGGACCAGAGCACATCAGTGCACGTTACTTCTGCTGTGTGATGGCGTGTCATGAATTGTGGGATGCCCACCAGGCCAGCGTGACTCTTTAGGAGGGTAGCTCCTCCCCCGTGACTCTTTAGTCATGAGAATATGACAATTGCTATATTATGCTGCACCTAGCAGAAAACAGAGGGGAATCACTGCCTGCCGCTTCCCATCCGGAGAAGGGACGAGGGGCAGTGTGGGGATACAGGTCTCCTCCGCTGTGTAAGGAGCTCAGGGCCGGCGTCAGCACCCGGCACACCCGGGCAAGTGCCGGGGCCCTGAGCAGGCGGGGGGCCCACTCGCAGTCTGGCACCCCCGCGCCCGTTAGCGGAGGAGAGCGGTGTCAGCGGCGCCACTGGGCCCCCCCCCCCGCTTGCTCAGGGCCCCGGCATCAGCTGGCACAATACTTACCTCTCCCGTGCCTCCGCTGCCGCAGCTCCGGGCTCCAGGGGGCGCCGGCGCTTCCTCTCACAGCCGGCCGCCGGCTGTGGCACAGAGCGCGGGGACGCCGGACAGGTAAGACGTGTGTGTGTGTCTCTGTGTGTATGTAGTGCGGTGCTTTGTGTGTGTAGTGTGTGTGTGTGTGTGTATGTGTGTGTGTATGTATGTGAGAGAGTGCTTGTGTGCTGTGTGTGTGATGATGGGCAGGCATTGCTGATAATGGGGAGGCATTGATGATGATGATGGGGAGAAGATGATGATAATGGGCAGGCATTGATGATAATGGGCAGGCATTGATGATAGGGAGAAGATGATGGGCAGGCATTGATGATAATGGGGAGGCCATGATGATGATGGGGAGATGATGATAATGGGCAGGCATTGATGATGATGGGGAGGCCATGATGATAATGGGCAGGCATTGACGATGGGGAGGAGATGATGATGATGGGCAGGCATTGATGATGATGATGGGGAGGAGATGATGATGATGGGCAGGCATTGATGATGATGGGGAGGAGATGATGATGATGGGCAGGCATTGATGATAATGGGCAGGCATTGATGATGGGGAGGAGATGATGATGATGGGCAGTCATTGATGATGATGGGGAGGAGATGATGATGATGGGCAGGCATTGATGATAATGGGGAGGCCATGATGATGATGGGGAGACAATGATGATGATAAGGAGGCAATGATGATGATGATGATGAGGAGGAAATCATGATGATAATGGGTAGTCTTTCCACAGCGCCCTTTCCTGAGCCGTAACAGTGCAGAACGCAGTACAGCGCAGAGGAGAGCTCCATATTTTGTATGGAGCATTATATGGGGACCAGTATCCTGTATGGAGCATTTATATTGGGTCCAGTATTCTGTATGGAGCATTATTTTGGGTCCAGTATTCTGTATGGAGCATTATATGGGGGGTGACATCCTGCATGGGGTATTATATGGGTGATGAGGGGAGACTGTGGTGCCCATAATATTGTATGGAGGACTGTACTGTCCAGTCTGTTCTGTGCGCTGTGAGGATTTGGCGGTTTTTGAGCTATTGTACAATTTACAATAAATATCACTCATGTAATGGAAGAAGTGAAGTGTTTGGCATTGTACTATACCCATATTTCTCTGCAGTATCTGTGCATCATGAATCGTGGTCTGTGTTAAAGGGGCCCACTGAGGCTCTTTCGCCCGGGGCCCATAAAAACCTGGAGCCGGCCCTGAAGGAGCTAATGGGGTCCCTCATTAATGGCAGCCCGTACTCTGCACGTGTAGTCAGCGGTGACACTGACGGATGGCACAGCCCAGGCTCCTGTCATGTCCTCAGCAGCCCTGCTGTAATCCCCTCACCATGTCCGAGGTGGCGCGTCCCTCGCTGTCCTCCATGGAGTCACACAGCCCCGCACATCTGCTGCAGTACCGGGAGATACCACCACACACGGGGCAAGGGGGGTGGGTGCAGATGACGTCACACACATACAAACTGCCTGTCAACAGAGAGCTGTCAATGAATGGCGCCGCTCCCTCACCGCCCCGATCACACGCTGCTCACCTTGAAAGGATTGTTCAGGTCCGGATCCGCAAACGGGTTGCTGTCGAAGTCGGACATGGCTGCGGTGGGGGCTCACGGGCAGCTCCCGGAGCACGGACCCGCACGTACCGTTATCCTAAGAGCAGAAATGGCCGCTCCGGAAATGACGTCACCGCATCGTTCACGTAACCCTCGGTCGTCTGCCTCAGTGAGGGGTTCTACGGCTCCGCCCCTCCGCTTCACGTGGGGCATTCCGCTGTAGGGGGATTACACGAGGGTAACGAGAGGACATAACGTCGTGGGCGCCGGCCACGTAATCCCCGCAGCCATGTAATCCCGGGAGGAAGCCACCGGGAAGAATCCGGGGAGAGGGAACGAGGAGGAGGGGAGACTGGGGACATTAGGGGAACACATGCAGACTCCAGCATGGTCGTTATAACTTACAGGTTATTACTACACTGGATAATGCTATGCAGCGCTGTGCAAACGATATAGCGGGGTGAAAAGTGCTGCCGAGAGAACGCTCTCTGAAATAGGCGTGTTTTAGGGAGCATACATGTCCCCAAATGCCATTGACCTGCAGGCATAGGGTTAATTTGCACTACTGTGTGGCCGAACAGAACTGTTCATTCCGTGACCTGCCGGCTTTCAGTCCTGTGTGCCATCGGCTTTCTAGTCCTGGGACTCGCCAGCTTTCAGTCCCAGGACCCGCCGGCTTTCAGTCTTGTGTGCCACCGGCTTTCTGTTCCGGCAGCCTCTGACTTTTAGTCCCAACAACCTCTGGCTTTCATTCCCAGGACCCGCCGGCTTTCAGTCCCAGGACCCGCCGGCTTTCAGTCTTGTGAGCGGCCAACTTTTTGTCCCAGGAACCACTGGCTTTCAGTTCCGGGAGTTTCCGAGTTTTAGTCATAGGCTGGAGTCACACATAACGTATAAAAATTGCTCCGTTTTTTACAGCTGAGAATCGCATCATTGTTTCATGAACAGTGATCTGTATGTCATCCATTTTCAATGCGAGGATGCGATTTCCTTGCATCAAAGTATCCGTATGGCATCCATGTAGCAAGATTTTCTCTCACACTTGCAAAAATGGACATTTAACTGTTCCATGGGCTGAAATATTCGTAAAAACACATATATTTATATATTTCACATAGATAACAGAATAGCCGTAAATTCATTTGTCGTCTCCTGTAGAATCTCTGCAGGAGCAGACAGAATAGGAGACATGGTTTACAGACAGTAAACCATTGCAGAACATTTTGTTTTATATATGTCAGTGACCACTACTGGTAGTACTATGTGTGTGTAAATTTGCGTATTTAATAAAAGGATGTATTCACGGAAAAAAATGGCGTGGGCTCCCACGTAATTTTCTGCACCACAGAGGGAAAGCCAGTGACTGAAGTCAGATATTAAGAGCCCACCCCAGGCTGAAAACATCTGCCCCCAGCCATCCCAATAAAAGGCTCATCTGTAAGATGTGCCAATTCTGGCACATAGCCTCTCTCTTCCCACTGCCCTGTAGCAGTGGCATATCGGGTAATAAGGGGTTAATGTCACCTTTGTATTGTAAGGTGACATTAAGCCTGGCTTAGTAATGGATAGGTGTCAATAAGACACTTATCCATCACTAATCCTGAAGTTTGTAAAGGGTTAAATAAACACACATGTAGAATAAAGCCTTTTAATGAAATAAAACACAGGTTTGCCATCTTTATTGCACTCCCAATCCAAGTGAAGCCCTTGTTCTGTAAAAAATAACAAAATAAAAAACCAATAATATACCCATACCTGTCCACCGTACAGTCAAGTCCCACGCTGCAATCCATCTGAAGGGGTTAAATAGTTTACAGCCAGGAGCGGTGCTAATGCGACCGCCCTGTAACCACTGTAAACCACTGAGGAATGAATGAGAAGCTGCCGGCGGGTGCAGCATCAGTGACTAGCGCTGACGTCACTGATGCTCCGCACACTCGCAGCCTGACCCGCGGTGAACTCTGCAGCGTGGGAAAATGCCTGTTGAACTTGGGGTGTCTGGTGACCCTGATGACTTCCACACTAGTTAATCCCTGATAAATTCGGGAGTGTTCGCTGTATACATAGAGATGCCAAGGACTACCCTGTGGCCAGAGTAACCATGGGAACAGACTGTGGTACCAAGTTCCATAAGATCAGGGTAGTCATGGACTTGATACATCCCGTCATGCTTAAATTAGAGACCATACTTTAAAGGGGCGCGCTTGACACTTTTATCATCTGTATCGGGGTTGTTGAACAGCTGGACAGACACTAGGTTCCCATACTTTGAACTAATGGGGAGTTATTGTATTGGGTGACCAAACTGAGGGAAGGGAAAATAGTGGAGCAGCTGTAGGTTCCACGACCCTATCGCCAGATAGTTTTAGACATGGCCCATTCACATGTTTTGGGAGGACATCTGGCTGTAGAAAAAACTCAGTAGAGAATAATGTGGAGGTTCTATTGGCCCGGATGTTACCAGGAGATCCTAAATTATTGTAGGTCCTGCCCCACCTGCCAGATAATCGCTCCCTTTTCTCAGTTCTTCTCAGTTCCTAAGTTGCCTTGTCCCGTTGCGTGTTATAGAGGTCCCATTTAAGAGAATTGCTATGAACCTATCAGGTCCCCCAGTTAAGTCTGCATGGGGACATCAGTACATCCTAGGGGACTCATCAGCCAAGTGAATAGCCCGAGTACTTGTCCATATTTTTTCTAGGACCGGCCTGCCAAAGGAGATCTTGATGCACCAAGGGCCACCCTTTATGAGCAAGATGATGAAGGAGTTGTGTAACGTCCTCCAGATTGTCCAGCTGCGTACCTCAGAATACCATCTGCAGACTGATGGCCAAGTTGAGCGCTTCAATAAGACGGTAAAAGCTATACTCAAGAAGGTCATTGAGAAGGATGGTCAAAACTGGGACTATGCTTCCATTTCTGTTCTTATCTGTCAGGGAAGTTCCTCAAGCCTCCACTGGTTTCTCTCCATTTGAGCTCCTGTATCATGGACATCCGCGAGAGCTCCTGGATATTACCAAGGAAACTTGGGAAGCCGAGGTCATGCCCCACCGGAGCATCATAGAGCACATCACCTAGGTGCAGGAGAGAATGTTGAAAGTGGTGCCTATCATGAAAGTGCATTTCCTTCAGGCACAGGAGGCAAAGGTATATAACCGATCAGCGAGGCTGAGGCAGTTCTAGCCTGGGGACCACGTACTGGTGCTTATCGCCACGGTCGAGAACAAGTTCCAGGTGAAGTGGCAAGACCCATACAAAGTGGTAGACAAACTGGACGAGGTTAATTACATGGTCCAACAGCCAGGAAAGAGGAAACCTCATCAAGTATACCATGTGAATTTGCTCAAGCTATAGCGAGATCAGGAACCCCTAGAGGTTCCTTTCCTGGGAGCCCGGGCCGAAGCCAAAGTGGAGGATGTCATGATTGTGGAGACTCGATCGCCAGCTCACAAGCAACAATGTTGAGAATTGCTGCAGCGGAACTGTGACTTGTTCTCGGAGTTGCCGGGGCGTACGCTGAGGGTGGAGCATGACGTTCTGATAGAGCCACATATAAGGGTGAATCTTAAGCCATTTAGATTCCCGAAGCACGCTTGAGGTAATCTCAAACAAAGTGAAGAGAATGCTATATCTCGGAGTGATAGAAGAGTAAAAAAGTGGACGGTCGAGTCCCATTGTTCTCGTCCCGAAGGTGTGTGGCGGTTTTGTGATGACTACCAAAGGATGATTGAAGTATCCAAATTTGATGGGTACCCGATTGTTGTGAGTGGGCTTGGGATGAGTTCTGAGCAGAGGCTCCCTCTGGTGGTTACAAGCGGTGCTGGTCTGTCCAGTGAAGATTGTGAAGATTGTGAGGATTGGGAATCAGGTGTTACTGACTGGTCTTATATAAGGGAGTCACCTTCCCATCAGGGTAGCTGGTGATCAATTGTTCTGGTCTCTATCTTTGATTCCTGTTTCCCTTGTAGCCTGCTGTGTCGTGTCTGCATCTCCTGCTAACAGATAAGACATTTTCTTCTTTTTGTTTTTGTGCTTGATTTTTGCATTTTGTCCTGCACTTCTGTGGGGGCCTTCAGGGTCCCCTCCGGGGGCTTTTGCCCTCTCAGTTTGGTTCAGCCCCTGATGTTTGTACTTTTGCTTTTTCCAGTTTTTTCAGTGGCTGCTGTTTTGATTTTGTTACACCAGAGAACTAGTTTGGGTGGTAGAGGTCGTGTGATCTCAGGTGTTTTTGAAATTAGTAGAGTTGGTGCTTTTCGGGGTTTTCTGGGATTGCAGTAAGTACCCTTCCTATCCTTTTCTATTTAGTTAGTTTGGGCCCCAACGTTTGCTCATACTGTTTTCCTTCTGTGTCGGTATTTCTTCTTGTCTAACCGCCATTACATGTTTGGGGGCTTTCTATTATCTTTGGGGTTCTGCTCCGGGGCAGATAGCTTTCCTATATCTTTCTTTAGGTGTAGTTAGTTTCTCAGGCTGTGACGAGGCGTCTAGGACCAACGTAGGAACGCTCCACGGCTGCCTCTAGTTGTTGTGGTTAGTCAGGGTACTGCAATCTCATAGATTCCAACTGCTCTGGTGTATTGCCTTTTTTGCCTGCACTCCTCAGCTACCGAAACATAACAGTATCACCGGCCAAAAATTTAAAATTGTATGGTACTCACAGAAGGGAAAAAATTTGTGAAAGAAAAAACGGTTGTCAGAGTTGTCAGAGATATTTTTCTGTTTGTTGCATTTTTTTTTTTTTTTCCCTCTGTATCTCTGGGTGCTGGGGAGGATTTTTTCTCTCAATGGAGTTTGCACAGTTGTCTGGCCGTGTGGATCAGCTTGCCACTGAGGTTCAGAGTATTGCTGCATATCTTGCTAGGTTGCCTGTTGTGGAACCTAGGATTCCCATGCCAGATTTGTTTTTAGGGGATCGAGCTAAGTTTCAGAATTTCAAAAATAATTGTAAATTGTTTTTTGCCTTAAAATCTAAGTCCTCAGGGAACGCAGCGCAGCAGGTTCAAATTGTCATCTCTCTCCTGCGCGGCGATCCTCAGGATTGGGCTTTTTCCCTGACACCTGGGGATCCTGTTTTGTGTGATGTTGATGCATTTTTTCAGGCTTTGGGGTTATTGTACGATGAGCCTAATGTCACTGATCAAGCTGAAAAAGCCTTGTTGGCATTAAATCAGGGGCTTGATGACGCTGAGTTATACTGTCAGAGATTCCGTAGGTGGGCAGTCCTGACCAAGTGGAATGACGACGCTTTGGCGGCCCTTTTTCGGAAGGGTCTGTCAGATAATGTAAAGGATGTTATGGTGGGATTCCCTGTCCCCTCTGGTCTCAATGATTCTATGTCATTAGCGATTCAAATTGACAGACGTTTGCGTGAGCGGAGAAGTATGCGTGGAATAGTGTTGCCTTGTGAACCTGCTTCTGAATCCATGCAGTGTGATAGAGTGGTGTCTGGGGCACAGCGTCATGAGTTTCGAAAGCGCAATGGGTTATGTTTCTACTGTGGTGATGCCTCTCATGCTATTTCAGTCTGCCCTAAGCGGGGAAGACGTTTTGCACGCTCAGTTGTCTTGGGTAGTGTTCAGACTAAGTTTTTATTAACTGTCACTCTGATATGCTCTCTGTCCTCATTTTCTGCTCAGGCTTTTGTTGATTCTGGAGCAGCTATTAACCTGATGGATTATGATTTTGCTAAACGTTGTGGGTTTCCCTTGATACCCCTACAGAAGTCTATTCCCCTACTGGGGATCGATTCTACCCCTTTGGCTGAGAATAAACCTCAGTTCTCTACTCAGGTGATAATGAGGGTTGAACCTGATCATCAAGAGTGCTGCAAATTTTTGGTTCTGTATAATCTGCATGATATTATCGTACTAGGTTTCCCTTGGTTACAGTCTCATAATCCTGTTTTGGATTGGAAATCTGTGTCTGTAACCAGTTGGGGCTGCCAATGTGTTAATACCAACACTCCTGTTTTTTCTGCCTCCCCCCAGGCTCAGGATGTTCCTGACTTTTTGATTGATTTTTCTGATGTATTTAGCGAAAGTAAATCTGCATCCTTGCCTCCCCATAGGAGCTATGACTGCGCTATTGAATTAGTGCCTGGTAGTAAATTCCCTAAAGGTCGCCTTTTTAACTTGTCTGTACCTGAACATGACGCTATGCGGTCTTATATCAAGGAGTCATTGGAGAAGGGTCATATCAGACCATCCTCTTCACCCTTAGGTGCCGTTTTTTTCTTTGTGGCCAAAAAGGATGGTTCATTAAGGCCGTGTATTGATTATCGTCTTTTGAACAATATTACTGTGAAATATCAATACCCGTTACCCTTGATTTCTGACCTGTTTTCCAGGGTGAAAAACGCTACTTGGTTTACCAAACTTGACCTCAGGGGGCATATAACCTTATTCGCATTAAGCACGAGGATGAATGGAAGACGGCATTCAATACCCCTGAGGGGCATTTTGAGTACCTTGTGATGCCCTTTGGGCTCACTAATGCTCCTTCTGTCTTCCAGTCCTTCATGAACGACATTTTCAGGGATTTTGTGGATAAATTTCTGATTGTTTATTTGGATGATATCTTGATTTTTTCTAATGACTGGGACTCTCATGTGAAACATGTTCGAACTGTATTCCAGATTTTGAGAGAGAATGCTCTGTATGTGAAGGGATCAAAGTGTCTTTTTGGCGTACAGAGGATCTCATTTCTGGGATTCATTTTGTCCCCATCTGTTATTGAAATGGACCCGGTCAAGGTTCAGGCCATCTGTGATTGGGTCCAACCTACTTCATTAAAGGCTCTTCAAAGATTTTTGGGTTTTGCCAATTTTTATCGTAAATTTATTGGTAATTTCTCGGTTATTGTTAAACCATTAACTGATTTGACCAAAAAGGGTTCTGATGTGGTGAATTGGCCTCCTGAGGTCTCTGCATTTCAGGAACTTAAGCAGAGATTCACTTCTGCTCCTGTTCTACGGCAGCCTGATGTTTCTCTGCCATTTCAGGTGGAGGTTGATGCCTCTGAAATTGGGGCAGGTGCCGTTTTGTCCCAAAGAGATCCAGAGACCTCTAAAAGTAACCCTTGTGCCTTTTTCTCTCGAAAATTTTCTCCTACTGAACGTAATTATGACGTGGGTAATCGGGAGTTATTGGCCATGAAGTGGGCTTTTGAAGAGTGGAGACATTGGCTGGAGGGAGCCAAACATCAGGTGGTGGTCCTTACTGACCATAAGAATCTGGTTTATCTGGAATCTGCCAAGTGACTCAATCCTAGACAGGCCAGGTGGGCCTTGTTTTTCACACGTTTTAATTTTGTGGTTTCCTTTCTTCCTGGCACTAATAATGTTAAGGGTGGATGCCCTCTCGAGGAGTTTCCTTGCGGACTCTCCTGAGTTATCTGATCCTTCTGTTATTTTGAAAGAGGGTGTAGTTCTTTCCGCCATCTCACCTAATTTGAGACTTGCTCTGGAGGGGTGTCAGGAGGATAGGCCCGAGCGCTGCCCTGTTGGAAAATTGTTTGTCCCGGACCAGTGGAAAAAGAGTGTGATGTCTGAGATTCATTGTTCCGCGTTGGCTGGGCATCCCGGAATTTTTGGTACCAGAGACTTGGTTAGTCGGTCCTTTTGGTGGCCTACCTTGTCTCGTGATGTCACGGAATTTGTGCAGTCCTGCGGGACTTGCTCTCGCTCCAAGCCTTGCTCTCGCTCTAGTGGTTTGTTGATGCCATTGCCTGTGCCCAAGAGACCATGGACCCATATCTCTATGGATTTCATTTCCGACCTTCCTGTTTCTCAGAGAATGACCGCCATCTGGGTGATTTGTGATAGGTTTTCCAAGATGATACATCTTGTGCCATTACCTAAGTTGCCTTCCTCCTCTGAATTGGTGCCGTTTGTAATGTATGTAGTACAGTTCATATAGCGTCTTGTGCTTGGGTGCGATGAAAATACATGAGACACAGGTTTGATATAGAAGGTCTTGTATTACTTCATACAAGTGGCAAAAATAGTCACACAGTTTGCAGATACAGAAGCAGAAGACACAGCAGGCCAGAGTAACTTAAGCTCAGCGATCACTCTCCACAACAGGTTCAGGATCTTCTTCTCTGTTACCGTAAGTCCATGCAAACGTGGATCTTTCAAAGAGCAGGGTTCCAGAGTCCACAAGTGTTCAGAGTTCCTCAGTAGAAATAGCTGGAGTACATAGTCCAAGGCTTCCAGGAGTCAGGTCACAGGTTCACTGCAGGCTAGATTCTGAAGCACTGATTGCTCAGCTGTGGCTGCTTAAGAAGCAAGAGGGAGAGAATCAGGGCGGGAACATGAAAGCTGAAAACTCCATATTGACTGAGGGCAAGATAGCTGCAGCAAGACAGAAAGCAAAATGGCTGACGGAAAACTGAGTTTCAAGAACATGTACAAAGAACCTTACATTACTCCCCCCTTAGGGACAACCTCCGGATGGCCTCAGACCAGGCTTGTCTGGGTACCTCTGATGAAACTGGCGGAGCAAACGAGGAGCATTAACGTTATTGACTGGTTCCCATGAGTTGTCCTCCACTGGTAGCCCTGCCATTTAATCAAATATTGTAACTGATTTCTGTATAACCTGGAATCTAGAATTCTTTCCACCACAAATTCTTCCTGACCATCGACTAGCACTGGGTCAGGGCAAGGAGAAGAACGTCCAGGAAACGTATTGGGTGTTGCAGCCTTTAGTAGGGATACATGAAAGACAGGGTGGATTCTCATAGTTCTAGGCAATTGAAGACGACAAGCAACGGCACTTATAATTTTACTGATTTTATAGGGTCCAATGTACTTATGTCCCAACTTAGACGATGGAATCCTTAACTTAAGATTTCTGGTTGACAGCCAGACCAGGTCTCCTACCTTGAAAGCTGGTGCAGGTTTACGAAATTTATCTGCTGCTTTCTTGTACCTTTCCTGAGCCAATTCCAGATTCTCCTTTAGAAGATCCATATTCTTCTGTAAAGACGTGATTCTTTCGGCCACTGCTGGTAAAGGCGTTTCTATGGGAAATCGTGGAAGAATGTTAGGATGATAACCTAGATTGGAATAAAAAGGAGACTGCTTAGTGGAGGCGCTCTGAGAGTTGTTATAAGAGAACTCAGCCAATGGAAGTAGATCCACCCAATCATCCTGTAGGTGGCAGATAAAGCAGCGGAGATACTGCTCCAGAGTTTGATTGGTTCGTTCGGTCTGTCCATTAGTCTGGGGATGAAAAGCAGAAGAAAGGTTTACTTTAATGTCCAATGCTGCACAGAAATTTTGCCAAAACCTTGAAGTGAATTGCACCCCTCGATCCGAAATAACCTCATCCGGTACTCCATGTAAGCGAAACACATCTTTAATCATCAAATCTGATGTCTGTTTTGCAGTGGGTAAGCCGACACAAGGAATAAAATGAGCTGCCTTTGTTAAACGATCAACCACCACTAGAATGGTGTTTTTCCCTTGAGAGGTTGGTAACTCCACAATGAAGTCCATAGAAATGGATCCCCACGGGCGGGACGGGGTGGGAAGAGGTTGTAACAGACCAGCTGGTGAGGAGCGAGGTGTTTTGCATCTTGCACAGACTTCACATGAAGTGACATAGTTTAAAACATCCTTCCTGCAAGTGGGCCACCAAAAGCAACGAGAAAGAAATTCCTGTGTCTTTAGAATTCCTCTATGCCCAGCTATCTTGGAATCGTGAATGAGTTGCAATACTCTCAATCTGACTGTTTCAGGAATATACAGACGTTGTCCCAGAATCCACACACCATTCTTAAAGACAATACTTACGTCCCTTGGGGGTTGTGCCAACAAGGAATCCGCATGGTATGCTTCCTTGATGTCCTTAAGTAGGTCTTGATTATGAATCACTCCCAGGAATCTAGAGTCAGGAAGAATAGTCTTAGGAGGAGCAAGTGGACGGGTCTCTGCTGAATGAATCCTAGAGAGTGCATCAGCCTTTCCATTGCGCGATCCTGGTCTATAAGAAATTACAAAATTAAATTGGTTTAGGAAAAGATTCCAGCGAGCCTGGCGAGGAGTCAGGCACTTAGCCGACCTGATAAATTCAAGGTTACGATGGTCTGTCAGGACGACTATTTGCTGTGCAGCTCCCTGAAGAAGGTGTCTCCATTCTTTGAAGGCGGCAATAATGGCCAACAACTCTCTATTTCCCACATCGTAGTTCCTCTCAGCCGAAGACAACTGCTGGGAAAAGAAGGCACAGGGATGCAAGACATTTTTCTCACCTGTTCTCTGAGAGAGTATAGCTCCAACGGCACAATCTGAAGCATCCACCTCTATTATGAAGGCAAGTTCGGGGTTGGGATGTACCAAGATAGGTGCGGTGGTAAATTTATCTTTTAGACGAGAAAATGCTTCCTGGGCTTGGGGAGTCCAGGAGAACCTAGACTCTTTCCGGGTAAGTTGGGTGATAGGTGACACTACCTCAGAGAAATTCCTAATGAAACGTCTATAGAAATTGGCAAACCCGATGAAGCGCTGCACCTCCTTCACATTTCTAGGACTTGGCCAATCCTTGATGGCTTGGGTCTTACTTCCATCCATACTAATTCCTTGTGTAGACAGTACATACCCCAGAAATTGAATTTCGGTCCTATGGAATTCACACTTTTCAAGTTTGATGTAAAGATGGTTTTGTCTTAGACGTTCCAAGACCATTCTCACATGTCCATGATGTTCCTCTGTGGAGTTAGAAAAAATTAGAATATCATCCAAATAAATCACCACGAATGTATCTAGGAGATCCCTGAAGATGTCATTCACCAAGTGTTGGAAAGTGGCTGGGGCGGTACTCAGACCAAAAGGCATAACTAGATATTCAAAGTGTCCATAGCGTGACCTGAATGCAGTCTTCCATTCATCCCCAGGTCTAATACGGACCAAGTTATAGGCCCCACGGAGATCCAATTTAGAGAAAATTTTGGCATGCCGCACTCTCGCCAATAACTCAGGATTAAAGGCAATGGATAACGGTTTCTAATAGTAACCTTATTGAGTTCCCTATAGTCTACGCAGGGTCTCAGAGATCCATCTTTCTTCTTCACAAAGAAGATGGGTGCACCTGCAGGAGATGAAGAGGGGCGTATGAAGCCCTTGGCTAGATTTTCGTCTATGTAATCCTTTAAAGCCTTTAGCTCAGGCCCCGCCAGGGGGTAGATCTTACCAAAAGGTATCTCTGCTCCAGGCAATAATTCAATTGGACAATCATATGGACGGTGAGGCGGAAGCTGGTCAGCGTTCTTCTTGTCACATAAATCCACATAGTCCTGGTATACAGCTGGTAGTTCAGGGACTGACATGGTTCCTTTAGGAACGGAGCAAGCTGAAACTTCTGGACTCATCTGTTTCTCTGGAAAGTGTAATTCCTTGGTCTCCCAGTTAATGGTAGGGTTCTGAGCCTGCAGCCATGGTAGCCCTAGAATAATGGGAAAGTGGGGAGAAGAGATAAGCATAAAGGACAGTTTCTCTTGATGATCTTTACCCATAAGGACCCTTAAAGGCTCCGTTTCCTGATCCACTGGTCCAGAGGTCAGCAGGGAGCCATCCACAGTTTCCATCTGTACTGGAGTAGCCTTCTTCACTGAACGTATCCCCTGTTTCAGAGCAAAGGAGACATCCATAAAATTCCCACTTGCCCCTGAGTCGATCATAGCAGAGCTAGACACCCAGACTGAGTTAACCCAGAGTTTGATGGAAAGGAAGCAATGAGAATTGTTTTTCCTACAACTCAGCTGGGACACCGCTGAGGAAACTTGAAAAATTGCAGCGTTTACACAGTCATCGTCCTCAGAAGTAACGGAGTTTAAGTCCGAGAAATCAAGATCTGTTGCTGCAGATCTCTCTGGAGCCTGAGGCTCGGACCTGACAGATCTCCTCTCGCAACACTCACAGTGAATGAGTGCTGCAGTAGTCTTACGAGAACGGCTGGGGCAGTTTATAATGAAGTGCCCTGACTTACCACAATAGAAACATAGATTTTCCTTAAAACGATGTTCCTTGCGTGCATCACTAACCCGTCTTTGTAAAGAGTCTACCTGCATGGGTTCAGGTTCAGGTTCCCGTGTGATCCTACTCAAAGGTTCCTTAGCTGGGGAGGAAGGTAGGAAAAGGTTAGTGCGATTGCTTTCGAACCATCTCTCTTGCCTGCGTTCAGTCAGGCGAGCATCAATACGGATGCAGTAGTTAATAAAGTCACCTAACGCAGTGGGAGGGTCGGCACGAGCAAGTTCATCCTTAATTAGTGGAGACAACCCCTTTCGAAAAATAGATTTTTTGGCGGAACTGTCCCAGGTGGTATCAAGGGCCCATCTCCTGAAATCCAAGGAATATTCGGCTACCGAGTGCTTACCTTGGCGCAAAGTTAACATGGCTGCTTCAGCTGTTGCACCTCGATTGGGGTCATCAAACACCTGCCCCATGGCTGAAATGAAAGCATCAAGATGATCCAAACATTCATCCTCAGTCTCAATCAGAGGGTTTGCCCACATCAAAGCCTTGTTGGTAAGTAACATAATTATAGTAAGCACTTTAGATCGTTCAGTGGGAAATTGTGAAGCATGTGCAGAAAAAAACAGATTGCATTGGTTAATAAATCCCCTGAATTTTTCACGTTCACCGCCAAAACGAAAAGGGGGCAACTTGGGAATCCCAGAACTTGGGGCTACGGCAGGAGCCTGGACTCGCTCCTCTAGAACCTCAATCCTGGCTCGCAAATCCTGGGCAGTCTGTCCAAACACTTGCAAATTGTGATTAGTGAGGTCCTGTAGGTTTGTAAAACGGGTTTTTATAGTCTGTAAATCTGCAAGGATATTATCAGTCACTCCGCAAAGTTCCTTTATGCAGGCCTCCATTTTCCAGATCTTTTAAGACAGGAGTACTGGAAGGAGAGGAGAAAAGGAAAAAAAAAAAAAAAAAAAAAAACAATAGTGTTTACCTGTGGTAACACTGCAAAGAGAAAAAAAAATTAAGGGAACTGCTCACCTGGAATGGTTGTGAGAAGTCACAACCACTATCATCACAGAAAGTTCAACCGGACATCTGATATCCACAGTTACAGCAGACACAAAAGAGGGAAGAGAAAAAAAATAGTGTTTACCTGTGGTAACACTGCAGAAAAAAAAAACTTAAGGGAATTGCTCACCTGGAATGGTTGTGAGAAGTCACAACCACTGTCATCACAGAAAGTACAACTGGACGTCTGATATCCACAGTTACAGCAGACACAGCCTTCCCAGACCCAGCAGACACTAACGTTTTGGCTTCAGAATCTTGTAATGTATGTAGTACAGTTCATATAGCGTCTTGTGCTTGGGTGCGATGAAAATACATGAGACACAGGTTTGATATAGAAGGTCTTGTATTACTTCATACAAGTGGCAAAAATAGTCACACAGTTTGCAGATACAGAAGCAGAAGACACAGCAGGCCAGAGTAACTTAAGCTCAGCGATCACTCTCCACAACAGGTTCAGGATCTTCTTCTCTGTTACCGTAAGTCCATGCAAACGTGGATCTTTCAAAGAGCAGGG
>JARQOD010000001.1:924629873-924651865 GCA_033576555.1 Oophaga sylvatica | reverse complement strand
TTTTTTTCATAGACCTCTGCATTGTGACATTCCTCTGTTATTCCTCTTACAAATGTATGAATAAACCGACATAGGATGTTAGCAGTTCAGGTTATGTCCCTATACACGCTGACATTATCCAATCAGTTCTGACAGTTCCAGACGGTGTAGTGGCAAACCCTCTCTAAGGGCTCGCTCACGCTGGCGTATAATACGGAGGAGTGCAATGCGAGAAAACATCTTATTGCACTCTGACCAATGTTATTAAATGAGCCAGTGATCATCTGCCAGTTTTTCCTCTGCTGTAATCGTACCGAGGGAAAAAAAATCGCAGCATGATGCAGTTGAGTGCGTATATCGGACACGAATCACCAACGCAAATCTATGGGTGCGACAAAAACAAAAAAATCAAACAGCATACGGACCATGTGTATGCCACCCAATCTTTACGCACACATCTCAAAAGAAACCCGAAATTTCATCAGCCAAGTACAGTACATTCACAGCAGGAACCCTCAGAATAGAGAATAGCTAGATGTCATGTAGCTAATTAATGTCATAAGCCCCTACATATAATAAAACTAGCTCCCCTTAGTGCCTTTCATGAGGCACTAAAGGGTGTTTAGCCTTATTTAACCTATTAAATAAATAATTTTAAAAAATGTTGTAGCGTCCCCCCTTTTTTTTGATAACCAGCCAAGGTAAAGCAGACAGCTATGAGCTTATATTATCAGGCTTGGTAAGGTTCATGGTTATTGGGCCCTTCCCAGTCTAAAATTAAGAGCCCGCAGCAGCTCCAGAAGTGGGGCATCACACAAGATGTGCCAATTTGGGCGCTTTGCCCTGCTGCTCTTCACAATTGCCCTGGTGCGATGGCAATTGGGGTAATGATAGTTGGGGGGTGATAATAGCTGTGAGTTATCCTAAATCGCATCTGCCTTTAAGCCCTGGGGTTAGTAATGTAGAGGTGTCTATAAAACGCCCCCATTGCTAACCCAGTAATCAAAAATAAGAGCACACAGAAAAAAACACTTTATTTGAATTAAGACTGCCCCACACTATCCCTCGTTCACCAATTAAAAAAAATTTCATGCATGCCCTGTGTAATCCACCCAATAAGTAGTCCAGAAAAAGATACCTAAACATAAAAAGAGAGAAATAAAAACAAGAGACACTCCCTCATTCACCAGTTCATTACCCAAAACGTTCCCACGAAGCTCTGATGTAGTCCACATTCCTCTGATCTGTCTCTGGCGACTGTGAATAGCAGTATCTTCCTATTAGTAAATTATGTCAGACACGTGTTTTATAAAGGTGAGTGAAATTGTTGAATAGCGATCGTAATATCGTACTATCGAACATCGTGTGCTGTGTTCACACAGACAGATGATCTGGAGTGTAAATGTGTTCAAAAAAGTAAAGTATTGTATAAACATTTCCAATGATTCTGCACAAATAAAATTCAATCGATTTAGCAATAAAATGTTCATTAATTAGTTTCACTGCTTTATTTGAACAGTAGCATTTGCAATAATGATGATGATCATCATGACACAAATACGTCCTTGTTCCAATGTCCCAATTGCTACTGACCAATTGCCTTGGAACATGATCAACCAATCACGGAAAAACTATGTAAGACTTGAATTTGTGCTCCTCATTTTTGTTGGTCAAATCTTTCAACAAACGATCTCCATTTACATTGCACAAGTTTCGAAAGATGAATGAGAATTTTTTGGATCTCCTAAACTATTTCATGCATGATGAACTAGCATTTTTTAACACGTCGTTCAATACCTCGGCACATTCATATTCTACAATTTTGTTCACCAATAGGTCGTTAACGAACCATTAGACCATGACTGTCATTTCAAGTAATGTGAAGGACAACTGAGTTTGTAAATTTTTTTTGTTGTGTTTTAGCCCCTTTATAGTAGCGTTGGTGCTAGAAATCTGGGTCTGTAGACCCCACCCCCATTGATTGCTCAAACCGAGCTGTAGAAACACTTGGCATATCCTTGAGCAGAAGCTGTGAACTGTCACATTGAACGGTCTTCGGTAAGGAAGGGCGACCTCAAACTGTCCCTAGAATTGGGACCCTAACTCTCCCTGTCCAAGGGGTACTCTTGAAGGTAGAAAGGCCTGAGTCTCCGACCTTACTATACTCCTGATAAAACCTGATCTGTCCCTTCCTCCACTCTATGAGGCATGGGACAGAAATGTAATGTAAACAAGACCCAAAGACAAAACAGGGATAACAGAAAACCTATATCATACAAAAGTACTAACCAACAATAGGGAGGAGGATGGGGACAGAGCAGAATAAACTAAATGGGAACATGGACCAGGAGATAAACACACACGTACTACAGTAAACCACAGAACACTACTATAATAACTCTACCCCAACCACCTAGCTTTAGCAGACAGCACAGGAAGACTAATATTTTACCAGCAGGGACAAGAACGTCTGACCAGTTTATATAGGAAGAGGTAATGAACAGATCAGAAGCAGCTGAAATGAAGCTGCATGTTTCTCACCAGCACAAAAAAGTTGTTAATCTCTTCAGCACTAGAAGAAATTAAATCCATTTAATATGGGACACAAATCACACCATCTCTGAAGAAGATCTGTGATTCATTACTCAACTTGACCGTCTATCTCCAGGTCTTCCAGGGGGGCGTGACACCCTCATGACATGAACGCGCATCAATAAACGTAGATGGATCCATGTACTGCTCTGCTCATGCTTAAGAATAAGCTGAGTGCTTACCCCTCTGTGTGAGTAAACAATGGGGGTCTTAGGACTCACACTAGAAAGCAAGGGCTGTAACATATCAAACATGTTTAATTACCCTTTAAATTCAATGTGTAGGTTACGTTTACGTACTTACTGCAAACACTAAAAAAAAACTATCTTTGTCAGAAGGTTATGAACCTATTGGAAGATTTTCCTACACAAGCTTCATTACTAACAGTAGAAATCTCATGTAGGTAATCCACAGTAATGTTATATTTCAGTGTCCGCTTTAGTTTTTCAGCAATATTAACCATGCCAATGTGCAATGTAAACTTATTGAGTTAGATTAACTAATATATCATGGCCCTGTAGGAGATTTTCCTTTTGATATATTTGTAATATATCAGGTCCCAAACTATTTTTGTTGCCTACATTGAGAATGTTTAGGCGCTGAGGCTGCAGTCACCAATCAAGAGAAAGTGTAGATCCAGGGCTCCATATCAGATGCCAGATGAAGGCACCAGGTAGACCCCGCTATCATGAGGTGCACATGATGCGGATTGTACGTCGGCCAAGTACTTCTCAGCAAAGGCTTTGTTATGACACAGTCATTTCTGGTAATACAAAACAGCTTGCCTGCTTTTAGGATTCAATTAGTTTTCTGTTACCTTTTAAAGCACCAGTCAATGATCTAATATTTAAGCCCTCTATATTTCACGGTTAGTCAATGATCTCGTTGTCGGTAAGTGAACATTTTATGGTATGGATATGAGAGTTTTAGCATGTGTATGTGAAAGCATTTCTCCACCTTATTGGTATTATGAGATAAGTAACTTAATAGATCCTAATGCACATTTACCAAATAAGCCACACGGAATAAAGTCATAAATATATACTATAAATATGTCTAATATTATGACCAGCAAGAATTTAATTTTTTTTACATGTATGCCATACAGACATGTCCTAAAATAACATTTGCAGGAGTCCATAAGCCGAGACTTGGATGTCATGGAAATAACAGAGGTTGGTATACTGAGCTTGTATAGTAGTGAATTGATTCCCTACTGTTCCAGATTACAGATGTCCCCATACGGTGCCTCCATAATATCAGTTGTGTCCACCAAATTGTATTTGTGCTTAAATGAATGTTCTGAAATACAAAGTAATTTTCCTCCTAAATATATTTTATGCTATAATCTAAACTGTTTTCTAGTATATTTAATTAAAATTTCCCTATCCTTCCCTAACTACACTATCTAACTGCTTTTCTTTTTTTCTCTACTTTTTTTAATGGCACATAGTTTGAGAATCCCCATTCATGGTGATATACTCAAACTACGCGTAATCGGGGCAGAGGCTGTGGTCACTGCTTCAGCCTCTCCCCCTCCCTGGAACGAAGCATCATCCGTGACCTTCATTTCAGGGGTGAGGCTACTCTCTGTGCGATGTGGCTCAGATAAGCAGTAATGAGCCGACAGCAGAGCACACTGTCAGTGCGCCTTACAAGAATACCCGTCTTGCAGACACCAGCGCCGTTCCCGCAATAGGGTGGGATCTGCCAATCAACTGGAGTGTTGCAGGAAAAAGCATAGGTGTAACGTCTGTCAGAGGCCACAGGCTCAAAAAGGATACTTTGGACACACTTGGCCCTAGTCTCTCCATCTGGCAGATTCCAAAGGATTTCCAACCTTCACCATTTAACCCCTGTACAAGGATCTGGTTTTACAACAGAGTCCACTGGACTGCTTCCATGGAAGGGCTGCTGGTCGGAGGAGCAAACCAAGTCAAAAAACAAGCTGAAGTCAAAATCAGGAATGTCCACAGGGAATGCAATCAGGCTAACCTGAAGTTCACTGAAGCTAGTCAAACTATAACTGGCAGTGGATAGCATGAGTTCAGGAGCATAAATACCTTGCAGCCTCTGACAGAAGTAAACTTTCAATCTCCCAGCCTGAATGGAACTGTAAGTCCCATAGGAAACAGAACTAGAGTTGTTGTATCATGTCACCTGAAACAAGAGTGTGGTGCCACACGGTGACAGAAACAGACACAGGAAGGGCAATCGCCAATACAGATGTCACACTAGGATTTTCATCAAATGCGCAACCAAGCTCTGATTCATGCTGCCAGTCTTTCTGGCTACAGGAATAAAATGACAGGCTCCTGTCACCGGGGTACCGAGACAGTGGTCTCCTCTATTTCAGGGGTCAGAAGATCGCAGCATTTAGCTACACGCACTCCTGCACTGGTTGGATCTACTTTGTTTTCCAGTTAGCTGTGCAGATTTCCCTTTTTTTTTTTTTTTGTTGCAAGAGTTAAGCAGTTCTGTTTGTTGCCCAAAGCTTTCTGTCCTGGGTTATCTCAGCTGTTCTGAATTCTCCACTCCGCTCTGGTATAAGTACTCACCTCTTGGGTAGTTTCCAGTGATAGCTTGCTATATCTTGGTGTCTGTGCGGAGGTGTGAGCTTTGGAAATTGAAGTTGTCTAGAAATCGTCTCTGGAGATTGCGGTTTGTCAGTTTGGTGTCTTCCATTATTTTATCTCATTTTTGGTTTTCCTAATCCTTCCTTTCCATTTATACCTCTTTGTAGTCTGGGTGCGCATTGAGTGATTGCTGTTTCTTTTACCCTTGTCTGTCTCTCGTTGTGTTTAGATCAGGACTAGTGTTCCTGCTGCCCCATGCACTAGCCTGGGCCAAGCTTAGGGTAAGACAGGGATAGGAACGTGATCGGCGCACTAGGTGAAAGAACCCGTCTATTATTATTACACATTTATATAGCGCCATTTATTCCATGGCGCTTTACATATGAAAAGGGAAAATATAGACAGGTACAATAAACGTGTGCTAGACAAGGGACACACAAGTACAGAAGGAGAGAGGACCCTGCCCGCGAGGGCTCACAGTCTACAGGGATGGGTGAGGATACACTAGGAAAGGGTAGAGCTGGTCGTGCGATGGTTCAGTAGACTGAGGATCATTGTAGGCTGTAGGCTTGTCTGAACAGGTGGGTCTTCAGGTTCTTCTTGAAGGTTTCCGTTGTTGGTGAAAGTCTGATGTTTTGCGGCAGGGAGTTCCAGAGTATGGGGGAAGCCCGGGAGAAGTCTTGTATGCGGTTGTGGGAAGAAGAGATGAGGGGGGAGTCGAGAAGGAGATCTTGAGAGGATCGAAGGTTGCGTGTGGGTAGCAGGAGACCATGTCACAGATGTATGGAGGAGAAAGGTTGTGGATGGCTTTGTATGTCATGGTTAGGGTTTTGAACTGAAGCCTCTGGGCAATAGGAAGCCAGTGAAGGGCCTGGCATAGGGGGGAGGCTGGGGAATAGCGGGGAGACAGGTGGATTAGTCGGGCAGCAGAGTGTAGGATGGACTGGAGTGGTGCCAGAGTGCTAGAGGGGAGGCCAGACAGTAGGAGGTTGCAGTAGTCGAGGCGGGAGATGATAAGGGCGTGCACTAGTGTTTTTGTGGTTTCATGGTTGAGGAATGAGCAGATCCGGGAAATATTTTTGATTTTGAGGTGGCGAGGGCTTGGATATGTGGTTTGAAAGAGAGTGCAGAGTCGAGGATCACCCCAAGGCACCGAGCATGCGGGACTGGGGAAAGCGAGCAGCCTGTCAAGGACACCGCACTGCACATGCTCACTGAGCCAGTGCACGTGTCCTAAGTAAACCAACTGTGCCCCCAGATACCTGTAAGCAGAGCCGTAGCAGAGAAGACGTGTGTTTCTGTGTAACAGGACCTTCCGCAGCATGTGACAGCCAAGGGGGCGGAGCTGGACACACGTCTCTCAGAGGCAGCAGTAATGAATGATGTGTACTGCAGACTAACAGGACCTGCAGCACATGACTGCTGGGGGCGTGGCCTAAGCTCCAGAGATCTAGGAACTGCAGGAAAACTCCTAGCAGGGTAACGACGAGATAAAGTTACCAAGGGGCAAAGACAGACACGAAAACCAGGACAGGCCGAGATCTGAGCACAAGATAGCACGACAGTACCAAAGGGTTAGACAGAATGGATAGTCAGGACGTAGCAATAGATCAGTAAACCAGAGCGGGCAATAGACAGTACAATAGGGACAAAACAGTAACGGAGTATCGATAGCCAAGCCAGGAGGTCAGAACCGGAGAAGACAATGTAAGCAAAACGTGAGACAGAGAGCAGAGTGAGCAAACAGACCGGGTCATACACAGGAGTCAAACAAGCAGAGCAGTATACACGCAAACCAGGGGGGTCAAATACACAGTCACAACGAAAGTATAGCTGACAGAGAATCTCCCTCTGGACTGGGTATAAATACCCTCCCAGATCCAAAGGGAGGCCAGCAAAAGTTAACCCTGAGTGGACAGGACATTAACCATTACCTATACCATGACAGTACCCCCCCCCCTTAACGGGGGGCCACTGGACCCCCAGGCCTCTCAGGATATCTGGCATGAAAAGCCTGTACCAGTCGATCGGCATGTACCGAACTGGCCGGAACCCATGACCGATCTTCAATGGAGTATCCCTTCCAATGAATAAGGTACTGAAGTCTCCGGTGCACCCCCCGTGAATCAATGATGCGCCCTACCTCGTACTCCAGTTGACCCTCTACCAATACTGGTGGAACCACGGATGAGGGATCTTCTCTAACCATCCCCACAGGTTTTAATAGGGACCTGTGGAAGACGTTAGATATTTTGAAGGAGGTGGGCAACTGAAGCCTGTACGCCACTGGATTGATCACCTCTATAATCTTGTATGGGCCAATAAATTTGGGGCCCAGCTTCATAGAGGGTATCTTAAGTTTGATATTACGGGTGGACAACCAGACCTTTTCCCCCACTGTCAACGCAGGACCCAACCCCCTCCTCCTGTTCGCAAAATGTTTGTACTTCTTCTGGGCTTTGGAGATGTTCCCCTGCACCTCCCTCCAAAGGTTTTTTAACTGTTGAACCATCCCCTCGGCACCAGGACAACCAGAATCCATACGGGAAAATTCCCCAAACTGCGGAACAAACCCATAATTGACCTGAAAAGGAGACTTTCCGGTAGACTGATTGATACGACAGTTGAATGCAAATTCTGCCGTGGGTAAAACCTCACACCAATCTTCCTGTCTGGAGGAGACCAGGCATCTCAGAATCTGCTCCAACGACTGATTGGTGCGTTCAGTCTGTCCGTTGGATTCCGGGTGATAGGCAGAGAAGAATGATAATGTGACCCCCAACTTCTTACAGAACGCTCTCCAAAACCTGGCCACAAACTGCACACCCCTGTCCGACACCACATTCACAGGCACCCCATGCAACCGAACTATGTGCTGTATAAACAAGCGGGCCAAGGTTTCAGCAGACGGCAACGCGGGTAACGGCACAAAGTGGGCTTGCTTAGAAAATCTATCAACCACTACCCAAACCACTGAATTGCCCTTGGATGAGGGAAGATTAGTGATAAAGTCCATGGACAGGTGTGTCCATGGTTTATCCGGAATTGGCAAAGGCACCAATTCCCCGGCCGGCCGGACCTGAGAGCTTTTAGAGCGAGCGCACACCCCACAAGTATTAACAAAATTTTTTATATCAGTACCCATAGAGGGCCACCAAAAACCTCTAGCCACTGCCCCCCGGGTAGCTGCAATACCAGGGTGTGCACTTAACACAGAATCATGAAATTCTTGCAGGAGTGTGAGACGGAGCTGTTCGGGTACAAACAATTTACCTGGGGGTTTATTCCTGGGAGCTTGTGCTTGTGCTTCTAGAATCTCTCTCTGTACCTCAGAGGAGACTTCGGCTACAACCACTCCCGGTTGAAGAATGGAGGAAGGAGGTTTTGGAGGGGAGACAGAATCAAAACTTCGGGATAAGGCATCTGCCTTTACATTTTTAGACCCTGGTCGGAATGTGATGGTAAAATGAAAGCGAGAAAAAAAAAGTGCCCACCGAGCCTGTCTGGGGGTCAATCTCTTAGCAGACTCAATATAGGCCAGGTTCTTATGATCAGTGATGACCGTAATGGGATGAGCGGCCCCCTCCAAAAAATGCCTCCATTCTTCAAAGGCCAGTTTGACCGCTAACAATTCCCTGTTGCCGACATCATAGTTTCTCTCTGCCGAAGAGAACTTTTTAGAGAAAAAGGCACAGGGTTTAAGATTAGTGAGGGTAGAGGGGCCCTGGGACAACACTGCACCCACCCCCACTTCTGAAGCGTCGACCTCCACGATAAAAGGTCTTGACGAATCGGGTTGTACCAACACAGGGGCTGAAGTAAAGCATTTCTTCAATGTAAGGAAGGATTTTTTTGCGGCCACGGACCAATTTTTTACCTCTGCCCCCTTAAGAGTGAGGTCCGTCAAAGGTTTCACTACCTGTGAAAACCCTTTAATGAACTTCCTATAATAGTTAGCGAAGCCCAAAAATCGTTGCAACCCCTTCAGATCATGAGGCTGCACCCAATCTGTAATGGCCTGAACCTTCCCTGGATCCATGCGGAATCCCTCCCGGATACAATTACACCCAGAAAAGACAGTTCTTGCATAAAAAATAAACACTTCAGCTTAGCATACAAATGGTTCTCCCGGAGTCTCATAAGAACCGCACGTAAATGATGCAAGTGTGACTGACTGTCTTCTGAGTATATCAGAATGTCATCCAGGTAAATGACTACATAACGTCCAATTAAATCAGAAAAAACAACATTAATGAAGTTCTGAAAAACAGCAGGGGCATTAGTGAGACCGAAGGGCATAACCAGGTTTTCAAATAGCCCCTCAGTTGTCAGAAATGCTGTTTTCCATTCGTCCCCCTCCCGGATCCTTATAAGGTTATAAGCTCCTTGTAGATCGAGCTTAGAAAACCATTTGGCCCCCGTGAGTTGATTGCATAGATCGGGAATCAACGGGAGAGGGTACGTGTTCTTAACGGTAATTTTGTTCAGTTCCCGAAAGTCGAGACACGGTCGCAACCCACCATCTTTTTTCTTTACAAAGAAAAACCCTGCTGCCACGGGTGACACCGAGGGCCGAATATGCCCTTTGCGAAGGCTTTCTTTGATGTACTCTTTCATGGCTTGGCGCTCAGGCCCGGACAAATTAAACAAACGAGCCTTGGGTAATTTGGCTCCAGGTAACAAATCAATGGCGCAATCATAGGGTCTATGTGGTGGGAGCGCCTCAGCCTCACTTTCGGAAAATACGTCTTCAAAGTCTTTCAGGTACTCCGGAATACCCTCCAGACTGACAGACGACACAGATACAGATTTTATCGGTTTGACAAGAGAAACGGAGTTACAACAAAGACCATTATTATTACATCCCCATCAGGTGATCTCCCCTTTTGCCCAATCAATGAGAGGATTGTGGTGTTGCAGCCAGGGCATCCCCAATACCAGTCCTGCAGGCAGATTATTGAGAATAAAGCAACTTAATTTTTCCACATGAGTGGAACCCACTTTCATAGAATAAACTTCAGACATAAAACAAATTCCATCCCGGGCAAGAGGGGATGAATCCACCGCCACAATTTTAACAGGATCTTTCAACCTGACTGTCCCTATCTTATTAAGAGTCACAAATTGGGTATCAATCAGATTAATGGAGGAACCACAGTCAACAAAGGCGGTGGTCATAACAGAACCGCCAGCAAGTTCCAATTCAACCTGGAGCACCATTTTAGCAAGCGAAAAAAAATGTACCTGGGAGTCTGGGCAACCTCCACGATTGTTGCCCAGACTCAGTAGTTTTCCTGATGATTTCACAGAAGAAGGGCAGGAAGGACAGTCCCTTTTCCAATGTCCAGAGGCTCCACAGTAAAAGCATAGACGGTTGTCTTTACGGTGTCTTCTCGCTCGTTCCTTTCCTGAGACAGCCTCCATCTCCATGGGCTCAGATGCGGGTGCGGTGTAACACAATTTGGAGTACAAGGGAGTCTCTTGTTGCATCATTCCCCTAGCACGGAGTCTCCGGTCCATACGGACCGCCTGCATCATGGCGTCCTCCAGAGTATCGGGAGGATGATGTAATGCCAGAGCGTCCTGCAGACGGTCAGATAGGCCCCTGCGGAACAACCCCCTCAGGGCGGCATCATTTCAGGATACTTCCGCGGTCCAACGTCTGAACTCTGAGCAGAACCATTCAGCAGAGTTCCTCCCCTGTGTCACACTCATCACCATATCCTCAGCCAGACGCACTCTATCAGGCTCGTCATAAATGTGCCCAGAGCCTCAAAGAACAGGGTCACAGACATACGTTCAGGAGCAGAGGAAGAGAGAGAGAAAGCCCATGCTTGCGGAGACCCCCTTAATAAGGACATTACGATCCCCACCCTCTGCCTTTCATTTCCAGAGGTCCGGGGACGCAATTCAAAGAACAACTTGCATCCCTCCTTAAAAACCCTAAACAATTTTTTATCTCCAGAAAAATTGTCGGGTAATTTTACAGGGGGGTCGGGGTCCGCAAGAGATACATCAGTGGGGCCCCCCTCCTGGAACCCCGACGGAACAGACCCCATTATAGCGTCTGCCACATCTCTCTGTACCTGCTGATGCGACTGAACCAGATTTTGCTGCTCCATAGACAGCTTCTGCATAAGCTGGGAGAGCTTATTAACCTGCTCAGTGAGAGCCCGTACCGGATCCATAATGTACTAACACCCCACCACCAGGGAAAGACTGTAATGGTCAGCTATAATGTCAAGGACACCGCACTGCACATGCTCACTGAGCCAGTGCACGTGTCCTAAGTAAACCAACTGTGCCCCCAGATACCTGTAAGCAGAGCCGTAGCAGAGAAGACGTGTGTTTCTGTGTAACAGGACCTTCCGCAGCATGTGACAGCCAAGGGGCGGAGCTGGACACACGTCTCTCAGAGGCAGCAGTAATGAATGATGTGTACTGCAGACTAACAGGACCTGCAGCACATGACTGCTGGGGGCGTGGCCTAAGCTCCAGAGATCTAGGAACTGCAGGAAAACTCCTAGCAGGGTAACGACGAGATAAAGTTACCAAGGGGCAAAGACAGAGACGAAAACCAGGACAGGCCGAGATCTGAGCACAAGATAGCACGACAGTACCAAAGGGTTAGACAGAACGGATAGTCAGGACATAGCAATAGATCAGTAAACCAGAGCGGGCAATAGACAGTACAATAGGGACAAAACAGTAACGGAGTATCGATAGCCAAGCCAGGAGGTCAGAACCGGAGAAGACAATATAAGCAAAACGTGAGACAGAGAGCAGAGTGAGCAAACAGACCGGGTCATACACAGGAGTCAAACAAGCAGAGCAGTATACACGCAAACCAGGGGGGTCAAATACACAGTCACAACGAAAGTATAGCTGACAGAGAATCTCCCTCTGGACTGGGTATAAATACCCTCCCAGATCCAAAGGGAGGCCAGCAAAAAACCCTGAGTGGACAGGACATTAACCATTACCTATACCATGACACAGCCATTGACATTGATGGATAGGTCTGGTGGAGGGGAAGAATGAGGTGGGGGAAAGATGATGAATTCTGTTTTGTCCATGTTCAGTTTGAGAAAGCGAGCAGAAAAGAAGGCTGAGATAGCAGACAGACACTGTGGGATTTTGGTCAGTAGGGAGGTGAGGTCAGGTCCAGATAGGTAGATCTGCGTGTCATCGGCGTAGAGGTGATACTGCAAGCCGTGGGATTCTATGAGCTGTCCCAGGCCGAAGGTATAGATGGAGAAGAGTAGGGGTCCTAGGACTGAGCCTTGAGGAACACCGACAGGGGGCGAGTTGAGGAGGTGGTGTGTGAGAGGGAGACACTGAATGTTCGGTCTGTTAGGTATGATGAGATCCAGGATAGGGCCAAGTCTGTGATGCCAAGAGATGAGAAAATCTGTAGCAGGAGGGAATGGTCCACGGTGTCGAAGGCAGAAGACAGGTCCAGGAGAAGGAGGACAGAGTAGTGTCGCTTGCTCTTGGCGGTTAGTAGGTCGTTGGTGACTTTAGTTAGGGCAGTTTCAGTTGAGTGATGCGGTCGGAAGCCGGATTGTAAACGGTCAAAGAGGGAACAGGAGGAGAGGTGGGAGGACAGTTCGAGATATACATGCTGTTCCAGTAGTTTTGAGGCGAAGGGGAGAAGAGATATCGGGCGATAGACACAGAGGGAGGGTTTTTGAGGATGGGAGTGATTGAGGCATGTTTGAAGGATGAAGGAAAGACACCATTTGTAAGTGAAAAGTTGAAGAGGTGTGTGAGAGTAGGGATGAAGACTGTGGCAAAGTTAGAGATGAGGTGGGATGGGAGTGGGTCAAGCGTGCAAGTGGTGAGGTGTGATCTTGACAGGAGAGTGGAGAGCTGATCTTCTGTCATGGTGGTGAAGCTGGTTTTGGAAGAACAGGCTGAGTGGCTATGGACATCAGGGTCACGCAGGGCAAGTTTCAGGGGTTGCCTCCCTTATCTTTCCCTAGTGGCAGTGTTCCCTTTCCCATCTGTCTCACTATGCATCATCTGGCTCCTTGGTGGAGCATGGCATCCAGGGACTGCCCCAGAGTGGTGCTTGGTGTATGCCGGCAGCTAAAGCTCACCTCGCCATCGGTGGGCAGGTGAATACCTGGTAGGCACTGGGCCCCGCCCCTTTGAGAAAAGCCTGGTCAGTCACTCAGTCTACCCCCACCAACGTGACAGTTCTCTTCAAAATGCAGACTTATGAAAACTAGTGCAAATAAAAAGTTTAGGATTTTACTTTCAAAAAGCATTTGAATCACGAAAGCTGAATTCTTGTTGGTTGTTACGGGCTCCTTTTCCAATTTGCATTACGCTAGCTTTAATAACTCACTTCCGCTTGGTGTTTAGTATATACGTATATACTACAGATCTAGCAAAGGTTATCATTATTCCGTGCACAATCTTACAACGTGTCAAACAAGGTTTTCCCATTTAAAAGGATGACCTCCACATTGCACAGGCTATTGACCAATGTCAAGTTAGACGTTAAATTACATTGCACTATTATGGAATTTTTATTTCATTTTTATTTATTTGAGTTTGTTGTTAACTTCATGATGCCAACAGATATATCAGAAGCAATGCAGATTCCCAGGCCTGCAAGATAAAACAAGCATCGGCTTGTCCTCTAACACGATCAGGAGACAATAGGTATATTATATTTATTAATAATGGAAGGTATTGTTTCCCTTAGTCTCCTATATTTTCATTGTGTCACACACAGGCCAAGTAAAGATGGTACGTGCCAAACTTTACAAAAGACATTCCTTAGCTCTTCTCTGACAAATTAAAACTCTTGACACCACAGACCTAAAATGTGTTTTTCCTTCTATTTAAAAGGCACAATCATAAACTTCATTTGCTTATTCTAGGCTACACGTATCAACATATCTTCAGTCCTTTCCATTTTATACCCATCACTTTTACTAAGAAACATTAACATGTTGTAACATGACTGCTTAGTGAATGGTAATTGCAATCTTAGTGGTACCACGTTACAACAATGTTGGAGTGGGCTACATCGGACCCACCAGAAGAAGTGATTCTGAGGTCCACCCTTTATATAGAACATCTACTTTTAATTACATTATAATATTTGCTATTATCATTGTACACACAGTACATATCGCCAGCAAGCTACAAGAAGTTAATTGCTAGGCACTAAACCATTGGTGAAATTTGTGCAGCTTTACATAGGCCCAAAGGATAAGGGAGCCCACCATCACTTCCAAAGAAGCAAGGAACTTCTGTCACAAAGAGTCTACATAAAATTATTGCACAGGGGCCCTCTTCTGTCTGTGTCCTCCCTTGTTGTAAAACATCTGGTAAGGAATGGTGTTTATCTTTAAAATCTTCAAATAGGGTTTTCTCTTTAATTTGTTACAGAAAACTCAGCATACCCACAAGAGAAACTGACATGCTGCGGATTTGAAACAACAACAAAAAACACAGTGGGCAGGAGATTTCTATAAATCCCATCCACTTTCTTGGAGCTGTAAGGGTATGTTTCCACAATCCGTATTGGCAGCTCTTTGGACATCAGATACCCACTCCGTCCAAAGCAGTGCCCCCTTTTCTACGCGCTGTGACTCCGCCTGTGTTCATTGAACACAGGCGGAATCACAGCATCCTATACATAGGACGGTGCTATTTATCTCGCGGAGACTGAGCATCTCTGCAAGATAAATAGACATGCTGCGGTCTAGAAAGACGCACCGCATGTCGGATACGCAGGTCTGCCACCTGCGTGTTTGAAGCATACTGGACATGGGATTTCACAAAATCCCCTCCACTATGCTGTAACATCTGGCAGCTGCGGATGGATGCTGCGCTGTGCGCAGGTCCAATCAGCAGCAAATACTGACAGTGGAAACATACCGTAAGACGCTGTGTTTTTGACGCAGCAAAAACATGCAGCGTCAAGAACTCACCAAAAACTCAGATCACCAAAAGTTTACTTTGTGTCAGTTTGCACGGACTGACTGGAGGCACAATCATTTACTGGTCAGCAGTCAGTTAAAACGGACAGACCAATGTAAATGATCTGTAATAAACCGCTCAGTGTGCGTAGGCTGCCATTGTTTTTCGGCAGTGTGAGTCCTGTTTACACTGAACAGTTCACCATCGTGAATGATGATGTTTTGCGCAGTGCAAAAGATCATTTCACTCGATGAACAAGCGTTTTGTTCGTACATGGGGTGATCTGGAGCCTGTGGACACTACAAGATAATCAACAAGTTTTTATGAACTCTCTTTTACGATTATCTGTACACTTTAAGAACCAAGTGCATATGTTCAGCATTTGGTGAGTTTTTTACCTCAGTATTTAAGTCGAAACCAGGAGTGGGTGATAAATACAGAAGTGGTGACGTGTTTCTATCATACTTTTCCTCTGATTGTTCCACTCCTGGTTTTGACTTACAAAAACTGAGGTAAAAAACTGACCAAATACTGAATGTGTGAATGTGGTCTAAGGCTTAAGATTTGGGTCTTTTATTTTGCAATTATCAGACAACCTTACTTTGGATTTAAGCTTTGTGTTTCCTGACACTATATTGCTTTTGGGGTTGTGTGTAGTGAAACCGGTCATGATAAGAAGATGGGTGGTCTCAAGATGACCGGACACATGCTCACACATGAGGCAAATTCAATGCAGAATCATAGCATTATACAGGACTTCCTAATCTACCCCTATTCCTGCTGTCTTTACTCTCTCTTACTACATATATCCGTAGACACACTATTAGTCCATAGCAAGCAATTATTTTTATGTGAGCATCGGTCTTCTTCATGTTCTGCATTAGGCAGGTATGCCAAACATTTTTGTTTCGTCGTGCTGCTCCTTTATCATTTTGTTTCTTTCCGACGGTTTATAGATGCACATTAGATCATTTATCCTAACTAATCTGATGGCAAGAGTTTTAGGATCCTGGCGTTGCCACAGCTAGACCATCCGGTGAAGAGAAGGCAAGAGAGTAAGAGAATATGATAAGGGACAGGACTATGCTGGTATACGGAAGGTATGGGGTATTAGTTTGTTGCCCTCAGAATCCAACTTCTTGCCTGGGAAAGTCAAGTAAATTTTACAGAAAATCAATTCCTTCTCACAAGTATGGCCGCTGCAGTTATCTTTGGTGAGCCAGCTATCTGGAGAGGGTGAGAGATATACAGTCACTTAAGACCCAGTTACACTGAGAGTTTACCATAAACAAGTGTTTCTGGGAACTCTCCTTTCACCATAATCTTGCTGTTTAAACCCAACGAAAGAGCAAAGAGTTAATTTCTCAGGTGAAATGATCTTTTGTGCTGTACAAAGGATAATCTGTCTCCACAGTATATCACCCTGTGTAAACAAGACTCTCATTGCCAGGATAATGGCAGCCGATGTGCACTGAGCAATCTTTTACAGAGGGTTCAGTGAGTATCTGCCTGTGGAAACTGTTAAACAGCCACCGACCAGCAAACAAGTAGCTCATTGGCGATTGTTCAGTGTCACTTTGTCCAAATGAACCTTTGCTTTACAAGACAATTTTTCATTGGCGGACAGGCTTGCAAACATAGAAAATGATAAACACCGTTATACTCACTCTCCCAGGTCCCGCACTGATGCCTCCTCTAAGCCCAGTGATTGGCTGTAGCGGTCACGTGCTCGTACTTCCACAAGATACGCCATAAAGGCCTCATAATTGTGAGGAGCTATACTTCCCTATAGTTTATCTCTATTTACCCATCTGGACAATAAAACTCCAGTATTCTGGTTGCTAATAGTCTAAGGACCAAACCAACTTGAGCCCTTTTAAGTTGTGGGATCTGTGATCTCACCATTGCTGGGTCTTGTTACTTCACTTGGAATACAGATTGAGGGGGACTGGAGCCAGGGTGGGTTTAAATAGTTAAATTATCCAGGGCCACTCCTGTTTCACAGTCCCACTGGTGTATCCCCTAGCACCCCACATGGCCTGCCAAGCCTGTGGAAGCTCCTCTATAAAGAAATAGGAGGATCTTTCACTCTGGAGATCAGTCTGATAAGTCAGGAAAGCGTTTTACTGTTGAATGGTGAATCTACAATCCCTAATAAACTGAAATTTCAGGTGACCAGGGAGTCTGTTCTGCAGACCAAGAGACCTAGCTAAGCTATCGGTTACGTGTAAAGCCTGGAACAGGGTCTGCTTGCTGGAGTGGTGAGACAAGGGTGGACAGCCAGTAAATCCAGACAGTCCTTGCTTGAGCTGTCTAATTAGACTTCTTAGGATCCAGTATAGAGAACTATTTAAAGGGGACCTGTCACATGAGTCATGCTGCCCAAACCACAAGCAGCATGAATTAGTGCCTATGTGATTACAATAAGGTATAATCCTCTCTGAAACGAACTGACATTTCAGAAAAAATATAGTTACAAGCTACGTCTGGACACCATAGGTAGAGATGAGACTACGGCTGGCTTTTCCGAGTGGTGCTCCAGGTGATTGACAGGTCTCTTGCTATGTCAGAGTTACCTTGTCGCAGTGTAATGGCCTTTATGCTAATTTTTATCAAAAACAGTATTACTAAAAACTCTTACTTTTTCTTCTGTAGGTTTATGAGTCGCACGTACAGGGCTTGGGGTACTCGGCACGAGCCGTTCACTTCACTGGGGATGTCAGTCACGGTAGCACGACTCGGTCCGTTGCCCTGGGCGATCACCATAAAAATGTGGGAATATTTACAGGGGATTTAGAAATGTTCGTGACGCCACCTGTGGTTCCTGGTCAGGATGACCAGCGCTGCAGGGTAGATTCTCTGAGGGGTTGTTACTGGGCAGCAAGATGTTAAGTCTCCCACAGGCGAGACTGATCCCTCGAGATATATAGCGGTGCAGGGGTGCAGGGCAATGAGGCAGACACACACAAGACAGTCTCTTTCTGTACCTTTACTGGTGTATTTGCAGGCACGTCCCGGGAAGCTGCTCAGGGTGGAGGATGCACGTCCAGTAATCACTGAGTAGGTGTAGGGCCTCCTTACGTCTTTATATATGTGAGTTTCTGACTTGCATGAAACAAAGCCTAACTCCGTGTGAAACAGCTACGCCCGGCTGACATTGTGGTAGAGCCTTCTTTTGGACAGAACTAAGTCTCTATCTGCAGCGTCCTGCTAGACTCCTGTTCTTCCTGACCCCGGTTACGTATCAGCACTGTTGGGCCCCTCTGTGACCTGAAGTCCAGCAGGGTCTCCGGTTTTTCCCACTAGCCGTGAAGGTACTAGCAAGCTCGGACCCGGTGTCCGGTGGTGCAGAGTGGAGGTAAGCTATCGTTGCTATTTCTCCTCAGTCACTCTCTCTTTTCCTTTTTCCACTTGCCTGTCGTCCTACTCACACCTTTAACATAAGCACAGGCAGCAGTAGATGTCAGCTTTCTTCTCTTCACCGCTCTCCAAGCGTCGGCACGCTCGCTCTCTAACAGTACCTCAGTTGACTCGGTGTTACAAATACTGCAGTTCCCTTTCCTTCACTTCCTTCTTAGGCTCTGTCCGAAGTAGCTATCAGGACATTCCGTCAGACTGATCTGTGCACACTCCGAGAGTCACTTTCCACTTTCCTAGGGAACTACCAGTCAGCACGATCTGAGGTAACTTTCCTCTCAGCTCTTCAACACGCTCTGACACAGACTAGTGTAATCTGAGCTCTGACAGGAATCCTCTCACTCTGGTGTTCTGAGGAGATCTGATCTGTCTGAGGTACAACCAACAACTAGCTAACGTTCAGCTAGACTGTCTTCATCTCACTGCTCTATCTCTCCACACCCTTATATACTCTAAAGGGCTCCCTCTGGTGGTCCCAGGAAAATGTGAAGTGTGAATGAATATCGGGTGATTGTGAATTGCCTTTTTGTGCATCCTCCTGGGTGACATGTGACACCAAGCTGGGCTACACATCCCCCCCTAGTTAATATCAGCACTCCCGGGCTGAAAAAGAAAACAATTTTTTTATAACATCAACAAAACATAACTCATCCCTTGCGGGAGGTAAGGACACTTCAAACGTTACAATGTGTACAAATGGCAAATAGAAAATATCAAAATACTTTCACACAATAAATACAGGATTCTTGTGGAGGACCCGTACCAAACCTCCCACGGTGGTCCTGGGTGGGCTGCAGGACTTCTTTGCTGCAGACCTCACTCAAGGCCACACCATACGGGTTTTTCTTCAGAGGTAGAATGGCTTTACGTAAAACCAAGATGGGGCACTGAGTGCCAACTATTTACAACACAGTTTTTGGGCTGGCAAAGTCCTCAGCCACGCAGTCCTTCAAAATCAGAGAACATAGAAAAATCACATTTCTATCATATCACATTACCTAACTGGGGTATACTACTTCAGCATGTAAACATTATCATCATATAACGTTCTCAATAAAGTGCAATTCTTTTCATAAACTTTGTACAGTTCAGTAAACCCTGTCTGGGTCCTACTGTTCTTCTTTGAATATGGTTGCACCTTCCACACCTGGGGCTGGAAGCATGCGGTGCGCTCTGGTACGCATCACTAAGAGATCGTGTCCTGCTACCAGTGTCTGAGTAGCTACAGTCCTCTTTTCAATTTTGCGATTTGCTGGAGGCCTTACAGGTGCCTCTTCTAAGTACAGATTTGGCTCAATAGGGATCGCTGTAGCAGTCGCTATGCTCTGCAGCGTTTCCAATGGTGACGCATGCACATGCAATGGCTCAGTAGGGGGCGCACTTGCAACTGTTGCGCTCTGTTGCGTTGCAGAATAGGACACAGGATAGGATGCAGGTGCGCGGCCGGGCGCTGATGTGGCTGGGGCTTGGGACTCTGAGACACGGGGTACGTTTCCGGCTTCAGGGACGGGGTCGCTGACTCGGGAGACATTCAGGGCATACCACCCCTTAAGACCCCAGTGCCGCGTGTAGGTGACAATATCCCCAATAATTAGATCCCTTCCCGGTGCCCCTCTGGCAGGTGAGACTCCACATCCCTGTGATTAACAAAGACCTCCTGGTACAGGCCTGGTTCATGGATGAACCCCCAGCCTCCCTGGAGTTTGAAGTCTCTAACGGCCCCCTGGCGCCGCGGTTCCCGGAGCGTACCTTTGTCTCGCCTGACGTTCTCTTTGTCAGCAAGATCTTTCTCCCGGTACCTCTGGCGAAGCTGCTGCGCCTCTCGCTGCTCCTGCTGCTGTCGCTGCTCATACTCCCGGCGTCGCCACTCGTTCTCCTTCTGGGCGGCGTATTCCACTTCGTCCAGGTACTCCATCTCCTCCCAGTCTATCTCCATCGCTTGCGGCTGGGTGTCTTCCGTCGTCGTCCCTACCGGGGGACTGCATTCTGCTGCGGCCTCTGGTTCCAGGCCTGGCTGGCATTCTGGTCCGGGCAGGGCCTCCTCAGCCTCCTTCCCTCCCGCCGCGTCCTCGGCGGAGTCAGGATCAGCTCTTTTGGGGCCGGCCTCCGTTTCTTCATCAGCCGCTGGGTCCAGTGGTGGCGCGGGTGGCATTTGCGCATCTTGAGGGGAGAGCAGTGGGTCCCACAGCAGCCGCTGTTTCAGGCACGCCAGCTTTGCTCCATCGCCTCCATCTCTGCGCGGTGTCGGGCTATATCTCTCAGCACCGCATCCACTTCTGCCATACGGTAGTTCATTTCTTCATCCTCCCGACCTGGGGAAGGTTCGAGTACAGGCTGCACCACTTCAGGGGAACGGGGTCTGCGCACCGCCATTCCCCCACACGGTGACTCCTGTCCTTCTGCCATCTCACCCAGGCCAGACTGTGTTTCCCATCTGGAACAATCTGGTCTTTTCCGTGGAGGCGGACTTTCGCTTTCTCTTCTTAGCATAGAGGATGAAGAGGAGGCGGATCTCCCTTGCAGTCGGGCAGGCTCGGACATTATAATAGCACTTAGACAGGGCGCCCATCACTTTCGCGCCACAGGGGGGGCACGCCCACGAATACACGCCCACTTCTTCACCAGCGCCTCAGGGCACGAATATGGCGGCAAAATGGCGGAAAATGGCGCCAAAAGTCACAAAAACTGCAGTCTTTTTGCACAAAACAGTCCACATAGGCACACAGGACTCACATATAGTAAGCTTCAGATCCTGTTCGTGACGCCAAGTTTTAAGATGAGTCGCACGTACAGGGCGGGGTACTCGGCACCGAGCCCGTTCACTTCACTGGGGATGTTACGGGTAGCACGACTCGGTCCGTTGCCCTGGCCAATCACCATAAAAATGTGGGAATATTTACAGGGGATTTAGAAATGTTCGTGACGCCACCTGTGGTTCCTGGTCAGGATGACCAGCGCTGCAGGGTAGATTCTCTGAGGGGTTGTTACTGGGCAGCAAGATGTTAAGTCTCCCACAGGCGAGACTGATCCCTCGAGATATATAGCGTGCAGGGGTGCAGGGCAATGAGGCAGACACACACAAGACAGTCTCTTTCTGTACCTTTACTGGTGTATTTGCAGGCACGTCCCGGGAAGCTGCTCAGGGTGGAGGATGCACGTCCAGTAATCACTGAGTAGGTGTAGGGCCTCCTTACGTCTTTATATATGTGAGTTTCTGACTTGCATGAAACAAAGCCTAACTCCGTGTGAAACAGCTACGCCCGGCTGACATTGTGGTAGAGCCTTCTTTTGGACAGAACTAAGTCTCTATCTGCAGCGTCCTGCTAGACTCCTGTTCTTCCTGACTCCGGTTTACGTATCAGCACTGTTGGGCCCCTCTGTGACCTGAAGTCAGCAGGGTCTCGGTTTTTCCCACTAGCGTGAAGGTACTAGCAAGCTCGGACCCGGTGTCCGGTGGTGCAGGGTGGAGGTAAGCTATCGTTGCTA
>JARQOD010000001.1:924486539-924629773 GCA_033576555.1 Oophaga sylvatica | reverse complement strand
TTGATTGTTCCAACAATTTCCTTCATATGTTCCCAGAAATAAGTTTTATTCTGAACAACTGTTATTTCTATTGATGGCTGATTCATATTAAAAATAAAAACTGAAAAAAATAGAAAGTTTTCATTTTTTTTCATAGTTTCATGAAGACGAGTTGGAAACGGGAATAAAAAGAGCTGCCGAAGAGCTGGGAGATGAGAATCATGCTTAAATGTGTACATTTATTATGTATGGTATACTTATGGCAACAAGAAGGATACTGACCAAGAAAACTGTGAGGATCTATACTATAGAAAGACAGCACATATTTGTTACCTGGATTGCCATACTCCACAGGTGAATATGGTGCATGTATCTGTTGTGAAGGCTTTTACATGTGGATATGGGCAATTGAATACTTAAATAAGTTGGCCATTACTTGCACAATTCCTTGTCATACCCCTTGCTTGGCCCCATAAAATAATAAAGCCTATACTCCCCTCCCGTGCTGGTGCCATTCCAGTGGTGTCGTCATTCGCTCTCCCCGGGGCTCTTGTTTTGACACGTGATGCCGGTTACCAATCAGTGCCCATGTCACTGTCCCCGCCTTCTGTTAAATTAAGAACGAAGAGGAAGTCAGAGATCAGCCACAGTCCTGACTTCCTCTAGATGTTCAATTCGTCCGAAGGCGGGGACAGTGACACCAGCCCTGATTGGGAGCCGGGGTCACGTGTCACAACAAGCGCACAAGAGCCCCGGGGACAATGAGTGCCGACGCCGCGAAAACAGTGCCAGCATGCGAGGTGAGAATAGTTTTTTAATTTTATCTGGGCCAAACATTTTGATCAGAAGGGGTTGTCCTGGTAGTGGACAACCATTTTAATACACCAATCAAACCTATTACACCAAAATATTTTATATGCAAACTAGAGCATTGTGTGGCATGTTTATTTTTATTGTGGTCTGATACAAGGACTGAGATATCCTGAATTTACATGCATTAAATGTCTGGTGTTAAAAGTTGTATTTTTTTTAAAGCCAAAAAAAAAAAGAATTGTTTTATAGGCCATATGGCATTACTCTGCCACGGTTTTTTATCTTTGAGCCACATGTCTATGCCTGTGCCTTGTATTGCAACTCAACAAATTCACTTAAAGGGAATCTGTCACCCTAAATTGGCGGGATATTTAAATGATGGCAGTCAGGTCAGATGGGCGGTGTTTTGGGTACTTGCCTTAACATGTTGTTCGCCGCTGTCTCCATTATTTCTGGGAATTGTAGTCGTTGCCCTCCATATAACGCACCTGCACATTGCAATCTGCGGGCAAAGCATACTGCGCGTGCGCAATTCAAGATTGCAATGCGCAGGAGCATTATATGGAGGGCAACGACTACAATTCCCACAAATAATGGAGACAGCGGCGAACAACATGTTAAGGCAAGTACCCAAAACACCGCCCATCTGACCTGACTGCCATCATTTAAATATCCGCCAATTTAGGGTGACAGATTCCCTTTAAAAAGGGTTGTCCATTACTTTTTATTTTTCTAACAAATGCCTCAGCATGTTCTACCGAGACCTTGTGGCCCTCAATAACGCTGGCCGGGTTTGGTTCTCCTAACAGTAAGCAACTGTATTTTTAGTTTTCGAACAAACAATCACAAAAGTACTAGACAACTCCTTAAAATTGGATTAGGCTGTAATACCAGACACAACCCATGGATACGAGTGGTGCGGTTTCTATATAATACAGATGCTATTTGCAAAATACAAAATAATCATACTAATTAACTCCTTCTTGATTTGTGACGTACATGCTGCAACGTTGGCAAGAGAAATTGACATGCTGCTGTCTTGAATGACGCGCCGCATGTCAGTCTCCGAGGGTGATCAGTGGGCGTCCGTGGACGTATAGTGGACATGGAATTTCTTGAAATCCCATCTGCTATGCTGTAACATCTGGCTGCTGTGGGATTGACGCTGCATAAGTACGCAGCATCCAACCCGCAGCAATTACTGATTGTGTGCACATAACCTAAAAGGTTGAAAAAGTAATGTTAAAAGAAGAAAAAAATGATATATATATTTTTGCTGAGTCCATAAAAATACAATTCTGTCACAATGCAAAATTATTTCACACATCAAATGAATTTCATAAAGTAATAAAACCCGAAACCTCAAAATGGTATCAATGAATATGTCAGCTCGCCACACACATACAAATTCTCACAAAGCTCCATTGTATGAAAAATAAAAAAGTTACAGGTCTCCAAAAAAAGGGTATTTTTTTCACAAACTTCTGAATATTTTGAATTTTTCATGTATTCCAATACATTGTATGATAAAATGAATTGTTCATTCAAAACTAAAACTCATCCCACAAAAAACAAGCCCTCATATGGCTATCATGACACAACTATTAAAAAAAAAAAATTAAGGTTCTTGGAAAAGGAAGAAAAAAAAAGAAAAAACACAAAAACTAAGATTTAGCCCATTTTTCCCTAAAAAAAAAAACCAGCTTCAATTCTGATATGTTGATGAGTTTTCTCCCCTGAACTGTTCACTTCAGGTCCTTCCACAACATTTCTGTAAGATTAAGGTGAGCTTTAACCATTCTTTGGTAGCGCCGTATTGCAACAGGATCCACGTTCTTTTGAGATTTTTTCACCCAAGGGCCATTTGGATATTTATACCATCCTTCGGGGGCCGTACAAAATTATCAACTTAAATATTTGACCAAATATAGCTGGATAATTTTCAATTACCTCACCCCTATGTGATGACTGGAGCTGTTCTCTTTGGTGCGACTGTGATGTTAGGCAGTAATTAACAATGAGCGAACGTGCTAGGATAACGTGTTAGCCGAGCATGCTCGGGTGTTATCAGAGTATCTGGGGCGCGCTCGGATAATATATTCGCGTCCCTGCAGCTTCATGTTTTACGGCGGTAGACAGCTGCAACACGTGGGGATTGCCAAACAGGCAGGTGGGGGCCCAGGTCCAAATTTTGCACCGGGGTACATCAAACTCTAGTCATGACACCGATAGCAGTACAATAAGTGACTGGTGTGGAAATGATCACATAGGAGTAATCATATAATCATACACAGAGAGTGGTAATGTTTGTTTCAGGATACTAAAAATTGGTAGATAAAAATGCAGGATTAATTTATCGAAATTCTAAATCTCCATTCAGCCAAACTTCAAGAGGTTTCCATGGGACATTTTTGGGATATATTTTCTGTGATTAATAAAATGAAAAATAAAAAAAACTAACTTGGCAATTCTACAAATATTCATGAATGAATGGAAGATTATAATGTCCAGCCGGAATACTACTTGTCTAACTGTTGAAGAAAAGAGATTAAAACAGCTCCAAGATTTAAGAGAATAGATGTCCTGCATGTGTGTGGGCCTCTTTGTTTCCGTTCTTCAAAAAGTAATATTTGGAGATTTATGACTGACTTTTCTGCTTCATCTTTTTTTTCCCCACAGAAATTATACTATATAAAAGGCAAATAGGAAGAAGCACATCATAAAAACAAAGGAAAAGGAACAAAACAATATACAAAGGCGGGAAATATAGTGCATATTAGAGACCAAGTCCTGATATTGTAAACAATGAAAAATTAACGAAGATGTACAGGATTAGAAAACCACAGTTGTTTTAAAAAAAACAAAACAAATGTTCCACACCTGTCCCGGGAATGTCCTGTCCCACACAAGTGAGTACAGTTCGATTTTAAAATGTAAAAGTATACAAGTCTATGAGTCCGTGATCCTCGATAAACAAGAGCCCATTAAGGTAGTTACTTGGTTTTAAACCCTTGGCAAATATCCTATTAGGGAAGTGAATAGAGGAGAGACCACCATCGGAGTGTAATCTATGAGGCTAGGTTCACACAACTGTTTTCTCTCCATTTGAGAAAATCGGTCCAATTATGCTAATCAGAGTGGGATCAGAATTTCTTGAAGGTTGAGGGAAAAAAATGTTCTCCACCTTCTCTATTACAACAGTCCGTGAAAATCGGACCACACTTGGATATCATCCTGAGTACGGTCCAATTTTTTTCACAAACTGTGAAATGAATGTGTGGGTGTCATCCGATTCTCGGAGGCAAATCGTACAAGATGTGATTTTTTCCTTGGACCAAAAATTGGACATCTGCACTGCCCCAAAGAAGAACACCGTTACGAATGTGATCCGTCAAAACTCGTATAGCACTCATCTGATATATACGGTCGTCTACACAAACCTTTAGAAGCAGCTACTAATGGCAGGTTGCGACCACCTGACTTGGTCGGTGTTGAACGACCTCCGATCAGCTGCTTATTTAATAATTTGCGCTCCCTTAAGGCCCCACTCCAGTTGGTTTTATTTCAGTGCTGGTAACTATAAGGCTTGGGTCAGGTACCTTAGATTACAAGCATCAATAAAAAAAGCAACTCTGGAGTGATGTATGCTGTAATTGCCTGTTTAAGAGAAGAAACTGCATTTCATATGCGCACAAACAGATCATGATGTTAGAGACAGCGGTAAGACAATCACTGGTGTTTTATAAAAAGGCAGGCATGATATCAGGAGAAGAAGTGTATAATTGGGTGTCATCAGCATAGAGATGGTACTGGAAACCAAATCAACTGATTGTTTGTCCAATAGGGGCGGTATACAAAGAGAAGAGGAGGGGGCCTAGGACTGATCCTTGAGGAACCCCAACAGTAAGGGGAAGATGAGAGGAAGAGGAACCAGCAAAAAGTACAGTGAAGGAAAGGTCAGAGAGATAGGAGGAGAACCAGGAGAGATCGGTGTCCTTGAGGCCGACGGAGTGGAGCAAAATGAGGAGGAGCTGATGGTCCACAGTGTCGAATGCTGCAGAGAGATCCAAGAGAATTAGGATGGAGTAGTGACCATTAGATTTAGCAGTTAGCAGATCATTAGAGACTTTAGTGAAGGAAGTTTCAGTAGCGTGTAAAGAGCGGAAACCAGATTGGAGAGAGTTATCTGAGAGATAGCGAATAAGACGGGTGTGGACCAGGCGTTCCAGGAGTTTAGAGATGAAGGGAAGACTAGAGACCGGTCTATAGTTAGCAGCACAGTTTTGGTCGAGGGACGGTTTTTTAAGTAATGGATGTATGATGGCGTGTTTAAATGAGGAGGGAAAGATACCAGGAGAGGTTGAATATTTTTGTTAGGTGAGAGGTGACAGCAGGGGAAAGGGACTGGAGATGTGATGGAATGGGGTCACTGGCGCAAGTAACAGGGCGAGAAGATGCAAGGAGCCTGATTACTTCTTCTTCTGTGACTGGATCAAAATCAGAGAGTGAGCTAGATGCAGTGGGGGAGGGAGGACAGTGCATGATATGAGGGGATTGGGAGATAATTTCCTGTCGGATGTGGTCAATTTTTTTTTTAAATAATTGGCCAGATTGTCAGCGCGGAGATCTGTGGTTGGGACCTGCACTTTTGGGTTGAGTAGGGAGTGAAACGTGTCAAAGAGCTGTTTAGGGTTATTGGATAGTGAGGTGATGAGGGTGTTGAAGTAGGTTTGTTTGGAGAGGTGAAGGGCAGAGTTGTATATTTAAAGCATAAACTTGTAATGGATAAAATCTTCGGGTAGATTAGATTTTCTCCACAAACGTTCGGCGCACCTGGAGCACCGTTGCAGGAAACGCGTTTGCAGCGTGTGCCACGGTTGTCGGCGTCTGTGTCGTATTGTTCTATGTATAGGAGGTGCAATTTCATCCAGGGCACTTTGCAGGGTTTCGTTGTAATGCTTCAGTGCAGAATCTGGACATGAGAGGGAGGAAATAGGGGCCAATGATGACTGCAAGTTCTTCATAAGTTTCTGGGTATTAATGGGCTGTATGTTTCTATATGTGTGGAAAGTCGGGGTGACCTGAGCGGGATGGCAGTTCTTGATAGAGAATGAAAGAAGGTTGGGTTCAGAGAGCGGGAGAGAGGAGTTTGTGAAATCATCCACTGAGCAGAGCCGGGAGAAGACCAAGTCGAGGGAGTTCCCGTCTTCATGCGTGGGGGGAGTTAGTATGCTGCAAGGGCCGAAAGAGGAGGTTAGAGATAAAAGGTGAGAAGCAGATGGGGAGAGGGGAAGAGCAGTGGGGATGTGTTAATCACCCATGATGAGGGTGGGGATGTCACAGGAAAGAAAATGTGGAAGCCAGGTGGCAAATTGATCCAGAAACTGATGACAAGGGCCGGGAGGATGATACACCACCGCCACTCGCATGGAGAAGGGGATGTAGAGTCTGACAGCATGGACCTGAAAAGAAGGGAAGACAAGTGAGGGTACTTGAGGGATAACCTGGAAAGTACATTTGGGTGATAAGAGAAGACCAACGCCTCCACCTGCTCTGTTGTCCGATCTTGGGGTATGAGAAAAGTGTAGTCCACCATATGAGAGAGCAGCAACAGTGGTGGTGTTTGACTGCTGGATCCAGGTTTCATTAAGAGCCAGAAGGTTAAGAGAATTTGAAAGGAAGAAGTCATGGATGAAGGGGAGTTTATTATTCGAGCACTCCCAAGGTAGTGTGTAATACAGTGGGTACGGACCCTTTAAATTTTTCGCTCTTTGTTTCATTGCAGCCATTGGTAAATTCATTTGGTAAATTCAAAAAAGGTCATTTTTTTCTCATTAATATACACTCAGCACCCCATCTTGACTGCAAAAAAAACAGAAATGTAGAAAGTTTGGCAAATTTATTAAAAAAGAAAAAGTGAAATATCACATGGTCATAAGTATTCAGACCTTTTGCTCAGTAATGAGTAAAAGCACCTTTTTGGGAATGCAACAAGTTTTTCACACCTGGATTTGGGGATCCTCTGCTATTCTTCCTTGCAGATCCTCTCCAGTTCCATCAGGTTGGATAATGGACAGCCATTTTCAGGTCTCTCCAGAGATGATCAATTGGGTTTAGGTCAGGGCTTTGGCTGGGCCAGTCAAGAATGGTCACAGAGTTGTTCTAAAGCCACTCCTTTGTTATTTTAGGTGTGTGCTTAGGGTCATTGCCTTGTTAAAAGGTGAACCTTCGGCCAAGTCTGAGGTCCAGAGCACTCTGGAAGAGGTTTTCATCCAGGAGATCTCTGTACTTGGCAGCATTCATGTTTCCTTCAATTGCGTCCTGTCCCTGCAGCTGAAAAACACCCCATAGCATGATGCTACCACCACCATGTTTCACTGTTGGGATTGTATTGGGCAGGTGATGAGCAGTGCCTGGTTTTCTCCACACATACCGCTTAGAATTATCACCAAAAAGTTCTATCTTCGCCTCATCAGACCAGAGAATCTTTTTTCTCATAATCTGGGAGTCCTTCATGTGTTATTTAGCAAACGCTATGAGGTCTTTCATATGTCTTGCATGAGGAGAGGCTTCCGTCGAGCCACTCTGCCATAAAGGCTCGACTGCTGGAGGGCTGCAGTGATAGTTGACTTTGTGGAACTTTCTCCCATCTCCCTACTGCATCTGTGGAGCTCAGCCACAGTGATCTTGGGGTTCTTCTTTACCTCTCTCACCAAGGCTCTTCTCCCAGGATTGCTCAGTTTGGCTGGACAGCCAGGTCTAGGAAGACTTCTGGTGGTCCCAAATTTCTTCCATTTAAGGATTATGGAGGCCAATGTGCTCTTAGGAACCTTGAGTGTTGCAGAAATTCTTTTGTAACCTTGGCCAGGAGTCTTCTGTTTCTGAGCTTCTTGGCCAGTTCCTTTGACCTCATGATTCTCATGTGGTCTGAAATGCACTGTGAGCTGTGAGGTCTTATATAGACAAGTGTGTGCCTTTACAAATCAAGTCAGTTTAAGTAAACACAGCTGGACTCCAATGAAGGATTAGAACCATCTCAAGGAGGATCACAAGGAAATGGACAGCATGTGACTTAAATATGAATGTCTGAGCAAAGGGTCTGAATACTTATGACCATGTGATATTTCAGTCTTTCTTTTTTAATAAATTTGCAAAAATGTCTACATTTCTGTTTTTTTCCAGTCAAGATGGGGTTCAGAGTGTACATTAATGAGAAAAAAAATGAACTTTTTTGAATTTACCAAATGACTGCAATGAAACAAAGAGTGAATACTTTCCATACCCACTGTATGTTCGATTCCCCGCGTCCGCATGTCTCACGGCAGTCCAACAGCCACAACAAATGCAGGGACAGACTGTTTGTTAGGCAATCCCTGCATTTGTTGTAGCTGTTGAACAGCCGCGAGACACGCAGGCTCGGGGACTCAAACCTATTTTTCGAGCACGCCGAAGATACTTGGTTAGCACCCGAGCATGATCAGATAACACCTTATCCAAGCACGTTCGCTCATCACCATTTATAATCCGAGGTGTCAGCCTTTCAGTTTAGATATAAAACAAGTAGGCTTGAAACATCTTCATGTTTTTGGAGGCACTGGTATTTTCCCATTAACAGCTCCTGTTAGTGGGTAATAATTTTCAATTTTTTTTTCTCGCTGGTTCAAGTTTTCAATAACATTCATTTTTCCTAAAGCAATCTATTGGGAATGATCCCAGCACAGAGCTGTGATTGTGTGTATGGCTGGATGTCAACATCTTTTAACATACAGGAATCAGCGGGAGGCAGGTTAATTGTAAGGAAATCCCTGAACGGGGAATAACAAAATTGGCAGCTATAATCAAAACCAAGGAATTAACTCTGTGTACATAGATTTGTCAGTCACGTAATTAGGAGATCAAGATTTTAATGTTTAAAAGCGTTCATGGTGCCAGTTTAGACCACCCTTGTTCTGCACCACCATGGCGAGAAGCTCAGCTGCCAGCATGCAATCTCCAACATTTCCACAGACTGAATCCTGATCGGGGCTGGTAATCCTTCCATGTGATAATGTGTATTAGGAACAATGAACGTGATGTCATCTCATGGGACGGTCCCACAGGAAACTCAGGATTCTCATATCCAAAGTTTATATAACAGTTGGTAAAAATAGTATTTCATTACAGCATTTTCCATTATGCTCGGGATATTTCAGAAGTGTGTAATGATAAACAGTGACACAGATGTGAATGCCACTGTGGATGACCTTCCAGTTCTCCGAGACCAGAAATGTAATATACAAGGAGACGCCACATGAACTTAGTCATCAATGGGTATATGATTTTGGAGGGGATTTACAACCTAGACAGAGACCATTCCTCTATCTAATTCTAAAGGGACTATATACAAACCTCATTTTATTCAGTTAAAGGGGTTGACCGCAAACTATGTAAAACACCTAAAAAAACCAAACTCAGCAGGTAGTCGCTCTCCCTGGTTCCAGTGCCGGTTCCCTGCTGGCTTTAGCGGTGGAGTTACATCAACAGCTTTAGCCAATCACTGAGCTCAGTGCTAAGTGTCACCAACCACGCTGCAGCCGCAGGCTCAGTGATTGGCTACAGGAGTGATGCACAATGTGACGTGACACTACCTCTACAGCCAAAACACGGTGACAGGAGCAGCAGCAGGGAGCCGGCAGTGGACCAAGGGAGGGTGAGTATTTTGCTATTTTTTTTACAGTTTTCTGAAAGCAGACAGACAGATATATGACCACTGAGACCCCCACTAATTCCAAAAACAGGTGTCCCAAGGTCCTGTATGATTTGAAGAGCAGTGGGCATGCATGACCAGTGCTCCACTCACTTTTATGAGTTTATAGGGGCAGTACTACGCATGTTTTACAACCGCTGCCTTACAGAGTGAATTAATCGTATGTGGACTACTGATCTGTTCATTTACAGGACACTTGACCTATCCCTGACAGTCCTGGGGTGGTCAGAATTCACAGATCATACATTTATCATCTATCCTGTAAGTTGGTAATAAAGTGTTATTTGTGGGATAAAGGTTTCTTATATATACACACACATATACACACACACAGATAGTGGCATACATGGTCAATAAGACCCAAATGTAAAACAAACCCAGTTAAATTACTGTAGACATATACATGCAGAAACATAGAGAAGCATAGTTTACTATGCCATTCTAAACAGAACAAGGATGTGCAGATGTACCTGGGTATAGTGTATGTAAAAAGGTCACTCTATTGGTATACTGAATGTACAGCAAATGGGGCTGTATAAAAAAGGCTCAGCATACGTGCGAGAAGCTTTCCCAATGGATACGCTGAACATGGCTAAATGAGCTAAGCTAAAACAATTCTTATGTGCCAGACCTGAAATGTACGTGATTACAGAAGGAATGTGTATGCGGTTTCATGATCAAGAGATTGCAGCATCTTCTGTGGAAATGGCTTTACAACTGTGGCTCAGAGCTCCACCACCATCCGACTACAGCTCTGGCAAAAACTAAGAGACCACTGCACAGTTTTATAAAAATCAGCTTCTTTCCATGTCTGACAGCCATTCCATTCCAGTGTCAGTTGAATTCCAACCAGAGTACACCTCATTCTACTTAACGTGCTTCTGATTAGGTGATCACCTGAACCAAATCTTATTTAATGAAGGAAAGTATAAAAAAAACACTGCTGTGGTGTTCACAATCCTCTTGCAACAGGACAAGCTGGATGGCAAAACAAGTGCTAGTAATATCCCAAAAGTAATAGGAATGAAAAAATACCTTTTAACCATGCCAAAGGAGTTGAAAAGAAAAGTCTTGAGTGAGGAAAAGAAGGGCTCAATTCTGGCTTTACTAGCAGAGGGATACAGTGAGCGTCATGTTGCCTCCATCCTTAAAATTACTAAGACGGCAGTTCATTACAACAAGGTCAAGCAGCAGACATTGGGGACAACAAAGCTACAGACCGGCAGAGGGCGAAAACGACTCTCCACTGACCGGGATGACCATCATCTTATTCGAATGTCACTCAGCAACCGCAGGATGATATCAAGTGACCTACAAAAGGAATGGCAAATGGCAGCTGGGGTAAAGTGCATGGCAAGAACAGTTCGTAACAGGCTCCTAGAGGCAAGGCTCAAGTCATGTAAAGCTAGAAAAAAGCCTTTCATCAATGAGAAGCAAAGGAGAGCCAGGCTGAAGTTTGCCAAAGACCATAAGGATTGGACTATAGAGGACTGGAGTAAGGTAATCTTCTCTGATGAGTCTAATTTTCAGCTTTGCCCAACACCTGGTCGTCTAATGGTTAGACGGAGACCTGGAGATGCGTCTTGCACCCACTGTGAAATTTGGTGGAAAATCGGTGATGATCTGGGGATGCTTCAGCAAGGCTGGAATTGGGCAGGTTAATTTTTGCGAAGGACGTATGAATCAATCCGCATACAAGGTTATCCTGGAAAAACAGTTGATTCCTTCTGCTCAGGCAATGTTCCAGAACTCTGAGGACTGTTTTTTCCAGCAGGACAATGCGCCATGCCATACAGCTAGGTCAATTAATGTGTGGATGAAGGACCACTGCCATGGCCAGCCGAATCGTCAGACCTGAACCCCAGTGAAAACCTCTGGAATGTAATCAAGAGGAAGATGGATAGTCACAAGCCATCAAACAAAGAAGAACTGCTTAAATTTTTGTTTCAGGAGTGGCATAAGGTCACCCAAAAGCAGTGCGAAAGACTGGTGGAAAGCATGCCAAGACGCATGAAAGCTGTGATTAAAATCATAAAAATCATGGTTATTCTAGAAAATATTGATTTCTGAACTCTTCCTGAGTTAAAACATTAGTATTGTTGTTTCTAAATGATTATGAACTTGTTTTCTTAGCATTATTTGAGGTCTGCAAGCACTGCATTTTTTTGTTATTTTGACCATTTCTCATTTTCTGAAAATAAATGCAAAATTTATTGCTTGGAAATTCGGAGACATGTTGTCAGTAGTTTATAGAATAAAAGAGCAATTTACATTTTACTCAAAAATACACCTAGAAAGAGAAAAATCAGACAAACTGAAAATTTTGCAGTGGTCTCTTAATTTTTGCCAGAGCTGTATAGCAAACATTTCAATATTGCCACCAGACTTTAGTAGTCCTTGGTGTAGACCAGTGTTTCCCAAACTTGAGTCCTCACAGCCCCCCAATAGACCATGTTTTCAGGATTTCCTTAATATTGTACTGAACTTGTAGCAAGTTCTGATGACTTGAAAATAATTCAATCACCTGTACAATACTAAAGAAATCCTGAAAACATGATCTTTTGGGGTTGTGAGGATTGGAGTTTGGGAAATACTGGTGTAGACAATCCTTTTTATTTTTAAGCGACCACTGATCAGCTACATGGAAGCCGATGGGCAATACCTTTCTTGCCAATTTACACAGGTTGACGAACATTCAAAGCGCACAGAATGATAACTAATGAGATAGATCAGGCCCAAAGAATATCATGTTATCGCAGCACATCAACGGTTTACACAGGTCAGTGTACAGAAGACAACTATGATTTTTAAGCAACCTTAAAAAAAAAAAATCACCGCACCAAATGAAAGAGTATTTTGCTCATTTTGTTGGGTGACTGCCAGGCTGTTGAGAAGAGCTGATGGCTGAGATCATGCATACGAAAACTTGTCCTCGATTATTGGCTCGTCTAAATGGGCCACATGGGGCTGCTCACATGTCCGATTTTTCCAAGTATGAGAAAAACAGACCGATTATTCTTAGACTTTTGATCAGAATTTGATGAAAGTGTCATTTTTTTTTCGCACATGTAGGAAATAATAAAAAAAAAGGGTTTCTCCACCTGTTCCATTCTGACAGTCAGTGAAAATTGGACTGTACTTGGATGTCATCAGAATCGGACATGTCTCCGATATTTTCTGCAGACTACTCGGTACGAAGAACAAAAATTGGACATATGAACAGCCCCATAGAATATCATAGATGAGTGCTATCCGGGAAAAACACAGGTAGCACTCGTACATGCCCTTAGTCTTTACTGTTGAAAATTAAATAAAAAAAAAGATCCGCTAGTCTACATCATGGATTACTTCGGGTGCAGAGGCATTTTTGAATCCATGGCCAAAAGGATAGAACAACGCGTACCAGCTGTCTTTAAACAACTGTTAAAGCTATATGGACCTCGTTCATAAATAAAACACATCTCTCTGCGCACCCTAGAAGTCGTGCTATGTTGCTGCTTCATTTCTGAATGGTTTTCTTCACTTTCTGCTTTTTCGGACAGGCTTGCTTGTGAAGCTGAAAGTTCAGAGCTCAACGCTCATTCCTATGTTCTCCACCCGATTCTTTTAATGATCTACCCAGTGTATAGGTCTCCTTCACCTACTTCTCTCATACTAGTGATACACTATATATTTAACGTGTCCCTGACTTTTCAAAATGAGCTGTTGTGTGTACATGAGAAATAACACCATTTCTGGCCATTCTCTGACTTGCATCCTGCATTTTTCACCTCTGCAGACTCTATTTACAATTTTCTGTTGTCTCTAAGCTGGTGGGTGGATATTAGCTGCTATGATATCCTCCTACAGAGTAGACAAAGACGGATTCCTGCTCTTCTTTCCCTGTAGCAAATGAGACAGAAGCAGCATGGAAGATATTATACAGCAGCACTGAGCTGTGCTGCTGTAAATCCAGCATATTTGCAAAAAGCTGCAGAACAAGGTGCCTAGTTTCTCACTGTGCCAAGTGCTCATCAGTTCTCCTCCCCTCTCCAAAGAGTAAAATATGAGCTGTAACCTGATACCTCACTGTGTCTGTCAAAACAGATTGGAGTTGTTTTTTTAATTTGTGGATGGCGAGTTCAGGAAGCAGAGGGGAGGTGGCTCAAAAGTGGGGGAAAAAAAGCATATTTCTCGGATAATATACAGTACAGACCAAAAGTTTGGACACACCTCATTCAACGATTTTTCTGTATTTTCATGACTGTGAAAATTGTAGAATCACACTGAAGGCATCAAAACTATGAATTAACACATGTGGAATTATACATTACACTTTACAAAAAAGTGTGAAACAACTGAAAATATGTCTTATATTCTAGGTTCTTCAAAGTAGCCACCTTTTGCTTTGATTACTGCTTTGCAAGCAGAAAAGGTGAACGGATGGACTCTACATGCCTGGTTCCCACCGTGAAGCATGGAGGAGGAGGTGTGATGGTGTGGGGGTGCTTTGCTGGTGACACTGATGGGGATTTATTCAAAATTGAAGGCATACTGAACCAGCATGGCTACCATAGCATCTTGCAGCAGCATGCTATTCCATCTGGTTTGCGTTTAGTTGGACGATCATTTATTTTTCAACAGGACAATGACCCCAAACACACCTCCAGACTGTGTAAGGGCTATTTGACCAAGAAGGAGAGTGTTGGGGTGCTATGCCAGATGACCTGCCCTCCACAGTCACCAGACCTGAACCCAATCGAGATGGTTTGGGGTGAGCTGGACCGCTCACCTCTTCAATTTTGAATAATCCCCAACAGTGTCACCAGCAAAGCACCCCCACACATCACACCACCTCCTCCATGCTTCACGGTGGGAACCAGGCATGTAGAGTCCATCTGTTCACCTGTTCTGCATGCAAAGCAGTAATCAAAGCAAAAGGTGGCTACTTTGAAGAAACTAGAATATAAGACATATTTTCAGTTGTTTCACACTTTTTTGTAAAGTGTAATGTATAATTCCACATGTGTTAATTCATAGTTTTGATGCCTTCAGTGTGATTCTACAATTTTCATAGTCATGAAAATACAGAATAATCTTTCAATGAGAAGGTGTGTCCAAACTTTTGGTCTGTACTGTATATTACAAAGGTTCTTATTTTCACTTGTACAGTACTATTGATTTATGTGAAGTTTGTGACAGTGATCGTGTAAGGAACCAAAAAGCTGAACATTTAGGAAGACTACATGAACTGGCAACAGTGACTCCTAGAAAGATCTGTTTGGCTTTGTCATCTACTCCTGCCACCATCCAGCCCCGAAGCCTTATGACTATACGGTCTTCATTGAAGCCAGAATTTCTCTTCTCCTTTAATACAGTAAAGATGTATATCTTTGTACCGTGTTAGCCAGTAGATAGAAAAATATTTAGAGTTGAGAGTCCTCAGTGGTTGATACCTTTTAATGGCTAACTGAAAAGATGGTAACAAATTGCAAGCTTTCGAGACTACTCAGGTCTCTTCATCAGGCTAAACTAATACAAAATCTGAAGAATCACATATTTATACACAAAACAGCACAGGAAAAAATGCAATAGGTAAGACAAGTGTCTTACCTATTGCATTTTTTCCTGTGCTGTTTTGTGTATAAATATGTGATTCTTCAGATTTTGTATTAGTTTAGCCTGATGAAGAGACCTGAGTAGTCTCGAAAGCTTGCAATTTGTTACCATCTTTTCAGTTAGCCATTAAAAGGTATCAACCACTGAGGACTCTCAACTCTAAATATTTTTCTTCTCCTTTAATGAAGTTCAACAAGATCTGAACGAAATGAAAGAAGTGTGTTACTTACACGGGAAGTCATCACTGTAGAGGGGGTCTATGTTGTGGAGCAGCTCCACTCTGGGGGAAGGGCTTCCTTCACTAAAACAGAAGAAAAGCCAAACATTATTCTCCTTGTAACATCTGCTAATTGCATTTTCTATTTTAATACTTCCTTTGTTAGAGCTTTAGGAAATAACTGGCTTGACAGTAAACCATTAGCCACTTTTTTTTCTTACGCTCAGCTGCATAAAATGACACGTAGCTGCCTATATATACCATCAAAGGAAACGATCTGCGACGTATCGTGGATAACAGATCTGCAGAATTACAGTTATTGCACATGAGAAATTATATGTGTATATTTGTGTACAACGCTGCAAAGTAGGTTGGCGCTATATAAGTAATTAAAAATTAAAACTAGAGGGATAAATACACATTGATCTGCCATAGAACGCATACAGAATTTGATATTGTCAGCTATCAGATACAAGATACATAAAGGGGTGCAGAGGAGGCACTTGCATTTATCGTACCTAAAAAAGTCTGCCACATAATAAGCCACTATTATTATAAATGGCACATAGTAGGTGGGTGGCGCTGTTCCAAATTTTGCACCTGGGCCCAAGAGGTAAGTTATGCATACATGGATACAAATGATTAACAAAGCCTTACTCTCTATTTGCAGCAATGTCTGTCAAAGACAGAAGAAGGCCCCTGTGCAAAACAGTTTGTGGGCCCTGTGCAGCTCAATTTATCATAGAGCATCCCTTTATGTGCTGCTTTGGAGGTGGAAGAGGTCCCCTTGAGGCTCGCTCACACGAGCTCAGCCCAATGTTATACTATGGGGCCGTGCAGATCTGCGATTATTTAAAATACTCATTATAAAAAACAATCACAGCATGCTGGGAGCGCTCCGCAAATCGGACCACGCCACCCATACAAGTCTATAGGTGCGTATGAAACACTGGAATGCAGTCGGATGTCAGCCGAGTGCAGTCTGATGCTCGAGCACAGAGACAATGGAGAAGATGGAGAAATTAAATTCTCCATCTTCTCCACACTTGTGCTACGATTCTTTCATGCGAGAAAATTGGATCACACTCGATCAAACTCTGACAGGGGAACAAGTACACCTCGCAGAAGAATCTCTGGTAATGCTCATAAATTACAGACTAAACCTAACAATCTAATATCTCTGCAACAGAGAGGAGAAATTAAAAATATCACCATAACTCTGGACCTCTCTATAAAATTTCTAGCTGGCACCCAGTGCGTTTTGGTCTGCAGCTATATGATCCCCAGGAGATTCTGAAACAAGATATTAGAATTTCAGAAGCCTTCATGAAACAGCAGTAATATGATCATGAATATAGGTAATAATTTGCAAAGCGAACAGTTCCCGATCACGTGGATATATCATAAATGTCTTCGGTTAGGATTCCCATTTTTTACTCTAAGGCTAAGTTCACACGTTGCGGAATTGCCGCGGAAATTTCCGCGGCAATCCCGCACTTCTCCCGCGGGAAATACGCACTTTTTGTATGCGTATTCCCGCCAGAATAATAGCGTTTTGCAAGCGTAATTAGCTTGCAGAATGCTAGCGTTTTCTAGCGATCTGTAGCATCGCTTGGAAACTGATTGACAGGTTGGTCACACGAGTCACACATAGTGTTGACACGTGTGACCAACTTTTTACTATGATGCCGCCTATGTCGCATCAATAGTAAAAAGATCTAATGTAAAAATAATAAAAAAATAATAAATAATGATATTCTCACCTTCCGGCGCCCCGCAGCCTTCTCGCCTCTCAGCGACGCTCCGGCAACTCGCGGTCCAAGGATGCATTGCGACAAATCACACCGATGACATAGCATCACGCGAGACCGCTAAGCCATCTGGGTGATTCTCGCAAAGGACTCTTGGGACGGGAGTTGCGGGAGCGTCGCTGAAGGCGGGAAGGCTGCGGGGCCGCCGGAAGGTGAGAATATCATTATTTATTATTTTAATTATTGTTTACCAGGATATGGTACCCAGGCCTGGAGAGAGTCTCCTCTCCTCCAGACCCTGGTATCACCGCACATGAACCGCTTACATTCCGCAAAATTAATGAACATGTTGCTATTTTTTCCGCTAAGCGTTTTTTTCGCGAAAAAAACGCAACATGTGGCCAAAACATGCGAACCAATTAACATGTATAGGATGCTTAATGCTTGCGTTTTTTTCGCGTTTTTACGGCGGAAATCGCGGAAAAAACGCGAAAAAAACGCAAATATTCCTGAACGTGTGCACTTAGCCTTAGTAGACCTGAATTCTCAAAATCTTCTTGACCGTTATAACCAGTCGAACTCCAAGTACCTCGAATATAGCAAATATTTAATGAAATCCTCCCCTGTGGTTTGTCTTGTCCACATCCAGCAGTGATATTTTTTTTCAGACATTTTCTATATAAAACAATTCAATTTGTCGTGTTTCGTGGTCTTAAATGCTTATTTGTTAATTTCCTCCAAAGTAAGCATACTAAATAGAGAACGGAAGAAAACGTTTACTTTGGTTTTACTTTTACCTTAAATGTCTAAAAGAATAAACGCAATGAGAATGAGCAGTAATGCATCCATAGAAATATTTCATTTCTGCCTCCAGTCTCGCCCCAAAAAAAGAACTCAAATGATTAAAATAGTGGAGATGACATATTGTAAGTATTGTCATCTGAGGAGCGGAGAAATTAGTGCGATGATTCCTTATTGGGAAGAAGTCACATGTAACGCTCCGAGATCAAAACAGCTGAGGAAATGAAACATTCCAGGCCTAATGAAAAACAATCATTTCTTTACTCACTGGAAACTTCCTCCCGAGAAAAGGAAACCTGGGTCTATAACCGAGAGACCCGACCATCCGAACGTTGGATTGTGAGGGACACTTTGCATGCTCTATCAGGGCTTCTTCACATAAGAACAAGAATATGTCAAACAGATTTTTAAGGGGATGTTCACATGTAGCCACTTTTCCTCTTCAACTGAAGGTGAAGAATTTGGTCTTTATTATACAGTACATGTGTAGGTCTATATAATGAATATTGCTGTGCAGAAGAAGCGGTCAGGAGATATATCAAGGAGCACTGGTATTGTAGCTGCTATGTAGTGAAACATAGTGACAAAATTTAAATCTGGAAATAAATCCTGCAGCGCCTCTACAGGTGAAATGAAGTATTACCCAGTGCGCTTTCATATCAATTGGTTTTCTCTGTAGTGCAGGACAGTACAAGTCCTCCAGGACAAGACTCTTTGTAACTAGTCTACTTAGGGTCTACTCCCTTATGGGACCAGTTTTTTTTAATGATACAAACAACCTTCAGTGTTTGCCTTCTCTTCTTCCAAGAGCCATAACTTTTGCATTTTTCCCATTAAGACAGTCATATAAAGGACTTTTTTTTCTGGGGAAAGATGTACTTTTGAATGACACCATTAATTTTAACATTTAATATTCTGAAAAAAAAAGGAAAAGAATCCAAGTGAGGTGAAATGGTGAAAAAACAAAAGCACAATTTCCCATATTTTATTTATTTATTTATTTTTTTTTTTGGGGGGGGGTATTTTTAAGGCTTTCAATGTATGGTAAAAATTGTGGCGACATGATTCCACAAGTCAGAATGATTACGGTAACACCAAAATTAGTTTTTTTTTTACTATTTTAAAGGCTTAAACATTTTGAGTATGTAAAAAAAAAACAAAAAAAACCTGACCTCTGTCACTGTTCCATAACTTTTTATTATTTGTCTATCGATAGACCGACCTGTGTGGGAGCTTGTTTTCTGCATGCAGAGCTGTAATTTTTGGGGGGAGAACAAGGAATGAAAAATCTCAACTCTGACATTTCAAATTTTTTTTTACTTTAAAGTTAAATAATTTTATATTTTCATAGCTTACAAACATGGTGATACTTAAAATGCTGATTTATTCTTATTGTTTAATTTATTTTTGGAAGGGGAAAAGATAGGCAATTCAAACTTGAATGTCTTTTAGATTTTTTTTTTTTTACTTTTATTTTTTAATGACTTTTCACATTATTTGGCGATCAACTGAAAGCTTGTACTATATACTGCAATACTTCAGAAGGCCTCAGGCTGACATGGCAACACATTGGCACCCCCAATGGGTTTGAGTTCTGAGTGTAGCAATGGGCGCTGAAATGGACGTCCCACAGGGAGTGCGCCACTTAAATGCTGCTGCCAAAGATTGACAATTGCATTTCAGTGGTTATACATCAGTGATCTATACTGTTAGAGGCAGTTGCCTGCTGTATAACACAGCCAGCTCCTGCACTGTATGGCACAGACAAAGCTCCTGAGTCACATCCATACATCTATATCCTCCACAAGACATATACACTGCTCAAAAAAATAAGGGAACACTTAAACAACAGAATATAACTCCAAGTACATCAAACTTCTGTGAAATCAAACTGTCCACGTAGGAAGCAACACTGATTGACAATCAATTTGACATGCTGTTGTGCAAATAGAATAGACAACAGATGGAAATTATTGCCAATAATCAATAAAGATGTATATCTTCGTACCGTGTTAGCCAGTAGATAGAAAAATATTTAGAGTTGAGAGTCCTCAGTGGTTGATACCTTTTAATGGCTAACTGAAAAGATGGTAACAAATTGCAAGCTTTCGAGACTACTCAGGTCTCTTCATCAGGCTGAACTAATACAAAATCTGAAGAATCACATATTTATACACAAAAACACAGAAAAAATGCAATAGGTAAGACAAGTGACGTGAAGCAGAATAGTCATTATGGCAGAGGAATGAGCATAAATATTGGAACAATTCATAGATAAGGAGAGAAAGTTTTATTACCCTCTGATTGGGGTCTGGTAATGTTTTGTGATGTTTTCACAGGGTATTTGGAGTAAATTCCTTAATTGATGTAATAGGCCATAAAACCATGTGACAGGTTCATTCCAGCATTAAGAGTGTCAAAGGTCACCATCAATTTGTATTCGCAAATTCTTCTCTGCCTTTGAGATGTGAATCTGCTTCTTAGTACCAGTATTTTCATATCTGACATGCTATGATCAGGGGAGCAAAAATGTTTTGCCACAGGTAGATCCATTCTTTTTTCTCTTATTGCGTGGCGATGAGAATTCATCCTTGTTCTCAGTTTTTGCCCGGTCTCCCCCACATACAGACCCCCAGTTGGACATTTAGTACATATAATTAGGTACACAACATTAGATGTGATGCAGCTGAAAGTACCTGGTATCTTGTAGTCCTGATGTGAGTTGGGGATCTTTATCTTGTCCGTGGTCATTATAAATGGACAGGTTTTGCATTTCTTCTGATTGCAAGGCAAGGTTAAATCTGGAGGTGCTAAGGGGAGCTGCACGGAAACTACAACCTTTACTACAAAAAGATGCCCGGTTACAATCCATATTTCCAGACCCCCCACTACTGTGTTTTAGGCAGCCCCAAATCTAAGAAGCATCATTGTCAGAAGTTCCCTGTCCTCCCCAACAGCTGCAGGAACCTTGCCTTGCAATCAGAAGAAATGCAAAACCTGTCCATTTATAATGACCACGGACAAGATAAAGATCCCCAACTCACATCAGGACTACAAGATACCAGGTACTTTCAGCTGCATCACATCTAATGTTGTGTACCTAATTATATGTACTAAATGTCCAACTGGGGGTCTGTATGTGGGGGAGACCGGGCAAAAACTGAGAACAAGGATGAATTCTCATCGCCACGCAATAAGAGAAAAAAGAATGGATCTACCTGTGGCAAAACATTTTTGCTCCCCTGATCATAGCATGTCAGATATGAAAATACTGGTACTAAGAAGCAGATTCACATCTCAAAGGCAGAGAAGAATTTGCGAATACAAATTGATGGTGACCTTTGACACTCTTAATGCTGGAATGAACCTGTCACATGGTTTTATGGCCTATTACATCAATTAAGGAATTTACTCCAAATACCCTGTGAAAACATCACAAAACATTACCAGACCCCAATCAGAGGGTAATAAAACTTTCTCTCCTTATCTATGAATTGTTCCAATATTTATGCTCATTCCTCTGCCATAATGACTATTCTGCTTCACGTCACTTGTCTTACCTATTGAATTTTTTCTGTGTTTTTGTGTATAAATATGTGATTCTTCAGATTTTGTATTAGTTCAGCCTGATGAAGAGACCTGAGTAGTCTCGAAAGCTTGCAATTTGTTACCATCTTTTCAGTTAGCCATTAAAAGGTATCAACCACTGAGGACTCTCAACTCTAAATATTTTGCCAATAATCAAGACATTCTCAAAGGAGTGGTTCTGCAGGTGGACACCACAGACCACATCTCAGTACCAATGCTTTCTGGCTGATGTTTTGGTCACTTTTGAATGTTGGTTGTGCTTTCACACTCGTGGTAGCATGAGACGGACTCTACAACCCACACATGTGGCTCAGGTAGTGCAGCTCATCCAGGATAGCACATCAATGTGAGCTGTGGCAAGAAGGTTTGCTGTGTCTGTCAGCGTAGTGTCCAGAGGCTGGAGGCGCTACCAGAAGACAGGCCAGTACACCAGGAGACATGGAGGGGGTCGTAGGAGGGCAACAACCCAGCAGCAGGACCGCTATCTCCGTCTTTGTGCAAGGAGGAACAGGAGAACTGCCAGAGCCCAGCAAAATGACCTCCAGCAGGCCACAAATGTGCATGTGTCTGCACAAACGGTTAGAAACCGACTCCAAGAGGATGGTCTGAGTGCCCGACGTCCACAGATGGGGGTTGTGCTCACAGCTCAACACCGTGCAGGACGCTTGGCATTTGCCACAGAACACCAGGATTGGCAAATTCGTCACTGGTGCCCTGTGCTCTTCACAGATGAAAGCAGGTTCACACTGAGCACATGTGACAGACGTGACAGAGTCTGGAGATGCCGTGCCGAGCAATCTGCTGCCTGCAACATCCTTCAGCATGATCGGTTTTTCAGTGGGTTAGTAATGGTGTGGGGTGGCATTTCTTTCGAAGACTGCACAGCCCTCCACATGCTCGCCAGAGGTAGCCTGACTGCCATTAGGTACCGAGATGAGATCCTCAGACCCTTTGTGAGACCATATGCTGGTGCGGTTGGCCCTGGGTTCCTCCTAATGCAGGACAATGCCATACCTCATGTGGATGGAGTGTGTCAGCAGTTCCTGCAAGATGAAGGCATTGAAGCTATGGACTGGCCCGCCCGTTCCCTAGACCTGAATCCGATTGAGCACATCTGGGACATCATGTCTCGCTCCATCCACCAACGTCACGTTGCACCACAGACTGTCCAGGAGTTGGCGGATGCTTTCGTCCAGGTCTGGGAGGAGATCCCTCAGGAGACCATCCGCCGCCTCATCAGGAGAATGCCCAGGCGTTGTAGGGAGGTCATACAGGCACAGGGAGGTCATACAGGCACGTGGAGGCCACACACACACTACTGAGCATCATTTTAACTTGTTTTAAGGACATTACATTCCACTTTAATTTTGTGGGTGACTCCAATTCCAGGCCTCCATTGGTTAATAAATTTGATTTCCATTGATGATTTTTGTGTGATTTTGTTGTCAGCACATTCAACTTTGTACAGAACAAAGTATTCAATAAGAATATTTCATTCATTCAGATCTAGGATGTGTTGAGTGTTCCCTTTATTTTTTTGAGCAGTGTATATGTTGGAGCTATAAATAAAGATTATTATTATATTGCGACCTTGGGGATAGAAGAGGTTAAAGGTGATCTGTCAGTTCTATTGACATCAATTGATATAAATACTTATATTCCCCAAGTATAATAATTAAAACCCTGACATCTCTCTGTACTTCCTCCAGGAAATCAATAAATTGACCACTGTGCTTTACAATTCCTTGCTTGTGACTAATCTCATAGATGTTGGATTATGAATTACGGTACTGGAAAGTCGTAGAAATGTATATAAAACTCCAGAGTATGAGCTCGTTCAAATATGCCACTTTTTACTGAATTCATAGACTCCTGGGATCACGTTTATGTCTGGTGGAGTTAATGGTGACATTGGACATGTCACAGACGTGGACAGAGGAACTCTGGCTGTGTGCCATGTTCTCCTGTCGTCGAGCTAAGGATTCTATTATATGCGAGAACATAGTCGCCATTTTTTCATCAGCTGTGTTTTGGCTCAAGTAAAAAAAAAAAGAAATGGGGGATGCAACTGATATATGCTAAAGGTCTCCAATTTGGGGAAAAAATGAGCTAATATGCTATTGGATCTTCTACTTCTGGACTTACTGAAGTCCTATGCTGTAGTGCAGGATTATCATGTTCCAGATTATATATTGTGGATTTCTTCTTATGTGTAATCAATGTATCATTATTATTTATTACAATGGAATAAGTGATCTATATAAAGGAAGAGATGACCACAATAGTATTATACTAGGATATTGCCATTTGTATCCATGTGTAGGTTTACCAAGGCAAAACCCTAATCTAGGAATTCCAGTGAACAAAAAGTATCTTCGCCTCAATTAAACTATAGCTAAAAGGTAAAACAATGATCTGCTAGCTTAATTACCCAAAGACCATTGTCCTAGACTAGTTACAAATCACAAAAAAGCCTCAAAATAACGCTCTGATTTTCTCTGTTTAGAGAGTTTGGATAATCTAGTCGTCCTTCTAAAAAAAAAAAAACTGTAGGAATTTATATCCTTGACATTTCACTTCTGTGATAACATTTCCTGTGAGTTTCAGACACAGAGAATTGGATTTGTGCATTTCAATTGCGTTCAGTTAGTGGTCTTGGTGATACATTACACGTTCAGTACAACTAAACGTTACACTTGTGTTCATCTAGGTAGCACATGTCTCGGGTCGTACACACCAATGAGGATGCCCATGCAGCTGCCCAGTCTTGGTTGACCTTATTCCCTTTGATACTGGGTTGTGCCCATTTCCAGATGATCGATATTATTAGCAAACAAGGAGGTGCGGAAAAATACAGAGGACTATAGAAGGGCTAGGAATTGGGCACCTAATTTGTTACGGGCCTCCCTCATTTTCAAACCATCTAAATGACAAACTAAAAACATAAGGTGCATAATACCAAAGTGAGCATTGTTTTACCTTAGGAACTAATACCCACTTTTATTTCCCCACTACCATCCTTCTCACTCCCTCAATGGTTCATAGATCATATTATACGTTTCTTCTGCATGGTAGCCATACTCCAGGGTGTCTGCACAAGGAGAGAGGTTAGTACTCACGCTCAAGCTTACGTCCTACTGTACGAGACCTCTACCTTGCCGATGGTTCAATGGTGGCACAGAAGCATGGTTTTGGAACAGTAGAGCTGGCAACAAACTCTGCCATTGTGACGGGGAATGTTTTTGGGCAATTGAGGCTAGCAGTGAATTATGACATTATGGCCAAGACTGTTTCTACACACATCCACCTTCTCACACTGCAAAAATGGCTTTCTTAATTGCTGTGTATCATCAGAAAATTACCTATTTATATCAGGTCTTTGAGTTACATTATTTTTTTTTTTTTCAAATTAGAATATTTCTTAAAAAAATAGAAAAAAATTGTAATTCTGCAATTTTCACACAGGCCACTAAGGCTTTTTTTTAGATTCTTTTTCAGGAAGAGTTTTCAGCAGGCTCCATATGAGGCAGGATTAGGCTACTTTCACACATCAGGTTTTTTCCGTCAGGCATGATCCGACGTCGCGCCAGATCCGGCTCAAATTGTGTAAAAACGGATGATCCGGCAAAAAACGGATCAGTTTAATCAGTTTTCCATCCATTTCGTCCGTTTTTTTATCCGTTTTTTTACGACGGATCCGGTTTTTAAAAACGCCCATGGGAGGTTCCCAAACAATGATCTGTTTCCTGGGGGCTGGCCAATTGGATCTGAGCATGCTCAGACTTAAAAAGCGGATCCGGTGACCGGATCCGTCTTTTTCCGGATCCGGCGCCCATAGACTTCCATTGTATCAAAAAAACGGAAGTGCTGCATCCGTTACTGAAGATGTTTTTTCCAGACGCTAGAATGAAAATTTTAGCCAGATCCGGCAAAAAACTGACGAAACGCGAGGACATGCGACGCGATCCGGCGCTAATACAAGTCAATGGGAAAAACCGGATCCGGCGGTAGATTACGCCGGATCCGGTTTTTCAAAAAATAGCCGTATCATGCCTGAAGGAAAAAACCTGATGTGTGAAAGTAGCCTTACAATGACTGGTAACACCGCTATACATAGCTGATTACACAGGATCCACCAATCACAACAGTTGATGTCACAGGGAGACCCTGCTCCCCTATCTTCATAATTACTTCTGCACAAGCTCATTTGACACTTTGATACAAAAGATAAGGTTGGCATTTGACTATTATTGCTATGTACAGGTCTTATTTCCTGAAACAAATGGCAGTTAGAGACTAAAAAAGTCTCAGTGTGCCACTGTGAAAATTGCAGAATCTCTTTTTTATTTTTTAATACAGATTATATAAAATGTAAGGAATAAAAAAATACTAAAATGCTTAAAAAATATAATTAACACAAAAAAATGATTTTAACAATTGGTCATATTCTGAGGACCCATTCCCATTAAGACAGCGCAAATGCTGCTGTGGTTACAGGAATCGATTATCTAGCAAGTTAAATTTGCAGATACATACAGTCAGGGCCAGAAATATTTGGACAGTGACACAATTTTCGCGAGTTGGGCTCTGCATGCCACCACATTGGATTTGAAATGAAACCTCTACAACAGAATTCAAGTGCAGATTGTAACGTTTAATTTGAAGGGTTGAACAAAAATATGTGTTAGAAAATGTAGGAATTGTACACATTTCTTTACAAACACTCCACATTTTAGGAGGTCAAAAGTAATTGGACAAATAAACATAACCCAAACAAAATATTTTTATTTTCAAAATTTTGTGGCGAATCCTTTGGAGGCAATCACTGCCTTAAGTCTGGAACCAATGGACATCACCAAACGCTGGGTTTCCTCCTTCTTAATGCTTTGCCAGGCCTTTACAGCCGCAGCCTTCAGGTCTTGCTTGTTTGTGGGTCTTTCCCTCTTAAGTCTGGATTTGAGCAAGTGAAATGCATGCTCAATTGGGTTAAGATCTGGTGATTGACTTGGCCATTGAAGAATGTTCCACTTTTTTGCACTCATGAACTCCTGTGTAGCTTTGGCTGTATGCTTGGGGTCATTATCCATCTTTACTATGAAGCGCCGTCCAATCAAGTTTGCAGCATTTGGCTGAATCTGGGCTGAAAGTATATCCCGGTACACTTCAGAATTCATCCGGCTACTCTTGTCTGCTGTTATGTCATCAATAAACACAAGTGACCCAGTGCCATTGAAAGCCATGCATGCCCATGCCATCAAGTTGCCTCCACCATGTTTTACAGAGGATGTGGTGTGCCTTGGATCATGTGCCGTTCCCTTTCTTCTCCAAACTTTTGGCTTCCCATCATTCTGGTACAGGTTGATCTTTGTCTCATCTGTCCATAGAATACTTTTCCAGAACTGAGCTGGCTTCTGGAGGTGTTTTTCAGCAAATTTAACTCTGGCCTGTCTATTTTTGGAATTGATGAATGGTTTGCATCTAGATGTGAACCCTTTGTATTTACTTTCATGGAGTCTTCTCTTTACTGTTGACTTAGAGACAGATACACCTACTTCACTGAGAGTGTTCTGGACTTCAGTTGATGTTGTGAACGGGTTCTTCTTCACCAAAGAAAGTATGCGGCGATCATCCACCACTGTTGTCTTCCGTGGGCTCCCAGGTCTTTTTGGATTGATGAGTTCACCAGTGCTTTCTTTCTTTCTCAGGATGTACCAAATTGTAGATTTTGCCACTTCTAATGTTGTAGCAATTTCTTGGATGGTTTTTTTTCTGTTCTTGCAGCTTAAGGATGGCTTGTTTCACCTGCATGGAGAGCTCCTGTGACCACATGTTTCCTTCACAGCAAAACCTTCCAAATGCAAACACCACACCTCAAATCAACTCCGGCCCTTTCATCTGCTTAATTGAGAATGACATAACAAAGGGATTGCCCACACCTGTCCATGAAATAGCCTTGGAGTCATTTGTCCAATTACTTTTGGTCCCTTTAAAAACAGGGTGGCACATGTTAAGGAGCTGAAACTCCTAAACCCTTCATCCAATTTTAATGTGGATACCCTCAAATGAAAGCTGAAAGTCTGAACTTCAACTGCATCTGATTTGTTTTGTTTCAAATTCATTGTGGTAATGTCTAGAACCAAAATTAGATAAATGTTGTCTCTGTCCAAATATTTATGGACCTAACTGTATGTAACTTAATTCAGTGTCCAGGTATTAGTTTTTCAAGCAATGTCTAGATTTCTCTTTCTCAGCAGGGAGAGAGTAAAGGGCTGCTGTGATTCACATCTTCTCATCCTATTCTGCATCATATTGGAGTCAATGTAGTGTGCACCTCTAAGTGAGTGTAACTAATACAAGCTATTTGATGATCACAGTTTTATCAACTCTAGATTAATGATTTCTGCATGTCTTAACTAGTTTAAGTGGATCTTTAGCTGTACATTTTGTGCATATCTTTCCTGATAAGAAAAACTCTTTTTCCCTTCTAAAGGGTATGCCACACTAAACAGCGTCGCTAACGAGATCGCTAAAAAACGTCACTATTTAGCGATCTCGTTAGTGACGTTGTTCTGTGTGGCATGTAGCAACGACGTGGCCCCTGCTGAGATCCTGCTGTGATCTCGTTCGTCGCTGACATCGGTCCGGACCCTATTTTTATCGTCGGCGTCTCGCTGGTAAGTATATATCGCTGAGTGTGGCACCTTTTTTTAGCGATTTAGCGGTATTTTGTACCGGTAAAGTCGTTAAGGAGATCGCTAACCGCGATAGCGTCCTTAACGACATCGCTAAATTAAGCCGCTACTAGCGATATTGAAACTATCCCGCTAGCGATCGCATTAGTATGCGTCGTTATCGTGATCGCTAGCGGGATAGTTTAGTGTGGCAGTACCTTCACAAGTGCAGAAAACTTACCTGATGGTTTTCCAGACGTCAAATCCATCCAAAGGTTTGGTTCCATTAATAGTTCCTCCAGCCAGATGCACTAATGTTGGCAGCCAGTCTGAAATATGGATCAGCTCTTTACTAGTGACACCTCTCTGCTTTAATAAGGGGCTTGTAACAAAGCCAACTCCTCGTACTCCGCCTTCCCAAAGGGTCCATTTTCTTCCACGTAAAGGCCAGTTGTTACCACCAGACAATGTCTGCCCACCATTATCTGTAATGGAAAAAAAGTTTGAAAACAATCTAATGGGATACAGTTGGTCACCAAAATGAACAGGAGTGTGGGAGGAACACATTAAAGATAAAAAATAGCCCCTTTTAACCAAATCTTGGCATCACTACACTCCCATATGTGACAGAAGATTCTGGTGCCCCATCTTTTTATGAAGCTCACACTGGCATGAACCACAAATTGGGAATTACACAGTATTGTATTATGATTGTATCATTGCTGTTATACTGCTATGCAATCAGTTTTGCTTTCTGAAGTTTGTCCTCTCTCTCTCCCTGTAGTCTAGCTGTGATGCGGACAACCCCTCCCTTCTTCTTGTATGTTAGTATTGAGTCGGCCATCGTCTCATGTTCATCTTCTGTACATTCCAGGCCAAGAACCATCTTTTCACCTTCTGTTGCTGTTTCGTTGTGCATAATACAAGAATTTCAGCCTGAGAATAAATCTCCCCTGTAATCTTCATACATGCCTCTACAGCTGAGTTTACACTGTCTGACAAAGTTCTTGGTGTGACTACTGGTTCAATACAGAGTTCAGACATTCATAGAAACACTGTGTAAAGAGGTCCACACTTGCAGCCCAGTTATGGAAACAGAATAAGTACATTTTATCTAGTTCCCTGCTTGCTAGCATTGCAGCACCTGAAAATAGAAATATATACAGTTTCAAAGGAACAGGAGCATATCACGTATTGATGCTTAGTAGTGATGAGCGATCATGCTTGCCACTGGTTGATACTTGATCAGGGATCGGGGTGCTCGGGTGCGCTCATTACTCGATCGAGTATCGCGGTTGTTGCTGATGGTGCACGCAGAGGCTGAGGCCATGGGCCCAAACTTCTTAACCCCACCAGATGACAGCAGTCGAACATAAAGCCAATTCAAATGTTCCTTTTTTCTGGTGTATTCCCATGCACCCAAAAAAGGGTATATGGTTTATGGTTTCTTTTTTCTTGTCCTTCTCCTCCATCATATCAACAGGGTCATTATTAGACCCTCGCTTCAAATTTTTGTAGGGTCATAATGCGGCTCTCACTCTTAATTTTTCCAGGGTGTGTATGATGCCCCCGTTCATAATTTTTATAGGCCTACTTCTACAATTATCTTACAAATTATCTTACATATATATGGGTAACACCAGTGGTAAATGTTTTTCAGCCCTTGCACTTAGTGCATAGGCTTTACCAGTCTAGGAGTCCCACTCCTTAAAGATGGGAGAAGAAATGTTTTCTGAGGCCCTCCTCTATGTGTCTTTCAGCGTGTATTGCAGTTCCTTCATCTAAATTTTGGCAGTCCTTGCACTTTGTGCATAGTCTTTATGAGTCTAGGAGTCTCACTACCTAACAATTATAACAGATTGTGTATGAGTCCCTCTTCCTTATGTTTGACAGTTCTTGCATTGTCCGCATAGGCTTTGTGAGTTTCAGAGTCCCTCCTCCATAAATTAAACAGGATGTGTCTGACGATATCACAGACTCCCCATGCCCAGTTTAGGCAGTGAAATGTAAACATTATATTTAACGGTTGGTGTAGTTTTATTTCCCCCTCTATTATGTCATCTACTGTAGTCATAGGCAACGGGGAAATACACTGATAGATGATCCGGATAGTAAATGGTGGAGGCTTTTTTTTTACTGTAAATCCATTTTATCTTCGGTTTTGTATGTTATATTGTCAGTCTGTAAAAGTGGTGTAATACTCTGACAACATTGGTCCCATCAGCGACCTGGGAGTCAGAGATGCGTCCAAGCGTCGTCCCCATGCAATTCAGCGATTTTCCTGCCCCATCCCTCCCAGCCCTCCTGTTAGGGTCCTCCAGAAAAATGCTCAAGTTTTTCATTAACTTCCATTATACTTGGTATTGGAGTCAAGTCCGTCCGAGGGTCCGACCCACTCGATCCAGATGCCGAGCACTCATGCATTATAGTTCTCAATCATCACTAGAGCTTAGTATTTGGCAGGTCATCGCTGATTAATTAAAACCCACTTAAACTAATATTATTTACCTGAGCAATAAGGTTTTGGGAATCCTATGATTATTGTGACAGTCAATTCAATTTGGAAATGGAAATACTGGCACAATACTGCTAACCATTTTCTAACGTGACAACAGTCTTCCACGTTAACGCGGAATATGGACTGTGGTGCCACACGTTGGAAAACCCTATATAAGTCATCAGCTGTGGTTACGGACCGGTTAACTACTCCAGGGATATGGCCTGAGGATGACGATCAGAAAATCCATAAACCTTGGTGAACAACAAATAATAGCCCAGACTCTTCCAACTAGCCAAGCTCAAAGCCAAATCTAGTTATGCAGCATGTCTACTCTCTATGGGTGAAAAAATTGAGTTTATAATGTTAGTGCAGAAAATAAATTAATCATGCAAGTCTATATCAAAATACAACAAGCACTAGTGTTATCTATTGAGCACGTTGATTGTTTTTTTTAAAGAGCCATGACATTTCCGTAATCAGGGACATTCACATTTTCAGTGAAGATAATGATAGCATTGCACATCGGAATGTAAAGGGCGAGTGGCTATTTTTCTCTCTAATCAGTCCAATAATAACCCATTATTAGCGTTTCCATATGCCTGGTGGACTCCTCAGCAAGAAAATAAAATCTATGTAAGATACAGCGGAATGACCACTCACTCTCCTGCTGGAAATGCATGCGATTATATAGAGGAGACATTATATTGCAGTTTGTAATGCATTTGTGGACAGTAGTACACAAAAACATATGGACATTGTCCTTCTTAATACTGCCAGTTAATTAAAAAACACGAAAACAATTATGGTAATATAAAGAATAAAATCAATGACCATATAATATACTAATTGTAACATTTCCAGGGGATATAGCTCTAGGATCGCTGTCTGGGTAGACAGAATGGCACGAAAATAGTTCATTCAGACAGCAGTTCTGGTGTAAAAAACTGGCCGCAACCAGTTTTATTAAAGTCCACAGCAAACAGATAAAAATAAAGCATAAACAGAAAAACCTAGGCTTGTCTAGCCACTAATTACACATAGATCGATTGCCCTGTCTATCCGGGTCCCGGCTCTACCAGCCTGACCCAAAACAACACATATGATATATGTTACCAGTATGGAGTTTCACAGATACTCCTCCTTGTGTCTGAAGGCACCTTCCATGTCCAGACTTGAGAGAGATCCACTCCTATTCAGCCGCTATTCGCACGGATTCGCACTGCGACTACTCCTGTGTCCGGGGTACTTCCTGCACCCAGACTGAGATAGCTCACACTCCTGGAGACTGCTTCTTGTGCCGGGACACCTTCCTGTGTCCAGACTAAGCCAGCTCCCACTCCTGGAGACACCTTCTGTGCCTGGACCCCTTGTCCAGACTAAACTAGCTCTCTGACTGTGTTTCAACACACCTACTTCTGGTCTCCTAATTAACACCTGAGTGATTTCAGGCCTGAACTGCAAGTGTGTGCTGAATGTGAGGTGTAGTGACCTTTCTCTACCACTAGGTTTACAAAGCCACACATTTCCCTTATACCATACAGCACAGTACCTAGGTGAAATGTACACCCCATTCAACACATATTCCTTCACTGTCTCACATATCCCCTCCCTCTTCTCCAGACCGGAGGGCTGGTCATCCAGACCGGAGGGCTGGTCAACAATCCAACAGAGACAGTGAACTCTGGACCAGTCATGGCCCTCATCAGCTTCATCTTCATCTGAAGCATCCGCACTACCCTGTACCCTCCCAGGCCTATGCTCTCTGCGGGCCTTGGGTATCCTGCACGGTTTCATCTTGACCTTAGGGCCGGGCTCAGTTTCGATATAGTGCCTGGCCAGAGAAGTACGACCCGGTACATCAGAACACTTCTGCTGACTCTTCCTCAGAAACTCACGTACCTCCTGTCCCTGGTGCACTGACCATGTGTCACCAACTATCACAGAAGGTATAGGGTTTTTTTCACTTTTCTCCAGTTCCCCTTGAACCTTCTTTACTTCATTGAGCTTCTCCAGAAGATGCTCATGGCTCTCATCACGCTCCTTCATCACAGTTCGGAGTTTTTTCTGAGAAGTAATCACTTCATCTTGTACCTGTTGGACGTCCTTTATGTCTTCAGCCCCTTCTTCAGGCTCTTCTGGTAGGACATGCTCAGAAGCCCTACCGTCAGTCCTACACTCTACTTCTTCAGTCACATCACTTTGGTCTCCAATATCTCCATTTATTCCAGCTTTCAAGTTCTCCTTGATAGCGGCATCTGTATACTCAGAACCCGCCGGATTCTTCTCTTCCACCACATTCTGCATCCCATCTGGGCTCCCGTGTGTCTGTAGCGGCAACGGAGTGACACATCGCTTTTCCCATTTGTTGGGACGTGGCTCCGATGTAGCCTCCCTGAAAGTGCGCTTGAGCTCACCAATGCCAGCTACTGATCCGGACCGTAACCCGTCCACGCCGCTGTCTTCGGCAGAAACAGATTCCTGGACAGAGTCAGTCCCCATATCTTCAGTCTTGTTCCTCACAGCTTCACTTGAAACCTCAGCTTCTGATGAGGCATCTGGCTTGGTGACCACCACTTCCATGGCTTTTTCCACCTCTGCAGCATCACCTTCAGAGTCCTTGGCATGATGCAGATCCACACCACACACCGACAACTTCTCATCTTCAACAGCATCCACTTGTGCTGTGTTCAGTTTCAGAGTCCTGCCTTTAAAGCTCAGCTCTCCTCCTTTCATCTTAGTCTTCGCCAGGGAACCGGCCAACTGTAAAACATCTTCAGATGCCATCTTCTGTCTGGCTGTAAGGTCAGCATCAGCTTTCTTCTCAGGACTCTCAACCTCCTCTGTTACCATGCCTTCCTCATTTGCACTGGTTGCTTTATGGTCATCAGATGATTCACTATCACTATCTGACCCCTTTTTCTCAGCCACATCTGGCTCACTGTCAGGGCTATACACTTCATTTTCATTCACATCCTGCTCACTGTCAGGGCTATACACTTCATTTTCATTCACATCCTGCTCACTGTCAGGGTTATACAATTCATTTTCATTCATATCCTGCTCACTGTCAGGGTTATACAATTCATTTTCATTCACATCCTGATCTGGAACCCTAGTTAACATGTCATCCACAACACCAACCTCACCATCTGGTCCCTCAAGTATGTGACTATGTGACAACCCCAGCACTATACTTCTATATAGCTCAGGTACTAGGAGCTGACTCACGACCTCTCCCTGGACTTCAGTGTCCCTATACAATAGGTTATTGTTCATGGCAGCATGAGGAAACCTCTCCTCAGAGCCAGGCTCCTGGGAAACCTCATTTAGAACAATCATATTTTCCTGTGCCGTCCTAAGAGTGGGGTCTCGCCACTGCTCACTCTCAAAATTGTCCCAGGACACAGGCAAGTCAGGGACACTCGGTTCCCGAGAACCACCATCCTCGTCTCCCAACATCACCTGCAAAGGAATTTCATCTTTATCAGGATCATCATCAGTATCATCACTATTATGATTAGCATCATCATCATTATCAATATCAGCATCATCATCATGGTCATCATCATTATCATGATCATCATTATCATTATCAATATCAGCATCATTATCATGGTCATCATCATTATCACATAATTTTAATGGCCCACTAGCATTGTGTTCCGCCCCTCGGGACTGCGCACCCTCAATAGGAGCTTCATCACACTGTCCATCAGAAACATTTTTCCCCAGAGATCCTTAGACTGGGGAAAGTCATTACCCAATATGACGGGTTGCACCAGGTTCTTCACTACCCCCCCTTCATATGAAACCTCCCCGAGTTTGGGGACCAAGTCCACGGCAGTCTCTGGGTAGACTTTGGTGTCTCCATGGATGCACACCATACTCAGGTGCTTATCAGGGATTAAGTCCCTATCAATCAGGCTGTCACATACGGAAGTCACTGGACTCTCTGAGTCCAAGAGGGCCTGTGCTGGGCAGTCATTTACAACCACCGGGGACCCCTGTGGTCCAGTCTCTTCGGCTAAGGTGGACACACACACAGGCTCTGCGCAGGAGAGAGGGATCTGCCAACATCACAATACATAGGCTCCCCCTCTATTGGACAGTTGGCTGCAATTTCACGCCAGCTCCAACACTGTCCATCACACTCTCCCACCCACATGTCCCCTCGGGCCTGAACCCGCTTATCAGCATACCCCATGTCCCCAACAGCTGGAACGCTCTTACCGCGAGAGTTCAGCGTCCGGGAACTCCGAAGTGACGACCTCTCAGACGGCTGTACCTCAGGAGGACGTGCTTGGGTGTAGCGGTCCACTATCACCTTTTCAACTCCATAATCAGGTTTGCTGACTGCAGACTCCCAACTGCATCTCCAGTCATGAACTCCTCTGGCACGGGCTGTCACCGTAACACCCAGCCGGGTAAGAATCTCCGCTTTCAGCTTAGCATAGTCTTGGCTGTCCTGCTTGCTCAGGTCAGCATAGGCCCTTTGGGGCTCTCCAATCAGATAGGGTGCGACCATCATGGCCCATTCAGATAGGGGCAGATTCTCCTTCTCTGCCAATCTCTCAAACCTAGTGAGATATACCTCCACATCATCACGAGGTGTCATCTTTTTCAAGGACCGTCTTACCGCCTTCTTTACAGCGGACAACGCAGGTACCTTCACAACATTACTTCGGGACGCGGCACCGAAATCTTTTTTTGTGCTGCCATCCGCTCAACAAATAACCGGTTATTCTCCTGCTGCTGCTGCAGGAATTGCTGCTGGGCCTGCTGCATGCGCTGCTGGTGCTGCAGGCGCTGCTGCTCCATGCTCTGCTGCATGCTTCGCTGGGCCTGGGCCAGGCACTCAATGAGCTCCTCCATACTGCCGGACTTATCTGTCTCAACCACGGCAGTCTTATGTTGCACATTAACTTGCGCCATTTGTTCAAACAGCGCCTCCATGCTGTCATCCATGCTGTCAGACTTCTCTGTCTTAACAACGGCAGTCTTCACTCAAGACATACACACTCTACAGTCTTTTCCATAGAAAAATTCAGCTCTGCTGTGCAGACACTTTCTCTCTGCAGACCCTATCAGGGCCACTGTCTCTCCAAGACTTGCTCCAATCAGACGTTTCTCTTGACACACTTTTTTTTTTCCTCTGCTGCTATTTCAACAGACTTCACCTTTATTGCTGTCTCTAATCCACTGTGCTGCATGCACACTCCAGTACTAACTGTATCAGCCACTGCGCTGCCCCAGCATTCTCCGCCAATTGTAACATTTCCAGGGGATATAGCTCTAGGATCGCTGTCTGGGTAGACAGAATGGCACGAAAACAGTTCATTCAGACAGCAGTTCTGGTGTAAAAAACTGGCCGCAACCAGTTTTATTAAAGTCCACAGCAAACAGATAAAAATAAAGCATAAACAGAAAAACCTAGGCTTGTCTAGCCACTAATTACACATAGATCGATTGCCCTGTCTATCCGGGTCCCGGCTCTACCAGCCTGACCCAAAACAACACATATGATATATGTTACCAGTATGGAGTTTCACAGATACTCCTCCTTGTGTCTGAAGGCACCTTCCATGTCCAGACTTGAGAGAGATCCACTCCTATTCAGCCGCTATTCGCACGGATTCGCACTGCGACTACTCCTGTGTCCGGGGTACTTCCTGCACCCAGACTGAGATAGCTCACACTCCTGGAGACTGCTTCTTGTGCCGGGACACCTTCCTGTGTCCAGACTAAGCCAGCTCCCACTCCTGGAGACACCTTCTGTGCCTGGACCCCTTGTCCAGACTAAACTAGCTCTCTGACTGTGTTTCAACACACCTACTTCTGGTCTCCTAATTAACACCTGAGTGATTTCAGGCCTGAACTGCAAGTGTGTGCTGAATGTGAGGTGTAGTGACCTTTCTCTACCACTAGGTTTACAAAGCCACACATTTCCCTTATACCATACAGCACAGTACCTAGGTGAAATGTACACCCCATTCAACACATATTCCTTCACTGTCTCACATAGTATACAGACTACCACAGTGTTCAGTGAAGAATAGTGGAACCACTAAAAAGACACAACCCAACAACCGAAGATCAATGGGCCAGGAAGAAACCAAAGTATAATAAATAAATATCCTTTATTATATAGGTGGTAACATTAAAACCAAATTAAAATAAATATGTGCATGTAAAGGGACAACTTACAATATTTGTAAGACAATACAGATGGACCCACTTGTATATATTATACTAAATATATATTCCTCATAGAAAGGTGAAGAAAATGAACATTGTTTCCATAAAAATGCAAACAAAATCACAGTATATCGTGATCGTGCAAGAGAACAACAGATAATTCAAAAATTTCCATAATATAAAGTGCAAAGTACATATATAAAAATTCTATCACAATATATTGCAGGGGTAACTATATGAAAGGAAACCAGTGAGAGAGAACCACGATGTAAGCAGATAAAGTGCTGTGCAATAAATAGAGGAATACAATAGATCATATACCTTTGAGGGTCACCACGTCCCTAACGCGCACCCTGCGTTTCGGAGCACTTCCTTCATCAGGGGGTGACTATAGGATGAATTAGTTTTTTTTTTATAGCAGACGCGGTAATGGCGCCGATATCTGTGACCCGGGTGTGGAGCAGCGCGTGCGCGGTCAGGAGGACCCGGAAGTTGAAGCGCAGCACCATGTGACCGGAACACACAGGACAAAGGCCCGGCGTTACCAAGTACACAGGGATACAACAGTGTGTCAGCAGTTCCTGCAAGATGAAGGCATTGAAGCCCGTTCCCCAGACCTGAATCCGATTGAGCACATCTGGGACAGCATGTCTTGCGCCATCCACCAACGTCACATTGCACCACAGAATGTTCAGGAGTTGACGGATGCTTTATTTCAAGTCTGGGAGGAGATCCCTCAGGAGAACATCCGCAACCTCATCAGGAGCATGCACAGGCGTTGTAGAGAAGTCATACAGGCACGTGGAGACCACACACAATACTGAGCATCATTTTGACTTGTTTCCACTTTAATTTTGTCTTGTTTTGAATTTCATTTTGACTTGTTTCCACTTTAATTTTGTCTTGTTTTGAATTTCATTTGGACTTGTTTCCACTTTCATTTTGGGGGACTCTCCAAATTCAGGCCTCCATTGGTTCAAAAATTTGATTTCCATTTATGATTTTTGTGTGATTGCGTTGACAGCACATTCAACTTTGTATAGAACAAAGTATTCAATGAGAATATTTCATTCATTTAGATCTAGGATGTGTTATTTGAATGTTCCCTTCATTTTTTTGAGCAGTATATATACTTTTTTCCCCTGTTTTTCATGTATACAGTGTGGAGAATATATCTGCAAAAGATTTAGTGTGATTCACAATATTATAAAAGATATAGCACCTTATAGGGAGCAATCTCCAGCGAGCGATAGGACCTCGGGCGCACAATGGAGCATTCAGTCGGCCTTGTGTGCGCGTATGCTTTCTTATCATTTGAATTAGCTTGCCCAAAAAATGGTCGTTTTTGGGTGGCATTTTAAAAAACAGTCCTTAGTATTATGAGCCATAGTAATCAACTCACACTGATCAGAGATCTAATAAGATGATGATTTGCTGGAACGTTGTGTTGGAGCAGAAACGCAAAATAACAATGAATAGCTCAACTCACTCATTTGGACTTTTCCTCCGAAACATCTTCATTCGGGTGCAAAGATTGTGAACATAGTTAAGTTTTTGGCAATTCTCATTAATGTGGGTTTTGTGTCAAGCGGAGATGTACGCGCGCACTTGGGACGAGGCTCGTTTAAGTTACTCGGAGTCGCGTTCGTCTGACTCCGGTAGAGAAGACAGATCTCATTGCAGAAAAGAGAAAGCAGCACTGCAGGAATTTTCGGGGCACGAGGAAGGATCACTCTATGGTCCTGAAATAAACGATTTATCGTAAGTAAACCTGTCTTTGTGTACGAAAAACATTAACGTATTTTTCTCAAAAACAATTATTTCAAATCGGTAGCTATGATATCTCCAGAATATCTCCAGAACCAACTGGTCAATTGAGTCAGGCTTAAGTACTTACTTATGAGCACATCTCCTGTTCCAGAATCAAGTCAAAGTCTTTTTTTTCATGTCTTTTTGAAAGGCCTCCAATTGTGACAAAAAAAAAAAAAAAAAAAAAAAAATCGATGCTCAATGTTCAGCACAGAAAAAAATAAAAGCATAAAAATAGGGTGTCTAAACTAGAAGACCACCTGACGTAAAAAGTGGACAATTCTGGTGTTTGCCAAGCTCTTCTTTACAGTGCAAAGCGAATATCTACCGCAATATATGCTAAAGCTTTAAAGAGGAACTTTTACCAAATGTTTCATGCTGAATTGGACACACGATGTAATAATGGCTGCAAAGCAGAATAAATCATTTCTGGAGCACAACATGCCTCGAAACCCACTAAGGACCTACTTTATGTGACGCTTCCCACGGCTGCGGGACGTCGGGACATGGCATAGCTTGCCTAACTAGCCAATGCTCCCACGCCGCCAGTCCACGACGACGTGAGGCATGCGTCCAGATGGTAAGAGAATGTGGACCCACTGGACCACAGAGGGAGACCCGGGCCTGCCCGGACTAGGGGAGGGCAGCGACCGGGATCTGTGGCAGCTGAGCATGTGGGCAAGATGGCGACCTGCAGGACTAGACAACACCGCACAACTTCAGGTATGAAGAAACAAAGTTTACTTAAAGAAACACACAGTACATAAACAGAACATAAAGCCGGGCTCCCGATTCCGCACATCAGAGAAGGGTACACGTCACAGGATCACAGACGAATGCAGGAGGACATCACGGGTAGATGCAGTCCAGGGTTATCTGGCACGGGCATACTTGGACGGCCTCTCTCTCAGGCCTCAGGCGTAGCACAGGCTCAGCAGGAGAACATCAGACACCGACCTCAGACAGACTTCAGACGATGGCGGGGTCATCACGGGTAGATGCAGTCCAGGATCATCTGGCACGGGCATACTAGTATGGCCTCACTCTCAGGCCTCAGGCGTAGCACAGGCTCAGCAGGAGAACATCAGACACCAGCCCAGGACGAGCGTCAGATGATGGCGGGGTCATCACGGGTTGATGCAGTCCAGGGTCATCTGGCACGGGCATACTAGGACGGCCTCTCTCTCAGGCCTCAGTCGTAGAACAGGCTCAGCAGGAGAATATCAGACACTCACCCAGGACAAACGTCATCACAGGGTAGATCACGGAGGAACCGGCAGGACATCGGGACATCAGGAACATGGACTGGATCTCAGGTACTCAGGAACACAGACAGAATATCAGGAACACGGATTGGATCTCAGGGACACAGGAACACGGACAGGATATCAGGAACACGGATTGGATCTCAGGGACACAGGAACACGGACAGGACTTCAGGAACACGGATTGGATCTCAGGGAGTCAGGAACACGGACTGGAACACAGGAACACGGACTGGAACACAGGAATACGGACTGGAACACAAGAACACGGACTGGAACACAGGAACACGGACTGGAACTCAGGGACTCAGGAACACAGACGGGACATCAGGAATATGGACTGGAACTCAGGAACATCAGAACACTGACATCGGACTCCGGACATCTGGCAACGATCGGCAGGCTCCGGACATCTGGCAACGATCGGCAGGCTCCGGACATCAGGCAGAGAAGGATAGGATCCGGACATCTGGAAGTGGTCATCGGACATCAGGCCATGGTCATCAGGGAGGACACGGTCCTCGGACTCCGGACATCTGGTATCGATCTGAAAAGGAACCCCAGCGGTCTGGTGCAAGCCCCGCCAGGCTCAACGGGAGCTGGCCGGGAATTGCACAGAAGCTGAGCACAGAGTAACAGAAACTCAGCACACAAACCGGACTCCTCCTTCCAAGATGAACTCAGGTTATATAGCAAGGATTCACAGTCACTGGCATGGGGTTCAGGACACAGAAGGACTTCAGGAACATAACACAGAGGACACAGTTCAGACAGTCAGGTACAGGATAGATCCAGGATCAGGAATTCAGGGAACAAGACACAGCAGGAACAGGTCTGGATATGCAGCCTCCAGGAAGGGCGATCTGGGTACTCAGCCCCAGCATAGGCGGAAACACAAGACATAGTTCAGACATTCAGGTACCGGGATAGATCCAGGATCAGGGATTCAGGGAACAAGATACAACAGGAACAGGCCTGGATATGCAGCCTCCAGAAGGGCGATCTGGGTACTCAGCCCCAGCATAGGCAGAAACACAAGACAGGACAAAGGAAATCAGCTCTCCAGAACTGATCATACTCAGAGCAGGAGCTGAACACACAAACACACACGGATAGGTTCAGGAACTCAATGCAGACTCAATGCAAAGCTCTGGCAACGCCCCACAGGGCTGGGGAACTTTATATATGAGCTGCTTCACAGCGATAGGCTGGAGCAGCAATTCTAGTACACACCCATTCCTCATAAAAGCAGGACAGGTGTGGGCCGCGCCCCCTATGCAGAGCCAGACAACTCATCACAGAGGGACACCTGACAGTGGCTGCTGCCACACACGTAGTAAGTCATGCACCACTGCAGAGGACTTTGCAACCTACGGATGGCTTCTACAGCAGGCCAGGGACCGCACATGCGAGTGGTCATGCAACACAGCGGAGACACTCACGCAAGTACGGCTACGCAGCAGAGCTGGAAACTGAGCAGCATCCATACAGGTAACAGACAACAGTATCCCAGCTGGTTAGGGGGAAGGGAGCAAAAGGGTTAAAGCAAAGACATGGAAAGTAACGCTGTAAAACAAAGTACAGACAATACCAGCGTTACAGTATCCCCTCCTCAGGCCCCTCTTCTGAAGACCCAAGTAAAAAAAATTCCCCAGAAAATTCACTTGGGTTTGGCGGTAAGTCCCACAGTTCACAATATGACAGCAGAGTTCATAGCTCGAAAAGTCCGAACCGCTGACCAAGCGGGGAATCGAGCCATCTAGTCCACTTACCATGTGGGGACCAAGCAGTCTAGTTCGTACATTAGGTGGAGCTTGGAGAAAGTCCTGCAGACCACACATGCTCAGCGGAGTCCATGGCCAGAGCTTTCTCTGTGACGCTTCCGCACCCGTTCTCCATCGTCCAGATTCTAATGAGCAATTTTTTCTTGAGGTAGACGCTTCTTCCATAGGTGCAGGAGCAGTTCTCACCCAGAAGTCATCTACCGGGCGGATGTTCTCTTGTGGTTTTTTTTCCAAGGTTTTTTCCCCTGCAGAAAGAAACTACTCTGTCGGTGATCGTGAACTGTTGGCCATCAAATTGGCTCTGCAAGAATGGAGACATCTTCTTGAGGGAGCTCATCACCAGGTAGTCATATTCACCGATCATAAAAACCTTGCCTATCTCCAATCTGCTCTAAGGCTGAATCCCCGTCAGGCCCGCTGGGCATTGTTTTTTGCCCGTTTCAATTTTGTACTTCATTTCCGCCCAGCTGATAAGAACATCAAGGCAGACGCACTCTCCAGAGCCTTTTTGCCTCCTGAACTGGAGGAAGAACCTCAGCACATTATTGAACCTTCTAGGTTAGTCTTTGTTGCCTCCACTGATCTTGCCCGGCTTCCTCCAGGGAAGACTCTCGTGTCCGCTTCTGATCGTAACCGTGTTCTGCGGTGGGGTCATTCTTCTAAGTTGGCTGGCCATGCTGGTCAGAAAAAGACTCAGCAACTCATCTCCCGTTACTACTGGTGGCCTACCATGGGCAAGGATATCCAGGAGTTCGTCGCAGCCTGTCCTTCATGTGCCCGTAACAAAACTGATAAACATCTAACAGCCGGCAGGCTTCTGCCTCTTCCGATCCCGTCCGCTCCCTGGCAGCACATCGCGATGGATTTCATCACGGATCTTCCCATTTCTTCTGGCTGCTCAGTGGTATGGGTTGTGGTGGACCGCTTCTCTAAAATGGCCCACTTCGTTCCGCTATCTGGTCTCCCGTCTACTCCAGAACTGGCTGCTCACTTCATTCAGCACATCTTCCGTCTACATGGATTTCCTCTCCACATCGTGTCCGACAGGGGTGTCCAGTTCACCTCTAGGTTCTGGAGAGCACTCTGTAAAATGGTAAAAATTTAACTAGATTTTTCTTCTGCATACCATCCCAGTCCAATGGGCAGGTGGAGAGGATCAATCAAATCCTGGCTGGATACCTGCGTACCTTCATCAACGTTCATCATAACGACTGGGTAGAATTACTTACAACAACCAAGTAAGTGAATCTTCTGGAAAATCTCCCTTTCAGATTGTGTTTGGACTCCAACCCGGAATTCCTCTTCCTATCTCTGGATCGTCTGATGTTCCGGCAGTCGATACTTTGTCTAAAGATTTCTCGAACATTTGGAGAGATACCAGGTCTGCTTTGGAGAAAGCCTCTCAACGTATAAAAAGGCATGCGGACAAAAGACGTTTGGAGGCTCCCATCTTTCGTCCCGGAGACAAGGTATGGCTCTCCTCCAAGTACATCCGTTTGAAGTTACCATCGTACAAATTGGGTCCCCGTTTCATTGGTCCCTTTGAAGTCTTGAGACAAATCAACCCGGTCTCTTACAAACTGAAATTGCCTAATTCTCTACGTGTGCCTAACTCCTTTCATGTTTCCCTCCTCAAACCAGTAGTGTTGAGCTCCTTCTTTAAGGACCCGGGTACCACTCCAGATCCGGTCTCTGAGGATGATGTTTTTGAGGTAAAACATATCTTGGCCTCTAAGAAAGTAAGAGGTAGGATCTATTACCTGGTGGACTGGAAAGGTTTTGGTCCTGAGGAGAGGTCTTGGGAGCCTAAAGAGAACATCCAGGCTCCTCTTCTTCTTAAAAGATTTCACGCAGGCTTGAAAAAGAGGGGGGGTAAAGGGGGATACTGTTACACTCGGTCCCCGTGCTGGCTCTGCTCTCCGTTCTGGTCACTTACCTTCTGCTCCTCTGGCTGTCCCACTGCAGCTGTCTGTGCGCAGGCTGAGGTCTCCTGCTCCATCTGCTCCTCAGCGTCCTGCATCCTCCCCCAGTTCCTGGCACGCTGCCAGCAGGCCTCCAGGAGGATTGCTTAGGACGCGAGGCCGCGCCCACCGTCTCTCTTAAAGGGGCAGCGTGCATTTTTTTAAATAGTAAATTAACCAATGGCAGCGCACTCAGTACTATATCTGGTCACTCCACCATAAGGGGAGTGCCGGAGCAACGTGTTCTATCATTGCTACATCCGGTTCTGTTCCTGATCTGTTTGCGCTGCGTCTGCAGTCTCTGTGCTTCGCTTATACTATTTGTCTCCACAGATCTTTGCTAACCAGTATCTGGCTAACTTGGACTATCTCGGTTATTACTGGCGCAAGTGTCATCCCGTTCCGCCATCAGCCATCCGTATCCGTGGACTGTGACAAGGTCACTGGAGCCAGCCTGCTACCACCCACTCTGGACCAGGACCTTCCTCATCTCCATCAAACCCTCCACGGTTTCTGTTATATACCTGTTACCCTTTAGGTCCCTCTGGGACAGCTGCCACGTGTCCGGGGTCTAACTGGAGGTAGCACCTGTGTCCTCCGGGTATTCCATTCTGGTCCTGTTCGAGGGACCTTACTACAGGTACCCGGGGCTCATTAGTCACGCCCCCTTCGGAGCCCCCCGGACCGCGGTCTCGAGGTTCCACATTAAAAAATAAAGACGAATGTGAACTTCACCATCTCTGCCTCCGCTTCCATTCGTTACACTTTATATTGCCCCCGATCCCTTAGGAAAATGGGTGACCAAGCAGCTCTTGCACATCCTGACGGCAGCACACTGACTAGACAGTGAAAGCAGACTGCTCGTATGTCCCTTTATTCTAGGATAAAAGAGGTCAGAAGTCTGGAATACTTAATAACTTACAGCATTACAATTGATCAAATGGATCTCTCAGACTATGTTTGGCCGACACGGGACACATTCTGGAAATCCCGCCAGGTAGCACCAATTTAGTTTATTCTAAGTGCTGCTCAGAAACGTAGCTTCTCCCTTTCGTTACCCCACTGGTATTTTCCCTTGTGAACGGTTGTCTTTTTGAAAGACCAGAGACGCTTATTGCTTTCTTATAAGTCTATTGGTACAGTAGAGTAAATTTCTGAGAATGTGCATTTGGTTTTACTTCATAAAGAAATATGTATTTGTATCTAAAATATCTCTATGCAAACTGTAGAAGCACTTGTGTGGGCTTAGTAAGCAAATAGACAAGCATTTGTTTATAAAAGTTTTAGCATTATTTTCATGTAGATAAAAGGTGCCGCTCGTGGTTCGTGGACCCACTGTACAACAGGGCCGGGCTTGCCTAGGAGGGAGGTAGCTAAACAGCTACTTGATGTTCACTGGAGCTCCTGATGGTGGAGTCAGGCTTGAACTGCAGGTAGCCGCCAGGTACCACTCTTAGGCAGACTCCGAACTTGGGATCTGTTCAGACTACTCCTCGGGAAGGACGGATACTAACAAGAAGTCACAGACAGGACTGGATTTGGAGAAAGGTACGCGTTCAGACACACGGGTCTCGGGTACTGATTCAGGCATTGATGGAGCAGCTTGAGGGTATGTGCACATGTTCCAGATTGGGCTCATGAATTTCCTGAGCAGATTCTGCATCTCTTGCCAGGAAATGCATATCAAAAATCCGTGCTTTTTTTTTTTTGCGGATTTTTTGCGTTTTTTTGTGCGGATTTTTTTGCACATTGGCATGCGCTTTTACCCGTGGGGATTTCATTAATTCAATGGGTGTAAGAATGTAGCTGATCCACAAAAAGAATTGACATGCTGCAGAAAATAAACCGCTGTGGATTCCGTGCAGAATTTTCTGCAGCATGTACACAGCAATTTTTTTTCTCATTGCTTAACATTGTTTGGTCACACACTTGCGAATCTGCTGCAATTCTGCGTTGAAAATCCGCTGCGGATCCGCAACAAATCCGCAACGTGTGCACATACCCTCAGAGTTCAGAGGCAGCCAATGAAGTGTCAGGGCTCAGGTGCGGCCAATGTGGTTTTTGGGTTCAGGCAGGGACTACCGAGTTCTGGCCCTGGTGACACAAGAACCAGGTGTCATGCAGCTAGGTCCAGAAACTAAGGGCCAGGGGTTCGGGTTGCAACTACTCAGGATTCTAGGACACGGGACCTGGCAAAATACAGTTGGACACGCTAGAAGAATTATAGAGGTTGCTCAGGCAACTGAGAGGAATGAAGGAGAGCCATGCAGGGAAGCCAGCATTAGCGCTACATTGAAATTACAATAAATTCAGTTAAAAAGAAATCCTCTTACAACCTGTACAGACCCAGTGTCTCTAATGGAGGAAGACCAGGCAGCTGCCGTGAGGCTCATGACCTGGGGAGGTTGGGTGATGAATGGCCCCATCCCAGTGCCAGTCTGTCCAGTTCTGTAAGTCTGGTCCCAACTCCAGACTGTCTAGTGGCCAAAAAGCAGAGAGAATCACTGATTATTGGCCAGCTAAGTCTGATATTCTAGCCAATCTCTTCTGCAACAGTGCCTAGGAGCAGTGACCCCAATATGGACTTTTACTATGGAGTCCCATAATTTCTATGTATTCCCTGTACAGACCTAACAGTTCTGAAAGTTTGTTACAATTGCATCCAATCTAGACAATGCTTGTAATCAGAAATACAAACATTGGGATATAAAACATTTTTTGAAGGCCATAGAGTTTACTATTTTGCATTAAATATGTTATAAATGTCTGATAGGTGGAATCCCCACCTTCCAGTAAAACAGGGGGTCTCTGGCTGTTCTCATAATTCCTACAGACTACAACAGAGAGCGCACATGTACAGACAGACAGTCTCCACTTATCTTAATTTACAGGACGGAGATTACTGACACCCCCTCCCCACAGGTGGAGGAACTCCCACTTATCAGATATTATAGGGCATATTCTGTGGATATAACAAAGGTATAATGTGGATAAAAACCTTTATTTCTTGGTTCACATCATCTTTTTTTTACAAAAACAATAGAGTTGGTGCATATAGTGTCATTTTTCCCTTTAAAATAACGGATGGCTCGATATAACGTGTTTGATACCAGTGACTCAGGTAAGTCAGAGGGGCATCTTTGGTGCCAGTGATACCCGCTGTGTCATGAATCCGGCTTTTTTGCCCTCTGTTGTGGTTTCCGTTCCATGAGTTTAACCTTTAGCCCAAATCTTTTTCTGTGTATTCCATTCCCTATTGCTTGACTTTATAATTGCAGCTTCTTGCTGTGGATAACATGACAGAAAGTTTATGTATTAACCAGGCTAGGAAAATATCCATCATCCACATGCACTCAGCTGCGCGATGCTGCAGTTTGTGGCCAACTATTTCCATCTATAATATTTACAAGAAAGTGAGTTTGTCTGTTTGTAATTGCTTCTAACTAGTGATGTAACTGGGGAGATATTCGCAGCTATTTTAGAATCGGACGTAATAAGACATCATGTGTTCCTGCACTGCTTAGAACGACATTTCAGACTCGTTTTATTTAGGAGCCTGAAAACAAATGAATGGTTCTGTGTCACATCCAATTGGAGCAAAAAATGCTCCTTAAAAGGGTGGTCCAAAACCATCATTTATTTTAATCCCAAATCTATATTTAATGTAATAATTGAATCCCTTTTCTAATATAGTTTAATTAAAAATTCTCTATCGAGCGCTCACTACACTATTTAACTGCTTGATTTTTTTACAATCCGTGAAAAAACGCTGACATGTGAATGGCACCATAGATTATAATGGGTTCATGATTTATCAAGAGAAAAAAAAGGATAGAACATGCATGTACATGAGGTCTTATACATACCAGCCTTCTTAAGCAGAGAACACACAGACACACTGGCAAATTCTACTAGCTGTTAGCACTCCCTGGGTGAGGCATGCCCACCGGTGGCACCAAGTGCTGATACGCCCAAAGGAGATATTTTGCATAAATCTCCTATTCTATGGCTGAACTATACTGTCGGGCTTCTGAATGCCTAGCATTGATGTACAGCTGGGATGTGACCCCGTACCACTATGGGTCCTCGAGCAGCTGAACCGATATGGGGTGGTACGTCCATCCCTGTACAAATCACTAAACTCTACTGTGATCCCTACTATTCTTTTTACAGCCCAGAATGTATTCCGCTTTATTTATTAGAAAATTTCTTTATAAATTTAATTCAAAGTGGCTCTAACAGCAAGACATTCATTTGAAAGACCACCATGTACGACCACCGTGTATGACCACCATGTAGTACTACAACTGCATGGGAAGTCTGGGGAAAGCAGCTCGCTGTAGCTGCAGGAAGCCATCCCATTGTAGTAGCTTCAATATTAATGTAGATTTTGTGGTGAGACATCCACCTTTAAGAGAAATCATTTATGAAATTGGAGATTGAAAACAGGTATGAATGATTACACCATCTAATGACACCTACGCCACAAGTCATTCATGTTTGAACACACGGTATTTCCATGCATTCCATATACAGCCCAATCCCATAAACGAATGGCCTTCAGAAACCCGGCAAGAACAGTGGGGCTACAAGGATTAGACCCTTCATTGTGGGTGGTGCCTGGTGATTTTGGTATCTATTCCGAGAACTTGGTAAATTCCTTGTTCTGTGATACGTTGCCAGTCCATGAATGTTATGGCTAGAGAAGACGGTAACTGTGTGCTACATACACTAGAGCATCAGACATTCAAGTACCAGAATTGGTATCTCGAAGATCTGTTCCAAGATTGTAATCAATGTAAGAGATATTAGAGACTGTTATTACTGTGCTGCAAATAGCGTCTGCTCTGATATTTCATTAGATGCCTTGTGTTCCAAGCATTTCTGGAAACAGCAAATCCTATTATCTTCCGCCAGACCAAAACTGTATAAATAGAAGTGTTTACAATGATTACACTATAAAGACTTCCTAGTATATGTATAGAAGTCTGCAACTATTTATTTAGCTTCACTTTCGTGCCTTATTTTCTCTGACCTAGTTTGCCATAGTTTCTGTTTTACCCTAAGCTGTGCCCTCTTGTGAAATTAAAGAGTAATTGACAACCCCTTCTCAATCCCCATGTTTCCCCCAGTAAAATAATAACACTTCTACTCCACTTTTCCGCCGGCACTGGCTCTCCCAGGGATCGCATGACATTATGTCACGCAATCCCTGCAGCCAATCAGCGCTGGCTTCACTCTCCCCTCCTTCAGACAAATCAAGTCATCCGTAGGAAGTGAGAACGCAGCCGCAACTCCCACTTCCTTTGATTGTCCAGTTTGCCCTTACAAGAGGAGAGTGAAACCAGTGCTGATTGGCCATAGGGATCGAGTGACGTGAGGTTGAGGAGGAGGGGAGGAAAAACGAAAGCGTAAAATTGAAAAAAAAATCGCAAGGTCATAAAGGGGTTAAAGCACCACTCCAGCGTTGTCTTTTTTTTATTGCAGCACTGGAGTGGTGCCTCTAATCCAAGGTCCCTGCACCTAGTCTTATACTTACCAGCTGCCGTCTTCATCTTTTAGCAGTGCCATTCCCGTCGGTCTCCAGCAGTTTGTGACCTGCCGGATTGCTCCAGTGTTGACTCGGCAAGCCGCAAGTCACAACTCAATCTAAGTGTATGAGCCAGAATGAGCCTCACATTATGACTTGCATAGAGCTAGTGACTGTTACCTTTGAATTCCTTTCAGAAGTTGGGGGTCACAAGATGGCGCCGTGGGACTCGAGTGGTGCCGTGGGACACGAGTGGTGCCGTGAACAGCTGAAGCTGATGGCTGGTGAGTATAAGACTAGGGTCATGGAACTTAGATTAGTAGCACCACTCCAGCATTCGAATAGCAAAAAACGTGAAGTGGTGCTTAAAATTTAATTAGGGGGGGGGTTGGAGTAGTGAAAAACCCCTTTAAATGTATGAGAAAATGGAAAAGAAATCTGAATGTATTTAATTACTGACCAAAGATGTGCCAGATTCTGTCAGTGAGCACACGACTTATCACCATAAGACGACATCGTTGCTTCATGCACTTCTCACTTGGTCTCCAAAAAACATGGCAGCAAGTCTATGGTCTTTTGTCGCTTATCGTGAACTAAATAAATAAAACAATCTGGAGTTCATTTAAAAGACCCTGCCAGTTGCCGTATCAGGATACAGCTGGAAAGATTTTAAGTTTAAAAAAAAAGGGGGAAAAGGGGGCTAAAAGTGAACAATAGCATGCTTAGTGGCAGCGAGCACAGAGCACAGGAGGCTGCATAGACATCTTGGCAGACAGCTGTCAGCCATTCCAATAACAATCGTAAAGGCCAATCATAACGAATAGTGTCTGTGTTCTCAATGAGCTTCAAAAGAAACGCAATAACAGAATGGAAAGAAAATGACATGGGCATGGGCTCCAAACCACTGGCAAGCACATGACCACGCTCCTCCTTGGCCCAAAAGTAATAACACAACTTTAGTGAAGCAAATTACATCAGGCAATAAAGAAATAGATTTCTATCAAATAAAGAGAACAAAAAAAATGCACTGTTGGTAATGCTTAAAATATGCTGACAAAGTTTCTTAAAGCGAATCTGTCCACAGATTTCACAATACAAAGTGCATATATTATAATTTATGACATAGATCTCTTAAACTTGATTAAGCTGGTGTACTTACTTCGAATTTTATGTCAGAATAGCTCTATAATTCTTTATGAAAGTTTAACTCCATCTCCCCCCACCTAGCTTGACTGACCGTTTCTCAGTGTCCCTCCCTTTAACTGAGATCTCACACTGCACAGTACAGGCTGCAGCTGTCTTTTGGGTGGGTGCAGACTGAATACACTTGAACTTATCAGCTCACTCGCAGTTCAACTGGATTCATAAAATGTTAATTTTAATATCAGGATTACGCAGACAATCTGACATGGATTTTCAAAGTAAATACAACAGCCTCATCAGAGTTTTGATTTATTTTACCAAAGGGTAACAGGAGAAATTGGACCACAAAAGTTGTTGTACAATTTGTTCTGAGTACGCCAATACCCCATATATTCAGGTAAACCACTGTATGGGCGCATGGCAGAGCTCGGAAGGGAAGGAGCATCGTTTGACTTTTTCAACGCAGAATTGGCTGGAATTGAGATCGGACGCCATGTCGCGTTTGGAGAGCCCTGATATGCCTAAACAGTGGAAACCCCCACAAATGACACCATTTTGGAAAGTAGACCCCCTAAAGAACTTATCTAGATGTGTGGTGAGCACTTTAAACCCCCAAGTGCTTCACAGAAGTTTATAACGTAGAGCTGTAAAAATAAAAAAATCATTTTTTTTCACAAAAATGATCTTTTCGCCCCAATTTTTTATTTTCCCAAGGGTAAGATGAGAAATTGGACCCCAAAAGTTGGTGTGCAATTTGTCTTGAGTATGCCGATAACCCATTTGAGGGGGTAAACCACTGTTTGGGCGCATAGCAGAGCTCGGATGGGAAGGAGCACCGTTTGACTTTTTCAAAGCAGAATTGGCTGGAATTGAGATCAGATGCCATGTTGCATTTGGAAAGCCCCTGATGTACCTAAACAGTGGAAACCCCCAATTCTAATCCCAACCCTAACACACCCTTAACCCTAATCCCAACCGTAAACCGTAATCCAAACCCTAACCCCAACTCTAGCCCCAACCCTAACTTTAGCCCCAACCCTAACCTTAGCCCCAACCCTAACCTTAGCCCCAACCCTAACTTAGTCCAATTCTAACCCTAATGGGAAAATGGAAGTAATTAAATTTTTCTTATTTTATTATTTTTCCCTAACTAAGGTGGTGATAAAGGGGGGTTTGATTTACTATTTTTTTTCATTTTGATCACTGTAATAGGGTCTATCACAGTGATTAAAACCCGTTATAGTAGGTATATTTGGCAGCTGTCACAAACTAAAAGACGCTTTTTATTGCAAAAAATAGTTTTTCCATCACCACATTTTGAGAGGTATAATTTTTTACATATTTTGGCCCTCAGAGTCATGTGAGGTCTTGTTTTTTGTGGGACGAGTTGATGTTTTTATTGGTACCATTTTCGGGCACATTACATTTTTTGATCACTTTCTATTCCAATTTTTGGGAGACAGAATGAGCAAAAACCAGCAATATGAATTTCTTTTGGGGGGAGGGCATTAACACCGTTCCGCGTGTGGTAAAATTGATAAGACAGTTTTATTCTTCGAGTCAGTACGATTGCAGCGATTCCTCACTTATATCATTTTTTTAATGTTTTGACGCTTTTATATAATAAAAACTATTTTATAGAAAAAATAATTAATTGTTTTTGCATCAATTTATTCTGACAGCTATAACTTTTTTTATTTTTTCACCGATGATGCTGTATGTATCGTTTTTTGCGAGACAAGATGATGTTTTCAGCGGTACATGTTCATTTATAACCATGTTTTTGATAGCGTGTTATTCCACTTTTTGTTTGGCGGTATGATGATAAACCATTGTTTTTTGCCTTGTTTTTTTTTATGGGGTTCACTAAAGGGGATAACTAGTGGGACAGTTTTATAGGTCGGGTCGTTACGGACGCGGTGATACCAAATATGTGTACTTTTGTTTAGATTTTTTTTCATTCAAATATTTACTTAGTGATAGAAATATTGATTTTTTTAAAATATTTTTACAATTATTTAAATTTTTTTTTTTTTTTTTTCATTCTAACTTTTACACTTTGTCCCACTATGGGACAATCATTTTTTGCAGCCTGATCACTTCTATAGCATGCAGATGAAGCAGCATCTGCATGCTACAGAAGCAGTCAGCGCTCCACTCAGGGCACACTGTGCATGACAGAAAGTTTCTCAGCTCTGGAGACCTGGATGTCGTTATGACGACATTGGGTCTTCACGGCAGTGATCGGGACCCCGCGGCATGCCGCGGGGTCTCCGATCCAAAGGCAGAGGGGCTGTCTGTGACCGCTCCAGGCACTTAGTGCCGGGTGTCAGCTGTGAGAATCAGCTGACACCCGGCCGGGATCGGCCGCGCTCCCCCCGTGAGCGCGGCCGATCGGCTATGACCTACTATCCTGTCCATGGGAAGTAAAGCCCAGGTCACATGGATGGGATAGTACGTCAGATGGCAGAAAGGGGTTAAAGGATGCTCTTAGTCAGCTTCATGTAAGTCATTGGCTGAACTATCTTTCCTTTTAAAACTGGTAAGAAAAACCCCTTTAATAGGATTATTCCCAGTGAAGCAATTTTTAAAGGGTTCAAGAGAGGTATAAACAAAGTGGGCGATAGACGGCCGATATCTTTAGCTTTATTAAAAGACCTTTGCTTAGTTTGAATTCAATCTGCATAAATGTTAGCGAAGCATGCTTATTTAGTTCAGCTTTTTGTTTAGCCTTTTTGCCGCTCTTAAGTGGGTGAACTAGTTTCTTTAAAGAAAACCTTCGGGTTTGTTAATTTCTGATATCTCGTTTAAGGTTTCACATATCCTTTTATTTATAAGGAAATCAAAGACAGATCAGCTTGGGAGAGGCGCAACTATTAGATTGGACCCCATTTCAGATTCCGTCACCTGCCCGGTAGCTAATGCTATAAAATGGTTGGAATTGAGGCCTAAAGTCCCGGGCTCATTGTTTGTTCATTCCAATAAGGATCCAGCCACTATATACCAATTTAATGTAGAACTAAAAAAAATGCTTGACTAAGTTATTGAAAGGGAATTGATTGCATCTCACTCATTCAGGATCGGAGCTGCGACAGAAGCTTCCCGTTTAGGTTTAAGGGACAATAAAAAAAAAATTATGAGAATTGGTAGATGGGAGTCTAGAAGATATAAACTGTATGTTCGTCATAACTTTGACTAGTAATTGTTAATGTTGGCTTTTCTAGGTCCTCTTTTGGTACGAATTGTTGGACATTCATTTATACACTGGGCTGTGAGGAAAACAAGCCAGAGGTCCTATACCGAAAACCTTTCATTTAGTTCTTCTTCAATACAGGTCTTTTGGCACAGCTTCAGGTTAATGAAATGGCTGGATTTGATTCCAGAATTGAGGAAATTAGCGTTTAAATTGCCTACTCCTGACTTAATTAGGAAGGAACGATCTGGATAAAACAACACTCTAGATCTTCTTGCCTTGATGAGAAGGGATCTCTCATTTTTAAAGTTAGAATTGAATAACTTGTTTTTGTTTTTTTTTCCTAAATGGTTCCCAGACTGCTTTGGTCTAGGCCAAACTTATTCGTTTTGGAGAAAATTCAAAGGACGATTAATAAAGGAATGGAGAAGTTTTTATTGAATGGTTTTTCTTTCAGGCATATAGATTTGGAGGGTTTCACCCCTGGCATTTGCAGGAACGATCTTGTTCATCTTTCTAACTTTGGCCTTGACATTTTTAATTTTTAATTTGGATCGTCAATCTGTAATTGATAAATGGCTGTGGCTTTTTTTTTTTTTTTTTTTGGGGGGGGGAGGCATGCCTCTTTGAGCCATGGCGTTTGGGAAAATCGCCCAGTTTTCTGGGTGGATTAGTTTAATATTCTGATTAACTTATTGGTCTATTGGTTATTAATTTATTAAATGTTTTAATGGACTTTTCAGTTACCCTAAATAAACACAACGGCCATTTTTCTTCCACACTTTGGTGTCTTGTGTTTTTACTATTCTATTTATGGGTTTTGTGTTACCATGGATAAATGTATCTTCCGATTAGAAAGTTACAAGAGAAAGTTAATGTCCTGGTTGATGCCTTTAGAAGCGATATGAACAACACTGGTCTTGATGAATCAGTGCCATAAAAATTGTTCTAGAATCATTTAAATTTGGAATAGAAATATTTCTAAAATTACAACTCAGAAGTACTAACAGATCGCCTTTCAAGGCTTTGACCGGGACTGAGATATTGATTACTCGTGGTTAGGATAGGAAAGCAAAATCTGATCAGTGGGGGTCCGACACTTGGCACCTCTGTTGATCTGATATTGATGACTTATCCAAATAGGTCATCGATATCTTAGTCTTGGAAACCCCCTTTAAGGACTGAATGAGGATTGAAGTTTTTAGTCTGGTGCATCCTGTAGATGCTGACACACTTTATCCAACTTAACCCTTCCAGCTTCTCTTAAATGTTCGTGGCAAATATTCTTGGCAAAGTTTGATTTTAAATTTGATTGAAGCATTTATTGAAGCCAAAAGCAAAAATCTACTCCAGAATCCTGACATCTGATAACTGAATTTATGGGGAAAATGCACCATCTGTTCTTTTCATAAGCAGTAAGATGAAGGTGTAACGCAAAGGCATCCACTCTACTCTTAAGGTTTTACTGGCAAGAAACCAGCATTTAAGAGGTCGGCAATGAAGCAAAACAGCTGATCTTCAGGTTTACTGTGGCTACATGTGGAAAGCTGCAAGAATAACCTGCAAATACTATTCTAATTAAATAAAATATTTACCAATTAATTGTATACAAATTGCAGCATAAAAGATAATTCACAACAATACAGATAATATTATTTAAAGGGATTATCTGGGACTATTTTATTTTTTTCTTATGGGCTCAAGCGCTTACTGTCACATAGTTACTAACTACCTGACTGTTCTGCCCAGCACCAATCTCTACTGCCTCAGAACAGTCACTGACCGCTCCTGCCGGCAATTCTAGGGCTTCTGCTGACATCTTGTCAACAGAGCAGCTCCTGTTCTTCTGCTCTGTCGAAAGGGCGTTACTGCCGATATCTTGCTCATTGACAGCTGGCTCCCTGCTGCCTAACTGCAAGGAGCCAACGGTCATTAAGCATTAGGTCAGTGATCACGCCAAGTCGACAGAGCAACCCTGCTGACAGGAGGCCAAATGAAGCAACAGAATCGCCAGCAGGAGCAGTCGGTGCCCGCTCTGTGATGGCATTAGGAAGGACAGGAAGGTAGATAGTGTCACCTGCCTGTCATTTCTTAGCCCATGACAAAAAAATAAAGTCTCGATTAACCCCTATAAAAATAAGTGTCAAATGTAAGGGCACATTCTCAAGTGCAATTTTGCAGATTTTTTTTTTTTTTACATGCAGATTTTTTTGCAGATCAGGATACAATTTTGAGACAACTTTGCTGATACTGCAATATGCTGTGAAAAAAACATTATTATGGAGTCTGTTTCATGTCAGTTTTGAAAAACAGAAAAAAAAGTTCTTCCATTCTAAAAAAAAAAACCAGGAACCAGATGGACCACGTGGGGTCCTCCTCTTCTTCCATTTGCAACAGTAATGCAATGGTTCTGTTTTCCAAATAAATACCAATTGTCTGTTCCTTTCACGAGGACCTGTCACCAGGTCAAGACAGGCCAGTTTTTGATCTAATTTTATTCCTGCTGCCCCCAAGTATGCTTTTTTTTTTTTTTAATTCACCACACAGTTCTAGAATTATAAGTTTGTTGTTTTTTTTGTGGTAGTTTTTATGCTCTTTCCAAAGGATCGTTACCCAGATGAAGCTCTGGGGGAGTGTATTTAGGCTGCTATGCATAAATCACTGAGCCATGCCCCCTTGTAACGCCCCTAAAAATTAGCAGGAAAATGAAAAGGCCTATATCTCATATCACAGACAGCCCCCTCATGCCCTCTCCTGCTCCCACCTGCTAACACTCTCTCTGCTCCTCCTCACTGCCGATGACATCTCTCCAAATCCTGGTCCTCCTCACCACATTCCACAGTCATTTCTACCTCCCACCCACGCTCTATCACACATTTCCGTAACCTATCCAACCTTATACCCATTCGCCCGGCCCCAGCTTCCCCTGTCCCACTAACAGGAGCTCTGTGGAATGCTCGCTCTGTCTGCAACAAACTTTCCTTCATACATGATCTTTTTATTACTAACAAACTTTCCTTCCTCGCCATCACTGAAACCTGGCTCACCCCCTCTGACACAGCCTCTCCTGCTGCACTCTCATGTGGTGGCTTCCACCTTTCCCACACCTTCCGCCCCAGCAGCAAGCATGGCGGAGGAGTTGGTTTTATCCTGTCAGATAACTGTTCCTTCACCCCAATCCCACTGCCACCCTCTGTTACCCTCCCTTCCTTTGAGGTGCACTCTGTGCGCATCTACTCCCCCCCAAGCTTCAGCTAGCTGTCATTTACCGCCCCCAGGGTCAGCCACCACCTTCTTCGACCACTTCACCACCTGGCTACTTCATTTCCTTTATACTGACATCCCCACTATCATCTTGGGCGACTTCAACATCCCCATCGACACTTCCCTCTCAGCTGCCACTAAACTTCTATCCCTCACTTCCTCCTTCAGCCTCACTCAATGGTCTTCTGCAACCACTCACAAAGATGGCCACACACTAGACCTCATCTTCACCCGCCTCTGCTCCCTATCTAACCTCTCTAACTCACCTCTTCCTGACAACAACCTACTTACATTCTCTTCCCTCTCCTCTCCAGTCCACAATCCCCACCCCACAAACTTGCACACCCTCGCAGAAACCTTAAACATCCCGATCTAAACTCACTGTGAATCCCTCCTCCCTCTTACAGACATAAGTTCCCTACACAATGCGCATACTGCAGCCGCTCTATATAACACCACAATAGCTGCAGCTCTGGAATCGGTCGCCGCTCTCACACATACCAAAGCTCGCAAAATCAACAGACAGCCCTGGCACACCAGCCTGACCAAAGAACGGAGACGAGCTTCCAGGGCTGCTGAGCGGAGATGGAAAAGATCCCACTTCAATGAGGACTTCATCACATTCAAATAGTCCCTCACTACTTTCAAGACCGCACTCGCTGCAGCAAAACAAACCTACTTCTCATATCCTCCCTGTCTCACAACCTTAAACAGTTAATCAACACCTTCAATTCTCTCATCCGCCCCCCAACACCTCCTGCCTCCCCCCCTCATCTCAGCTGAAGACTTTGCCTCATTTTTCAAGGAGAAGATTGATAACATCAGACACAGTTTTGGTCAACAACCCACAAAGCCCTTCCTCCTAACTGCCCTGCCCTCCTCCTCCAAAACCAACTTCTCCACCATTACAGATCGACTCTCCACTCTACTCTCAAGATCACATCTCACTACCTGTGCACTTAACCCGATCCCATCCCACTTCATCCCAACCCTAACCATCTCTTCAACCTATCACTAACAATTGGTGTTTTCCCCTCAAGCTTTAAACATGCCTCAATCACACCTATCCTCAAAAAGCCCTCTCTTGAACAACACGTCCATCTTGAACTGTCCTCCCACCTCTCTTCTTATTCCCTCCTCGACCACTTACAATCTGGCTTCCGGCCACACGACGCCACTGAAACTGCCCTAACTAAGGTCACCAATGACCTATTAACTGCCAAGGCCAAGCGACACTACTCTGTCTTTCTCCTCCTGGACCTGTCCTCTGCCTTTGACACAGTGGACCATTCCCTATTACTACAGACCCTCTCATCTCTTGGTATCACAGACTTGGCCCTATCTTGGATCGCGTCATACCTAACAGACCGGACATTCAGAATCTCTCACTCGCACACCACCTCACCACGCCCCCTATCCGTCGGAGTCCCGCAAGGTTCAGTCCTAGGGGCCCTGCTCTTCTCCATTTACAACTTCGGCCTCGGACAGCTCATAGAATCTCACGGCTTTGAATATCACCTCTATGCTGATGACACACAGATCTACATCTCTGGACCAGGTATCACCTCCCTACTAAACAGAATCCCTCAATGTCTGTCTGCTATTTCATCCTTCTTCTCCGCTAGATTCCTAAAACTTAATATGAACAAAACAGAATTCATCATCTTTCCCCCATCTCACACAACCCCTCCAATGGACCTATCAATTAATGTAAACGACTGCCCACTCTCTCCAGTCCCACAAGCTCGCTGCCTCGGGGTTATCCTTAACACTGATCTCTCTTTTAAACCACATATCCAAGCCCTCTCCACCTCCTGCCGACTTCACCTCAAAAATATCTCACAGATCCGTACATTTCTCAACCAAAAATCTGCAAAAACCCTAGTCCATGCCCTCATCATCTCCTGCCTCGGCTACTGCAACCTCCTGCTCTGTGGCCTCCCCTCTAACACTCTCGCACCCCTCCAATCTATTCTAAACTCTGCTGCCCGATTAATCCACCTGTCCCCCCGCTAGTCCCCGGCCTCTCCCCTCTGTCAATCCCTGCACTGGCTCCCCATTACACAAAGACTCCAGTTCAAAACCCTAATCATGACATACAAAGCCATCCACAACCTATGTCCTCCATACATCTGTGACCTCGTCTCCCGGTACTTACCTGCACGCAACCTCCGATCCTCACAGGATCTCCTCCTCTCCTCCCCTCTTATCTCCTCTTCCCACAATCGCATACAAGATTTCTCCCGCGCATCCCCCCTACTCTGGAACTCTCTACCACAACACATCTACCATGGAAACCTTCAAAAAGAACCTGAATACCTACCTCTTCTGACAAGCCTACAACCTGCAGTAACCACCGATCCACAAAACCGCTGCATGACCAGCTCTACCCTCACCTACTGTATCCTCACCCATCCCTTGAAGATTGTGAGCCCTCACGGGCAGGGACCTCTCTCCTCCTGTACCCGTCGTAACTTTTATTGTCTAAGATTACTGTGCTTGTATTTATTATGTATACCCCTCCTCACATGTAAAGCGCCATGGAATAAATGGCGCTATAATAATAAATATCTCTGGAACTGTATGGCGGATTTAAAACAGAAAAACAGAATAATCATGGGAGCAGCGGAAATAAGACAAAAAAACTGTCCTTTACCTGGGTACAGTAGTGATGAGCGAACAGTTGTAAGGGGGTGTGTTGGGGGTGGGCTACGTTTTGACCTGCATCCCTTCACGTTCCTTCTTCATAAAGCAGGTACATTGTATGTGTAAAATGGTGTATTATGTAATAATGCTTTATAATGTTATGATGTTTGTGTAAGTTATGCATCTTTATGGATTAGGGATAGAGATAGGGAGATACAGTGTTAAACAGGCAGCTCAGGCAGCGATCAGCACAGCGACACTGCGGGTAACATCGCTTAGTTACCCGCAGTGTACGTTGGATACCAGCGCCCTGATGCAGGGAGCTGGTAACCAAGGTACACGTCGGGTTTCCAAGCGCTGCGCGGTGCCTGGAAACCCGCTGTGTACCTTGGTTACCAGCTCCCTGCATCAGGGCGCTGGTATCCAAGGTACACAGCGGGTTTCTAGGCACAGCCCCGTGCCTGGAAACCCGCTGTGTACCTTGGTTACCAGCAGATCGCTGGTCTTCCGCCTGTCACACGCAGCGATGCGTGCCTGTCAGCGGGAGACCAGCGATCAAAAAAATGTCCAGAACATTCAGAGATGATCAGCGATACCCAGCAGGGGGGCTGATCGTCGCTGAATGTCACACACAGCGATATCGCTGGGGAGATTGCTGCTGCGTCACTAGTTTTGTGACTCAGCAGCGATCTCGCTAGCGAGATCGCTGTGTGAGACGGGGGCTTTAGAGTAAGGTTTAGTAATAGTAATTGGTAATATAGAGTTTAGTACAGTGGGGGGGCACTGTAGATTAGGAGATTAGATCGAGTTAGGATAAGAACAAGTTAAGGCAATAGGGGATTTCTGAGTAGGAGGGGTCAGAGTAATATTAGTTGAGGCACTTCCTGGGGTGAGTTAGTTAGATGTGGGATGAGAAACACAGAGGTGGTCGCAGGATCAAGTTTAAGAGGAGCCCAGCAGTCCAGGGCCTTGGGGCCGAAAGACACGAGCATCAGGGGATAAGTGCAGCGAAAGAGTAATTAATAGCAGCTAGGTTCAGTGGGAAATCCCGAAACGTCCGAGACCTACGGTCTGAGAAGGATTGAAAGAGCCATCCTTTAATTTCGCCCTCGGAGGGGAAAACGGGTGGGGAACCCTAGGCACAAGCTAGTTTGGCTAGTAGAGAAGCTGCGGTACCGGAGGGTACGGTACGGGAACAAAGGATTTCAGGAGAACAAGGGACAGCACAGAGGAAGGAATATGTATACTCTATGAGGATTACTGTGCAATGCCTGTGTCTGAACTGGAAGAACTGAGTAAAGCGGAGTTGTTGAAAATGAACTTGGACTCTGATAATCATTGTGTGATGCTGATGGAAACCGGGACACTACAACCTGAGGAGGACTCTAACCCAAAAGTGAGTGACTGGCACTGCACACACATCACAAAACAGTTGGGACATTGTTTTCTTTGTGGGGAGCCAGGGTGTACCAGAACAACAGCCCCTCGCCATGTCTATCACCCTGGCCACCTCCCATCTTTTGTGGCAGTATTTATCTATAGACAGTGTGGCACTACTATGTACCGTAGGCACTGACAATGTTATTTGGCCAGATGTATAAGAGCGTCCTTTGGCCATACTATACAAGACTGAGGCGGAGGTGAAGTTGGCATAAAAAGGTACCGCACAGAGCATTAGCCATCATTTAAATGTCTGAAGGCATAAAGTAAGGCAAATACTGTTTACATGAATGATCTCTATCCAAAGCGTTCAGACCTGTCATTTTACTCAAAATCAGAGTTAAAGCATAGTCCCTTATCTCACGCAAGTAAAAATGGCTTTCGCTGCCCGATTGTTTAATATGTCAAGGAACTGTCTCGAGTATCAATCTCTGTAACTTGTCATCCACACTATTTGAATGAGCAGCTGCTCTAAAATCAGCTTTCTGCCAGCACTAAAGGTGTGGGGACTTTCTTCCCCTCACTTCCCAGCATTTTCAAATGATCTGTATGTCCTGAACTGAAAGATTACCTCTCTGTTATACCTGTACGCAGTTGACAGACAGGAGAGCAGGAGCAGAGAGACAAATGCCGGTCCTCACTTTCTGTAATCTGGCTCGAGGTAACCCTGCTACCAGACATAGATTACTCTTGACAGCAAGTAATATAGAAGGGAGACTTTTCAGGGCTGAAAACTGCATTTGGGTAAACAATATACCGTAATTAATTCTTTGGTTAGTCATTACATTGAACGGCACATAAGCCTGATCCTAAGGACACATCAGTGCCCATTCAGGCTCCTCTCTGGTTTGTTTCCTCGGCCCTGACCTTCTTCTAACATGAGATTGAAGATGTCTCCACAGAGATTTAGGCAAATAAAAGTGAATTAAATTGTTGGCAAATCAACCTGAATAAATCTTCAGATAATGTGAAAGGTCACGACAGGAATCATAACATTTAAAAATAGAGAAGAACGTTGCACAGATGACTTCCCAGATCCCATCACATGATTATTGTCTCATGGAAAATAAAAGATTTCCAGCCAAACGTCATGACAGCCATGTAGCAATCATCCAGATCTATTTATGGGTAAGAATGGAGAACCAAGTGTGAGGATTCATACACGACGGTCTGATCATGTGCTCATGTGTCATCTATGGTGGAGATCAGTTTAGACTACGGGTAAGTACTCAAGATGAAGATGAGAAAACAAAAAATAAGCATGTTTGGAGAAAATCAGTCACAGCTCATCCCACAGATGTAATCTGCTTCTTCTACTCAATATTGGAAACTGGAAAGCATCCTTTTTTCATTGTCCACAAACTGACCTCAAGAGACTCGTCTCAGATGGTCTGATGGAACGGTGACTGATGCTCAAGCCCAGTAGATGCCAATTATATAATTCAGCCCTGGCTCAGGGACTCCAGGGTCCAAATCTAAAGTCCAGTTTATCTTACATTGTCAAGGTCTGTAGAACATATGCAAAAAAAAAAAAAAGCACCCATATAATTTTATTTTTTTACAGTAAACTTTACTTTTCTACTTAATCCTCTAGTCTACAATGCTATTCGATGCCATAGAAAGTCTACACAATCCTGGAGGAACAGCATCCTAGGACCCCTCATTCCACGCAAATTTCAGTCTAAACAACAGGCTGCAGATCACCTGAGAAAATGAGCAGATCACTCATTCGTCAGGTGAAATGATCTTTTAGTTTACCCCAAATATTACTGAACGAGACCTGTGCTGCCAAGGACAATGGCGATCTACGTGCACTGAACTTACTATTACAGATCGATCATCAGAAGGTTATTAAAGGAGTGTCAATCATGCAAAAATAGGAGTTATTTGGCGGTCGTTTATTGGAAGAGGCAAGAGGAAATGGACCTTTACTTGAATATTCATAGGTGAGGAAACAAAGACATTCATACAGTATAGTATGGACCTAGCTATGTAGGTGTGAGAATAGCATCCAGAAATAGAGAATGGATTACAAATTTAACTCTAACTCCCAACTGCCCCATAAGCAAGAATGATTATCTCAGGCCAGCGCTCCTGTCTTCTCTATGAGAGTCGCTGCCAGGCCAGGCTTATCTCTCTGTCGAAATTCCAACAGCCGGGTCCTTCTCTCCCCTGATTTCAATGGTCGGGGAAGAGGTGTGAGGCCCTATACACATTACAGGGTAAGTTTATTACCATTAAATTGGCAGTTTTGGATGACTTATGTGCATGGCGGCCTTATATCTCCTAATCAACAAATTTATGATATATTCAGGTTTTCTAGTACAATGAATGAAAATCATTTGAAATAAAAAAAAAATTGTAATATTTCAAACGAGAGAAGTGAAAAAAATTTGCTACAAAAATGTAAGAACTCAAAATCCTTTGATCAGATGCGGAGAGCTGTGTAACAGACAGTAAGTGGTCTAAGCTGTAGTCATCATTCGTTTTCCGTAGAGTTGCAGAAACAGACGGACCCTCACATTGGAAGGAATTTCACAGGCGTGCAGTTTATTATATATGGTAAGATGAACAATTTATGACTGCAAAGTACATGGTCGAATCAGGAGTAAAAAAGAGAGCGTAAAACACATGGACAGTCAAACAAGCAAAATAAGAGAACAGAATGACCCAACCTGTAATTACCATGTCGTAATGAAAATACAGAAAGAGCTAGGCGACAACAGACAAGGAGTGAAAGCTACGCGTGTGCAACCTGGCGGGGTACAACTCTGTGCAGAAAAAGCAACAGCAGGACAACAGTAAACAGCCATTGACTGTTAAGCCCCCCTTACACAATATACCAACGTCAGCTGACAACTATGGGAGCCCCCAACATCATCGTGATTCTCCATGTATGATTTTGGATTACCAACTCCTTGTTCTCCGAGAGATAAACCACCACCAGAGTTTTCTCACCCAACTGGTACCTGTACCAACTCGAACCTGACTCCCTAAAAGGCTGTCCAGGGGTTTCTCGTGCCTCCCGAGAACCAGAGGGGAGACCACAACACAAAAGAATAGCTGTGGATGCTGGGGGCTAGAGGGTGGCACTCCCGCTACAGTGCAGCGTCCACAGACCACTCTTATGGGACTTACAAATAGATTTCTCAAGTGGATGAATTTAAAGGATGAGACAGCTGAGGACAGTGATTGGCTGCAGCGGTCATATAAATTATGTATGTGATGTCATCAGTACAGGATTGAAGGATACCACTGCAGCAGGAGTGGATTAAAAAAGTGAAGAGTTATTTTTTTTCTTTTTTAAACCCTGGACAGCCACTTTAAACCTATTTTTGACTGTTATTTTATTAGGACATTAGATTTATGGGGACTTATTAGTTAGTGATGTAATTAAAAAGTTCTTTCCTTAGGATGGAGCTTTGCCTATAATGATCAGATCCAAAAAACCCTATACAAGCAGGGTGGAGTCCTACTCCTACTGGAACACATGAGAAGTTGCTATGACAAAAAGTTATACAATCTGTAAAAATTAAATATTCTTGTCCAAGACCGGCGTCTCCATCCACATGGGAACCATACCTCTTCCAGATTACTCTGGAGGTGGAATCCCTTTCACAGCAATAAAATCTGAATCTGACATTGACAAAATGCAGACCATGCATGCATTTTATATCAAGAGGTCAACGTTTTCCATCATAATAATTTACCTCATTTTATTTATTTTTCAGGTCACTAAATATTTATAGGATTCCCTGTTATAAAGTTTATTGTGTAGTTTGGCATTGGGAAATGAGACCACGTCTAGTTTAATAATATTCTTATTTGGAAACTTCTTTTTCTAGTACATTTATAAAAATTTGAGATAACGTAGTTCCTGCTTGTGTTTTTCATTTAGTAATAGCAGAAAAAAATAGTTATTCTTTTTGATGATCTTAAAGAGATCAACCCTCCTAAGCCGTCTATATGGGCATGTAAAGTAGGTCATAGGAAGCGGAATAAAATGATTCCTTGATACCTATAATCAGATGTCGTATTCTAGAGAAATCCACATTTTTCTTATATGTAAACGAGCTGTTAGGATCTATGGGCCAGACATAGATCTTCCTGATAATCTGCCTCTAGAGATTATTGTAAATGAAAGGAGGCGTTACCAGTGTGAGATATGTAGATCAGGAGAGCAGACTGATATTTCTGTGGCCTCTGGATAAATTGATATTTTGTAAAATTAGTGCAAATCGATTAGCACATCCCATACCGTTGTCCACAACAGTGGTCTGTGACTGCAGGACCGAAGCTGGAGAACTACGTCTTAACTGATAGCATCCGTGCCCTCTTCTTTTGATTAGCTGACCTGGCATTATCATTGTGGCATGATGCATATCATATGGGACAACTCGCCAGGCTGGCTAATCAAAAGAAGAGCTGCAGAAGCTGTCAGTTAAGGGCGGACTTCACGTTCCCGTCCAACAGCCACAGATTACTGACGTAGCTGATGGACTGGGTTTGCCCAGATTATTTTGGTATCAACAAGAGAGTTAAATTGAACCAAAACGAAATATGCTCAAACTCTCCAATGTAAAGTCTTTAAAAAATGATCTATGGCTGCATAGGTACAGCGCTATACTACAGTCCATACCCCTAGCCACATGGTCTGCAATAAAGGTCACTGTGGAATGTCACAAAATATTTACACAACTCAAAGCTACACAAAAAGTTTGACTTTTGCTATGTTTACACTAGTCTCGAGCAGTTTTGCCAAAGTTGGCGAGGCTAATGTAGGACGGGGCATGGCTAAGCCCACCCGTAAATTCATCAAAAGCCTCTTTAGCGCCATAACTTGAGCAATATATCTTGTGGGGGCATACGTCAATTGTAAGATATGTCTAATTTCTCAAGAGGCGTGCGTCTCCTAATGACTTTGGCATATCTCACTTCAGCGCTGCTTTCAGTAACACTGGCATGTACAACCCCAGTCTTAAAGGGTTTGTTCGCTATTCAGACAACCCCCTCAATACTCCCCTTCGGTGGTAGCTGTTGGCATTGTGTCTCCCGGGGATCCCTGCTGCCAATCAGCACTGACTTCAGTCTCCTTTCAGCGCTGCTCTCTCATGTCCTCTGGATGTCCATTATGTCGAGAGGAGAGTGAAGCCAGCTCTTACTGGAAGCAGGGATTGCGTGACATAACGTCATGCAATCCCCGGGAGAGCCAATGCCAACACTGCTTGAACGTCACCGGTAGTGGATGAGAGTATAGGCGCTATTATTTTATTGGGGAGAAACATAGGGAGTCAGAAGGGGTTATCCAAGTAGTGGACAACACCTTTAATGAATCAGGTCCTATGTATGTGGGGAAAAAAAAGGAAGCACTGAAAAAGCTCAAGCAAAAACAGAATAATGAATAACAAATCTGCTTATTTACACTACTGTATTGGGATATGGACACTTTACTACAAGATTAGACAGCTGTCATTCAGGAATCAGGAAAAGCTGAGTGACAGATCATAGAAATGAATAACTAAGACGGTCGAAAAGAATTTTTGAACATGAATGATCAGTGATTCTTTACTAAATTGGTGCTTATTTTTTTCAGTTTGGGAGGAGGTGTAGTTGGTAGAAATTAACTTTAACCCTTTACAGGTATAGCACACCAAGGAACCATGCTGGGAAGTCAGCATCTCTCGTTTTGGTTAGAACGGCTTCATCATTATTGTTTTTCATTAAAAAAGATGTATCATTTTATTCAGTATATAGATATAATTTTTTTCCCAACCTAGATCCTGCAAATAATGTGGATACAAATGGGGTCAGTGTGAGTCGTGGCCTCCCTGCCACCTGCACCATCAATAGTCCCTTTGTATCATCGCCATCAACTCTTGCATATGTGGCTGAATGGAAACTCATTTACCGTCACAGTGAACACTGCAGAGCTGCATTTTCTCAGGCTACCTGTGGAGCTCCAGAGAACGCGCCGGCTCTGCTCGCTCAGCATGTGGACGTGGAGAACACCTGCCTTATCATCGTTACCAGCACATTAGAGCGGGCATGCTGCGTTACGACTCTCAATACTTTCCGCCCCCAGTGCGTGTCACAATACTACTTCTGCTCAGCGAGTCGCAGATGGCACGCAGGTGATCCGTGCCCTGGCACATTATCTAGGCACAATACCAATCCACTGTCAGGAAATGTGCTCTGCGTCAACTACATATAAATAACACACTATTCAGCACAATGAATTGAAAAAAAAAATATGCGTGGAGTCAATAGTTAAAAAAAATAAAATAACACCTAAATCGACCATTCTGGTCAACTCCTGTCCAGATTCTCCCAATAGGGAAATCCACTCTATTTTTCTCTGAATCTGACATAATTAGGTCTACACAGTCCTTCTTATTAAACTACCGTAATTAACTTTAGCGGGTGTCCATAACTTTAAGGGCTCATGCAGATTAGCATATAAATCGGACGAGTGCTGTCCGATTTCTGATTGGATAGTTCTCTGACCCATGTTATTCAATAGGGCTATTCATATGAACGATTATTATTCTCTCAGTCCGAGTGTCCAGGAGGAAAAATAATTTGCTGCATGCACTATTCTCTTCTGAGTCTCGCCAAATCCGTGGGCGCAGAAAAAGAAAAAAATAATCAGATAGTGGAATACATTTCCATTATTAATCTAGGAAAGTGTACTTGATCTTGTACATTTTTTTTATGTAGATGTATGAAAATGGTTCACACATGGACACAAGAATGAAAATTGTTCGGGTTTTCTGGATGAAATTCAGACAAATTTTGCACGTGCTCGTCCGCCGCCGGCCTAAGAAATGTGCACACTGAGTTTTTTTGAGGAGTTCAAAAGCCACAAGTTATTCAAGTGTAAACCACTTCAGGAAAGTCTCGTTCATTGGGAGTTTTTCTATTTCTTTTTGAAGAGTGTTTTTTTTTCCTGAAACATTTTTTGCAGCCTTTTGCTTGGACAGTTCCTAGATAGGGGAGTGAAGGTTTCCTTCAGGATTCTATTCAAAGTGGTGACATTCACTGTCTTTTTTACCCTACATGGCATTTTTAAAAACTTTAGGGAAAAAAATGCAGTTAAAAAAACACTAATGTGAACAGTGGATTTCCCAAAGAATTGAACTGGAAGGGTTTTTCAAGAGTTTTTGAGGGGGGATTTGTTGAGGATCAGCTCCCAAAAAACTCTGTTAGATAAACAATGTGAAGTTCACCTAAGGCAGGGGTCCCCAACCTGTAGCTCAGGATCCACATGTGGTTCGCGGTCCCACCAATTGTGGCTCACGGCTGTCTGCCAGCTTGGTGCATTAGCTCCAGGTCTAACAAACAGGTATGAAGAGCACATTTCAAAATGGTGAACTTTGTGAGTAGCCCTGCACAGAAGAGCAGACCTGGATGCACATATACTGGTCTTGGGGGTTTAGAGAAAATTTAGGTATGGTACGCTGGAGACAGGATGATACTACTGGTCAGAGAAGGTAAAAGGAACCCCAACTAAAATTAGGACAGACCAGATAAAAGACAGGGCAAGGGAATAAGGAATATTATTATAATCACATGTCTTTATTAGAAATCAGGCTAAAAACAATGGTAAATATCTTTTTGTACGTGTATCAAGACATTCTAATAAAACACCAATATGGTAAATAAGGTAAATCAGGTATATTAAATAATATGTATAAGTGAAACGCAGCAAAGGTATTATCAAATATAATAATATCACAAGTGCCAAAGTATTATAATATGAAAAGTGCAAAGTGCAACAGTGCAAAACCGCTATATAATCAAATGAAATAAGAAAAATATGCCAGAAAAGCAATATCCTAACAAAGCTAATATATAACAAAGTGCTGAGCGCTAACAAAAAAAATATTCAATACCTGATTGATACCTGATCCTGATAACACGCACGCTGACACGTGTTTCGGAAGCAAGCTCCTTTCGAAATGCAATTCCTGATGGGTTTTTGACCCCGTATATACCCAATTTTTGGATCTTGCCTCTAAGGTTGTAGATAGATCAAACCCTTTATCTACCTTAGATTTACCCTATGAAATATCTCGCAGCCTGTGCTCAACTCCTATAAGGTACAAGTGGTACATGATACATCTATTTTACGTAACTACCTCTCCTTTATCCTACACATATTTTGCATGAAAAGAGGCCATTCCAATTTTGATAACTTTTTATTTTTTATTTTTTATCAGGAGCCAAAAACCACTTTAATCAATTTTCAAGCACAAAAGTTTTTATTTTGTTTTTTCATACCTCCTATCTCAAAGTGACTCCTTTCGTAATCCATCATCCGTCCATGTCGATAGTGTGACAATGCTTAGGACTATTTATGAACAAAACTTCTTATTAACAAAGGCTGGTGAATGATCCCATCTGCTGCGGACCTAGTAATAACTGCCGTGCACTGGATTTCTATCAGACACTTTTCACTTAATTGGATCGATATGTTTGGCTCCACTGACTGCCAAAGATGGCCAAGGACTATTAACCATTTCTCAGCTGAGGAGAGCGCGGTCACATTTCCCCTCCAAAGTGCTCCTACTAATGGATCCTCTGTACTAATGGATGACCTGAAGCCTGTCATCTACAGTCTGCTGATCAACATGGACTTGGATAGCTGCAGGAGAATTCACGGATCATAAAGGGGGTATTCCGATCCCATACATTAATGGTCACCTCTGGGACTAACACCGACAGTGGGTTCGGAAAGTATTCCGACCCCTTTAAATTTTCACTCTTTATTTCATTGCAGCAGTTTGGTAAATGCAAAAAAAGTTCATTTTTTTCTCATTAATGTACACTCTGCAACGCATCTTTACTGAAAAAAAAACAAATGTAGAAATTTTGCAAATTTATTAAAAAAGAAAGGGTCATAACTATTCAGACCATTTGCTCAGTATTGAGTAGAAGCACCTTTTGAGCTAGTACAGCCATGAGTCTTCTTGGGAATGATGCAACAAGTTTTTCACACCTGGATTTGGGGATCCTCTGCCATTCTTCCTTGCAGATCCTCTCCAGTTCAATCAGGTGAACAGCCATTTTCAGGTCTCTCCAGAGATGCTCAATTGGGTTTAGGTCAGGCCTTTGGCTGGGCCAGTCAAGAATGGTCATAGAGTTGTTCTGAAGCCACACCTTTGTTATGTGTGCTTGGGGTCATTGTCTTGTTAGAAGGTGAATGTGCCAAGTCTGAGGTCCAGAGCACTCTGGAAGAGGTTTTCATCCAGGATATCTCTGTACTTGGCCGCATTCATATTTACTTCAATTACAACCAGTCGTCCTGTCCCTGCAGCTTAAAAACACCCCCATAGCATGATGCTGCCACCACCACGTTTCACTGTTGGGATTATATTGGGCAGGTGATGAGCAGTGCCTGGTTTTCTCCACACATACTACTTAGAATTATCACCAAAAAGTTCTATCTTTGTCTCATCAGACCAGAAACTCTTATTTCTCATAGTCTGGGAGTCCTTCATGTGCTTTTTTTTTTAGCAAACTCTATGTGGGCTTTCATGTCTTGCACTGAGAAGAGGCTTCCGTCGGGCCACTCTGCCATAAAGGCCCGACTGGTGGAGGGCTGCAGTGATAGTTGACTTTGTGGAACTTTCTCCCATCTCCCTACTGCATCTGTGGAGCTCAGAACAGTGATCTTGGGGTTCTTCTTTACCTCTCTCACCAAGGCTCTTCTCCCATGATTGCTCAGATTGGCTGGACGGCCAGGTCTTGGAAGACTTCTGATGGTCCCAAACTTCTTCCATTTAAGAATTATGGAGGCCACTGTTCTCTTAGGAACCTTGAGTACTGCAGAAATTCTTTTGTAACCTTTGCCAGATCTGTGCCTTGCCACAATTCTGTTTTTGAGCTTCATGGCCAGTTCCTTTGACCTCATGATTTTCATTTGGTCTGACATGCACTGTATCTGTGAGGTCTTATATAGACAGGTTTGTGCCTTTACAAATCAAGTCCTATCAGCTGGACTCCAATGAAGGAGTAGAACCATCTCAAGGAGGATCACAAGGAAATGGACAGCATGTTACGTAAATACCAGTGTCTGAGCAAAGGGTCTGAATACTTATGACCATGTGATATTTCAGTTTTTCTTTTTTAATAAATTTGCAAAAATTTCTACATTTCTGTTTTTATCAGTGAAGATGGGGTGCAGAGTGTACATTAATGAGAAAAAAAAATGAACTTTTTTGTATTTACCAAATGGCTGCAATGAAACAGAGTGAAAAATTTAAAGGGGTCTGAATACTTTCCGAACCCACTGTATCTCCAGTGTGGTGGAAGTTTGACCACTGTCGTACAGATGTCCACTGTCCGCCACAGAATTAATGTGCACATCTCTCTCCACTAGGGTGTCTGTGTTAGATAAGTAAACCAACTTACTTGGCTGATTCCATATCTCCATTCACTCTCTACCTGAAAGCAATGCCTAGCGGGCACCGCACCAGGCAGTTGAAGAGTCAAGGGTCATGCATTGTGGTGGTAGGTGCGGGTCCCAGAGGTGAGACCAGTATCTATCAAACGCTGTGAATTTATTAGATATCCTGTGAGCATCCAATAAATATTTAAGGGTTTACGTGGTACTGTTCAGATAGTCACTTCCACATCGAAAGTGACTGCAACCACTGGCCAAATTGGCAGACATCACAAGCGTCCGGTTCATTAGAATAAGACAAGTGCACATTATCTGCAGATCGGTCCAAACCAGAAGTGCGGGTCTCTGGAGGGCACCAGATAACCTCTTTAGATCAGTATGTCCCTTTAAAAGAGAATCTGTCATCAGGCATTTGCTATGTAATCGGAGGAAAGCCTGAGGTAGGAGCCGAGACACCATTTCAGCAATGTGTCACTTATTAGGCTGTGTGCTTGTTTTTCCATAGAATGAAGGTTTTATCACCAGGACATTATAACTGCACTGCCAAGACTGGTGCTCATGTTAGCAGCAGTCTGACTCCACCCCTCCTCTGATAAGCAGCTTCCTGTCAATAGACAATGAAGATAGAAATCTGTGGTGTCGGCGGGGTCAGCTTTCTGAGCTCTGCTACATCTGTAAAGCTGGGGGGTGTGGACCCATGGGTTGGGCTTACCCTGGTGGTTACTGGTTAAGTGTCTTCACTAGAGCCTCTGATAGTGAGGATAGGTTGGGCATCCAGTAGACAACAGGTACCACTCCAGGGCAGTCCCCGCCGGGTCTGCAGCAGCTGACAGGAGGATGAGACACATGGGTACAAGGTACAGGAGGACAGTGGCAAAAATGTGGGCAGACAATCCAAGGTCAGGACAGGCAGCACAGGTGCAGTATACATAGCGGAGGTCAGGATAAACAGTAAACAAGCTAGGTCAATAGCAAGGGAGACAGAACAAACATTCACTCACAGGATCCAGATCCAAGCAACTGGGAACCAACGATCAGGCAAGGAGTAGTGGGAGGAGCTACCTAATAAATAAGGATAGGCTAGGGCAGGCGAACCCTACAGGACACAGCAGGGCTAAATTCCTGTTGTTGTGAGAACGCCTCCCTACAGCCTGTTGGAGATTGTCTAGGAGCAGAGCTGGCAGTGAGCACAAGACCGCAAAGGAAGATGGTCTGACGCTGAGAAAGCAAAGTGGTGAATGCAGCGAGTATCGTGGCACTGAAAAAGGCGCTAGCGTGGAAACATCTAAGAACTCTGATTGTGTCACAACAACTGCACCCAGTAACCTAAGTGATACATCGCTGGAATCAGGGTCTGTCTCTACATCATGCTACTCTCAGATGAGATAGCAAAAACCTGGTGACAGAATCCTGTTAAGGGCCCATGGACATGACAAAGCAACAAGTAATAGACTTATTTGAGGACACATGGCAAAATGAAGATTCCGCATTACAATCATGGGCACTCAGTGTGTTCGTCTCTGGCACCTCTGTGAAATGAAGTATTCTACTACAGTGCAATATGATCCATAGTAGGTATAAGATTTTATGTTTTCATATTATTCATATTTTCATATTAAACCACTAGAAAAAAAAAATAAAAAATTGTCAGTACACGCATAACTTGAGGGGAATGCAAAGAACAGTACCATTCCATAGCCATATATACATGATACAGTACATGGGCAGCACGGTGGCTCAGTGGTTAGCATTGCAGCCTTGCAGCACTGGAGTCCTGGGTTTGAATCCCACCAAGGACAACATCTGCAAGGAGTTTGTATGTTCTCCCCGTGTTTGCGTGGGTTTCCTCCGGTTTCCTCCCACGCTCAAAAAAAAACATACTGAAAGGGAATTTAGATTGTGAGCCCCATCGGGAACAGCGACGATAATGTGTGCAAACTGTAAAGCGCTGAGGAATATGTTAGCGCTATATAAAAAATAAAGATTATTATTATTATACAGTACTAGAGATCCATACGACAACTGTGATACATATTCATGAGGCCTAATACAAAACTAGTTAAGGAATGTCCCAATATACTGGAAATAATGAGGGTCACTAAATGAAACTGCACCTGAAAAGTTGCAAAAAAGTTGGGATACCAGAAATATATATAAGGACAGTACTCATAGGACATTACTATGGTGACTATACACACACAAGAGATAGATACACACAGTGGGAAAAGAAGTACAAAATTTGTTGAACTGCCTATTTTGCTTTCCCACTTACAAACAATGGAGAAGTCTGTATTTTTTATCGTAGGTACACATCAACTGTGAGAGACAAACAAAAAAAAAAAAAAAGAAAAATCACATTGTATGATTTTTACATAATTAATTTGCATTTTATTGCATGAAATAAGTATTTGATCCAATAGAAAAACAGAAGTTAATATTTGATACAGAAACCTTTGTTTGCAATTACAGAGGTCAGACGTTTCCTGTAGTTCTTGACCAAGTTTGCACACACTGCAGCAGGGATTTTGGCCCACTCCTCCATACAGATCCTCTCCAGATCTTTCAGGGTTTGGGGCTGTCGCTGGGTAACACGGAGTTTCAGCTCCCAAAGATTTTCTATTGGGCTCAGGTCTGGAGACTGGCTAGGTCACTCCAGGACCTTGAAATGGTATTACAGTGCCATTCCTTAGTTGCCCTGGCTGTGTTTCTGGTCATTGTAAGGACAGCACGGTGGCTCGGTGGTTAGCACTGCAGCGCTGGAGTCCTGGGTTCAATCCCCACCAAGGACAAAATCTGCAAGGAGTTTGTATGTTCTCCCCGTGTCTGCGTGGGTTTCCTCCGGTTTCCTCCCACATACCAAAGACATACTGATAAGGAATTTAGATTGTGAGCCCCATCGGGGACAGCGATAATAATGTGTGCAAACTGTAAAGCGCTGTGGAATATGTTAGCGCTATATAAAAATAAAGATTATTATTGTCGTGCTGAAAGACCCAGCCCTGACCCATCTTCAGTGCTCTTACTAATGGAAGTTTGTTGGCCAAAATCTTGTGATACATGACCCCATCCATCCTCCCATTAATAAGGTGCAAATGTCATGTCCCCTTTGCAGAAAAGCACCCAAAAAGTATGATGTTTCACCCCACCATGCTTCACGGTTGGGATGGTGTTCTTGGGTTGTACCAATCCCTCTTTTAGGCCTCTTTCACATATCCGTTTTTTGTGTCAGGCATGATCCGGCGCTGAAACAAAAAAACTGATGCAACGGATCCGTTTTTTTGCTGGATCCGACCTGAACTTTTGAACCCTGAAAAAGAGGATTTCTGATGCCCGGAGACACTGGAAAATGTAGTAGTAGTAGTAGTAGTAGTAGTAGACCTTGATTTCAAGAATCCGGATCAGACTTTTGCCGGATTGTACAAAAGTCTGATCCGGTTCCATTGAATTCTATTGTTTCCGGCCGCCTGATGCGCCGCTTCAGGCACATCAGGCGGCTCCGGCAAAAAAAAAAAAAAACGTTACATGCTCCGTTTTGTCCGGCCGCCGGAATGTACATTTCCGCCGGATCCGGACAAAAACGGATACAACGCAATGACATCAGGCACGATCCGGCGCTAATGAAAGTCAATGGAAAAAAAACCGCATCCGGCATTACATTTCGCCGGATGCGGTTGGACAAAAAAAATGCCGGAGGGCGCACAACGGATGTGTGAAAGAGGCCTTGCTCCAAACACGGCAAGTGGATACCGTAAATTTCTATTTTGGTCTCATCTGACCACATGACCTCCCATGCCTCCTTTGGATCATCCAGATGATCATTGGCGAACTTCAAACAGGCCTGGACATGTGCTGGTGTGAGTAGGAGGACCTTGCGTGACCTGCAGGATTTTAATGCATGACGGCGTACTGTGTTACTAAAGGTAGTGTTTGAGACTGTGGTTCCAGCTCTCTTCAGGTAATTGACTATGTCCTCCCGTGTAGTTCTGGGCTGACTCCTGACCTTTCTCAGAATCATCCTTACCCCACGAAGTGAGATTTTCCATGGAGATCCAGACTGAAGAAAATTGATCGGCATCTTGTGTTTCTTCCATTTTCTAATAATTGTGCCAACAGTTGTTGCCTTCTCACTAAGCTGCTTGTCTATTGTCCTGTAGTCCATTCCAGCCTTGTGCAGGTCTACAATTTTGTCCCTGGTGTCCTTAGACAGCTCTTTGGTCTTGGCCATGGTGGAGAGGTTGAAGTGTGATTGATTGAGTGTGTGGATAGGTCTTTTATACAGGTAATGAGTTCAAACAGGTGCAATTAGTAAAGGTAATGAATGCAGAGTAGGAGGGCTTCTTATAGCAAAACTAACAGGTCTGTGAGAGCCAGAAATCTTGCTGGTTGGCAGGTGATCAAATACTTATTTCATTCAATTTAATTATGTAAAAATCATACAAAGTGATTTCCTGAATTTTATTTTTAGATCCCGTCTCTCACAGGTGAAGTGTACCTATGCTAAAAATTACAGACCTCTCCATTCCTTGTAGGTGGGAAAACTTGCAAAGATCTTAACTGTATCAAATACTAATTTTCCCCACTGCATGTATATAATTTATCTACTTTTTGCACTGTAATTAGTATGAATCCACTTGTTTTAACAGATAAAGAGGTTTTTATCCTACCGGATGTTTGTGCTGCTCCACGCCCTGTACATACTGTATATAGTAAATGCCGTATGTATAGGCACCATTATTGTTTGCTATGAGTACTATCCTTATTACAGACGTCTCTATTAGTGCAAAAGAAAATGCTTCAGGCTGATCTAATACAGGGACAAACACAACCATTTCCAAAAATTAAGAGGATGTGATCTGTCTTTCCCATGGAACTTTCCAAAAAGTAGAAGAAAATAATTTTCTTGTCCAAAAATGTAGTGCCCTGATAGTTACTCTGAAGGATCATTACCCCTTTATCAGAAATAACAGCAGCGAATCATCTGCCGATAGAATAAGATAGGAGGTACTACATTACCCAGCAGTCTAATCTGGCGACAGTTTGGCATTATGTTGTGTAAGGCAAATAGAAGTTTTCACCAAATATTGGATCCGTTGCCGTCTGTGTATCCATGTAACGCTATTGAAGGAGCCGCGACATCCATACAGCCAGCTGCACAATGATAAATGCCAAAAGCAGAGCGCACCATTATATCCTGCCATCTGGCTTTACGGAGCATGTAACTAACCTCGTGTGTGCTGGGAGAGATGGGCAATTAGGGAGCTGGGTCAGGGATCATGTCCGGGAGAGGGGCGCATGGTCACTCACTGGAGTGTACAGTCATGGCCAAAAGTTTTGAGAATGACACAAATAAGCCGGATTACGTACCGGTAATGCTCTTTTAATGAGTCCACGACAGCACCCACTTGAGAGAGGGATCCGCCCATAGGAACAGGAAACCTACAGAGATAAAAGAGGGCGGTCCGCCTCTCCTCCTCAGTTGGATTTCAGAGTACCCAGAGGACCGCCAGTATTAGGCATTTATATTTTTCAATTACATTCAAGAAGGTATATACACAGTCTATTAACTTTCAGGGAGGGAACTGAGTGGGTGCTGTCGTGGACTCATTAAAAGAGCATTACCGGTACGTAATCCGGCTTTTTACCCTTCGCCACGACAGCACCCACTTGAGAGACTTTCAGAGACTTTCACCTGTGAGGGACCACCGTGCTGAGAACTGCTCTACCAAAGGATAGGTCAGAGGAGGATGATAAATCAAGCCTGTAGTGGTTGTAAAAAGTGGAAGGAGACGACCAAGTTGCGGCCTTACATATAGATTCGATTGGGACATCTCCTCTTTCTGCCCAGGAGGATGCCATGGCCCTGGCGGAATGTGCTTTTATGCCTTCTGGGGGATCTTCATTTTTTGAAGTATACGCCAGACAGATTGCTTCTCTGATCCACCGAGATAGGGTGGCTTTCGTGACCCCGTATCCCTTTCTTTGGCCCTGGAAGGATATAAAAAGAGCCCTACTCTTCCTCCAGCTAGCCGATCTTTCAATAAATTTTAACACTATTCTTTTCACATCTAACATGTGATATTTCTCTTCTGACGGAGAAGAAGGGTTACTAAAAAAGGAGGGTAGGTGAATTTCCTGCGATCTATGGAACTTCCCTGCCACTTTTGGTAAATATGAGGGGTCAGGTTTTAAGATTAACTGATCCTGGAATGATAGCAGAAATGGAGGATCTATAGATAATGCCTGCATGTCACTGACTCTTCTGGCTGAGGTTAATGCTACCAAGAGTACCATTTTAAGAGATATAACCTTAAGGGGTACGCAATCTAACGGTTCAAAGGGTGGACCTGTTAGGGCGTCTAGAACCAGGTTTAGATCCCAAGGAGCAATTCTAGATATATGAACTGGTGTAATTCGTTCACAAGCCTGGATGAATCTAGCTATCCATCTATTACCAGCTAGATTATAACTATAGAGTGCTCCTAGTGCAGATACTTGGACTCTAAGTGTGTTTACTGATAATCCTAGATCTTTCCCTTTTTGTAGGAATTCTAAGATAAATTTTATCGGAATCTCTTTAAAGTTGAGATCTGGATGGAACTCTAAAAATCTTCTCCATATCTTGGTGTAGATTTTAGTAGTGGTTGGCTTTCTGCTATGTAAGAAGGTGTTGATTAATTCCTCAGAGAACCCCCTTGTTCTCAGTATTTCCCCCTCAAGTTCCACGCCGTCAAGTGGAGACTGTCCACTCGAGGATGGAAGAAAGGCCCTTGAGAGAGAAGCCTGGGAGTTGAAGGAAGTATCCAGGGGTCTGTCAAGGACATCATTTGAAGGCATGAGAACCAAGGTCTCTTGGGCCAGAATGGGGCTATTAATATTATCCGTGCCCTGTCTGCCCTGATCTTCCTGATGACTTGCGGTAGCAATATGATTGGGGGAAAGGCATATGCTAGCCTGAACTGCCACGGACTTTGAAGGGCATCCAGAATTTCTGGCTGATCTGCCATACTCAGGGAGGCGAATCTTGGTAGTTGTCTGTTCTGACAAGTGGCAAAAAGGTCTATCTGCGGAAGGCCCCATAGTGACACAATGTTTTTGAATATTTTTTTGTTTAGGCACCACTCTCCTTGTCGCAGGGTGTGGCGACTTAGGAAGTCCACTTCTGAATTGTCTATGCCTCTGATGTGAAGAGCTGACAGAAACAAGTTTTTCCTCGGCTAAAGAAAATATTTCTTTTGTGGAAGACATTAATTTGTCCGACCGTGTTCCGCCTTGTTTGTTGATATATGCCACTACTGTGGTGTTGTCCGAGAGGATTCTTACATGTTCTCCTTGAAGCTGCGGAAGGAAATGATATAGGGCATGACCCACCGCTTTTAATTCTTTTAAATTTGAGGAATCGTTTATTTGTTTTCTTCCCCACCGGCCCTGGGAAAAAATTTCTCCCATGTGAGCTCCCCATCCTGTAGGGCTGGCGTCAGTGGTAATGATACGAGAAGGTGTTATTACCCAGTCTACTCCTTCTGATAATTTATTATCATTTAACCACCAGTATAATGAATGTATTACTACGTGGGATAAGGTGATTTTGTATGTTAGATGACCTCTAGCATAGGCTTCTTCTGATATTATTTGGTGCTGTAGATCTCGGGTATGAAATTGCACCCACTTAACCGCCGGAATACATGAAGTGAGGGACCCCAATAGGGACATTGCTTCTCTCAGAGTCATGCGAGGTTTCCTTATTGCTGCACTGACTTTTGTTTTTATCGCTGATATTTTTACCTGTGGCAGAAGACATTTCTGCACTGTTGAATCTAATTGGAGGCCTAGAAAGGACTGGACGGACTGCGGCTCGAACCTGGATTTCTTGCTGTTTATGAGCCAGCCTAGAGCCTGTAGGGATAAGATTGCATCATTAACCCGTGTGGTACATTGTGCTACTGAATTTGCCACTATCAAAAAGTCATCCAGATACGGTATTATTAGGGTATTTTTTTGTCGTAGAAAGGCCATTACTTCCAGCATCACCTTTGTAAACTGTTGTGAATGGGTTTGAGATGAGTTCTGAGCAGAGACTCCCTCTGGTGGTTACAAGCGGTACTGGTCTGTTCAGTGAAGATTGTGAGGACTGGGAATCAGGTGTTACTGACTGGTCTTATATAAGGGAGTCACCTTCCCATCAGGGTTGCCGGTGATCAATTGTTCTGGTCTGAATCCTTCATTCCTGTTTCCCTTGTAGCCTGCTGTGTCGTGTCTGCATCTCCTGCTAACAGATAAGACATTTTCTTCTTTTTGTTTTTGTACTATATTTTTGCATTTTGTCCTGCACTTCTGTGGGGGCATTCTGGGTCCCCTCCGGGGGCTTTTGCCCTCTCAGTTTAGTTCAGCCACTGATGTTTGTACTTTTGCTTTTTCCAGTTTTTTCAGTGGCTGCTGTTTTGATTTTGTTACACCAGAGAACTAATTTAGGTGGTAGAGGTTGTGTGATCTCAGGTGATTTTGAAATTAGTAGAGTTGGTGCTTTTCAGGGTTTTCTGGGATTGCAGTAAGTACCCTTCCTATCCTTTTCTATTTAGTTAGTTTGGGCCCCAGCGTTTGCTCATACTATTTTCTTTCTGTGTCAGTATTTCTTCTTGTCTAACCGCCATTACTTGTTTGGGGGCTTTCTATTGTCTTTGGGGTTCTGCTCCGGGGCAGATAGCTTTCCTATTTCTATCTTTGGGTGTGGTTGGTTTCTCGGGCTGTGATGAGGCGTCTGGGACCGGCGTGGGAGCGCTCCACGGCTGCCTCTGGTTGTGGTGGTTGGTCAGGGTACTGCAATCTCATAGATTCCAACTTCTCTGGTGTATTGCCTTTTTTACCTGCACTCCTCAGCTACCGAAACATAACAGTATCACCGGCCTAAAAATTGAAAATTGTATGGTACTCACAGAAGGGAAAAAATATTGTGAAAGAAAAAATGTTGTCAGAGTTGTCAGAGATATTTTTCTGTTTGTTGCATTTTTTTTTCCCTCTGTATCTCTGGGTGCTGGGGAGGATCTTTTCTCTCAATGGAGTTTGCACGGTTGTCTGGCCGTGTGGATCAGCTTGCCACTGAGGTTCAGAGTATTGCTGCATATCTTGCTAGGTTGCCTGTTGTGGAACCTAGGATCCCCATGCCAGATTTGTTTTTGGGGGATCGAGCTAAGTCTCAGAATTTCAAAAATAATTGTAAATTGTTTTTTGCCTTAAAATCTAAGTCCTCAGGGAACGCAGCGCAGCAGGTTCAAATTATCATCTCTCTCCTGCGCGGCGATCCTCAGGATTGGGCTTTTTCCCTGACACCTGGGGATCCTGTTTTGAGTGATGTTGATGCATTTTTTCAGGCTTTGGGGTTATTGTACGATGAGCCTAATGTCACTGATCAAGCTGAAAAAGCCTTGTTGGCATTAAATCAGGGGCCTTATGACGCTGAGTTATACTGTCAGAGATTCCGTAGGTGGGCAGTCCTGACCAAATGGAATGACGCTTTGGCAGCCCTTTTCTGGAAGGGTCTGTCAGATAATGTAAAGGATGTTATGGTGGGATTCCCTGTCCCCTCTGGTCTCAATGATTCTATGTCATTAGCGATTCAAATTGACAGACTTTGCGTGAGCGGAGAAGTATGCATGGAATGGTGTTGCCTTGTGAACCAGCTTCTGAATCCATGCAGTGTGATAGAGTGGTGTCTGGGGCACAGCGTCATGAGTTTCGAAAGCGCAATGGGTTATGTTTCTACTGTGGTGATGCCTCTCATGCTATTTCAGTCTGCCCTAAGCGGGGAAGACGTTTTGCACGCTCAGTTGTCTTGGGTAGTGTTCAGACTAAGTTTTTATTAACTGTCACTCTGATATGCTCTCTGTCCTCATTTTCTGCTCAGGCTTTCGTTGATTCTGGAGCAGCTATTAACCTGATGGATTATGATTTTGCTAAACGTTGTGGGTTTCCCTTGATACCCCTACAGAAGTCTATTCCCCTACTGGGGATCGATTCTACCCCTTTGGCTGAGAATAAACCCCAGTTTTCTACTCAGGTGATAATGAGGGTTGAACCTGATCACCAGGAGTGCTGCAAATTTTTGGTTCTGTATAATCTGCATGACATTATCGTGCTGGGTTTCCCTTGGTTACAGTCTCATAATCCTGTTTTGGATTGGAAATCTGTGTCTGTAACCAGTTGGGCTGCCAATGTGTTAATACCAACACTCCTGTTTTTTCTGCCTCCCCCCAGGCTCAGGATGTTCCTGACTTTTTGATTGATTTTTCTGATGTGTTTAGCGAAAGTAAATCTGAATCCTTGCCTCCCCATAGGAGCTATGACTGCGCTATTGAATTAGTTCCGGGTAGTAAATTCCCTAAAGGTCGCCTTTTTAACTTGTCTGTACCTGAACATGACGCTATGCGGTCTTATATCAAGGAATCATTGGAGAAGGGTCATATCAGACCATCCTCTTCACCCTTAGGTGCCGGTTTTTTCTTTGTGGCCAAAAAGGATGGTTCATTAAGGCCGTGTATTGATTATCGTCTCTTGAACAATATTACTGTGAAATATCAATACCCGTTACCCTTGATTTCTGACCTGTTTTCCAGGGTGAAAAACGCTACTTGGTTTACCAAGCTTGACCTCAGGGGGGCGTATAACCTTATTCGCATTAAGCACGGGGATGAATGGAAGACGGCATTCAATACCCCTGAAGGGCATTTTGCGTACCTAGTGATGCCCCTTGGGCTCACTAATGCTCCTTCCGTCTTCCAGTCCTTCATGAATGACATTTTCAGGGATTTTGTGGACAAATTTCTGATTGTTTATTTGGATGATATCTTGATTTTTTCTAATGACTGGGACTCTCATGTGAAACATGTTCGAACTGTGTTCCAGATTTTGAGAGAGAATGCTCTGTATGTGAAGGGATCAAAGTGTCTTTTTGGCGTACAGAGGATCTCATTTCTGGGATTCATTTTGTCCCCATCTGTTATTGAAATGGACCCGGTCAAGGTTCAGGCAATCTGTGATTGGGTCCAACCTACTTCATTAAAGGCTCTTCAGAGATTTTTGGGTTTTGCCAATTTTTATCGTAAATTTATTGGTAATTTCTCGGTTATTGTTAAACCATTGACTGATTTGACCAGAAAGGGTTCTGATGTGGTGAATTGGCCTCCTGAGGCAGTCTCTGCGTTTCAGGAACTTAAGCAGAGATTCACTTCTGCTCCTGTTCTACGGCAGCCTGATGTTTCTCTGCCATTTCAGGTGGAGGTTGATGCCTCTGAAATTGGGGCAGGTGCCGTTTTGTCCCAAAAAGATCCAGAGACCTCTAAAAGTAACCCTTGTGCCTTTTTCTCTCGAAAATTTTCTCCTACTGAACGTAATTATGACGTGGGTAATCGGGAGTTATTGGCCATGAAGTGGGCTTTTGAAGAGTGGAGACATTGGCTGGAGGGAGCCAAACATCAGGTGGTGGTCCTTACGGACCATAAGAATCTGGTCTATCTGGAATCTGCCAAGCGACTCAATCCTAGACAGGCCAGGTGGGCCTTGTTTTTCACACGTTTTAATTTTGTGGTTTCCTTTCTTCCTGGCACTAAGAATGTTAAGGCGGATGCCCTCTCGAGGAGTTTCCTTGCGGACTCTCCTGAGTTATCTGATCCTTCTGTTATTTTGAAAGAGGGTGTAGTTCTTTCCGCCATCTCGCCCAATTTGAGACTTGCTCTGGAGGGGTGTCAGGAGGATAGGCCCGAGTGCTGCCCTGTTGGAAAATTGTTTGTCCCGGACCAGTGGAAAAAGAGTGTGATGTCTGAGATTCATTGTTCCGCATTGGCTGGGCATCCCGGAATTTTTGGTACCAGAGACTTGGTTAGTCGATCCTTTTGGTGGCCTACCTTGTTTCGTGATGTCAGGAAATTTGTGCAGTCCTGCGGGACTTGCTCTCGCTCCAAGCCTTGCTCTCGCTCTAGTGGTTTGTTGATGCCATTGCCTGTGCCCAAGAGACCATGGACCCATATCTCTATGGATTTCATTTCCGACCTTCCTGTTTCTCAGAGAATGACCACCATCTGGGTAATTTGTGATAGGTTTTCCAAAATGATACATCTTGTGCCATTACCTAAGTTGCCTTCCTCCTCTGAATTGGTGCCGTTGTTCCTTCAGCACGTGGTTCGTTTACACGGCATTCCTGAGAACATAGTGTCTGACAGAGGAGTCCAGTTTGTTTCCAGATTTTGGAGGACTTTTTGTTCTAAACTGGGTGTTCAATTGTCTTTCTCCTCGGCATTTCATCCTCAGACCAATGGTCAAACTGAGAGAACAAACCAGACATTGGAGACTTATCTTAGATGCTTTGTGTCTGCTGATCAGGATGACTGGGTCTCTTTTTTACCTTTGGCTGAGTTTGCTCTTAATAATAGGGCTAGCTCTGCCACTTTGATGTCTCTGTTTTTCTGTAATTCTGGGTTTCACCCTCGATTTTCTTCAGGACAGACGGAGGCTTCTGTCTGTCCAGGTGTTGACTCAATGTCACGCTGTCTAATGATATGACTACAATGTCAGTAAACTATTTATACAGGAACCACACTCTATACAACATATTGTTTAGCAACATAAGAATGTAAGTATAAAATAGATTTACCTGACACAATATCAGCAGAACTTAGGGTTAATCTTGAGGACTACATGTGCAGAGACGATATCAGTTGAACTCAGGGTTAATCTTGAGGACTTGATGAGCTGTAACAGGAAAGAGGAGGACCGGGTCCAACCTGACCCTACACTGGGGTCCTAACTAATCCCTTACCTTGGAGGTACTGATAATGGTTCAGAGGTCCAAGTCTCCAGCCTAACCCTGTCTCCTATCAGACCCTGAACCCTGTAATCAGTCCTAAGAAGGATCCTGATTACCACCAAAGGGATATGGGCTGATCTCCGCTAAATACACAGATTAGACATATAAGACAGACAGGATAGCACTCTCTTGCATACACACTCAAACACCGAAGGAACATAAATGGTCTGGGAAATAAACTCTAAGCAAGTTAAGCTTAAAACAACTAAGGAGCTCTCAACTAGAGTCTATACAGATTCATTTCTATCTGTGGTCTGCATGAAGTGTTTCACTGGCAACTCCCAAAGCAGACAACCAGAAACTTAAAGGAAACCAATCAAGAAATAATCAATTGCAGCCGGGAGAAACTGCACCCAGTCCCAGCACCGAGCACAGACAGAATTAACTCCCTAGCTGCCAAACACAAAGAAACAGCAACTCAGCTGTGAGAAGTCAAAATGTGCAACCGCGACGATCTTCGTGGCAATGCACACATGACACTCTGTTGTGGAGCGTATGCAACAGATTTGGGACCAGGTAGTGGAGAGGTTGTCCCTCTCTCAGGAGAAGGCCCAGCGGTTTGCTAACCGGCATAGGACTGATGGTCCTCGGTTTAAAGTGGGGGACTTGGTCTGGTTGTCCTCAAAGAATATTCCTATGAGAGTAGCATCTCCTAAATTTAAGCCTAGGTTCATTGGACCTTATAAGATCATTGAGATTCTTAATCCTGTTTCTTTTCGTTTGCTTCTTCCAGGGACATTTAAGATCCATAACGTGTTCCACAAGTCCTTGTTGAAGAGGTTTGTTGAGCCAGTGGTTCCTGCTGCTGTGCCTCCTGACCCTGTTTTGGTTGAGGGCAATCTGGAGTATGTGGTTGAGAAAATATTAGATTCTCGTTTTTCTAGACGGAAACTCCAGTATTTGGTTAAGTGGAGAGGTTATGGTCAGGAAGACAATTCTTGGGTGTTTGCTTCGGACATCCATGCTAGGAGACTCATCCGTGCGTATCATAGAACTCATCCTGACCGACCTGGTTGCTCAAATGAGGGTTCGGTGACCCCTCCTCAAGGGGGGGGTACTGTTGTGAATGGGTTTGAGATGAGTTCTGAGCAGAGACTCCCTCTGGTGGTTACAAGTGGTACTGGTCTGTTCAGTGAAGATTGTGAGGACTGGGAATCAGGTGTTACTGACTGGTCTTATATAAGGGAGTCACCTTCCCATCAGGGTTGCCGGTGATCAATTGTTCTGGTCTGAATCCTTCATTCCTGTTTCCCTTGTAGCCTGCTGTGTCGTGTCTGCATCTCCTGCTAAGAGATAAGACATTTTCTTCTTTTGTTTTTGTACTATATTTTTGCATTTTGTCCTGCACTTCTGTGGGGGCCTTCTGGGTCCCCTCCGGGGGCTTTTGCCCTCTCAGTTTAGTTCAGCCACTGATGTTTGTACTTTTGCTTTTTCCAGTTTTTTCAGTGGCTGCTGTTTTGATTTTGTTACACCAGAGAACTAATTTAGGTGGTAGAGGTCGTGTGATCTCAGGTGATTTTGAAATTAGTAGAGTTGGTGCTTTTCAGGGTTTTCTGGGATTGCAGTAAGTACCCTTCCTATCCTTTTCTATTTAGTTAGTTTGGGCCCCAGCGTTTGCTCATACTATTTTCTTTCTGTGTCAGTATTTCTTCTTGTCTAACCGCCATTACTTGTTTGGGGGCTTTCTATTGTCTTTGGGGTTCTGCTCCGGGGCAGATAGCTTTCCTATTTCTATCTTTGGGTGTGGTTGGTTTCTCGGGCTGTGACGAGGCGTCTGGGACCGGCGTGGGAGCGCTCCACGGCTGCCTCTGGTTGTGGTGGTTGGTCAGGGTACTGCAATCTCATAGATTCCAACTTCTCTGGTGTATTGCCTTTTTTACCTGCACTCCTCAGCTACCGAAACATAACAGTAAACACTCTTGGTGCAATCGAAAGTCCAAATGGCATCGCTGCAAACTGGAAATGATGTATGATGCCGTCTAAGGAAACTGCCACTCTGAGGTATTTTTGGTATCTGGAATGGATTGGAAGATGATAATAAGCGTCTTTTAGATCTAAACCTGCCATCATGCAGTTGGGAAAAAGCAGTTTAATTGCCGATCTAATGGATTCCATTTTAAATTTTTCATTCCTGATGAACGAGTTTAATCTTTTCAGATTGATGATTGTTCTGAATGAGCCATCAGGTTTTAAAACTAGGAAGAGCGGGGAGTAAAACCCTTTCCCTTCTTGCTCTACAGGCACCGAGATTAATACATTTTTAATTATGAGATTTCTTATCTCATTTTCAAGGGCCTGTTGTTGTACCGGGCAGCTTAAAGATGTTAGTATAAATGTATTTTGGGGAATTTGATGAAATCTTATTTTTAACCCATGTTTAACTATGTCCAGGACCCATATATTGGTGGATATTTTTCCCCATTCCTGGAAGAATGATTTCAGTCTTCCCCTACTGGGGGGACTGGTTGGTGCATTTCATTTTTCCCTACGGAAGGTATGTCCTCTGAACATGGCACCTTTATTTTTTCCTTCCTTCGATGACCAGCGGTTTTGGTTTTCAGTTCTTCCTTTACCAAATGGTCTCCTCTTAAACGCCCTCCTAAAGGATGGAAGAGGGGGGTTAGGGAAGGCCTTCTTTCTTTCTAATGCCTTTTTGAGGATGTTATCCAATTCTTTTTCAAATAAAAACTCACCATCACACGGAATAGTACAGAGTTTTGATTTGGATTGTGTGTCTCCTCTCCAACTCTTAAGTCATAGACTTCGTCTGGCATTATTTAATAGGCCTGTTGTTCTGGCCGCTAGGCGTAGTGAGTCGGCCGAGGAGTCGGCTATAAAGGCGGCCGCTCCTCGAATTAGGGGAATAGCAGCTCGTAACTTGTCTCTGGAAATTTTCTTCTCTATTTGTTGGTCAAGTTGATCAATCCAGACCAGCACAGAACGGGCCGTACAAGTACTGGCTATCGTAGGTTTAAATGTGCCAATAGCTGCTTTCCACGCTCTTTTAAGTGAGGCTTCGGCTCTGCGGTCAAGGGGATCTTTTAATAATCCTGCATCTTCCACCGGTAAGGATGACTGTTTTGAGGAAGAGGCGACCGCTGCATCAACTTTTGGAACTTTAGACCAGTTGGATAATTCCTCATCGCTGAAGGGGTACCTTCTTTTTGAGGCGGAGGGAAGATAACCCCTCTGATCTTGTTTTTCCCACTCCTTTTTAATTAAGGCCTTCATGGCCGGAATCACTGGGAACGCTCTTTTCCTATCTGTTAGGCCTGCGAACATGATTTCTTGAGTGGTTTGAGGTCCCTTTACATCTGGACAGCCCATGGTGTTTCTGACAGATTTCACCAGACTGTCCATATCCTCTAAGGGAAAACATGAACGCCCTCCTATATTTGAGGAGGATGAAGACGCAGAGGATGCAGATGATTCTGCTGTATCGGATGCTATCCCTTCCTCTGGATCTGAGTCGGAACTGGAAATTACTGCTTTTTTCTTTTTTTCCCGTATGGGTGCTTTTTTGGGTTGATTAAGGGCCTGTAGCTCTGCTCTTATTATAGCCCTTATGTCCGATTCTGATACAGACGCTTGCTGCACTGTATCCTTTATGCATGTTTTACATAACCTTTTTGTATATGTCTGAGCTAGTGGGCACCTACAGAGGCCACACTCTTTGTTTTTTGTTTTCCCTTTTTTCTTAGCCTGAATGATTATCCAAAGAGAGAGAGAGAGAGAGAGAGAGAGAGAGAGAGAGAGAGAGAGAGAGAGACACCTGTCAGCTTTTTATAGGCAGATAGTGATAACTCACCCAGTGAAGCTGTCAGTACCGATTGGGAAGGCGGTGAAACAGGTCTCGTGGCGTGGGTTCTGTGGCTTACGTCCGAGGATTTATGGTCTCTGGACGGAGCTTCAGTATCCTCTGCCGGGGGATGCGTGCTTTGTCCTTGGGAAGACATGCTTGCACACGGCTACCTGTTAGCAGGGCTTTTTATGCACCACTTCCTGTTGCCTTCTAGTATCTCCTCCTCCCCCGCTCCTCACAGTTTTTTTTTTCTATATCATATATATATATATATAATATATATATATACACACACACACATATACACACTGATCATGCATCTACATGATGTTTATACTGAACTGGGCTGTTTTGCAACTTTGTGCAGCAGCCGCAGTATATATTACCGAATTGATCATCTCCCCCTTTTTTTTTTTTCCTCAAGTGGGGAGTGGGTGGAGCTGGGTGGAGGGGGCGGGTGAGTGGGCGGGGTGGCGCCTCTGCCTCCACAGCCCTCAGCGTCAACACTGGGTGGAGCTGGGTGGAGGGGGCGGCGAGTGGGCGGGGCGGCGTCTCTGCCTCAGCCCATTGAACGTCTGCGTCATTGCTGGGGAACTTCCAGTGACCCGGAAGTTCCCCCTTACCGCTTCCTGTCGGCTCCAACGCTGACGCCGTCCCTCCATGTGAGCTCACCGTTTGTGCTACGCTTTCTCCATGTGCTGGGCTGCTATCCTGGATCCCCACACATGGTACACCTCTCAAAATCGCGGTCGGCCTGACCCGGACCCACCATTTTGGATCCTGTATGCATGTCAGACGAGGGGGAGCCGGATTCCAGCACTCCCCCGACGCGGCTTCCGAAATGGAGCTCCTGCCGTTCCCAAAGACACCGCACAGGCAGCTGCAATCTCAGGTATTTCTTCCCTGTAGGGATATCCTGCGGTTTCCCATAGGAACAGGAAACCAACTGAGGAGGAGAGGCGGACCGCCCTCTTTTATCTCTGAAGGTTTCCAGTTCCTATGGGCGGATCCCTCTCTCAAGTGGGTGCTGTCGTGGCGAAGGGTAAAATTATATTTTCACATGATCTGCTGCCCTCTGGTTTTTATGTGTGTTTGACAGATGTTTTTATCACAGACAGAAATATAATAATTTTAAACATATGAGTAACAAAAGCTTATATTGACAGTTAGAATGAGTTATTGCAGCAAGTCAATATTTGCAGTGTTGACCCTTCTTCAGGACCTCTGCAATTCTCCCTGGCATGCTCTCAATCAACTTCTGGACCAAATCCTGACTAATAGCAGTCCATTCTTGCACAATCAATGCTTTCATTTTGTCAGAATTTTTAGGTTTTTGTTTGTCCACCCGTCTCTTGATGATTGACCACAAGTTCTCAATGGGATTAAGATCTGGGGAGTTTCCAGGCCATGGACCCAAAATCTCTATGTTTTGTTCCCTGAGCCATTTAGTTATCACCTTTGCTTTATGGCAAGGTGCTCCATCATGCTGGAAAAGGCATTGTTGATCGCCAAACTGCTCTTGGAGGGTTGGGAGAAGTTGCTCTTGGAGGACATTCTGGTACCATTCTTTATTCATGGCTGTGTTTTTAGGCAAGACTGTGAGAGAGCCGATTCCCTTGGCTGAGAAGCAACCCCACACATGAATGGTTTCAGGATGCTTAACAGTTGGCATGAGACAAGACTGGTGGTAGCGCTCACCTTGTCTTCTCCGAATGAGGCATTTTCCTGATGTCCCAAACAATCGAAAAGGGGATTCTTCAGAGAAAATATCTTTACCCCAGTCCTCAGCAGTCCACTGCCTGTACCTTTTGCAGAATATCAGTCTGTCCATGATGTTTTTTCTGGAGAGAAGTGGCTTCTTTGCTGCCCTCCTTGAGACCAGGCCTTGCTCCAAGAGTCTCCGCTTCACAGTGCGTGCAGATGCACTCACACCTGCCTGCTGCCATTCCTGAGCAAGCTCTGCACTGCTGGTAGCCCGATCCCGCAGCTGAAACACTTTTAAGAGACGGTCCTGGCGCTAGCTGGTCTTTCTTGGGCGCCCTGAAGCCTTTTTGGCAACAATGGAACCTCTCTCCTTGAAGTTCTTGATGATGCGATAGATTGTTGACTGAGGCGCAATCTTTCTAGCTGCGATACTCTTCCCTGTTAGGCCATTTTTGTGCATTGCAATGATGAGTGCACATGTTTCTTTAGAGATAACCATGGTTAACAGAAGAGAAACAATGATGCCAAGCACCAGCCTCCTTTTAAAGTGTCCAGTGGTATCATTCTTACGTAATTATGACAGATTGATCTCCAGCCATGTCCTCATCAACACCCACACCTGTGTTAATGGAGCAATCACTGAAAAGAGGTTAGCTGGTCCTTTTAAGGCATGGCTGCAATGATGTTGAAATGTGTTTTGGGGGATAAAGTTCATTTTCTAGCCAAATATTGACTTTGCAAGTAATTGCTGTTAAGCTGATCACTCTTTATAACATTCTGGAGTATATGCAAATTGCCATTAGAAAAAGTGAAGCAGTAGACTTTGTAAAAATTAATATTTGTGTCATTCTCAAAACTTTTGGCCATGACTGTACTCTCTGGAGGAAAGCCAAATATCACTGCAAGATAAAAAGCCTGAAACTGCCAAGATATAAATCCAGCAAGCCCTCTGTATCCAGACCACGTTGCACGCGCCAGCAAATGCTTCTATTTGTATATAGGCCTCATTCAGACCTCAGCGGTTTTCATGCACGCAAAAAAATACGAGAGCGATCAGCGATTGTCACGTATGAATGAATAAGCGAGGCGCATTCAAAGATCCGTTTTATCACGGACCCATTATAGTCTATAGGTCTCTGTTCACGTGTCAGTGTTTTCTTGCACACCACGTGTCTGTGCAAAAATCACAGAAACACATCCGTTTTTTACCGACAGCACAGATGAGAAGTGGCGCTATAGGTCTAAGGGTCCGAGATAATCACAAACAGCATCAGTCTGTGTGCGGCCTGTGATTAACATTGTAGTGGATGTAAAGTGCTGCGGAATATGCTGGCGCTATAGAAATAAAATTACCGTATTATTATATAGTATGTATAGTGGATAGGATAAGCTTTGTCATTTATCCATATATGAAAAACACTGATGACACACTGATGGTAGAAACGGACACACGGACTAAACACTGATGATCGCATGTGATCACTGAACCGTGCGGAGTCACCGCGTCCTATACATTCTATGGGTTTAATTTCTCTTGCGGAAATGCTAGAAATGCCACATGTCAGTCTCTAGAAATCCCATCCGCTATGCTGTAACATCAGGCCGCTGGGAGTTTGACGCTGAAGAAATACGCAGCGTCCAACCCGCAGCGTTTACTGATCATGTGCACATACACTTAAAGTCCATGAAGCTGTTCACATGTCTGTATTTTCTTGCGTATTGGAGACCTGATCAACGTTGATCTGAAGCTGATCAAACTCATCAGTACAAATCTATGGGTCCTTTTATTTATAATAAAAAAATTCAGACAAAACTGTCACCATTTTCAACTGACTACTTGAATAGAGAGTCTTGAGAAATCAGGTTTTTTTTTTTTGTTTTTCTATCTGAGAAATACTGATGAAACTTGGACCAATCTCTCATGAGTCAGTTCAGAAACAATGGTGAAATTAGATTCATATATTCAGTGTTCACCTGCTGTATAACTGTGCGCAGAATGTGGGTGTAAAGGGTATGCCACACTAAGCGAGATCGCTAACAACATCGCTACTACGTCACTATTTAGCGATCTAGTTAGCGACCTCGTTGTGTGTGGCATGTAGCAGCGATGTGGCCCCTGCTGTGATGTCGCTGATCGTTCACTAGCGTTCTGGACCGTTTTTTGATCGTTGGCGTCCCGCTGGTGAGCCTATATCGCTGTGTTTGGCACCTTTTGCGAAAGACGAGCGACCTCGTTTGTGACGCATATGACAGCGGCGCAGGCGGGACTGTTTTTTAGCGTCACGGAGTGGATCGCAATATCTGTATAAGCAGGCAGGTGGGACTAGGTTTTCTTTTGCGTCACAGAGAGGATCGCAGTAGCTGCAAAGCAGGCTAGCAGGACGCAGCATAACACATATATAACATATATCTGTGCTGAGGGGCGTGGAAAAGGTTGCACTCAGTACATGCTAATAGATCCTAACGACCGCCAAAGTCGTTAAAGAGATCGCTGACCACTGATGTGTCGTTTATGAGATCTCCTGTTTGGCAGCTACTAGCGACCTAAAAGAGATCACACCAACGATCTCGTTAGCTTGCGTCGTTAACGAGATCGCTAGCGAGATCGCTGAGTGTGGCAGTACCTTAACTGTGTGAAGCTAATGTCATCAGGAGAGGAGACAGCAAAACATCCAGGAGCTATCAGCCACAATGCAAATACTAATTAGAACAAAGAAGGCCATTACTGATAAGGGGCAATGATGAATAATCCCACCATTGGTCAGGTGACAGGTCACCATTGGTCAAGTCACCAATGGTCAGGTTTTGGTAAAAGCAATTGGTTGATGTGCACGATGCACTTAGGATATAAAGGAAACATGCCTACTGCTGATCTATCAGGGGCACAAACTGGATTTACACAAAATGGTGAGATGGTGACCTCTAGTGGCTGAAAGGCAGACTAGTTAAAGAGGATATAACACATTTATTATAGTTCCCACCAAAATTATTCAACTCCATTGCAAGTTAAATTTTTAGAGACATGTACAAAATTTCTACTTTATGCAATAAACCAATCAAACAATGTAAATATCTGAACACGACTAATACAACAAGTGGTTTCTCCAAGTTCAACACAAAATGCCACTGACTACTGCAGCTTCAGAGTTATTCAGCAACCTCCTGATAAGCATCTTTTATTAAGCAGAGCATCATTGTCTGTTGTAACTTGCTGTAAACATGACGCGTAGCCGGTGTCCAGCTTCTGGCAACGTTCCTTAGAAATCTTAACCCATTCCTCTTGGGAAATGGACTCCAGTTCAGCCATATTCAACAGTAAGCAGTCTCATAAGTGACGCATCCATGGAATCAGGTTCTCTGTCCGTACATTATGCTGCTCTCAGATTAGGTGGAAAAACTGCTGACAGATTCGCTTTAAGAATTGCCTAGGAAAGTCACATGTTCCTGCCGATTAATACATTTTTTCTTCTTGAAATGTATTGGTGAAGAAGCCCTTTACAGAGGTTATCTACTACTTTGATACTGATGGCACCGCTGCCGATCAGCTGTTCTTGATGTTCAGTTAGGCTAGTTTCACATTAGCTTCGTTGTGCGCTGTGCATCGCGAGCAATTAAAAACGCTTACCAGCGCTTGCAAGCGCATGGCTTTTTTAACGCATCAATGTACGCATGACAAAAAAACCGCAGCGTTAGCATGCGTTATCAAGCGTTTTTGCATGCGTTTGCGTTTTTTAGGCACATGCTTTCTCAAAGTGTCACATTTCCACAGGAGGAAAATCCTTGAAACAGACTCCACCAATGGGACACCAGTGGGCGAGTGTCATGGGACTTCTTTATATAGACCCTTAAACAGCTGAATTCTTCAGATTTTGCTGCTGTTTCCTGTGTCACCATGGATTTTCGTTGGCAGAGTTTTCGCTTCAACTTGGATCTGGACATCGCGCTGTTTCTGGCTTTTGCTTGCCAGCAACAAAGGGAGAGAGAGAGACAGCGAAGACGGCAGCGGCTGTGTTTTTAGAGACATCCGATTTTGAAGTCCGGGAGAGCCGTGGAGCGTAACACACCCTCTTCAGCGAGCTCCAGGCAAACCCGGTGAAAAGTAATGACTATACACGGATGTCCCAAGAAAGCTTCATGTATTTGCTTGGTCGTGTTGAAGGAGCCATCCGGAGACAGGACACACAGCTCCGTCGTGCGATTCCTCCTGAGGAAAGGCTCCTCGTCACATTACAGTACGTAATATTTAAAAACCAATGCCTGCATAATTGTTTTTGTTCTTCCATTCACTTAAAGCCTGCAGAATTATAGTTCTGCCATGTACAGAAATTTTTTTCATGTCAGTGTTTTGCCAAAGCCTAGACAATCACAATTTTTTTCCTCTGTTTTGCAGACTTCTGGCGAGACCCTCTCTTCACTCCACTTCCAGTACCGGCTTGGAATCTCCACCTTGTCGGGAATAGTTGCGGACACCTGCCGGGCTTTGTGGGACGTTCTGTGTCTTGAATTTATGCCCCTGCCCATCGCGAAAAAAATTATAATTACTTACGGGTAATTTGATTTTCCAGATCCATGACAGCACCGTGAGTGAGAGATGGATTCCGCCCCCAGAAAACCTGCAGTGGAGATAAAAGAAGGGGCGGTACCTCTCCCCTCAGTTTTGTTTACAGAGTATGGAAGGTGACTGCCTTATTAGTTTAATTTGCTCATATTTTTTGTCAACGGTTATATATATATATATATATATATATATATAATATATATAACCGTATGACAAAAAATATGAGCAAATTAAACTAATAAGGCAGTCACCTTCCATGCTCTGTAAACAAAACTGAGGGGAGGTACCGCCCCTTCTTTTATCTTATTACCTTATTAGTTTAATTTGCTCATATTTTTTGTCAACGGTTTATTATATATATATATATATATATATATATATATATATATATATAATATATAACCGTTGACAAAAAATATGAGCAAATTAAACTAATAAGGCAGTCACCTTCCATACTCTGTAAACAAAACTGAGGGGAGAGGTACCGCCCCTTCTTTTATCTCCACTGCAGGTTTTCTGGGGGCGGAATCCATCTCTCACTCACGGTGCTGTCATGGATCTGGAAAATCAAATTACCCGTAAGTAATTATAATTTTTTTCGCGATGGGCAGGGGCATAAATTCAAGACACAGAACGTCCCACAAAGCCCGGCAGGTGTCCGCAACTATTCCCGACAAGGTGGAGATATATATATACACACACACACACACACACACACACATACAATATATTATTATTATTATTATATATTTATATAGCGCCATTTATTCCATGGCGCTTTACATATGAAAAGGGGAAAAATATAGACAGATACAATAAACATGTGCTAGACAAGGGATGCATAAGTACAGAAGGAGAGAGGACCCTGCCCGCGAGGGCTCACAGTCTACAGGGATGGGTGAGAATACACTAGGAGAGGGTAGAGCTGGTTGTGCGATGGTTCAGTACACTGAGGATCATTGCAGGTTGTAGGCTTGTCGGAACAGGTGGGTCTTCAGGTTTTTCTTGAAGGTCTCCGTTGTTGGTGAAAGTCTGATGTTTTGCGGCAGAGAGTTCCAGAGTATGGGGGAAGCCCGGGAGAAGTCTTGTATGCGGTTGTGGGAAGAAGAGATGAGGGGGGAGTCGAGAAGGAGATCTTGAGAGGATCGAAGGTTGCGTGTGGGTAGGTAGCGGGAGACCATGTCACAGATGTATGGAGGAGAAAGGTTGTGGATGGCTTTGTATGTCATGGTTAAGGTTTTGAACTGGAGCCTCTGGGCAATAGGAAGTCAGTGAAGGGCCTGGCATAGTGGGGAGGCAGGGGAATAGCGGGAAGACAGGTGGATTAGCCGTGCAGCAGAGTGTAGGATGGATATATATACATACCACACACACACACGTACATACTTATGCACGTATCGATAACTTTATACAATATTATCATTTATACTATTTTCCTGGTGAATCATACCACCATCACCAAGACAGGGCGGGAATTAATGCGGTGCTGTCATGGTTCTGGAAAATCAAATTACCCGTAAGTAATTATTTTTTCCCTTCCCCATGACAGCACCGTGAGTGAGAGGAAGAAATAGAAAGACTCTTAGGGTGGGACGACAGCAGATAATACTTTCCTTCCAAAGGCTAGATTTGAACGCCCTAGGTCTAATCTGTAATGACGAAAGAAAGTAGAAGGTGAAGACCATACTGCTGCATTACAGATCTGTTCCACAGATGCATTTGCCCTTTCTGCCCAGGATGTAGCAACGGCTCTTGTCGAGTGGGCTGTTACTTCTAGTGGAGGCACCCTACCTAGGGAAGAGTAGGAAAGAGAGATAGACATACGAAGCCACCGTGCAACGGTTGATTTTGAAGGAGACAAAAAGGGCTGGCGATTGTCGCCAGGGCTCCGTTACTTCTAGATATTGAAGATACAATGTCTAACATCCAGAAAATGGAAGGTTTCTTCTCCCTGGGATTTTGGATTGGCACATAAGCAGGGTAAGATTATTTCTTGGTTCCTATGGAATTTTGAATTTACATTCAGAAGGAAGGCTGGGTCAGTTCTAATAACCACCCTATCATCCAGGATGGTAGTATATGGTGGGTTAGCAGAGATAGCTTGTAATTCGCTAATACGTCGTGCTGACGTTAGGGCCACCAGGAGAACTGTTTTTAAAGTCAGGGATTTAATTGAGATGGATGAAATGGGCTCAAACGGAGGCGAAGTCAAAGCATTAAGAACTAAATTTAGATTCCAGGGAGCTACCCTCAATCGTGGCTTAAAGGGTCTGGACGTAAATGAGGCTCTAATGAACCTGTATACCCAAGGGTGGTTAGCAAGTTTCTGATCAAACAACACACCTAATGCTGCGACATGTACTTTTAGAGTACTGGTGGATAGCCCTCTCTCTAGCCCTTTTTGGAGGAACTCCAGCACTTCGGATATTGGGACTTCTTGAGTCGTATTCGATGGGGAGCGTCCTGAAAACTCCAAGAATTTTTCCCAGACCTTCTGGTATTTCTCTCGTTACCTTCTTTCTGCTTGCAAGCAGTGTGGTAACTAATGGCTCTGAGAAACCTTTCCCTAGCAGAAGTCCCTCTCAAGTTCCACGCGGTGAGATGCAGTCTGTGAACTTGAGGGTGTAGCACCGGACCCTGATGTAGGAGATTTGGAAATTCTGGTAAGATCCATGGGTCCGAGATGGACATGCGTCTGAGCCATGTGAACCATGCCCTTTTCGGCCAGAAGGGTGCTATCAGAATTATTCGCACCCCGTCCACCCGAATTTTCTTCAGGACTGTTGGGATTAGTGTGAACGGGGGGAACGCATATGCTAGTTGGAAGTTCCACTGTTGTAACAAAGCATTTACCCTTTCTGGATTTTCCCTTGGATTCAGTGAGTAGAATCTGTCCACCTTCCGATTTTGCCTTGTGGCGAATAGGTCCACTTCCGCAGTTCCCCAGCCGGCACAGATTTCTCCAAATATCTTCTGACTTAGGGACCACTCCCCTGGTGTAACACATGACGACTTAGAAAATCCGCTACCAGGTTGTCTGACCCTCTCAGGTGTGTGCTCGATATGGACAAAAGATTGGCCTCTGCCCATAGGAACAATTTTCTGGCCTCTTCCATCAATGACCCTGACCTTGTGCCCCTTTGTCTGTTTATGTACGATACCGCTGTACTGTTGTCGGACAACACCACGAGATATTTTCCTTTGATATCCTCTGTTATCCGAAGGATTACCTGTCTCACCGCTGCTAACTCCTTGAGATTGGAGATTGCTCCTATCATTGTGGGCCCCCACTGACCTTGTAGAATATGGTTTGACAGATGTGTGCCCCAGCCACGAGGTTTTGCATCTGTGGGCAGTACCACTGGGTCCTGGATCGACCAGGGAACGCCCTTTTTTAGGTTTGATGTCTCCTGCCACCATTTTAGTGAGTCCCGTACTTGCGGAGACAACGTGACCTTTTGATTTAAGCTGACGGGGTTTCTTGCTTGCTCGGCTATTATCTGCCACTGTAACTGTCTGGTGTGTACCTGGGCCCATCGAACCGCAGGGATTGTTGCAGTCAGCATACTTAGAAGTGACATTGCCATCCTTAGTGAAGTGGATTGACTTGCTTGTATATGGTCTATCCTTTGCTGTATAACAAGCATCTTCCTGTTTGGGAGAACACTTTCCCACGTGAGGGAATTTAACTGGATGCCCAGAAACTCCTGTATCTGGACTGGAACCATTTTTGAATTTTTTACTTTTTTAAGTTTATTATCCAGCCCAGGCTGGTTAGTACCTCCCGTACCCTTTTGACTTCTTTTATGCCATCCTCCTGGTTGTCCGCTATAACTAGAAAGTCGTCTAAATATGGTACTAGTAGTATACTTTCTTTCCTCAGGAAGGATGCTACTTCTGAGACTATCTTTGTGAAAATACGTGGGGCTATTGAAACCCCGAAGGGTAGGCATTGATACTGTAGGTGAGTGGGAACCCCCGCAATTTCCACTAATATTCTCACATACTGCTGATGCTCCCCATAAATTGGGACATGATAGTATGCATCTGAGAGATCTATTACCGCCATGTAGCAGCCAGGATACAGTAGTTTTACCGTTGACCTTAGAGTCTCCATTTTGAACCTTTCTAACCGGATATACCGGTTTAAGGCCTTTAGATTGCAGATCACCCTTTTGGAACCATCCGGTTTGGGTGTTAGAAACAGAGTGTTGTAAAAGCCTCTCCATTCCTCATGTGGTGGGACTTTTACAAGTACCTCTTTCTGGATAAGGTGCTGAATTTCTCCCTCCAGAATGATTTGATTTGTTTTTGAGACTCATATAACTGCCATATGCTGAGGAAGGAGGGTGGTGAAATTTAACTTCACGCCCTTTGCCATCAAGTTGGTTATCCATTGTGAGGACGGCAGTGCCTCCCACTGATGGACAAAGAACCGAAGTCTTCCCCCCACTGGACCTCTGGCGTCATTGGTGTTTAGGATCTGGTTTGTGTGGAGGTTTATTGAAGAGGAACCCTCTATCCTTTCTATTTCTCCAGGCTTTTCCCCGTATGGGTCTATCATCTGATCGGCCTTCTCTACCGGACCCCCGAAAGGACTGCTGAAAGTCACCCCGGCGCCGCTTAGATAAGGGTGGCGGTGAAAAATGCTTCATTTTGTCTGCTGCTTTTTCTAAAATTTCGTCTAGGGCTTTCCCACATAGGAATTGGCCTTCACAGTGAACACCGCAGAGTTTAATCTTTGAACATCTGCTGACCAGTTTTTCAGCCAAAGAGCTCTACTTCCAGAATTAGATAGGGCACATGCACGGGCCGCAGAGCGGACTGAGTCAACCGCCGCATCTGCTAGAAACCCTGCAGCTTTTTGTAAGGAGGGTATTGCTTCCAGCAAGGTATCCCTCGGACATTTGTTTCTTGTCTGGTCGCTTAATTCTTCCAACCACTTAACCATAGCACGCGGCCACCTCTGGTTTAAATGACCATGCTGAAGCCTCAGAGGATGAATACGGTTGCCCCTATTTTCTATCCGAAGATATAGGAAAACTACTTAAGCTGGTCAGGTCGACCATGGGGGTGGAAACACCTAGAGAACACAGGTCGGTCCAAGACACAATGTTTAGTAATCTGGAAGGGAAAAAGCGAAGTTTTCCCGTTCCATGATAACCTGTTAAATTTGATTAAAAGAGAATGGATAAAGCCGAATAAGAAAATGTCTGTTCCACAGGCCCTAAAACGAATATACCCCTTTGACGATGAAATCTGCGAAAAGTGGGATAAAGCGCCAAAATTAGACGCAGCCATAGCCAGTACCTCTAGGGGAATAGCACTTCCATTTGAGGATATGGGAGCATTAAAAGATCCCCTTGACAAAAAAGCAGATGCTTTTCTAAAGTCAGCCTGGGAGGACTCTACTTCTGACTCATCGGAGGCTACTATTTCCCCCGGCTCGTCTCCCGACTCTACGTCTGAACTACGTGCAGGTGGGGGAGGGGGATGGTTCCCAGTATGTGTCATCTGTTGCCTAATCTGCTCTTTAAAGGCTGGGTCTCACATAGCGATACACCAGCGATCCCGACAACGATCAGGATCGCTGGTGTATCGCTATATTATCGCTGCTGAGCTGCCAAACAGGCAGCGATCAGCACAAGGACACTGCGGGTAAACATCGCTAGTTACCCGCAGTGTACCTTGGATACCAGTGCCCTGATGCAGGGAGCTGGTAACCAAGGTACACATCGGGTTTCCAGGCGCTGCACGGTGCCTGGAAACCCGCTGTGTACCTTGGTTACCAGCTCCCTGCATCAGGGTGCTGGTATCCAAGGTACACAGCGGGTTTCTAGGCACAGCCCCGCGCCTGGAAACCCGCTGTGTACCTTGGTTACCAGCGGATCGCTGGTCTCCCGCCTGTCACACAAAGCGATGCGTGCCTGTCAGCGGGAGACCAGCGATCAAAAAAATGTCCAGACATTTCAGCGACGATCAGCGATACCCGGCAGGGGGGCTGATCGTCGCTAAATGTCACACACAGCGATATCGCTGGTGAGCTCGCTGCTGCGTCACAAAACTAGTGACTCAGCAGCGATCTCGCTAGCGAGATCGCTATGTGAGACGGGGGCTTTACAGAGGTTTTAACTTCTTCCCTAATCATTGTTTTAATGTTCTGAAATAAAGATGGCGACTCTTGCGCAACGGTTTTCTCGATACATTTGCGACAAAGCCGCTTCTCATACGCTCTAGGGAGGGTTTTGAGACAGAGCGCAGGCTTTATTTTTCTGCTTGGCTGTAGCTTTCCTTGCCTAAATAACACGACACAGAAAGAAACAGCACATTACCAGAGTGTCTCATTTTTCGCCTTACAAAGGCACTCACCCACCAGCCCTCAGGTACCGCAGTCATTGGTGGGTTTTCCTGGACAGGCACCGGCGTTTCATCTGCTGGGTCTGCCATTGTTTGTGGAGCTGCTGCCACCCTCCAAGTGCCCAGCCACTTTTTATATAGGGGATGGGAGCGGTGTTTTGCGCTCCTGAATCAACTCTGTTCTAGGAGCGTTCAGGGCACCGCTCTCCTCCGGCGTGTGACGTAACTTCCGGTGTAAAACCGGAAGTCGTCGCATCCCAACAGCGCCTGCATGTGGATGCCACGCCGCTTCCTCCCCGGCTCAGCCTACGGCCAGGAGCGGTCGCCGGGGGATCCAGGCGCAGGATGGAGCGCCCCTGACAGCGTCGCTCAGCCTCCCAGCTTACACCGCAGCCCCGCTTTCCAGGCGCTGCCCGCCCGCTGCCTCCTGCCCCCGAACACTGCAATACCAGAGGGGGAATCCCTCATGAGGTATGGAGAATGCCGCAGGCTCCTGGACCCAGAAAACCAAACTGAGGGGAGAGGTACCGTCCCCTTCTTTTATCTCCACTGCAGGTTTCCTGTTTTCTGGGGGCGGAGTCCATCTCTCACTCACGGTGCTGTCATGGGGAAGGGAAAAAGTGGATTGAAATATCTGATCAATTCTTGACAGTCTGCAATTTCCCCTACTGTTTGGGAGCGGTGGATGGGAAACACATCAGGATAACAAAACCCCAAGAAATGGCTTTAAGTACTATAATTATAAAAAGTACTTTTCTACAGTACTCATGGCCATTGCGGATGCAGACTGTCGGTTTATTGCGATGGGCATATGGCCGGGGCAATGACTCTCAGACTTAAGATCTCGGACATGGGCTGTAGGCTGTATGGCAACCATTTTAATTTCCCCCTGCCACGGCCTCTTCCCCACACCGAAGGTCCGCCACTGCTATTTGTAATGGTTGGGGATGAGGCCAAATGAAGGACCAATTTGCAACCTACTTTATATCTGATGTGGGACGTGTGTCATGGCAAGATCAAATGGTGTAAAAATTTTTATTGTGTGTATGTTAATAAAAAAAACTGTTTTGATACCTGTACCGAGTGCACTCTGTCTTTATACACTCCAATACAATAATCACCTGCCCCGGTTTCCCAGGGAAGTCAGGATGCTGTGTTTGTGCAGTCGGGAAGGAATTTTTTTCCCCAATGTGAAGCTTACTGTTTGCCACTTGGGGTTTTTTTTGCCTTCCTCTGGATCAACATGTTAGGGCAGGTTAGGATAGGATATGGGTTGAACTAGATGGACTTAAAGTCTTCCTTCAACCTTAATAATAACTATGACTTTACTAGGACTCCTTACCAGGTGAGTCTACAGAGAAAAGTTGTATGACCTTCATCATCTCACCAGTCTGTGTTCAAGCAGATTGCAGCGACGGTGGAGATAAATATTTGTTGTATTACCTGGCCTGATGTTACAAATAGTGATTTTGGGATGTACTAGCATCCTTCAATCTTTATGACATCTGACCATATAAGTATAAATATTATTTGTAGTATCTCCACTGTGGCTTCAGTATGCACGCAGACTGGAGATATGATAAAGTATAGACAACTTCTACAATCCCCTGGCCTGGTGTCATGCTGAAGTGAGGATGCCAAAAAAAGCTTCCTGACTTCAGAATTTAATGACACCTGGGCAGGTGAATACACATATGAGTTAACCACCAGCATCTCACCAATCTGCGTGCAATAGATAATGCAGACTGAAGCGACGCTGCAGATGACAACTCAAACGTATAATCACCTGGCCAGGTGTGATAAATAGTTATGATACCAGGCCAGGGGATTGTAGATATGATGTGTATTTTCTCCTTTCTATTTGCCATAGACTGAATAGATGATGTGGTTAATTACAAGGTATATCTACAATCCCCTGGCCTTGTGTCACAAAGAGTGAAATGTTGATGGGCAAAACACACCATCCTCAATTCACTCTTTATGATACCTGACAAGGTGATAATAGATATGCCTTGCACTCACCAACATCCTCTATTCAGTCTACTAATATTTGTAGACTGAAGAAACTGGTGGTGAAAATACAATAGTAAATGTAACTCGCACTCAATGGAGATTACGAAGAGATGAGGATGATTGCTTATGATTTCTTTATTTGCATCCAAACAAAATAGATTTAATATAGTTGAACGTTTTCGGCCCCACAAATAAGGACCTTCATCAGAACATATTGTGCTAGAACTGAGCAAAAATACTTGCTAAAGAGACATCTATTTTGTTATTAGATCCACGAATAATGAACACTGTATAGCGCTGGACCCTGGTTCAAAGAGAAAGCACTGTGAGCTAAATCTATAGCAATGGAGGAGTGCTGCTACCAGAAGCTGCCATACATGGGACCATCTGCTGAGAGGACCAATACAAATACAAGTCATATATTCGTGTTTTTGACAACACATAGCTCCAGGACTGACACAAGAAGCATGGGACTGGAGCTATGTGGTGGCAAAATCACAAAGTGTACGGCGCAGTGTGTGTACAGCAGCGAAATACACAATTAAACAAAACAGTTGGGGGAAAAAAAAAAAAAGAACATTTATTTTTAGACAAAAAAACAAACAAAAAAAATTACCGGGAGCGACGTGGAATGACTTAAGGTAGGCGACGAAGGGGTTCGAGGGGAAGGGGCGACGAAAGTTGTGGGGGAAGGCAGCGGGTCAGACACAGTGGGAGGTGAGGGGGGAGGGAGGACAAAAGTTTTTAATTTCTTCTGCTTTCTGCGTGCAGTCTATGTGCTCTTCTTTTTTCTCTTTGAGCTGGAGGACCTCCGGGAACTGGGGGACCTCCGGGAACTGTTAGACCTCCTGCCAGGGTCCATAGTCCTGTATACCGAGTGAGGGTCCCCCAGCTGCTGCTCGGTGGTGGTGGCGGTCCTGGAGGTGGAGGAAGTCCGAGCAGGGGTGGAGGATGTCCAAGCAGGAGCAGCGTTTGGCATGGTAGTGGCGGGGGACAGTCCAGCTGCACTGGGACAAGCAGTTGTGTACTGGGGTCCGGCATGGCTTGGAATGGTGGTGGCCGTGCAGTGGTATGCAGCAGAAGTCGGTAGTGAGGTGAAGCGAGTCAGTGGTGGCACGGGTGGAAAAGGCACCACTGGCCGCTGCACATACCGACTCTGCTGCATAGCCTGCACGTAACCAGTGTTGCAGGCCTGCATCACAGTCAGCTGGAGATCAGGACTAAGGTGTTCTGCCATGCCCGTTCAATTTGATGAAAAAAATGGTGTGCTGGTCTGTTGAGGTCGGCTTCCAGATGGTCACGGCGACGCTCAACAGACTGGAAGCGTGTTTCCATTAGGGTAAAACCGCTTTCCAGTCTGTCGCTCAGTGCCTTGAGGCCATTTTGAAAAACCGTGCTCAAGTGAATGAACTCGGGCATGAGATTCCTGTCCGAGGCCTTCTGCCGCTGGCGGGAAGTGCCCGCAAAACCAGTGGCAGAGACCTGAGACAGGGGAACACCTGATGGACCAGCTTCCTGGTCTCCAGCTGTCTGTGTTGCCGACCCACAAGGTGCTTCTTGGCTGGTGTATGCCTGGGACGGGTCCGAGGCAGCTCTCTGCATTTACAATAGTCAAAGCGCCAACTCCTGTAGAATAGAAAAACACAGAGTAAACACAATACAATACAACTACAAAATACTTACGCTCTGGTGGCAAGGACCGGTCTTAAGAACGCCAACTGTTATGAATGTGCTAGAGATGGTTTCTGAGCAGAGGCTCCTCTGGTGGTTACAGACAGTACTGAACCTTTCAGCGAGGAATGGCAATCTGGGATCGCTGACTGGTCTGATATAAGGGAGGTTCCCTCCCATGATGGTTGCCGGTGATCAATTGTTCTTGTCTCAGTTGTGGTTCCTGGTTGATTTGGAAGTTTGCTGAGTCTTGCCTGCATCTTCTGCTTTCAGATGAGATATTTTCTGCTTTTGTTTTTGTGTTTGCTTTTTGCATAGTTCTCTGCACTTTTGTGGAGGTCAGACAGGTCCCCTTCTGGGGCCTGTGCTCCTCTCAGTTTATCTGCAGCCACTGTTATTTGTTCATTTGTTCTTTCCTGTTTTTTCAGTGGCTGCGGCTTAGTTTTGTTACACCAGAGTTTTGATTTAGGTGGTGAGATCGTGTGATCTCAGGTGTTTTTGCAATCAGAAGAGTTGGTATTTTTTAGGTTTTTTTTTTTGGATTGCAGTAAGAATCCTTTCCTGCACTTTTCTGTCTAGACAGATTGGGCCCCAGCGTTTGCTCATTCTATTTTCTGTCTGTGTCCGTGCTTCTTCTTGTCTAACCGCCATTACATGTTTGGGGGCTTCCTATTTTCTTTGGGGATCTGCTCCGGGGCAGACAGCTTTCCTCTTTCTGCCTTTAGGTGTAGTTATCTCTCAGGCTGTGACGAGGCGTCTAGGATCAACGTAGGAACGCTACACGGGTACCTCTAGTTGTGTGGTTAGTTCAGGTTACTGCAAACCAATAGGTTCCAGCCTCTCTGGTGTATTGCCGTTTTTGTTTTTTTCCTCAGCTACCTAAACATAACAGCCATCGCCAGATGGTAGCGGTATCTTTGGGTGGTCTTTGCCGCAGCACCACTGGCAACCCGGTTCTCCTGCCTCAGGTCCCTGTTGAAGCGGTCCTTCATCGAGCGCCAATGGGTTCTGACCTTGTTCACTGTGGAAAACCAAAAATAAAATTTAGACAATGCACAGTAGGTCGGGATAACACAAATGTGTGTGATGCTAGAAACTCACAGGAGTTACTAGCATCACACACAGTTGTGTGATCCCGGCCAAGGTCACTGCCACATCACACAGCATTGAAATACTTATGAAATTCCTTGCGGACCCAAGGAGAGGCGTTGTCCCAGCCTTCCATCAGCGCTGCGGCCACCTCATTCCAGAGCCGCCGGATCTCCACATTATCACAGTGCAGTGGATCACGGCTGTCCCACAACGGGACTCGCTCCTGGACCAACGGTATCAGGGCGTCATTGTCCAGGGCGAGTTCCTCATCCCGTTGTGGAGCCTAGAAAAGAAAACAAAACATTAATCTTGGAAAGATTTGGAAATGAAAAAGATAGAAAACAAGACAGAATACAAGCAAGATTGAGAATAGAAGCAAGATTGAATAGGAAAAACAGGCAAGAAAAAAGTCAGGGGAAAAAAAAAAAAAGAAAAAGGAGTACAATCTGTCAGTCTATACTTACACACCGTCTCCCCACCTGCACACGGACTGGCTGCTCCCGTTCTTCCTCCGCTGCCGTGGACAATGAGGTCTGAAAAAGAAAAAAATATATATTATTTGCCACATGTGTCCATGCAACAGCAAATACTTACCAATCAGTAGGGAAGGAAGGTACTCACTTCACCCTCTGCTTGGGCCAGTTCACCAGGGGCCGGCTGGTACTCGTCTCCTGAAGACATGCTGCAATAAAAAAAAAAAGAGACATTAGTACATAATAAATTGAGAAAAAAGGAGAGAAAGACATTAGGTTTTTATACTCACATTATGCCAGTTCTTCAAAGCTCGTTTTGTATAGCTGGCTGTGTCTGTAGCTGGCTGTATAGTAGTGGACTGAAGTGCCAACACCTTCTTTTATATACACTACCCCCATACAATGTTTTTTTTGTTTAGTGGGTGGTTTAAACCAGTGTCTAGACATGTGTAATCTTTGACAAAGCATGCGTACTAAAAAGCTGACATGCGCATGTCCCAGCGCACGTCAGCGATCACATACACTGTAATGTGTTGTTTTGGCGCATTCCGTGTGCAAAGAGAGCACATGCGTCTTTTTAACGACTTTGGGCGGACCAAAAAATGCAACATGTTGCGTCGTGCGCGCCAAGGCACTCACCTCGAAATAACGCAAGCGCACGAAAACGCTGATGATCGCATGCTAACGCTAAACCATGCGCCCACCATGTTAAACATAGGGGCGCATGCGATCAGATGAGCATGATGCGCTGCGCTAAAAACGCTAACGTGAAACCAGCCTTATGGAGCTGCCCAGCACAGCTACGTCTACTGTATATTGGCCACAGCCGAGTGCTGCACATCTGCCCCCTATCTGCTGGCACTGAGAACAGCTGATCAGCGGGGTGCAGTGTCACACCCCCCACTGATCAGACATTGAGGACCTATTATTTATAACGCAGAACATTGTGATATTTGAACCCCATTCCCATTATTGGCGACATATCTTGCTATAGGTCCTACTAACCACCCCTATAGTAACAAAACATTGCAAAACTGGGCGCCTCAGAAGAAATTACAAAATACAATATAAAAGCAATTCTAGCACCACACCTAACAATGCAACTGGCCGCTTTAATAGTACAGGTCAGGTTCACCTGCCATTGCAACAAGAGCACATAAATCCCTTGAATCCTATATTACAGAAATATCACGAGAGTTGGTTCTTTGAAGGCTGAGACATGCCAGGGTCACAAGTCTAACACAAAGGCTTGCTATGTTTTCATTAAAGAGTTATTACCAAAAAAACATGTTAACTCGTATTCACAGCATAGTGGATAACTTGCTGGCTGATTGCTGACGTGGAAGGGGTCTAAACGCTGGGACCACCCAAGATCAGGATTCTGCAACTCCAAGAACAGGGCCTGAATGGAGAAGGGTACGAATGATCGGCCTCACCTCCATTCATCGATTATAGAACTGCCAAGACTAGGCAAGCATTGTACTCAGCAGTCCCACAGACAATGAATGGCGCACCGACTGAGAACGAGTACCCTCGCTTCATTCAGGACAGGGCTGCAGAGAACTGTACTCGGGGGTTCCAGGGCCCTGATCTCGGCATTGCTGGGGGTCCCAGTTCCCATACAGGCAGATACAGTGCATCAATGTGTTACATGAATTCATTTATGTGAATACTTTTCCGTCAAATTATGACAAGAGTATTCCTAGAGTGATACCTTTATTGGCTAACCAGAATATTATATGTTTGCAAGCTTCCAGAGCACAGGGGCTCCTTCAGGCAAGATTACAAATAGATACCCCGGTTCATGGTGCTCCTGAGTCGGAGATAACCAGGGCTAGGAGTAAGGCTGGGGGGGAAAAAGGGGCAAGGCCCGGTAAAAAAGGACCACCAGACCTTTATAACTTATAACTTCGAGGACCTCACCAAGTGTCTTGATTAACAATTAATTTTAATAAATAGGCTGCTGTGGCCGTTTTTACCCAAATTGAGATGGTTGTCACGTGTCTTTGCTTAACGGGAAGGTAGGGGAGATGGGCGGAGGGGATAATTGGGTCAAAGGAGGAATCGGCCTCTCCAGAGTCAAGTATCAGCCGAACATGGGAGCAAAGGGTTAAAGGGAGGCTGACATAACGCTGGGAGGGGGTGATGGCAGGATTACAGAGCAGGTATGGGGGAAGGGGTTGTATAGGATGAGCCAGGGGGGATTGGACGAAAGGTAAAAGGATGTGACATGGGTGGAGGTGGGGTCAAGGGGACAAAAAGGACTGACCGGGGGAGGGAAGCCCCTTTTCGTGATCACCTGAGGACCAGACAGCAAGAATCTATTTGTAATCTTGCCTGAAGGAGCCCCTGTGCTCTGAAAGCTTGCAAACATAATTTTCTGGTTAGCCAATAAAGGCATCACTCTAATGGGTATGCCACACTAAACAACATCGCTAACGGGATCGCTAAAAAACGTCACTATTTAGCGATCCCGTTAGCGATGTTGTAGTGTGCGGCATCTACCAGCGAAGAGCTCCCTGCTGAGATCCTGCTGTGATCTCGCTCGTCGCTGGAATCGTTCCGGACCCTATTTTATCGCCGGCGCTCCTGCTGGGTAAGTATAATCGCTAAGTGTAGCACCTTTTCTTAGCGATTTAGCGGTACTTTTGTACCGCTAAAGTCGTTAAGGAGATCGCTAACCGCGATAGCGTCCTTAACGACATCGCTAAGTTAGGTAGCTACTAGCGATATAGAAACAATCCCGCTAGCGATCTCATTAGTATGCGACGCTAACGAGATCGCTAGCGGGATTGTGTAGTGTGGCAGTACCTTACGAATACTCTTGTCATAACTGGACGGAAAAGTATTCACATTGATTTTTCTGGCTAACACGGTACCACAATATAATTTATTATTGTACACCATGAATTCATTTAAACAGCCACTACTGATCATGGGGGAATAGAGAAGCTGATTCAACTTATTATAATGAATGTCTCACTAAAACAAGCCAGTTACCTTTAAACCTTCTTTACTTGGTATTCGCAAATCTTCCTTCATCAGGTAAATGGCCAAAGTCTTTCTAGCATCACACTGCAATTATAGCCATTGTAGGGCTGGAGATATAGACCTGACAGTTGCCACTGTCAGAACGGGTGTCAATCATCCACAATAAGGACACATTGCAAAAAAAATATATATACCACATGGTACTGTTTTTTTACGGTGGCTTTATGTATATGAGCATGAACCATAAAGCACTTAAAGGGAACCCGTCTCGTGAAAAAAATGCTATTAACCTGCAGATATGGGGTTAATCTACAGGGTTAACAGCGTTCTGAATCTGCCTGGTGCCGGCAATTAGAGCCCCGCTGCTGGGAGGAAAATAACTACCGGTATTGCTCCAGGCAGCGTTCAGGTTCCAGTCTCAGGGGTAGCACCGTTGCTAGTTCAATCACCGATCTGAGAATGCACAATGGCTGCTATAAACGCGTCCATGGCCCTGGCTGACACTGGCTCTACATTGCGGCTGGCTCTCAGTCAGTGCCGGGGATGCGGATACAGCGGGCGGCCTCTATACACAGAGCAGTGACTGAATCCTTGCCGGCACCACCTCATTGACTGAAACCCGAATGCTGCTGGGAGGAATTAAGTTAATTTCCTTCCAGAAGTCGAGGTCTAAGTGCCAGTGCCAGAAAGATAAAGATCGCTATTAACCTGAAGATTAACCCCATCCATGCAGGTTAATAGTGCTTTTTTTTTTTTTTTTCACGTGACAGGTCCCTTTAAATAAGCAATATGTAAAAGCAAACCGGCTAGATGGAGGTCCAGAGCAGTCCCTGACTAATGTATTTAATCCCTAACTGATGTATTTAAAAACCTGGTCATGTGTATCGTACCTATATGAGCAGGCACTGCTCTGATATGGGTATACCTTGACGTTTGGTAGAGCGGCTTAGTATACATTTTTTGCAAAAAACTTATCAACCAAATACCCTGTGTTTTATCATCTTTTTACTAGCACTTGCTGTTTACTGTTAATTTTTTTTACAACAGTATTTTTATACGTTTGTTTTACTGTGCTTTTCAAAGTTTAATTCTAGATGCTTGAAAGAAATGTGTCGTCAGAAAATGATTTTTTTTAATTTAAAATCAGCTTTGTGTTACATGTATTTTTGTATTTATTTTCTTTCATATGACAGTTTTTATTAAAAATTAGACATCTTTGAATTTTCACTTTGGCCACCAGGGCTTTTTTTTTTTTTTTTTTTTTAAAAGACTAACTTGCTGTTTTAGGAAAACCCAAATGTCTATTAGCCACAATGAACAAACCGTGACCCTAGGTTTAGTAGTCAAGCATCTAATAAGTGTGTACAAAGATCATTGTGAAGGGAGGGAGAGCAGGCCTGCTGTGACACCGCCTATTGAGCATAGTGGATCCTGTGCTATCACTTGTGTATACAGATGTTACCTGTCATTATAATCCAGTCTATGCTAATAAGGAACTTGCTGAAATAAGAAAAAAAAAAAAAAACTGGCGTCTCCGCTAAAATTTTGGCAGCTTTATTACATATCCATTAAAAAACAGGTCAAAGAGGACAGTGTTCTGGTGTTGACGCGTTTCAACTTTAGCAGTCTTAATCGTAACATGCCCCTCGTACGTTGCTTCCTCATTAAAAAACATTAACACCCTCCCCCCGTAGTGACATCACTAGAATTAATTACGGTATATGCAAACACATGTAGTGGATCAATACATTTGAATATCAAAATATACACAATATTCCAAAATGTAAACATTATTTCATTCTATTGTTTGCTATGTGAAACAACGGCAGAGCTCCCTCCTGAGTATAATCATACAGAGCCCCCTCCTGTAGTATAATCAAAACAGAGCCCCCCTCCTGTAGTATAATCACATACAGAGCCCCCCTCCTGTAGTATAATCACATACAGAGCCCCCCTCCTGTAGTATAATCACATACAGAGCCCCCTCCTGTAGTATAATCACATACAGTGCCCCCTCCTGTAGTATAATCACATACAGAGCCCCCTCCTGTAGTATAATCACATACAGAGCCCCCTCCTGTAGTATAATCACATACAGAGCCCCCTCCTGCAGTGTAATAACATACAGAGCTCCCCTCCTGTAGTATAATCACATACAGAGCCCCCTCCTGTAATATAATAACATACAGAGCCCCCTCCTGTAGTATAATCATACAGAGCCCCCTCCTGTAGTATAATCATACAGAGCCCCCTCCTGTAGTATAATCACATACAGAGCCCCCTCCTGTAGTATAATCACATACAGAGCCCCCTCCTGAAGTATAATAACATACAGAGCCCCCTCCTGTAGTATAATAACATACAGAGCCCCCTCCTGTAGTACAATCATACAGAGCCCCCTCCTGTAGTACAATCATACAGAGCCCCCCTCCTATAGTATAATCCCATACAGAGCCCCCCTCCTGTAGTATAATCACATACAGAGCCCCCCTCCTGTAGTATAATCACATACAGAGCCCCCCTCCTGTAGTATAATCACATACAGAGCCCCCCTCCTGTAGTATAATCACATACAGAGCCCCCTCATGTAGTATAATCACATACAGAGCCCCCCTCCTGTAGTTAATCACATACAGAGCCCCCTCCTGTAGTATAATCATACAGAGCCCCCTCCTGTAGTATAATCACATACAGAGCCCCCTCCTGTAGTATAATCACATACAGAGCCCCCTCCTGTAAGTATAATCCATACAGAGCCCCCTCCTGTAGTATAATCCCATACAGAGCCCCCCTCCTGTAGTATAATCACATACAGAGCCCCCTCATGTAGTATAATCACATACAGAGCCCCCTCCTGTAGTATAATCACATACAGAGCCCCCTCCTGTAGTATAATCATACAGAGCCCCCTCCTGTAGTATAATCACATACAGAGCCCCCTCCTGTAGTATAATCACATACAGAGCCCCCTCCTGTAGTATAATCACATACAGAGCCCCCTCCTGTAGTATAATCACTACAGAGCCCCCATCCTGTAGTATAATCACATACAGAGCCCCTCCTGTAGTATAATCACATACAGAGCCCCCTCCTGTAGTATAATCACATACAGAGCCCCCTCCTGTAGTATAATCATACAGAGCCCCCTCCTGTAGTATAATACATACAGAGCCCCCTCCTGTAGTATAATCACATACAGAGCCCCCTCCTGGTAGTATAATCATACAGAGCCCCTCCTGTAGTATAATCACATACAGAGCCCCCCTCCTGTAGTATAATCACATACAGAGCCCCCTCCTGAGTATAATCATACAGAGCCCCCTCCTGTAGTATAATCACATACAGAGCCCCCCTCCTGTAGTATAATCACATACAGAGCCCCCTCCTGTAGTATAATCATACAGAGCCCCCTCCTGTAGTATAATCACATACAGAGCCCCCCTCCTGTAGTATAATCACATACAGAGCCCCCTCCTGTAGTATAATCACTACAGAGCCCCCTCCTGTAGTATAATCACATACAGAGCCCCCCTCCTGTAGTATAATCACATACAGAGCCCCCTCCTGTAGTATAATCACATACAGAGCCCCCTCCTGTAGTATAATCACATACAGAGCCCCCTCCTGTAGTATAATCACATACAGAGCCCCCCTCCTGTAGTATAATCACATACAGAGCCCCCTCCTGTAGTATAATCACATACAGAGCCCCCCTCCTGTAGTATAATCACATACAGAGCCCCCTCCTGTAGTATAATCACATACAGAGCCCCCTCCTGTAGTATAATCACATACAGAGCCCCCTCCTGTAGTATAATCACATACATAGAGCCCCCTCCTGCAGTATAATCACATACAGAGCCCCATCCTGTAGTATAATCACATACAGAGCCCCTCCTGCAGTATAATCACATACAGAGCCCCCTCCTGCAGTATAATCACATACAGAGCCCCCTCCTGTAGTATAATCACATACAGAGCCCCCTCCTGTAGTATAATCACATACAGAGCCCCTCTGTAGTATAATCACATACAGAGCCCCCTCCTGTAGTATAATCACATACAGAGCCCCCTCCTGTAGTATAATCACATACAGAGCCCCCTCCTGTAGTATAATCACATACAGAGCCCCTCCTGTAGTATAATCACATACAGAGCCCCCTCCTGTAGTATAATCACATACAGAGCCCCCTCCTGTAGTATAATCACATACAGAGCCCCTCCTGCAGTATAATCACATACAGAGCCCCCTCCTGTAGTATAATCACATACAGAGCCCCCTCCTGTAGTATAATCACATACAGAGCCCCCTCCTGTAGTATAATCACATACAGAGCCCCCTTTTGTATAATCACATACAAAGCCCTCCTGTAGTATACTCATACACAGCCCTGAAAGCATCAATCACCCTTTTTAAGGTACATGCTGTATTATAGTCACCCCCTATGTAACAATTGAATACTTTTCCTGGTAGTTTTATGTCACCCATTCACCCACTATAATAAAATCTGTAATATTATGACATACACCCCTTGCTGTGTAAAGCTCCCCACCAGAGTATGGAAGGGATGTGTATCTTTGTACCGTGTTAGCCAGTAGATAGAAAAATATTTAGACTTGAGAGTCCTCAGTGGTTGATACCTTTTAATGGCTAACTGAAAAGATGGTAACAAATTGCAAGCTTTCGAGACTACTCAGGTCTCTTCATCAGGCAAAGACTAATACAAACTCTGAAGAATCACATATTTATACACAACACAGCACAGAAACAATGCAATAGGTAAGACAAGTGACGTGAAGCAATACCGTCATTATGGGAGATAGAGATGAACATAAATATTGGAACAGTTCATAGACAAGGAGTGAAAGTTTTATTGTCCTCTGATTGGGGTCTGGTTCTGTGTTGTTTTGCCCCCAGAAGGTCTGAAGAGCAAATTCCTTAATTGATGTAAAAAGACATAAATCCGTGCAACACATTCATTCCTGCACTGAGTGTGTCAAAGGTCGTCATGAGTCTATATTCCCAAACTTTTCTGTTTCTCTCAGACTTAAAGTTAGCTTTTAATACAAGTAATTTCATGTCCATCACGCTATGAGAAGCGAATACAAAAGTGTTTGGCCACAGGTAGATCCATTCTTTTTTCTCCGATTGTGTGGCGATGAGAATTCATCCTTGTTCTCAGTTTTTGCCCGGTCTCCCCCACATACAGACCCTCAGTTGGACATTTCACACAAATAATTAGGTACACCACATTAGATGTGATGCAGCTTAAAGTACCTGGGATCTTGTAGTAATGATATGAATTGGGGATCTTTATCTTGTCCGTGGTCATTATAGATGGACAGGTTCAACATTTTTTCTGGCTGCAAGGAAAGGTTCCTGCAGCTGTAGGGGAGGACAGGGAGCTTCTGACAATGATGCTTCTTAGATTTGGGGGCTGCCTAAAACACAGTAGTGGGAGGTCTGGAAATATGGATTGTAATTGGGCATCTTTCTGTAGTAAAGGTTGTAATTTCCGTGCAGCTCCTCTTAGCACCTCCAGATTTGGATTGTAGGTGACCACTAGAGGCACCCGGTTATTTTCTTCTTTAGCTTTGTAATGTAGCAGGTGATTCCTTGATATTCTATCTATATATTCTATATACTAGAGTATGATCACTTAAAATCCCTTGTGGTAATTAAGATCCATTGTTGTATAATCACAGCCTCACATCAGATCAGGGCAGGGACAAAAGTATAAGCAGACGTAGGCACCTGCTTGCAGTGCTAGTGTAACGTGGCAGTAGCCGCGGGCGAGGTTCTCGCCTGTCAAGCCCCGGCATATTACATGAAAATGGGGGTCCTGGTTGGGTGTATGGACTTTAGCTACATGAATCTCATGCCCTTGCAGGCCATATAATGCCTGTGTCTTCGGCTGGCCTTAACTAGATCTTAAAAAGTTCAATGACGGAGACCACCACTTAAAAAGGAAATTTCCTTTACTGAACAATAACTTGGTGGAAATTATGTACAACAGATAGCGGGTGCATAACTTCACGAACGTTTCCTTTAGAACATGGAACATCTTCATAAACGTTCTCTCTATCCTTCCTTACTTAGGCCTCAGTCTTCATCACCACCCAGCACAGCACTGCAGGAACTTTCCTTGTCCCCAATAACAGTACTACAGTCAATAAGTGAGAGTCGTGTACTTCAACCTGCGGTTCCGCGTCCTTTTCCCCTTAAGGGAGCTACTTGGCCACTATGACCATGGCTTAATTTCTCTGCTGATCGACACCAGGGCACTCTCTTTGTCTCACGTTCCCTGCGTTGAACAGTCCCAATCCCTTCTGGACTTACAAGCTCTGTATTGTGTAGCTCGGTTTTCTGCTCCAGATCCCGTCTCGAGGTATTCACTTACTCCTTCGGTCACTTTCTTGTGCCTCTTTTCTGGATCTTGCGATCCATTCCCTTGGTCTCCACTCTCTTCAGGGACACCCTCGTCATGTGACTCTGCTTACTTATCAGATCATAGGTCTGCTTCTGCTACAAGCCAGGCCCTATCTGTTCTCCTGAAAGGAAAAGGTCTCTGTCCTTTCACTTTATCCCCTTCCACTCTGGGCTAGTTCCAACTCTCTGTGCTGTCACTCAAACTACAAAGCAGTCACTAACAACGCAAGTAACAATACACGGGTCTTCAAGGGAGAACGTGGATAGCATGTCCATCTCCTTACACTACTCAGGTGAAGCCAAAAGAGGTGCAATTCCAAAGGAAAAAGTTCTACTTTTTCAGAGGCAGCGCTGACGTCGCTTACCCACTAATACAAAGCACTAGGGTGCCATCTGTGAAGTTACATGAGACTGCAGGTAATATCGATAATTCAGGGCTGTATTTACAGTCAACCTTCCCTTGGCATTGAGACTGCGCAATTAAGAAAGCGTTTACACTGGATGACTGGTCAAGTTTCGCTCATTTTTGGGTGGGTGTCCTCAACAGTAATGGACCATTGAAAAATTATCAAAAGAACAATAATTAGCTAAATAACATTGTTTACTGGTGATCTTCAAATGTATAGCATTAAAAAACGATTGCTATAAGCTTAACATCTGTAAATAATACCACCATACAGTAAATATTACTACCATGCTACAATATGATGACTACATGGCACCACATGAAGTATTTGAATAAGAATACTTTAGTGTGAACATACCATACAATAACTGAATAGCACCACACCATGAATAAATAACATAATAGTATACCCGAATAATGGTAAATAGCCTAAAACACTAACACCCCTTTAACAAAATAAATAAATGCATGATCCTATATACATAATGCTGCACAGTAAATGTGTTCAAACAGATCGTGCCAGCTATAAATAGTGCCCTACAGACAGTGCTCCTTAAATTACCCCTTGGTAAATGGCTCCATAATAGAGAGTCCCCAAAGTTCTCAATATTAGATCTTGTACCTCTGAAAGTTATTATAACAACAAATTTCAAACATCAAATTATGCCATTATGCCCCCTCTGTCTGCCCCATACAGAAGAAATAGTTTGACTATCATCCATTATAATGTGGAATCATTGACCGATTATGCATCCCTAACATTTACCACACAGAAAATTTTTTGGCTACATTCTGTAGGCTATGTTCACCTCATGTTTGACCCCACGTTCAAGACTCCATTACGGTTTTCTGTCTAAACCCTCAACCGAACCATTAACTATAATGACGTAGTCAGAGAAAACAACGAACAATTCAAGCAAAAATAGAACCAGCACACGGGTGGAAAAATATATTATATTATATGCAGCTCTGGCAAAAATTAAGAGACCACTGCACAGTTTTATAAAAATCAGCTTCTCTCCATGTCTGACAGCCATTCCATTCCAGTGTCAGTTGAGTTCCAAACAGAGTACACCTCATTCTATTTAATGTGCTTCTGATTAGGTGATCACCTGAACCAAATCTTGGTGGTGTTCACAATCCTCTTGCAATAGGGAAGCTGGATGGTAAAACAAGTGCTAGTACTATCCCAAAAGTAATAGGAATCAAAAAAATTAACTTTTAACCATGAGAAAGGAGTTGAAAAGAAAAGTCTTGCGTGAGGAAAAGAAGGGTTCAATTCTGGCTTTACTAGCAGAGGGATACAGTGAGCGTCATGTTTCCTCCATCCTTAAAATTTCTAAGAAGGCGGACCATTACAACAAGGTCAAGCAGCAGACTTTGGGGACAACAAAGCTACCAACCGGCAGAGGGCGAAAACAACTCTCCACTGACCAGGATGACCGTCATCTTATTCAAATGTCACTCAACAACCACATGATGACATCAACTGACCTACAAAAGGAATGGCAAATGGCAGCTGGGGTAAAGTGCACGGCAAGAACTGTTCGTAACAGGCTTCTAGAGGCAGGGCTCAAGTCATGTAAAGCTAGAAAAAAGCCTTTTATCAATGGCAAGCAAAGGAGAGCTAAAGACCATAAGGATTGGACCATAGAGGACTGGAGTAAGGTAATCTTTTCTCTGATGAGTCTAATTTTCAGCTTTGCCCAACACCTGGTTGTCTAATGGTTAGACAGAGACCTGGAGAGGCGTACAAGCCACAGTGTCTTGCACCCACTGTGAAATTTGATGGAGGATCTGGGGATGCTTCAGCAAGGCTGGAATTGGGCAGGTTAATCTTTGCGAAGGACATATGAATCAAGCCGCATACACGGTTATCCTGGAAAAACAGTTGATTCCTTCTGCTCAGGCAATGTTCCCCAACTCTGAGGTCTGGTTTTTTTTTGTACCAGGAGTGTCATAAGGTCACCCAAAAGCAGTGTGAAAGACTGGTGGAAAGCATGCCAAGATGCATATAGGCTGTGAATAAAAATCATGGTTATTCCACAAAATATAGATTTCTGAACTCTTCCCGAGTTAAAACATTAGTATTGTTGTTTCTAAATGATTATGAACTTGTTTTCTTAGCATTATTTGAGGTCTGCAAGCACTGCATTTTTTTGGTTATTTTGACCATTTCTCATTTTCTGAAAATAAATACAAAATATATTGCTTGGAAATTCGGAGACATGTTGTCAGTAGTTTATAGAATAAAAGAGCAATTTACATTTTACTCAAAAATATACCTATAAAGAGAAAAATCAGACAAACTTAAAATTTTGCAGTGGTCTCTGAATTTTTGCCAGAGCTGTGTATATGTATACATATACACACACCGCGCTTTTGTATCCTCCTACAAAGTAAGACACTGCCAGGTGTGGTACAAAGAGACTCCAACTGCCTCATAATACTAAATATCTCTATTGGGTTTTTCCATTTGAATCCCATTTTTTCAAGGTTTTAGATAGAAGCCTCTGATGTTGTTTCAAACATGGGGTCAAACGTGTTGTGAACATAACCTTACTCTATTACTAACTGCGCAGTAACCCAACATTGCCTCCTATGAGTATTGTGCATTTTCTCTTCTGCCATCTCCCCTCTTTCTTTATGTTTATTGTGCATGTTCCTTCTCTGCTTCCACCCACCTGACCATTTATAGTATGCAAGTTACTCCTTTGCTTCCACCCACCTCCCTGAGTTTAATTTGTGCATGTTCCCCTTCTGCTTCCACACACCTCTCGTCATTTATACTGTGCATATTCCTCCTCTGCCTCCATCCCGCGCTCTCCATTTATTTTGTGCATGTTCCTCTATTGATTCCATTCCACTCTCCCCATTTATATTGTGCATGTTCCTCCTTTGTCTCCGTCCCGCTCTCCCCATTTATATTGTTCATGTTCCTCCTTTGTCTCCGTCCCGCTCTCCCCATTTATATTGTGCATGTTCCTTCTTTGTCTCCGTCCCGCTCTCCCCATTTATTTTGTGCATGTTCCTCCTTTGTCTCCGTCCCGCTCTCCCCATTTATATTGTGCATGTTCCTCCTTTGTCTCGGTCCCGCTCTCCCCATTTATATTGTGCATGTTCCTCCTTTGTCTCCGTCCCGCTCTCCCCATTTATATTGTGCATGTTCCTCCTTTGTCTCCGTCCCGCTCTCCCCATTTATATTGTGCATGTTCCTCCTTTGTCTCGGTCCCGCTCTCCCCATTTATATTGTGCATGTTCCTCCTTTGTCTCCGTCCCGCTCTCCCCATTTATTTTGTGCATGGTCCTCCTTTGTCTCGGTCCCGCTCTCCCCATTTATATTGTGCATGTTCCTCCTTTGACTCCGTCCCGCTCTCCCCATTTATATTGTGCATTTTCCTCCATTGATTCCATTCCGCTCTCCCCATTTATATTGTGCATGTTCCTCCTTTGTCTCCGTCCCGCTCTCCCCATTTATATTGTGCATGTTCCTCCTTTGTCTCCGTCCCGCTCTCCCCATTTATATTGTGCATGTTCCTCCTTTGTCTCCGTCCCGCTCTCCCCATTTATATTGTGCATGTTCCTTCTTTGTCTCCATCCCGCTCTCCCCATTTATTTTGTGCATGGTCCTCCTTCATCTCCGTCCCGCTCTCCCCATTTATATTGTGCATGTTCCTCCTTTGTCTCCGTCCCGCTCTCCCCATTTATTTTGTGCATGTTCCTCCTTTGTCTCCGTCCCGCTCTCCCCATTTATATTGTGCATGTTCCTCCTTTGTCTCCGTCCGCTCTCCCCATTTATATTGTGCATGTTCCTTCTTTGTCTCCGTTCCACTCTCCCCATTTATATTGTGCATGTTCCTCTTTTGTCTCCGTCCCGCTCTCCCCATTTATTTTGTGCATGTTCCTCCTTTGTCTCCGTCCCGCTCTCCCCATTTATATTGTGCATGTTTCCCCTCTGCTTCCACCCACATCCCCCCCACCTTGGCGAATGAAGTCGGAGCTCATGTGGATAGTGGGGAAGGAGCTGCAATGGTGGCCTGTGCAAAGTGCTGAGTGCCTCTTCAGCAGCACCTGCCCCAGTTTCTAGCTATGCTCATTACTGGAGCAGATGAAGAAGAACCTGTGTACATCCCTCTCCTACCCGGACAAAATGCCAGTTTTAATAAGAAGTCTGCCGGTGAGGAGGGGTTATAAAAATAAAACACAGAATAAAATTGCTTTTTTTAACCATGGTGCCTCCCCTGCGATGCCCGGCCCTAGACACTGGACCTCCAGTGCTTAGTGACAGATCTGGCCCTGCTTCTATATTATTGGTACTCAGAGAGTTATTACTGTGTTATCTGTGGCGTTACATTGGACTGCAAACAGGGACCCTGTTAACACCATGTGTCCCACCCTTGTATGGAAATGCATAAAGAAAGCAAGTCACTTTTACATAAAATACTTGATATTTACCTGCAGAGAATATGAAAACCGTGTTGTCCCAAAATCCATATTGCTTCAGAGCAGCAGTGACGTTTCCTACCGCCTCATCCAGAGCTGCCATCATCCCGGCATAATGGCGCCTGTTCTGGTCATGGATGAAGCTGTAAGGTTCCACGTATTCTTGTGGAACCTGAAGAGGCGCGTGGACGGCCTGATAAGGCAAGTAAAGAAACAGAGGCTGCAAGACAAGGAGATCATCACTCAGACATCATCATCAGATTATCATTGGTAGATTGTTTGCATCTATCTTACAATTAATATTCACCATTGAACGTTGTTCTGCTTTCTTTAATCTAAATAAGTCTAAAATTCAGAGCCAATGAAAATGGAGATTCACTTTCAGTAACTTTAGGAGAATCAAAAAGGCAAAACTATTTTTTTCTCTTTTGTATCCTATGGAATGGGAATATGCAACTTCACAAATCAGGTAAAAATCATTTGCTCATTCCTGATGTTCATACATGACAGCCAATAGTATGCAGTCCTTCCTCAGCTCCCCCTAGTGGCACCTGCAGCAAGCTAGAATGCCATCTTTTAAACTTAAAGGGGTTTTCCTATGAACAAAAGTTAATTTTAATAAATAGATCTTGGAATAATAATTTCCACAATTGATTGTGTTTAAATAAAATGTTCCTGTGCTGAGATAATCTTATAGGGGAGAACACAAGAGTCTACAGACAGGACAGTACGGAGTCACAGCTGATTCTTTTTGTGAGTAAAACATTCTACAACTTGTTTTTAAGCAATGTTTTGCTTCAAAGAAAGAATCAGCTGTGATCCCCTGCAGTAATGTCTGTGTACTCGCTTTTCCTTCCTCCCCTGCCCAGGAGCTGTGGTATGATCAGACCATGTTCCTGCACAGTCATACACAGCCATTACACAGTACACAGCAGGGGACATTTATAAGATTATCTCAGCACAGGGACATTTTATTTAAACACATCCAATTGTGGAAATTATTATTATTCCAAGATCTATTGATGAAGATGAACTCTTGTTTGTGCGACAACCCCTTTAATGTCTATGAAAGGGAATAGGTGGTCAGAAACATTAACCCCTTACTGTTCATTGACGTGCACAGTCCGTCATGGCCGGGTGTCAGTTCCGGCACCCGGACGGACTGTGCACGTCATGCTTTTGAACTACCACTGCATGTAAACACGCAGTGGTAGTTCAGTGCCGACAGCTGTCTATGACAGCTGACAGGCACGGCAAGAGGTGAGGGCGCCCTTGTAGTCAGTCCCCGCACCCACAGCGCTGTGGTTGGTCAGTCAACCTGACTGACCAAACAGCAGCGATCGGGCAGGAGAAGCTGAAATTTCTGCTGCTCCTGCCCGATCAGTGCAGGAGCTCAGCGCTGCAGTGGCCGAGCTTCCTGCACTGACAGCCAGGAGCGGCGTCCGTGCCGCCCCTGGCTGTTAACCCCCTGACTGCTGCAATCAAGCGCGATCGCAGAGTTCGGAGGGGGGGGGGGGAACAGAGGGTCGTGAGCTCCCTCTGCCTCAGATCGGCGTCCCCGCAATGTAATTGCAGGGCCCGATCCCTGCCTTGATGACCCGGGGTTGTCATGACAACCTCCGGGTCATCCAGCTACGGAAAGCCACTGTGACCATGCTCACAGCAGCTTTCTCCATTGGTATAATGCATTGCAATGCTGGAACATTGCAATATATTATACCTGCAATCAAAAGTGAAAAAGTGAAAGTCCCATAAAGGGATAAGGTAAAAAAAAAAAAAATTCTAAAAAAAAAAAATTTCTATAAAAAAAAAATTTGGGGGCAAAAAGATCATTTTTGTAGAAAAAAAAAAACATGATTTTTTTATTTTCACGGCTCTACGTTATAAACTTCTGTGAAGCACTTGGGGTTCAAAGTGCTCACCACACATCTAGATAAGTTCCTGGGGGGGGTCTAGTTTCCAAAATGGGGTCACTTGTGGGGGGTTTCCACTGTTTAGGCACATCAAGGACTCTCCAAATGCGACATGGCGTCCAATCTCAATTCCAGCCAAAAAAGTCAAATGGCGCTCCTTCCCTTCCGAGCTCTGCCATGCGCACAAATAGTGGTTTACTCCCACATATTGGGTATCAGCGTACTCAGGACAAATTGCACAATAACTTTTGGGGTCCTGTTATCCATTGGAAAATAAAAATTGGGGGTGAAAAGATCATGTTTTTGGAAAAAATATGATTTTTTAATCTTACGGCTCTACGTTACAACCTTCTGTGTAGCCCTTGGGGGTTCAAAGTGCTCACCACACATTTAGATAAGTTCCTTGGGGCTCTAGTTTCCAAAATGGGGTCACTTATGGGGGGTTTCCACTGTTTAGGTACATCAGGGGCTATCCAAACGCGACATGGTGTCCGCTCTCGATTCCAGCCAATTTGACATTCAAAATCTCAAATGATGCTCCTTCCCTTCTGAGCCCTGCCGTGCGCCTAAAGACTGGTTTTCCCCCACACATGGGGTATCGGTGTACTCAGGAGAAATTGTACAAATATTGTGGTTCATTTTCTTCTGATACCCTTGACAAAATTTAAAAAAATTGTGTCGAAAGAAAAATTTTGGGGAAAAAAAGTTAGGGTGAGTTTCCACGGTCAGGAAACGCTGCGTGTTTGGCGCTGTGTGCTGGTGCAGCACCAAACACGCAGCGTCCAGATGTTACAGCATAGTGGAGGGGATTTCAAGAAATCCGTCTCCACTATGCGTAACAATACGCAGGTGGCAGACCTGCGTAAACGGACATGCGGCGCGTCTTCCAGAGTTATAAGGACAAAGTGACTGTGGTCAGAATTGTAAAAATTGGCCCGGTCATTAACCTACAAAATGGATTGGTCCTTAAGGGGTTAAGGTTCAACCTGGAAAACTTCTTAATACTTTAACCACTATGAATATTGCATCTAAATAGTACAGGGCGTTGGATGGCGTGCATTCACTTTTTCACGCCGTATGTTGTGTGCCAACGGTGAGTTTTTGGTGCCGAATATTAAACTGCCCGGCGGTGCGTGTTTCAAGTCCACAACAACATGTCCATTTCTCTTGTGGGTACGCGGACTTCTAAGTGCAGATTTTTCCCATAGACTAGCACGAGATGCGGAAAATCCTCAGATATAAAACGCACATACGTTTTAGTGCGTTTCCGCTGCAGAAACATCAAAAATGCACAAAATCCGCACATGACTATCAGTAAAGTTTAGTCAAAAGCCCAATACCAGGAAGTATCAAAAACAAAGCAGCTTTATTTAAAACATGACGGATCAAAAATGCAAGTAAAAAAGATGCACTCAACAATGCGATAAAAAAATGCAAATAACTCAATTTACATAACAGGGGCAGAAAATCTGCAACATGAAAAACTCATCAAAAGCTCACTGTGGGAACGTGGCCTTACACACTGAGCAATTAGCAGCGAGTTGGGTACTATGGCCATCAGAAGTTGCATCTGCAACATACATGTGCTAATATTTCAGAGATGGCACTTATGCAAAAGCCACAATGACATGAAAGAAAAAGCCAATGCATAATCTTCAGTAACAGCAGCTGGAAGAATAGGAAAATAAGAACTGCTCCTTTAAATGAGACGCAGGCACACTCGGTGCACCCTTTGTGTAGTCAAACATTTAAGTGCGCCTTACCACCGGCTTGATTTCCATCATTCTCCACCCCGTCCTTTGTTTGATTGACAGCTCTGGCTTTATTCAGCCAACGAAGGATGAAGACAGATGGAAAAGTGCACTTACATGTCTAGCTACACCGAGGGTGCACCGAGCACCTGTACTTGATTTCAATAGTCGTATGTGGTTAATGGGACAGAACAGAACAACAACTGTGCACATTTCCCCCATGGTACTCACCGTCTCCGGCTTGTGATTAGCTATGAGATCCACAGCCCTTTCTGTAAATACATGAGTGGAGTATTTGTTCTCGTATCCTTTTGCTGCTGCTTCACCGTCTCGGAAATCAAGAGCACACACTGTCTTATTAATACCCTTGATTTCATAACATCTTTCATGGCTATAATAATCCTCTCCGCCGGTAAGATATCCTGAAATGCAAATACAAAGTCAGAAACCTCTAAAAAAAAAAAAAAAAATTAATGAGCGATGACTATTGAGACATTTATGGAAAGGATTTTTCAGAGTTTTGTTAGATCTAAAACTTGTCCGTCACCATATTTTATGGGTACAATTAGTCTTCGCATCGAGGATAATGCCATTACCCTGCAGATAAGTGGCAGAGTGCGTGTACATCCGGCACCACTGCATGACTGAAAGCCCGGGGGCGCCCAGGTGGAATAAAGCTCATTTTCTCCCAGGTACGGGCACCTCTGTACAAACAAAACCGGCCAACACATAGTGGCAGGATGCAAATGCAAGCAGGAACAGCGTATACCGAACGCCACAACCAAATAGCGGGAACTGTATACAGGAACATCTGCACAGCATATGGGCTAAATCCCCCTAAGTCCAGTTAGAAGACCCCAGAAAAAGTGGTGGAGAATGAAGGGGATAAAATCCTGTGGGACTTCAAGATCCACACAGATAAGCAGGTGTTGGGTAACCAACCAGACATTGTCATAGTAGACAAGGAACAGAAGACAGCAATGATAATAGATGTGGCAGTGCCAAGTGACAGCAACATCAGAAAGAAGGAATATGAGAAGCTGCAGAAATACCAGGGCCTCAAAGGAGAACTGGAGAAGATGTGGAAGGTGAAGGCAGCAGTGATTCCAGTGGTGATAGGAGCACTTGGAGCAGTGACCCCTAAGTTGGAAGAATGGCTACAACAGATCCCGACAAGCAAGGGCGCTTGACACTGATTTCACATTTTTTTCCTGTAAAAAGTATGGTGGTTTTCTGCTGTTTTCTAGTACGTTATGAATGCAGAAAAAAAAACAAACAAAAAAACGTGTAATTGAAATGCAGAATAACAGATGGCACCAACTACACTGTATCACTGATCAATTACACTGAAGGCTCCTGCACATGGCTGTATTTTCGGTCTGACCGCGATCCAACAAAACATCAGATCGCAATCGGACTAATTGCAGCATGCCAGAGTTTGATCGGATATTTAGATTGCACTCAGCCATGCAAGTCGATGAGGCTGTAGAAAAAAAAAAAAAAAACAGACTGCACTTGGATGACATCTGAGTGTAGTCCGATTTCCACGGACTGGCAGAATCGAGAAGGAGAAACTTTTTCTCCATCTCCTCATCAGAGATAGGTTGATCGCACTATGGTCACACAGTTATCACAGTTTGATTAGAGTGTAATTTGCATAATCGTCCCGATTCTCTTGAAAGAGAAAAATACACCCTAGTCTGAGTCTGACACATCTTCCATCTCTCTTCCCCTTTCAATTGAATCTTACAGACTAATACTCTTATTTTCTTCACTTCTGCAGTTGTACAGCACATTACTATCTGGAGTATTTGTCCAACATTTTAGGGCTTTCCCTTCATATCTCTATCGCTGAGATGTGAACTCTAATGTCTTACCCTAAAATCACCATAAAATGGCTGCTGCATTCCCTTCCTTAACTTTTATAATGGCTATATAATGTCCCTCCAGATTGGCTCCACTATACCATGTGGCGGTGAAATCTTCTGCAGCGTGTAAAAAGTCAGGGGGGCATTCTTTGAGGCAACTGCGAACTTTATAAAATTTTACTCAATTCCATTTGCATTGAATCGATGATCTTGTCTCTAATGACCATATTCTGTAAGATCGGTACTCATGTGAATTTGGTAAGCGGCATCTTCATCCAACAGCACCAGATCTGTTGGCTACGGCATGGGGTCTGCTCTGCTGAGTGTACAGAGAGTAGAAAAGGGAACCATGTACACGATGAGCAATAGAGAAGTAAAAAGTAACAAAAACATCATTAGTGTTAATAAAACATAAATTAGAAGTGTTGAAGGTCAGGCTGTTTTCTAGTAAACCTTCAAGCTTCTCGTGTTGCCAAAATATCCTCTAGCTGCCGAGATCAGCACTAAGCAAGAATATTATGTGTAGAATTGTTCGGCCTTTGGTGCGGTGTTTCGTTGTGTAAAAACTAGTAGTAATAAAGAGGAGACCGATGCAGCATCTGATGAACACAGGATTTTACTGCATTTTTCCCTGCACAGCGATCATCTGGCTGGGAAGATGCCGCGGGTTTTATCCACTAGAACGGATTTTGCTGCCGTTCCCTGCACAGTCCGGGTTGCCTTAGATTGGTGTGGTGCTGGGTTGTGCATATGGCAGTGTGAATACAACCTACATTGTGCCACTGAGGTATGTAAAACATTCTAAAATAGATATTTCCTATATTTTCCAGCATAAAAATATATATTTATTACCACTATGGGGACATTTATCAAGAGTGAATTTTCATACACAAATCTTGAACCTAAAGCCCACCACAGTAACGTGCACCATATATATTAAAGGGAATCTGTCACCCCATTTTGGCTACATCAGATAAAGATATGACTGAATAGTGCGTTCCATAAGTAACCTATCGGTATCTATCATATATCCTGACAGAGGGTATCCGTGAGTCCTGCGAGCTTCCTTGAAATACCTACCTCGTAACTATCCTCTCGTCATTTTTAATTTACTCCTCAACCCCACATACCTAATCCAACCCCCCAAATAAAGACATAGTCAAGATTGGATTAAATGGCCACAGCAGCCGTTTTATTAACATAAATACATAACAAGATTCTTAAACATTTTATCCAAGAAGGGGGAAGGTCCTCGAAGCCCAAAAACTCTGTAACCATAAGCAAACACATAATCCGCCTCCATTTTGGCCCCAGGCTAAATCTTACCCCCAGCCGCTATGCACCAGCTCGGAGATAGTTAATGATCAGCCTGGCCAAAACCTTAAACCCCTTAAGGGGCCCGCCATAATAACCCCTCCCCGGGGTTATCAGTAAACCATCCACCAGAAATTCACCGAGGGGAGTCCAGGACCTCTTCAGATCCCCCCCCCAACAATCCGCCATTTTTCCACTTCCACCAACTTCGAGGATCTCCCCCCCCCCCGCCTCTTACTGCTATGACATAACATTGACCTATTACAAATTCTCATAAATGACTTCACATCAATAAAATTGTAGAATTAACTACCCGGGTGACCTAAAAAACCTTCCCCCCCAACGCAGACTACCGATCCTATTCAACTTATTCTGAACATAAAAGGTGAGGGTGGGTGGAGCTTCTTGCTGTGATGTCGGGTCTCCCTAAATGGATGCCCCTTAAAATGGCCGTCACCTTTTATACCTCCCTGTCACATCCCCCTCGTGTTCACTCCATTCCCCCCCCTCGTTCTTAACCCCTCCCATCCTTTTTCCATTTCTCACTACCAGCCTCATATTTCACTGCTGGCCACTCATACCCTCCCACCTTTTTTAACCCACTGTCCACCCTTATAAATCTTTGCCGGATCACTCCGTCCCACGTTGCCCTGTCATGGCGGCCTCCCTCGAGGGGCCCGGGCCCAGTACGGCCTTACTTAACAGAGGGTATCCGTGAGTCCTGCGAGCTTCCTTGAAATACCTACCTCGTAACTATCCTCTCGCCATTTTTAATTTACTCCTCAACCCCACATACCTAATCCAACCCCCCCAAATAAAGACATACCTGTAGTCAAGATTGGATTAAATGGCCACAGCAGCCGTTTTATTACCATAAATACATAACAAGATTCTTAAACATTTTATCCAAGAAGGGGAAGGTCCTCGAAGCCCAAAAACTCTGTAACCATAAGCAAACACATAATCCGCCTCCATTTTGGCCCCAGGCTAAATCTTACCCCCAGCCGCTATGCACCAGCTCGGAGATAGTGATCAGCCTGGCCAAAACCTTAAACCCCTTAAGGGGCCCGCCATAATAACCCCTCCCCGGGGTTATCAGTAAACCATCCACCAGAAATTCACCGAGGGGAGTCCAGGACCTCTTCAGATCACCCCCCCCCAACAATCCGCCATTTTTCCACTTCCACCAACTTCGAGGATCTCCCCCGCGCCACCTACACAAATGCCCTGACCCCTCGAGCATTTGTGTCCCTCCACACGCTCAAAGCTGTTTCGACACCCTCCTGAATGGCCAAACACCACAAATCAGTACCGACTTCGTTCAGATGAACCCCGTCATTCCTCCAAAAACCACCTTCCCCAGACTCGAAATCTTTGTGTCTAACTACCAACGCCCCGTTCCTTGCCATGAACCTCGAAACAGCTTTGCTCAGTTTTATTCGGGCTTTATTGACCCCAGCCAAAGACCGAGCTCCCCTCCAAACTTTCCTGAACACCACGTCAGACCAAAACACCATCACCCCAGGGAATGAGCGCCATAAACGCAGCATATCAAACTTTATATCATTTATTAGTTCCCTGCACGGTCTCCTGCATAAGTCATTCCCCCCTAAATGAATCACCACTATATCCGGAACTAGATCCAAACGCACAAAATGATGAAAATCCGGTAAAAATTGGCCCCAGGTCATCCCCCTTTTTCCAATCCAACGTAAAATGGTTGTCTCCCGCGGGAAACCCAACTGCCGCCCCTCCGGACGAACTGCTGCACTCAGGGATGCCCAGAACATGAATGAGTGCCCCATAATCCACACCAGTCGCTGCTTGAATTCTGCAATAAAAGAAGAAAGAAGAACAAAACAGCCATATTGCAAAATTAGACAGTGCTATAAATCCTTAAACTTTACACTAATTCTGGACGAACATAAGACCGAAATCTTACCGATTCCCACCGCCCTATCCTTCTTACTAACTCTTCACCTAAACCCAACTTAGCCGCCTCTGTTGCAGCACCAATTCTAAAGGAATGACCACTAAAATTATCCGTCGAAATATTACCAGCCTCCAAACAACGCCGAAAAACCGAAATAAACTGAAATCTCGACAAGAATGAACCATCCTCATGCCTCAATAACGGATCGCCCAAAACGCCCCCCTTACTCAAAAATTTTTGTACAGAAACAACCGGGCACATGGCCGAACCCTGCACCCGGTAGAGAACTACTTTACAGCCTTTACCCAACACATCCGTCTTGGAGGAACGTAGAAATACGACCACCCTGTCTTCCCAGACGTCGACATCCTCTTTTAATAATCCACCTTTTTTAAACCTGGAAGGGCTAACTACCTCCCCTAGACGAAAAGCCCCAAAAATCGCCAAAGTGAATGCTGCCCGGAATAAATCGACCTCCCAGCTGGAAGAACATACCACCAATAACTGCTTTTCCACAACCAACAAAACCTCATAAGAAACCGGCCTCCTGCCATCCCTAGACTTCCAGCCTCTTTTCCAACCCCTGACTGCTTGTTTTACCAAAAAAGATTTTGTAATGTCAACAAGCACCCTAACCTTAAATCCAAAGGCTAAACCCACTAAAAATTTATCAATTTTAGCGACTGACCAACCCGTCTCGCAATGATGGCCAAGAAACAACAGCAATCCATCCTCGTTCCCCAACTCTTGCCCACATAGCGACTTCCAGTCCTCCCACGCCTCCCAAGCCTGATCATACTGCCTCCAAGATCTATCTGACAAAGACCGGTCGAAGAGATCCTTTACGGCCCAAAGGGCAGGTTCCATAAAGCTGCTGGCAACTCTGGGCCCTCCGAAGTTGAGAGATGATCCGACTCCCAGAAATAGTCCCACTGCGAATGAAACAGAGCGTCAGTGGTAAGGTCACTGAAACCAGTACCAACATCAGCAACCACCCAAAGGTTAAATGTCAAGCACAACAATACCAAATGTTGCAATACTTTCACTATTTCGGTCGTAGCTGCGGATAACGTGTTAATGGCTCCCACATCACTGCCATGGTCGCAATGAAAGCAAATCTTCCTGTTCTGAACCAATCCACCCCACAATGACAACGCAGCGACCCTTGTAAACAATTGAGTCAAAACCCTATTTGCAACCAAGCCCTTCTCAATCCACGATGCAGGCCATTTCGCCAACAACCATTGGCCCTGAAAACACACACCGAAACCCTTGTGAGAAACCTCAAAAAATGAAAAACCAATCGTTACTGTGCTTTCTTCCGGCATAATCCAAATTGACCTTCCGTTGTAATTCTCCAAAAACAAGGCCCAAACCTTCAAGTCCCTTTTCAACTCACTCTTTAACCTAATAAAATGTGCTGGAGATTTCACACCAACTGTCGCCAACGACAAACGCCGACAAAAAGCTCGACCCATTGGCATGATCCTGCAAGCAAAGTTCAATTTTCCTAACAATGACTGCAAATCATGTAACGTGATTTTCTTCGAGCTACAGGCCTTACACACCTCGTCGCGTAGGTTAGACACCTTATCGACGGGCAATCTACACTCCATAGCCATGGAGTCTATTTCAATGCCAAGGAAAGTCAAAGTGGTCATGGGACCGACCGTCTTATCCGGCGCCAGTGGAACACCAAATCTCTTAGCCATTCTCTCCATCGTCCTTAGTAAAATAGAACAATCCGAAGTCTGAGCCGGACCAATAAACAGGAAATCATCTAAATAATGAATGCATGAGCTAAGACCAGCAACATCCTTAACAACCCACTCCAAAAATGAACTAAAAGTTTCAAAGTAAGCGCACGACAGAGAACAACCCATCGGGAGACAACGGTCAACATAAAACCCCCCATCCCAGAAACAACAAAGCAGATGCAAACTATCGGGGTGTACTGGTAACAAACGGAACGCCGCCTCTATATCGGTTTTTGCTAATAATGCCCCCTTTCCACATAACCGAACCCAATCCATCGCCGCATCAAATGATGTGTAAGACACCGAACACATTTGCGGATCAATCCCATCATTAACCGACGACCCCTTAGGAAAGGACAAATGATGAATCAACCTATATTTATTTGGTTCTTTTTTGGGGACCACCCCTAACGGCGAGACCCTCAATGGCTCAAATGGGATTTCCGAAAAGGGGCCCGACATCCTACCCAATTCAACTTCCTTCCTCAACTTATCTGCCACAACCTCTGGGAACTGAAGCGCTGATTTTAAATTCTTTTTTAAACACCTTGCTTCTTGAACAACACATGGAATTTTAAAACCATCTTGGAAACCTTCTTTCAACAATTTTGCGGCGGCCTTATCAGGGTACCTATTTAGAAAGTCCTCTGGCGTCTCCCCTTTTTTCAACTGCGTCCCCGCCCTTTTGTCGCCCTCCTTTGAAGCACCTTGAAGCCCCATGGGAGCCTCCGCAAGATGAGCATTCATGCTTAAATTTGCATTTGTTCCCAAATTTGCAGTTACCCTCATTGAAGGCAAAGCACAGTCCTTTTTGAAATGACACAGAGTGTCCCGACTGACCTGAACTCCCGGTGCCCCCATGAAAAGATTGACCAGCCAGTCCACTACGCTGCGGAACCATTACCCTCATCCAGAGGGCAATATCCTTGTGCTCCCACCTAATACTGGGCCTGACTGCCTTGCGCTGCCTGAACTGCTCATCATACCTGAGCCAGCCAATGCCACCATAAACACGATATGCTTCACTAACTGCGTCCATATAACAAAAAAGACCCGAGCAGTTTTCAGGCGATTTTTCCCCAATTACGCTTGCGAGAATAGCAAATGCCTGAAGCCAATTAGAGAATGTTCTCGGGATCAAACGGTACCTACGCCTTTCCTCGTCCTCTTTCCAAGAATCATCTTTTTTAAACCTGTCAAGATTAAAACGCTCCAGCGGCAATAGCGAAAATATATTCACATATTCCCCCTTCCAAATCGTATCCCTCACTTCTTGTTTCAGATGTGCCCCCAACGGCCCCTCGAAACACACATACACTTCGCCCCTGGCCGAATCATTTAATCTAACTGCCTCATCTTTCTCCGTCTCCGCTCCTCCCCCTGTAGCTTGGGCTGTCTGCTCTGACCCAGCCGCTGCTGTGATCCCCTCAACCCCTGCCCCGCTACACCCAGAAACCGATGTCGCGCCCGTCACTTGACTAAAATTCGAAACCTCCCCGACGCCACATCCTAGAATTGATTGGTTCAACATTGACCCAGTGCCACTTCCTAACCAAGCTGCTGACGGAGACGCCCCTCCACGAATTCCCCACATCCTGATTAGGTCATTAATAGCATGCAAAATCATCCCCACAACCCCCGGTAACCTCCCCAGTACTAATTCACTATCCCTACACTGAGAGGAAGATATACGGGGGTCAACAGGAAAATTAGATACACTCTCACCTGGCTGCCTTGGCGCTGTGAACCCAGCAGCCGAAGATCCGTAATCCGGCTGGGACGTCCTCGATCCGATGCCTGATTGTTCATCTGTCTGCGTCACGGCTCCCGGGTCTCCCTGTGTTGCAGGCCGCCAGCCTCCGGCGCGGACTGCGCTGGCCGCCTGAACAGGGACCCACGGAACCGATGACGCGTCCCTGTTCGCGGCGGCGTCCAGCCGCAAGCCTCCGTTCCCGCTGTGCACCGACTGCATTTCATCGGGTCGTGTGGTGACTGAGGCAGCCGACTGCTGCCCGCTCCCATCTACTCCCGACGCTGTAGTCCCCCAGCTTGAGCTGAGCACATTGTGCCCCGCATGGGCCTGCGCCACTGCCAGTGGAGCGTTACCTTCGGGGCCAGCCGGCTGCTGCCCGCATCTCTCCCCAAGCTGAGGGGCCGTAACATGCGACCCCCGCCTCATCGCATCCTTCGTTCTGCCGCGCTGAGCAGGCGCCCTTATAACAAAGGTGCCCGCCGCTCCTGGTCCCAGCTTCCTCGTATGCACGCTGGACGATGAGAGGGAGGAAGATCCATCCCTCTGTTGCAGGCCCTGCCGCCTTTGAGGATTCCTCCCGGCCCCCCTGCGTGATGTCGCTGGCCTGCGCTCACCGTTGGGAGCCGGAGGGTCCCTGGAGGGGCTCCTCACGCGGCGTCGGGCCCTGGGGGTGATGTCTGTGTTGAGGCGCTCGGGAGGCCTAGACCTCCTCGCCGGTCGCCCATCCACAGGAGCGCATGAGACCCCTTGTAGAAGCCCCTCCACCGAGGCCTGTAACCAGCCGGCTCCCTGCTCATCGGCCGCATCCCTCGAGCGCTGCAGGAGACTATCGACATCCATCACTGTCCAGGTAAGCAGCTTCTTGCTGTGATGTCGGGTCTCCCTAAATGGATGCCCCTTAAAATGGCCGTCACCTTTTATACCTCCCTGTCACATCCCCCTCGTGTTCACTCCATTCCCCCCCCCCCTCGTTCTTAACCCCTCCCATCCTTTTTCCATTTCTCACTACCAGCCTCATATTTCACTGCTGGCCACTCATACCCTCCCACCTTTTTTAACCCACTGTCCACCCTTATAAATCTTTGCCAGATCACTCCGTCCCACGTTGCCCTGTCATGGCGGCCTCCCTTGAGGGGCCCGGGGCCCAGTACGGCCTTACTTGACACCCCAGTTTTCATGCCAAAATACCTTTGTAAGGGCTCATACTCACTGGAGACAAAAACGGACGATTGCAAGCCGATAAAAAAAATCAGATTGCACTCGGACCAATGTTATTCAATAGGGGACTTCTCATTTGCGATTTTTTTCTCAGCTGAAATCGGTCTGAGAAAAAAAAATCGCAGCATGCTGCGATTTTGGCATGATAATCGCTAATGCAAGTCAATGGATGCGATGATAAATAAAAAAATAAAAAAAATAAATAAATAAAAATCGGACAGCACTCGCACCATGGCACAAGTATAGTCATACCCGAAAGTAATGGCCCCCTTGAAATTGTTCCAGAAAATGAAATGTTTCTCCCAGAAATTTATTGCAATTACACGTTTATTTCCTTTGTGTGTATAGGAGCAACACACAAAAAAAAACTGAAAAAAAAAAAAAAAAAGTAAAATTGAATAGAATTTCACACAAAATCCCCAAAATGGTCTGGACAAAATTATTGGCACCCTCAACTTAATATTTGGTCGCACACCCTGTGGAATAAATAACTGCAATCAATCGTTGCCTATAAAACACCAACAAAGCTTCTTATTCCTCTCAACCGGAATTTTGGGCCACTCTTCTTTTGCAAACTGTTCCAGGTCTCTCATATTTGAAGGTGCCTTCTCCCAACAGCAATTTTTTGTGTTGTTCCAAGACACAAAAAGGAAATAAACATGAGCAACTGCAATAATTTTCTGGAACAATTTCAAGGGTGCCAACACTTTCAGCCATGACTGTATATAAAACATGCATGTGCTATAGCAAATATTAAGACACGCATATACATAGTATACACACATGCACATATAAAATAAGCACATAACATATACATACACACAAAGACAATGAGCTGGTGCAGATTTCAGGTACATTTGCATTTTTTGTGTTTTTTTTTTATAATAAATTTAATGCAGGGCAGCCAGACTACCCTTGGCTAAACCTTCCCTACTTTTTAGAAAAACACGTTGAAGCCGTGACAAAATGTTTTAGCCAATTCCCACCTCTGTCTATATTAGGCTACGGTCCCATGACGAGCTTTGGGTGAGGGTTTTTTGTTTTTTTTTAATATGCAGCTTAAAAAAAGTAAGTACGGTAAGTACAGTAATCTACTTTATTTAATGGGTGCAGAAAATCTGCAACATCCAAAACTTTGCAGCATGTCAATTCTCTGTGCGTTTTTCACCATCGGCCTCACTCAAATCAGGAAAAAAAACACAGGACAAAAACATGGCAAAAAATTGTGTTTTTTTCAGCTGCGTTTTTTTTTTTTTTTTTTTTAGAAATTTTACTCAACGTGTGCACATACCCTAAAAGCTTAAGAGTAAGAAAGTATATATTACCGAAATAAGTGTCGAATCCTCTGCGGGTGGGGAGGCAGTCTTTTTTATAGATGCCGAGGTGCCATTTTCCCACCATGTGGGTGGTATATCCGGCTTCCTTCAGTAACTGAGGCAGCAGCTTTTCATCCAGAGGAAGACAATAGGGCTGACACGGCCATATTATCTGATGCTGCAGACCTGTGTGAATCTTAAGAAAAGAGAAACAAATTAGTGGGCCATATGTAATAAAGAAGAAAATAAGCCCTGACCTCCAATGCACCAGGACATAAAATCTCTACATTTTCCCATTATAGGTACTTATTAATGAGTCTTTATAGTGAACCCTCACATACAAGGACATGTGGCCTCTTCACGTTGGCGTGCCTGGGCAGAACAGAGGCGTCTTCTCACCAGATAGCAGCATAGAGTGCCACCATTATTTCCATACACACCCTGCTCAGGAGAAGATTACCCGAGGTCGCCAACACTATGGACGCAGCATGTAGCGGTTTGTATGTGGAATTTATGTGAAAAAGTAATATATACACTGAGGTGACACGAGTATCAAAAAAAATCCAATTTTCATCCAGAAAAGTGGAACAATTTTTTTTTTCACTTGTCATCCGTTTACAATCTGTTTTTTTGTTTTTTTTTACAGCAGTATTAATCAGTTAGGCTATGTGCACACGTTGCGGATTTTGTTGCGGATCTGCAGCGATTTTGGTCGCGCAGAATTGCACCAAATCCGCAATGTAGTGCCCAGCCAATGTTAGTCTACGGGAAGCCAGAATTGGTGTGCACATGCTGTCGGAAAAATCAGCGCGGATTCGCAGCGTTTTATTTTGTGCAGCATGTCAATTCTTTTTGCAGATCTACAGAGCTTCTGCACCCACTGACTTCTATTGAGTCAGTCAAATCCGCAGCAAAACCACAATTGTAAAAGATTTGCTGCGGATGTGCGTGCAAAAAACGCTACAGAAAGGAAGTGTGTGGGCGTAGACTATGTGTGAGCGGAGAAGATGCGAGTGTCTGAGTGCGGGTGTCTGCATGGCTGTGTGTGTGTGTGGGTCTATGTGTGTAGGCAAGCAACGTCTGATGGGACTACAAGTCCCATCCGGCTAGGTCTGCTGTCACATATAACAGTGACAGCATTAGCCGATGATGGGATAGTAGTTCCATCATCCAGCTACTGTGCTTAATAGTTAAAAAAAAAAAAAACACATTAATACTCAAACAGCTAATCCCACGAAGCCCTCGATCTCCTGCAAAAAAGTATACAGTTGTGAGCTGATATTAATAGCCTGGGAAGATCCATGGGTATTACCCCCTCCCAAGCTATAAACATCTGCCCCCAGTAGCTGGCTTACTCTCTGCTGGTTAAGAAAATTACACAGTAGCCCACGCAATTTTTTTTCCATTTTTTTTTTTTTAATTAAACAGATATTGCATTTCATGCAGATTTCGTGCGAGTGTGTCTCTTTATTTAAGGCCGGAGTCACACTACCAATAAATACGGACGAGTGCTATGCAATAAAACATCGCATAGCACTCAGACCAGTATTCATCTATGGGGCAGCTCCCATCAGCATTTTTTTCTCAGCCGTATTCTACGTGCGAGTGAAATCACTGAAGTCACTGACACTTGGCCGAGTCTCAGCTCACTTGCACCCATATAAGTCTATAGTGACACAGCGCACATCATCCGAGTGCTGTGCGATATATGCCGGCAATGGAGGAGATGGAGAAATTAGTTTCTTTGCCTACTCCGCAGCTGTGCTCCAATCCACTCTGTGCAGGAGCCGAGGGTCATTAGCATATCGCATCCCATGCTCTCGCTAGTGTGTGACCCCGGCCTAACTCTGAACAATTTTATTATGTTCTTGGTGTATATATATATATTTTTTTGTTATCCACCTATATTTGTTTTGTGTGTAAACATTACATTTGAACATGGTATGTGATGATATTATGGTCTTCAATGGAGTATGTAAAAGAAGGTTGGACAAGGAAATGACATTACAATTTTTTTTTTTTGTTAAATAATACACGTTTACTTATCTTACAAAAACGCATACAAATCCACATCAAATCCGAGCGGATTTTCAACTGCGTTTTCTGCCAAGAGAGGAGGAATCCGCGCATAAAATTCCACAGGCAAAGCTGTAACATGTGCACATACCCTTACAGGACCATTTACAGTTTCCTGTTACAGAACTGCATCCATAAATGTATCCATTAAGATCGGATTTTTATTTTTCTCGCACCCATCCGATTTGCAAAGTGCTTTTTTTTTACTTTTTATTAATGAGGTGCGAGTGAGCCCATATACATATGAACGAGGCAGGTTGCATTACCACTGAATTTGACAACCAGGCAATAACATTACATAGATGTCAACTACAAACTTCTAAAGCTGATCGTAAAGATTTTTCCTAAAAATTCTAATGTTACCGATTGTTAGACAGGTGATCCCTCGTGCTATATAAATAAAATGATGAATTACTAATAGTTTCATACACAGTATGACAAGTAAAAGCCTCCTAACATTAGTAAGGCTGCTCCTTCATCAGTTGATCAGATCTTTGTGGGCCTCAAAGGGATTGTCCCCCTAGTCGGTCAGCCCCTTCTCAATCTGAGTGCTTTCCCCCGTCAAAATAAAGACCACAGGGCGTGGCGTAGACACCTAGCAGAGCAGACGTGCTTTCTAGTAGCTCCTGCTCCTAGGCTAATATTTCATCTTAAACTTAACGTTTTGGATGGTTTCGGCGACCCGGAGGGTACTCTCCCGGCAGAGGGACTCCCCCAGCCCTGAAACTGTACCGGCAGGAGAGAGGGACCGAAGACTTCACGAGGCATTAGAGCCCATAGACCGGACCTGAGAATGCCATTCCTGAGCAGAGCGGGAGCTGTCGTCTCCGTCATGGACAGTGGAAGGCTCAGGCAGCTTAAAGATCCGGCGGCGACAGGAGAGTGTGGAGGTCGTGCAAGGTGAGGAGGTTCCCGATGTGGAGTCCCGGTATAGCGTGGTCGCAGTGCTCCGGGTGTTCCCTCCCTCCCCTATCGGTCCGTGTACCTGCGCCCTTGGTTGAATCATTGGCAGGTGTCCTCCGGTTGACAGCTGATTCCTCCCCCGGGAGTGTGGAGACGGGAGGTGCGACGATCTCAGAGAGCGGTGCATGTGCACTGTGGCGGGAGTTTTGAAACCAGAAGAGAAGCACTCCGGCGGTCATCTTCATGAGAGACAGTGACAGTGCCTAACTCGTTTAATGATTTAACCCTGAAGTAGCTGATAAGTCTAATTGTAGTGGAGGCAACAGCTTCATAGACTTGGGTTGATTGTTTTTTCCCCTCTCCCTTCTTGCAGTTTCGATGTGCTTCCCATATATCGGCCACAGGGTTAAATTCTATGGAATTGCTGAATACAACGCACTGCTGCCATCTAGTGCTCCTTCTGGAAATTGTGTCTGTTGCGCATATTTCTTCCTGCAATCGAATCTAATAGAGAAATGACTATGATCCTTGTTTTCTCTTTTTCTCTCTATATCCGAGCCACTACCAATGTCTCTTTAAGGCCGGCGTCACACTGGCGACAGAATCGGACGACTGCAATACGATGAAATATCGTATTGCAGTCTGCCCTGTGTTAATCTATGGAGCAGCTCCCAGTATCAGATTTTTTGTGGTCCGTTTTAAACGTCCTAGTGCAATCGCAGCATGCTGCGATTGTCACCGATTGTGGGTCGACTATCGCCAATGCAAGTCTATGGGTGCGATGAAAAATCGGATTACAAACGGACCGCACGTGTGACTTGCGATGAAATCGCATCGGTGTCCTTTAGAAAAGCCGGCAATTCATCCCCGGTTATACTGTAAAATCACACTGACAGCTTTAATAAAGAATAGAAAGAATACATATACACACATTATATATATATATATATATATATATTATATATATACACACACACATATATTTATAGTTCTTACACTTCTACATACTGTAATAGGCGCTAATTCAATTGCCGGCTTTTGTGAAATCACAGAAGCCAACATGAAATGATACATTGTTTAGACACAGTTAACCATGTCATTTCCTGTATTTTGATATATGGTTTGAACTTACAATTACATAAGTGTATGTGTGCAAAATTTGAGACATGTAGGGGTTAATTAAAGGTGTAAATTTGTTGAAAAAAAAATGCGTGGGCCTCCCGCTGTACTTTCTCCACCAGACAGACAAAGCAAGCGAGTGGGGGCAGATAATAATAGCCTAGGGAGGGTACTTTTTTTTTGTGCCCCCCCCTGGCTACTAACATCTGCCCCCAGACACCCCAGAAAGGGCAAATCTCTAATTAGATTTGCCCTTTCTGGCACTTTGCCCGTCTATTCCCATTGCCCTGTAGCGGTGGCGAATGGGTTAATAAGGTGTTAAAGTCACCTTACAATTGAAAGGTGACTGTAAGCCAGGTTAATAATTGAGAGCTGTCAATTAGACAACTATCAATTATTAATCCTATTGAAGTAAATAAAAAAACACACTTTAAGAATAAATAATTTTAATGAAATAAAAACACATTTTTTTGACCATCTTTTATTTTACTCTTAATCCGTGCGAAGCCCTTGATCTCCTAAAATAAATATAAAATAATAAAACAACATTATTCTTACCTATCTGGCGATCTGTCACGTCCCACAATGTAATCCTTCACAAAGGGTTAACTAGCAATCAGCTAAGCAGCGCAACTAATGCTGCGTGCTCAGCTGATAGCTCCTGAATGAATGAGCTTATCTCCTGCCGACAGGAGAGGATGTGATTAATGAATGAAGCTTAATTGATTGTATCCCACTTTCACCTTAGGTCAGGTCACTGAAGTGAAAGTGGCAATAAATCAATTAAGCTTCATTCATTCATCTCTTCCTCTCCTTTTGCTGGGAGAGGAAGTTATTCATTCAGGGGGTTAGAGCTCGGAGACAGCATTAGCTCTCTGCGAGCTGTAACCTGTTAACCCTTTCTGATGGATTACAGCGTGGGACCTGACTGTACATCGGATTGGTAAGAATTTTGCTTTTTTATTTTATTTTTATTACAGGAAATGGTTTAGCAGGAAAATAAAATATGGTCAAAAACTGTGTGATTATTTCATTAAACTTCTTTTTTATTAAAGTGTGTGTGTTTGATTTTTCTTTCATACAATAGGATTAATAATTGATAGTTGTCTAATTGACAGCTCTCAATTATTAACCTGGCTTACAGTCACCTTTCAATTGCAAGGTGCCTTTAACCCCTTATTAACCCATTCGCCACCGCTACAGGGCAATGGGAATAGACGGGCAAGTGCCAGAAAGGGCAAATCTAATTAGAGATTTGCCCTTTCTGGGGTGTCTGGGGGCAGATGTTAGTAGCCGGGGGGGGGGGCACAAAAAAAATGTACCCTCCCTAGGCTATTATTATCTGCCCCCACTCGCTTGCTTTGTCTGTCTGGTGGAGAAAATACAGCGGGAGCCCACGCATTTTTTTTCAACGAATTTACACCTTTAATTAACTCCTACATGTCTCAAATTTTGCACACATACACTTATGTAATTGTAAGTTCAAACCATATATCAAAATACAGGAAATGACATGGTTAACTGTGTGGAAACAATGTATCATTTCATGTCGGCTTCTGTGATTTCACAAAAGCCGGCAATTGAATTAGTGGCTATTACAGTATGTAGAAGTCTAGGAACTATAAATATATATATATATATATAATATATATATATATATATATACATACATATATATATGTGCTCTATGTGTACATATCTATTCTTTCTTTTGTGATTTAAATACTATTCTTTTGGATCCATTATATGTCAGTTTTGCAAGCCTGCGAGAAATTCTCGCAAGTCGGATGAAAATCGGATGTTACAAGGTACACACACATGCGACTAAATCGCATCTTTGAAGGAAAATCGGATGCCAGAAGGATGTGTGATGTTTTCATTTTGGTACGATAATTGACCGACTAAAACGGTCCGATTTTTTGTAGTTGTGTCTGACCCCGGCCTAACGCATACAGTTTGACCAGCCACGAGACTTATCCTTATATTGTACGTATATCTCAGGAAAGGCATCATGAGCCCTTCTAAGTCGCAATCTGCTGCTGATAAGCTTAAGACCTATGCCAGGGCCCATAATTTAGCGACCATGCAGAAATCCTCAAATAAATCAACCCAGGAAGAGGCATCAATTTCTCAGGAATCAGAGGATATGGATACAGAACCCACCCTGAAACAGGTGTCCGCACAACTATTAGTTGCCATTCAAGGCAGAACGGCCTCCTTGACGGGGAAAATTGAAGAAATTAAAACTGACTTGGGAATCCCCCGCAATGATATGTCAAATTTGGGAGAGAAAGTCAGAGGATAGAATTTCAAGTCTCGAGGACCAAACAGCACCTCTACCTGAGCGGATCAGAGTGCTAGAACAACATTTGGAGTTGTGTACAAAAGCAAGACCTAGAAAATAAAATGAGGCTAAATAACATTCGCATCATTGGATTGCCGGAGAGGGCTGAAGGGAATAATCCGAGTGACTTTATGGAAAGATGGATCTGTACTTTATTTCCGGAAGCCACCTTTCTGTTGTGTACGCTGTGAAGAGGGCGCACCGTGTACCTGGTAGACCAAATCCTCCGGGGGCGCCTCCAAGACCCCTATTGGCCAGATTTCTCAGTTGGAAAGACGGAGACTATATCCTACAATTGGCACGACAGGCCCAAGTAATTAAGTATGAAAATACTACTGTGATGCTGTTTCCGGATTTTTCGGCAGATTTGCAGAAGCGAAGAGCTTCATGTGCTTTGGTTAAGAGACGCTTGAAGAGCTCTAATGTGAATTATTCAATGGTGTACCCAGCCTCGCTTAGGGTAGTAGATGCTGAAACTTTCTTTCAGAACCCGATGGAAGCAGAGGAGTGGATCTCCAAGATAGAAAGACGCCAGAAGTAGCAATAATAGTATATACTACTATGGTAAACCTCATTGTATGCGTTGGTCTTTACACTCCCGATAGTAATTATTGACCTTGCCTTAGTATACTACTGTTCTTAATCTCTTGCAATACTTATGTTCATGCCTGGACTGGGTACTGAAATGATTAGGAACAAAAAAAAAAAAAGGAAGAGAAAATCCAGCTTCCAAAAAAATATCCAAATTTATTTAAGATAAAATCAGAGATCTATAGGACAAAGCTCATATAATGTGAACAGTAGCTACGCACTTTAAACAGTGAATGTTCTTTCTCAAAGCCTCTCAGCATGGGTCATGGCAAGGTTATAAACCCCCCCCCAGCCGATAACTTGCATAAAAAACATCAAAATCTGTATATACAAATCAAGCAAGAAAAACAAAAACAAAGAAAAAAAAATAGAAATTTATTACAAAAGAATATATAATGATTATATCCCACTAGTGGAACATGATCTCTTTTCCTCTTATCAGCCGCCGGTAGGTCTATTTCTATCTTAACATGTCATTTTATTGTACGATGCACTTTATTAGTGTTTGTTAGTGATAGTCATAGAGCTGCTGCTTCGTGTCCTAGTTATATTTTGATGCCCATGAGAGCAATGTGTAATTTTGAATAAGGACAGTCAGGCAGGTGGTTTTATACATTAGTACCATGAGCATATGATTTTCCATTCTGAGTAACCGAATCCGGTTGTTTGGCTGGTAATATTAGTATTAGTGGTTATCCTATGGCTGGTTTGTTCCTCTATATTTTCCGTCTTGCACCTTATCTTGTTATTTATGTTTTGAATAATTGTAAATAAAGTATGTTTTAAATCTCATACATCATCTTGTAGTACCTTATTGTTATTCATTGCAACCACAAAAGTGATATAGTATATTCCATGGTATATGGTTTCCTTATGTTGAAAGGTTATTGATCGTATTTTTGGGGCATTTTTTCTGATTAAAGCTACAGTATGTGCACACGTTCGGAAATGCAGAAGAAATTTCCACAGCAATCCCGCAACTCCCTGCCGCAGGAAATACGCTTGCATTCTGTTTTGCGCATTCCCGCAAAAAAATAGCGTTTTGCAAGCGATTGAACTGATTGACAGGTTGGTCACACGAGTCAAACAGTGTTAGAAATGTTAGAAATAATCAAAAAAATATGGACATACTCACCCTCTGTCGCCCCTGGAGTTTTCCCGCTCCTCAGCGAAGCTGCTGGCAAGTTCCGTTCCCAGGGATGCATTGCGCAAATGACGTCTGATGACGTAGCAGTCACGCGACCGCTACGTCATCTGGGGTGATTCTCGCAATGCATCCCTGGGAA
>JARQOD010000001.1:924364983-924486439 GCA_033576555.1 Oophaga sylvatica | reverse complement strand
CGCAATATCTAGGAAACTAGTGAAAATAGCCTGTAATATTAGACTTTTCAAGAAAGGCATCCAGTCCCTTCTTAAATTTTAGTAGGGAATCACTCATTACAACATTAGACGGCAGAGAGTTCCATAGTCTCACTACTCTTACAGTAAAGAATCTGCATCTGTGATTATGACTAAAACTTCTTTCCTCCAGAGGTAGAGGATGCCCCCTTGTCCCCGTCACAGGTCTAAGAGTAAAAAGATCATTAGAAAGGTCTTTGTAGTGTCCCCTCATATATTTATACATTGTAATAAGATCACCACTAAGCCTTTGTTTTTCCAAACTAAATAACCCCAAGTGTAATAACCTGTCCTGGTATTGCAGACCCCTCAGTTCTCTAATAACCTTGGTCGCTCTTCTCTGCACCCGCTCCAGTTCAGCTATGTCTTTCTTATACACCGGAGACCAGAACTGTACACAGTATTCTAAGTGTGGTCGCACCAGTGACTTGTATAGAGGTAAAATTATGTTCTCCTCATGAGCATCTATGCCTCTTTTAATGCATCCCATTATTTTATTTGCCTTGGCAGCAGCTGCCTGACATTGGCCACTAAATGTGAGTTTGTCATCCACCCATACACCCAGGTCTTTTTCAGTGACAGTTTTGCCCAGTGTTTTAAAATTAAGCACATAATTATACATCTTGTTTGTTCTACCCAAGTGCATGACCTTACATTTATCCCCATTAAAGCTCATTTGCCATTTATCAGCCCAAGCTTCTAGTTTACATACATCCTCCTGTAATATAAAATTGTCCTCCTCTGTATTTATTACCCTGCAGAGTTTAGTGTCATCTGCAAATATTGAAATACTACTCTGTATGCCCCCTACAAGGTCATTAATAAATATGTTAAAGAGAAGCGGCCCCAATACTGACCCCTGTGGTACCCCACTGCTAACCGTGACCCAGACCGAGTGTGCTCCATTAATTGATCACATCGATTGGGAGGTTTTCCGGCTGTCGAACACTCAGAACGTCGTAAATCAGAAGGGACTGTCGAATCAAGTTGAGTAGTTGAGTCAGGTTGGACTGACGGGGGCGGGGACGCGCCCAGTTCAGGTGAAACAGCCATCTCAGGAATCTTAGGAGCACCAGGGGCTTCAGGTATCTGCTCTTCTTCTGGGCCTACTAGTGACAGTTTAGGGCATTCTTCTTCTTCACAATCAGCAATGACTGAAGGAAGCTTCTCAGGAGTACTGGGTTTCTCTTCTCGTACAGGGTCTCTTGACACGCAGGGACGTAGCATGTTTTGATGGACAACACAAGTAGTGACATTTTATTTTCCTTCAGGTTGAACTTCATAAACGGGTCCCTCAGAGCTGATTCGTCGCTTCACCTGATACGGTGTCTTCTCCCACCGACACTCTGTTTTATCTCGAGGATGTATATCTCTTACCAACACCCGATCTCGGCCAGCAGAGCTGTCCCTCGTAGAGGCGTTGTCCCCGGATGCTCCAGTTCTTGGAACCTGGTCTGCACCAGACGATGTAGAGTCTGTAACCGATGACAATGTTCTTGAACCCAGGTGGACACCCCCTGTCCGTGGGTAGTCCTCGTCTGGGTTCAGTTCCAGCTCTGTAATCTCTTTTCCTGGTCTGCAGAAGAGTAAGGTGTAGGAAGTGTAACCTGTGATACGATGTACCCGGTTGTTGTATACCCACACCAACTCTGCTATGAATTCTGGCCACCGAACATTCCGGTTTTTCTCTAATGTCCTTAACATCTGGATGAGAGTACGATTGAACCGCTTGCAAGCTCCATTCCCTTGAGGATGGTAGGGCGTCATCCGAGATTTCCAGATTTGGTACAAACGTAGCAGTTCCTCCATTACTCGCCCCAGAAAGCAGGCAACCTGGGTCAGAGTGGATCCTTTTTGGACATCCATACACTTGGATGAAGTTATTACAGATGGCATGTGCTGCTGATTCAGCTGTTTGGTCCAGTGTCGGCGTCACGATGGCAAACTTGGTGAAATAGTCTGTCATGACCAAACAAAGTTCATACCCTTGATGTGCCGGGCCTATTGTCAAGTAATTGATCATCAACACTTCTAAAGGCGCAGAGGTCACAATAATTTGTGTGGGAGCTCTCTGTTCTGGAGTTCTGTTCACAACTCTTACAGAGCCGGCATACTTACTCTACCACGGACTTTAGCATGAGATGGGAAACTAATCTTTGCAGCCACTGAAAAGCCTTTTCTTGACCAAAGTGAGCTCCTCTCTCATGTGCCTCCGTAGCCACCTTATGCAACAGCATTTCAGTAATCACCACTTGCCAAATAACAGGGCCCATTGCAATTAGATCTTCCGATACAACAGTTTATTCCTCAGTTGGAGTCTTTCCCATTGCCAAAGGATTTGTAGAGCCCCAGAAGACAGGGCCTCCCTCTCACTCTGGCAGGGCAATTGTTTAAGGGCGACCCACTGCCTTATCTGTGCGAGTTCTCTGTCTTTCTGTTGAACTCGTACCCACTCGTCATGGGTTATTTTTAAGCCATGTTTCTGAAGTTGGCTCAATACTTGTTCTAGTCGCTGCAGATGTTCTTCGAACGTGGCAGTATACACGATTATATCATCCAAGTAGATGAGAGTGGCTTCAAAATTTAAATCTCCAAAACATCTTTCCATGAGACGCTGAAAAGTACCATGAGCAACAGAAAAACCAAACGACATCCGGTTGAACTCGTACAAGCCCATAGGTAGTATGAAGGCAGTCTTTGCTCGATCATGTTCGAACATCGGCACTTGCCAATAGCCACTGGCCAGATCTAATGTAGAAAATTATTTTGCGCTTCCCAGTGCAGAAAGTGACTCTTCGATTCGCAGTAGTGGGTATGAATCTCGCACAGTGCAGCCATTTAATTTACGATAGTCCACGCAGAAACGCAGAGTGACGTCTTTTTTACGCACCAGCACAATGCGAGCAGCCCACACGCTTTGGGTTTCCCAGATAACACCTTTCTGTAGCATCTGTGTCAGCATCCCCTTCACCTCCTGGTACATTTGCGGTGGTATTTGCCAATGATAGCATTCTTTTATGGGCACAGCATTCCCGGTTGGGATCTCGTGTGTGATTGCAGTAGTGCAGCCGAAATCATCCTCATGATGTGTGAATACGTCCTGGTATCATCCGAGTAGGGCTTCCACCTACTGCACCTGTTTCGGTGTGAGTTCTGTTAATTCAGCCCGCATTTGTTTCAGAATACGGCGCACTTTCCGCAGTCGTTGAGGTTCTGACACCGAAGTCATTTCTACAGTCACCGTCCAGGGGTCTTTCTTTTTCACGGTCAATTGAACGGCCTGTGGCGGTATCAGCTCCTCTGGCATGCCTAGGATTTGTGCTACCTCATTTCTGGGCGGAAGCGTCAGATTGTCCTCTCTCAAGTTCACACACTGCACAGGTACCATCCCATCCTGGACAGTGGCTAGCGTTCGTGCAACTAGAAGCCCTGGAGGTAGGTGCTCCATGACAGCCGGCCCTATTTGGATTTCAACTCCCTCCAGAGGAGTGCAAGCCCCGACGGGTAAAGAAAGCACAGTTTGTCCTGGTGGTAGTACAAGATTGTTTGTAGCCGGGATGATCACTTTCCCCAGCATCTTCCTGTCGCAGGAGGTCTCTTGCGCTTGTGCCATCCGAATCAACTGTTGAAACACTCTCCTTTGGGGAGCATGTGGGCTCCATTGTTTCAAAAACACGTCTGGGGACTTAGTGATGAGAAGACGTCCAAATTCTTTAAGCACATTCATCCCCAAAGTGACAGCATGTCCATGTTCTGCATCCCCCATGGTTAACACCACTCCTTTGCAGCCCAGATCTTTGCCACAGACCGTGATTTGCATCCAGACCACTCCTGCGACCGGGATAGGCAACTGATTAGCGGCCGTCAACTTTATCACCGGGCCCCACTCGGGCCTCATTGCTTCGGGGAAATGCCTTCTAAAGTATGTCTCGGACATCGTAGTCACTTGTGAGCTGGTATCTACCAGACGGCGGACGGTCCGACCATCCATCTCTGCCCAGACTAGAGGACCCACAGAAACTAAATTGGTGGGACTTCTGATTCTCCTGTTTGGCTGTTCTGGCTCCGGGCGGCGTCCCCCAGCCTCGGAGCCTCCTATTTAACGGAAGGCGCTGATGAGGCCGTCCTCGCTGTGCACACCCTCGAGCTACATTTTCCATTTCACCACAGATATAGCAAGTAGGAAGTTCCTCCCAACCCGCCACGGTTCTGGGACACTTCTGCCCCCGGGTGAGTTTAATGAGGCCGTCACCTTTTTGGTATCTCCTTCCGCAGATCTTCTAAACAACTTGGTTCAGTAATCAGGTTTACAGATGCCTCCCCGCTCTGAACCTTCGCCGCCGGGACTGTTACTCCCTGCTCTTGCTCGCGTGCGTGTGTCTCACTCCTAAATTCTGAATAGGTCATGTGCGGATTTACTCACAGGGCCTGTTTCAGCAGCGAGTCTCTTAATCCAGTCACTAACTGGTCAAGTAACACTATGTCGGTAGACCCTATGCCTACGCCGTCTTTTCTGATGATGGTTGTGTGGATTTCCTGTAGCACATTCATATACTGAGTCACCGTCTACCCCTCTCTTTGAACGCAGCTAAATAACCGCATGCGCAGTTCCCCTACATCCGTGGGGTCCCCATGTGTCTCCTCCAGTATGCGCAGCACTAATGTGCTCAGTCCAGCTCCAAAACATAGTGCTATTCCCATTAAATTTAGGAAGGTTGTTTAATATTGCCCCCAGGGATATACTGGACCTGGGGCCCTCCCCAACTGCTTGGTCTGCCGCCTCCATGCTGGTGGACTGCATCCTGCTGCACTACGCCAAATGTGAGCAGGTTACAAGATGCAGTGACGGAAGGAGGCAGAGCAAGGGTTAACGTAGAATTTACTTTAACAGGAAATCATCAGGGATAGAATAAATGTAAAATAGGAGTGTACCTAATTATGCAGAGTGGGAATAAACAGGAGTAGGGGATTTAAAGGAGAGTTCAGTAACAATAAACTTATCAGTCTGACGACGTCCAGAGTATGGAATCCTAGGTTCAAATGGTGGCGCCAAGGCCGTGGCGCGAGAGGAGTCTGGTGTGGTACTGAAGGAGATGAAGATCCGGTTCCCAGTGGTGACGGTGAGTCCTCGTTGTCTTGAAGGGAGTGCTGGGTCCAGGTACGGTAATACAGGAACGTGTGCAGTCTCTATCACTGCCGTAGCTCAACGTTGCTATAACGGGTAAGGCGGAATACAGTTCACAGCGGGTCACCCGGTTTTCTGTCTTGGCAGGCTCGCGTCAAACCTCTGTCTGGGGATTTTATAACTCACAGTCAAGGGTGCCTTCGGGCACTTTACAAGACTCTGTCGACAGTCTGTGTGGGAGAGTATTGTGCCCCTAAGGCGTGAGCTTGCTCCGTCTCGCTGCTCAGAGGACCGAGCACCAAAACTGTCCCCCTGCGTGTCGTGTGTTCCCGCCAACTCTCCTGTTTCCCGCACGCTGCAGCTTTTTAAGCTTAGCCGCGCCCCTCATCACTGAGGTTGGGCCAGGGTTTTATTCTTTGCCCTGTACAACATGGTTGACAGCCCCGACAGTTCCGGATCCGTCAGGGAGAGGTACGTCCAGTCCGGTCCTTCTCCTATGTACTGTATACACGTGTCTGAGTGAAATGGCAATCTTTAGTATAATTTATCAAAAGGAATATCCTGCTCTGTAATGGAAAATGGCCCCTTATGCAGGATGATCATATTTAGGATCTATGCCCCAGACATCAGGAATATCCAGCTCAAATTATCCCATGATAATAGTTTTCATATTTTTTTGTTGAAATACTGGATCAAGTTCAGAGAAGAGCTACCAGGATGGTGAGCGGACTGCAAAGTATGTCCTACGAGGAATGGTTAAAGGATCTGGGAGTGTTCAGATTGCAAAAAAGAAGACTAAGAGGAGACTTAATAGCCGGTCTACAAATATCTGAAGGGCTTTTACAGTGTAGAGGGATTATCATTATTCTCATATGCACATGGAAACACAAGAAGCAATGGAATGAAACTGAAAGGGAGAAAATACAGATTAGATATTAGAAAAAACTTTTTGACAGTGAGGGTGATCAATGAGTGGAACAGGCTGTCACAAGAGCTGCCGAGTTCTCCTTCAATGGTAGTCTTCACACAGAGGCTGGACAGACATCTGTCGGAGATGGTTTAGTGACTCCTGCATTGAGTAGGGGGTTGGACAAGATGACCCTGGAGGTTCCTTCTAACTCTAACATTCTATGAGGCCAAATACTATCTACAGTATGTGAGTCTCATGTGAAACCTTTTTCTGATGTTGGGATCATATCATGTGCTAAATTGGGGATTCATGAATACGGCATTGTATGTAGAAATGTAGAAGTTTTTTGTGCTTTTTTTTAATATATCAATAACATAAGGAAGTCGTGAAAAATAAAGAATACATTTCACCCATCTACCTTATTACAATTTAGTTTCTGCTGAGCATCTGACTGTGAGACGACTTTGGAAACTTAAAACTTATTCCTTGGTCCTTGAATAAAGAACATCACCTTGCCAGCCCGCTCTCACTTGTACATCAGAAGTCAGAAAATCACGTTTAATTACCTTAGCAATGAATCCCACTATACTTGCCGGTTCTACAAAATGAACCACATTTAACTGAGCTAAATAGATGTGTCACATTGATCTCAAGCTGTCTCAGTGTTGCATTTACTGCTACAAAGCCCTCCATCGAGTCTATGGGCACTGGATATTATCTCGGCTTTAACCCCTATTTTGTATGCTGCACTGGGTTCGGGTAGGTTAAATATCTTGTTAAGTTACAACAGGATTCTGAAGACAAGTTCAAAGAGTCAGAAATCGGGAAGCAAAACATCCAATATAGATACCCTCTGTTATAAAGCATAATTGTATTTTCAGAAAAAAAACACCAATGTAAGTAACTAAAAATTATATTAAAACATAATAAAAAGTATCTAAAAAGTTACTCGTCGACTACATAAATTAAAACAAATTTCATTTACTAAACCCATTGTGTTGCCTTCTAATACCTCCTGCAGACATTGCAAAAAAGCATTAGCATGGCTCAAGATTGCCAGGGTAGGATCTAACCAGTTTGAGGGAAAGAATAATAAGTCTGAGGGTGGAATATATGGATTTTTGTGTTACTCACCGTAAAATCCTTTTCTCCGAGATGCTCATTGTGGGACACATGAATGTGGGTGTAAGCTACTGCCGCTAGAAAGCTGACACTAAGTAAACATAAAAAAAGGTTAGTTCCTCCTCCGCCGTGTACACCCCGACACTGGCCGCAGGTGAATCCAGTTTGGTGCAAAAAGCAGTAGGAGAACGAAAAGTAAATCAGCGTTAACATAGGTACAACATATCCAGCATTAAACCCACCGACTAGAAAAAAAAAAGGGGGGGTGCTGTGTCGCCCAATGAGCATCTCGGAAGAAAGGATTTTACGGTGAGTAACACAAAAATCCATATTTCTCCTTCGTCTCATTGGGGGACACAGGACTGTGGGACATCCCAAAGCAGTCCCTTGGGTGGGAAACCGACTCCACAGTATAAGCCGTAGGCAGGTATTGCCTATAGGTGCATCACCGCTGCCTGAAGAATCCTTCTACCCAGACTTGCATCCGCCGAAACCTGAGTATGGATATTGTAATGTTTAGAAAAAGTATGTAGACTGGACCAGGTAACTGCCTTGCAAACCTGTTCTGCTGAAGCCTGGTGCCAAAGAGCCCAGGAAGGGCCCACTGCCCGAGTGGAGTGAGCCCTTATGCCCTCCGGAACGACCGCTGTTATGTTACGGTAGCTGAGGAGTGCAGGTAAAAAAGGCAATACACCAGAGCAGTTGGAATCTATGAGATTGCAGTACCCTGACTAACCACCGCAACTAGAGGCAGCCGTGGAGCGTTCCTACGTTGGTCCTCGCCACAGCCTGAGAAACTAACTACACCTAAAGATAGAAATAGGAAAGCTATCTGCCCCGGAGCAGAACCCCAAAGATAATAGAAAGCCCCCAAACATGTAATGGCGGTTAGACAAGAGGAAATACTGACACAGAAAGAAAATAGTATGAGCAAATGCTGGGGCCCAAACTATCTAAATAGAAAAGGATAGGAAGGGTACTTACTGCAATCTCAGAAAACCCTGAAAAAACACCAACTCTACTAATTTCAAAATCACCTGAGATCACACGACCTCTACCACCTAAATTAGTTCTCTGGTGTAAAAAAAATCAAAACAGTAGCCACTGAAAAAAAACTGGAAAAAGCAAAAGTACAAAACACAGTGGCTGAACTAAATTGAGAGGGCAAAAGCCCCCGGAGGGGACCCTGAAGGCCCCCACAGAAGTGCAGGACAAAATGCAAAAATATAGCAAAAACACAAAATAAGAAATTGTCTTATCTAATAGCAGGAGATGCAGACACGACACAGCAGGCTACAAGGGAAACTGGAAAGAAGGATTCAGACCAGAACAATTGATCACCGGCAACCCTGATGGGAAAATGACTCCCTTATATAAGACCAATCAGTAACACCTGATTCCCAGTCCTCACTAGTACCGCTTGTAACCACCAGAGGGAGCCTCTGCTCAGAACTCATCTCAAACCCATTCACAACAGTACCCCCCCCTTGAGGAGGGGTCACCGAACCCTCATTTGAGCAACCAGGTCGGTCAGGATGAGTTCTATGATACGCACGGATAAGTCTCCTAGCATGGATGTCCGAAGCAAACACCCAAGAATTGTCTTCCTGACCATAACCTCTCCATTTAACCAAATACTGGAGTCTTCGTCTAGAAAAACGAGAATCCAATATTTTCTCAACCACATACTCCAGATTGCCCTCAACCAAAACAGGGTCAGGAGGCACAGCAGCAGGAACCACTGGCTCAACAAACCTCTTCAACAAGGACTTGTGGAACACGTTATGGATCTTAAATGTCCCTGGAAGAAGCAAACGAAAAGAAACAGGATTAATAATCTCCATGATCTTATAAGGTCCAATGAACCTAGGCTTAAATTTAGGAGATGCTACTCTCATAGGAATATTCTTTGAGGACAACCAGACCAAGTCCCCCACTTCAAACCGAGGACCATCAGTCCTATGCCGGTCAGCAAACCGCTGGGCCCTCTCCTGAGAGAGGGACAACCTCTCCACTACCTGGTCCCAAATCTGCTGCATACGCTCAACAACAGAGTCAACACCTGGACAGACAGAAGCCTCCGTCTGTCCTGAAGAAAATCGAGGGTGAAACCCAGAATTACAGAAAAACGGAGACATCAAAGTGGCAGAGCTAGCCCTATTATTAAGAGCAAACTCAGCCAAAGGCAAAAAAGAGACCCAGTCATCCTGATCAGCAGACACAAAGCATCTTAGATAAGTCTCCAATGTCTGGTTTGTTCTCTCAGTTTGACCATTGGTCTGAGGATGAAATGCCGAGGAGAAAGACAATTGAACACCCAGTTTAGAACAAAAAGTCCTCCAAAATCTGGAAACAAACTGGACTCCTCTGTCAGACACAATGTTCTCAGGAATGCCGTGTAAACGAACCACGTGCTGAAGGAACAACGGCACCAATTCAGAGGAGGAAGGCAACTTAGGTAATGGCACAAGATGTATCATTTTGGAAAACCTATCACAAGTTACCCAGATGGTGGTCATTCTCTGAGAAACAGGAAGATCGGAAATGAAATCCATAGAGATATGGGTCCATGGTCTCTTGGGCACAGGCAATGGCATCAACAAACCACTAGAGCGAGAGCAAGGCTTGGAGCGAGAGCAAGTCCCGCAGGACTGCACAAATTCCCTGACATCGCGAGACAAGGTAGACCACCAAAAGGACCGACTAACCAAGTCTCTGGTACCAAAAATTCCGGGATGCCCAGCCAATGCGGAACAATGAATCTCAGACATCACACTCTTTTTCCATTGGTCCGGGACAAACAATTTTCCAACAGGGCAGCGCTCGGGCCTATCCTCCTGACACCCCTCCAGAGCAAGTCTCAAATTGGGCGAGATGGCGGAAAGAACTACACCCTCCTTCAAAATAACAGAGGGATCAGATAGCTCAGGAGAGTCCGCAAGGAAACTCCTCGAGAGTGCATCCGCCTTAACATTCTTAGTGCCAGGAAGAAAGGAAACCACAAAATTAAAACGTGTGAAAAACAAGGCCCACCTGGCCTGTCTAGGATTGAGTCGCTTAGCAGATTCCAGATAGACCAGATTCTTATGGTCCGTAAGGACCACCACCTGATGTTTGGCTCCCTCCAGCCAATGTCTCCATTCTTCAAAAGCCCACTTCATGGCCAATAACTCCCGATTACCCACGTCATAATTACGTTCAGTAGGAGAAAATTTTCGAGAGAAAAAGGCACAAGGGTTACTTTTAGAGGTCTCTGGATCTTTTTGGGACAAAACGGCACCTGCCCCAATTTCAGAGGCATCAACCTCCACCTAAAATGGCAGAGAAACATCAGGCTGCCGTAGAACAGGAGCAGAAGTGAATCTCTGCTTAAGTTCCTGAAACGCAGAGACTGCCTCAGGAGGCCAATTCACCACATCAGAACCCTTTCTGGTCAAATCAGTTAATGGTTTAACAATAACCGAGAAATTACCAATAAATTTACGATAAAAATTGGCAAAACCCAAAAATCTCTGAAGAGCCTTTAATGAAGTAGGTTGGACCCAATCACAGATGGCCTGAACCTTGACCGGGTCCATTTCAATAACAGATGGGGACAAAATGAATCCCAGAAATGAGATCTTCTGTACGCCAAAAAGACACTTTGATCCCTTCACATACAGAGCATTCTCTCTCAAAATCTGGAATACAGTTCGAACATGTTTCACATGAGAGTCCCAGTCATTAGAAAAAATCAAGATATCATCCAAATAAACAATCAGAAACTTGTCCACAAAATCCCTGAAAATGTCATTCATGAAGGACTGGAAGACGGAAGGAGCATTAGTGAGCCCAAAGGGCATCACAAGGTACTCAAAATGCCCTTCAGGGGTGTTAAATGCCGTCTTCCATTCATCCCCGTGCTTAATGCGAATAAGGTTATACGCCCCCCTGAGGTCGAGCTTGGTAAACCAAGTAGCGTTTTTCACCCTGGAAAACAGGTCAGAAATCAAGGGTAACGGGTATTGATATTTCACAGTAATATTGTTCAAGAGACGATAATCAATACACGGCCTTAATGAACCATCTTTTTTGGCCACAAAGAAAAAACCGGCACCTAAGGGTGAAGAGGATGGTCTGATATGACCCTTCTCCAATGATTCCTTGATATAAGACCGCATAGCGTCATGTTCAGGTACAGACAAGTTAAAAAGGCGACCTTTAGGGAATTTACTACCTGGCACTAATTCAATAGCGCAGTCATAGCTCCTATGGGGAGGTAAGGATGCAGATTTACTTTCGCTAAACACATCAGAAAAATCAAACAAAAAGTCAGGAACATCCTCAGCCTGGGGGAGGCAGAAAAAACAGGAGTGTTGGTATTAACACATTGGCAGCCCCAACTGGTTACAGACACAGATTTCCAATCCAAAACAGGATTATGAGACTGTAACCAAGGGAAACCCAGCACGATAATGTCATGCAGATTATATAGAACCAAAAATTTGCAGCACTCCTGGTGATCAGGTTCAACCCTCATTATCACCTGAGTAGAAAACTGGGGTTTATTCTCAGCCAAAGGGGTAGAATCGATCCCCAGTAGGGGAATAGACTTCTGTAGGGGTATCAAGGGAAACCCACAACGTTTAGCAAAATCATAATCCATCAGGTTAATAGCTGCTCCAGAATCAACGAAAGCCTGAGCAGAAAATGAGGACAGAGAGCATATCAGAGTGACAGTTAATAAAAACTTAGTCTGAACACTACCCAAGACAACTGAGCGTGCAAAATGTCTTCCCCGCTTAGGGCAGACTGAAATAGCATGAGAGGCATCACCACAGTAGAAACATAACCCATTGCGCTTTCGAAACTCATGACGCTGTGCCCCAGACACCACTCCATCACACTGCATGGGCTCAGCAGCTGGCTCACAAGGCAACACCACTCCACGCATACTTCTCCGCTCACGCAAACGTCTGTCAATTTGAATCGCTAATGACATAGAATCATTGAGACCAGAGGGGACAGGTAATCCCACCATAACATCCTTTACATTATCTGACAGACCCTTCCGGAAAAGGGCTGCCAAAGCATCGTCATTCCACTTGGTCAGGACTGCCCACCTACGGAATCTCTGACAGTATAACTCAGCGTCATCAAGCCCCTGATTTAATGCCAACAAGGCTTTTTCAGCTTGATCAGTGACATTAGGCTCATCGTACAATAACCCCAAAGCCTGAAAAAATGCATCAACATCACTCAAAACAGGATCCCCAGGTATCAGGGAAAAAGCCCAATCCTGAGGATCGCTGCGCAGGAGAGAGATGATAATTTGAACCTGCTGCGCTGCGTTTCCTGAGGACTTAGATTTTAAGGCAAGAAACAATTTACAATTATTTTTGAAATTCTGAAACTTAGCTCGATCCCCTAAAAACAAATCTGGCATGGGGATCCTAGGTTCCACAACAGGCAACCTAGCAAGATATGCAGCAATACTCTGAACCTCAGTGGCAAGCTGATCCACACGGCCAGACAACTGTGCAAACTCCATTGGGAGAAAAGATCCTCCCCAGCACCCAGAGATACAGAGGGAAAAAAAAAAAAAAAAAAAATGCAACAAACAGAAAAATATCTCTGACAACTTTTCTTCCTTCAAAATATTTTTTCACTTCTGTGAGTACCATACAATTTTTATGGCCGGTGATACTGTTATGTTACGGTAGCTGAGGAGTGCAGGTAAAAAAGGCAATACACCAGAGCAGTTGGAATCTATGAGATTGCAGTACCCTGACTAACCACCGCAACTAGAGGCAGCCGTGGAGCGTTCCTACATTGGTCCTAGACGCCTCGTCACAGCCTGAGAAACTAACTACACCTAAAGATAGAAATAGGAAAGCTATGTGCCCCGGAGCAGAACCCCAAAGATAATAGAAAGCCCCCAAACATGTAATGGCGGTTAGACAAGAGGAAATACTGACACAGAAAGAAAATAGTATGAGCAAACGCTGGGGCCCAAACTATCTAAATAGAAAAGGATAGGAAGGGTACTTACTGCAATCTCAGAAAACCCTGAAAAAACACCAACTCTACTAATTTCAAAATCACCTGAGATCACACGACCTCTACCACCTAAATTAGTTCTCTGGTGTAAAAAAATCAAAACAGCAGCCACTGAAAAAAAACTGGAAAAAGCAAAAGTACAAAACACAGTGGCTGAACTAAACTGAGAGGGCAAAAGCCCCCGGAGGGGACCCTGAAGGCCCCCACAGAAGTGCAGGACAAAATGCAAAAATATAGCAAAAACACAAAATAAGAAATTGTCTTATCTGATAGCAGGAGATGCAGACACGACACAGCAGGCTACAAGGGAAACTGGAAAGAAGGATTCAGACCAGAACAATTGATCACCGGCAACCCTGATGGGAAAATGACTCCCTTATATAAGACCAATCAGTAACACCTGATTCCCAGTCCTCACTAGTACCGCTTGTAACCACCAGAGGGAGCCTCTGCTCAGAACTCATCTCAAACCCATTCACAACAGACCGCGCCTCTAATGCGGTAGGCCTCCTGAATAGTCAACCGTATCCACCTGGCTATGGTTGACCTTGAGGCAGCGAGTCCCTTCCTGCGACCCTCGGGGAGGACAAACAGCATGTCTGTCTGCCGAAAAGATGCCGTCCGAGACACATACCTCCTGGGCGCTCTCACTAGATCCAGCATATGGAGAGCTTTTTCCACACGGTGCGTCGGCGCTGGCCAAAATGAGGGCAAGACAATGTCCTCGTTAATGTGGAACGAGGAAACGACCTTTGGCAAAAAAGGTGGTGTTGGCCTCAGCACAACCTTATCCTGATGAAACAGTAAAAACGGAGCTCGACAGGATAGAGCCGCCAGCTCTGAGACCCGCCTGATGGATGTTATGGCCACCAACCAGAAATACTACTTTCCAGGAAAGGTATGTTAAAAAGACCGTCTGAAGAGCCTCGAATGGAGATTCCTGCAGGACCCCAGGACCAGTTTAAGGTCCCAAACGTCCAATGAAGCCTTATAGAGGGGTACCACATGAGCAACCCCCTGGATGACGGTCTATACCTGTAGATTGGTGGGCGAGACAAGGCTGATATCTGTCTTTTAAGTGTACTCGGCGGTAGACCTGAATATAGGCCGGCTTGGAGGAACGCCAAGATGTTGGGAATTGAAAACTGAAGCGGCAATAACCACTCTCTCTGCACCATGTAAAAAAGACCTTCCAAGTGTGATGGTAGGTACGTGCTGAGGCGGGTTTTCGGGCGCTAGTCATCGTGGCAACCAGCCTTTGGGAGAACCCGGGTTAGAATCCAAGATTCAACGGCCAGGCCGTCAAACACAGGGCCTCTGAGCTCTGATGGTAGACCGGGCCCTGGGAGAGAAGGTCCGCGCTCTGGAAGTCGCCAGGGAGCCTTGGCGAGCAGATGTACTAGGTCTGCTGTAAGGTTCTATGTATATATTCCTGAAACTCAGTTTGTTCGTCAGCCATTTTACTTTCTGTCTTGCTGCAGCTATCTTGCCCTCAGTCAAAATGGAGTTTCCAGCTTGCATGTTCCCGCCCTGATTCTCTCCTTTGCTTCTTAAGCAGCCACAGCTGAGCAATCAGTGCTTCAGAATCTAGCCTGCAGTGAACCTGTGACTTGACTCCTGTAAGCCTTGGACCTTGTACTCCAGCTATTCCTACTGAGGAACTCTGAAGCACTTGTGGACTCTGAACCCTGCTCTTTGAAAGACCCACGTTTGCATGGACTTACGGTAACAGAGAAGAAGATCCTGAATCTGTATTGGAGAGTGATTGCTGAGCTTGGATTACTCTGGCCTGCTGTGTCTCCTGTTTCTGTGTCTGCAAACTGTGTGACTATTTCTGCCAACTTGTATGGAGTAATACAGGACTTTTCTATATCAAACCTGTGACTCCTGTGTTTTCATCGCACCCAAGCACAAGACGCTATATGAACTGTACTACATACATTACAAGATTCTGAAGCCAAAACGTTAGTGTCTGCTGGGTCTGGAAGGCTGTGTCTGCTGTACTGTGGATATCAGACGTCCGGTTGTACTTTCTGTGATGACAGTGGTTGTGACTTCTCACAACCATTCCAGGTGAGCAATTCCCTTAAGTTTTTTCTTTTTGCAGTGTTACCACAGGTAAACACTATTGTTTTTTTTTTGTTTTTTTCCTTTCTTTTCTCTTTTTTGTCTGCTGTAACTCTGGATATCAGATGTCTGGTTGAAACTTTCTGTGATGATAGTGGTTGTGACTTCTCACAACCATTCCAGGTGAGCAGTTCCCTTAATTTTTTTTTCTCTCTGCAGTGTTGCCACAGGTGAACACTATTGTTTTTTTTTCTCTCCTCTTCTTCCAGTAATCCTGTCTTAAAAGATCTGGAAAATGGAGGCCCGCATAAAGGAACTTTGCGGAGTGACTGATAATATCCTTGCAGATTTGCAGAATATAAAGACCCGTTTTACAAATCTACAGGACCTCAATAATCACAATTTGCAAGTGGTTGGACAGACTACCCAGGATTTGCGAGCCAGGATTGAGGTTCTAGAGGGGCGAGTCCAGGCTCCTGCCGTAGCCCCGAGTGCTGGGATTCCCAAGTTGCCCCTTTTCGTTTTGGCGGTGAACGTGAGAAATTCAGGGGATTTATTAATCAATGCAATCTTTTTTTTTCTGCACATGCTTCACAATTTCCCACTGAACGATCTAAGGTGCTTACTATAATTATGTTGCTTACCAACAAGGCTTTAATGTGGGCAAACCCTCTGATTGAGACTGAGGATGATTGTTTGAATCACCTTGATGATTTTATTTCAGCCATGGGGCAGGTGTTTGATGACCCCAATCGAGGTGCAACAGCTGAAGCAGCCATGTTAGCTTTGCGCCAAGGTAAGCACTCGGTAGCTGAATATGCCTTGGATTTCAGGAGATGGGCCCTTGATACCACCTGGGACAGTTACGCCAAAAAATCTATTTTTCGAAAGGGTTATCTCCACTGATTAAGGATGAACTTGCTCGTGCCGACCCTCCCACTGCGTTAGGTGACTTTATTAACTACTGCATCCGTATTGATACTCGTCTGACTGAACGCAGGCAAGAGAGATGGTTCGAAAGCAATCGTACTAACCTTTTCCTACCTTCCTCTCCAGCTAAGGAACCTTTGAGTAGGATCACAAGGGAACCTGAACCTGAACCCATGCAGGTAGACTCTTTACAACGACGGGTTAGTGATGCACGCAAGGAACATCGTTTTAAGGAGAATCTATGTTTCTATTGTGGTAAGTCAGGGCACTTCATTATAAACTGCCCCAGCCGTTCTCGTAAGACTACTGCAGCACTCATTCATTGTGAGTGTTGCGAGAGGGGATCTGTCAGGTCCGAGCCTCAGGCTCCAGAGAGATCTGCAGCAACAGATCTTGATTTCTCGGACTTAAACTCCGTTACCTCTGAGGACGTTGACTGTGTAAACGCTGCCATTTTTCAAGTTTCCTCAGCGGTGTCCCAGCTGAGTTGTAAGAAAAACAATTCTCATTGCTTTCTTTCCATCAAACTCTGGGTTGACTCAGCTTGGGTGTCTAGCTCTGCTATGATCGACTCAGGGGCAAGTGGAAATTTTATGGATGTCTCCTTTGCTCTGAAACAGGGAATACGTTCAGTGAAGAAGGCTACTCCAGTACAGATGGAAACTGTGGATGGCTCCCTGCTGACCTCTGGACCAGTGGATCAGGAAACAGAGCCTTTGAGGGTTCTTATGGGTAAAGATCATCAAGAGAAACTGTCCTTTATGCTTATCTCTTCTCCCCACTTTCCCATTATTCTAGGGCTACCATGGCTGCAGGCTCAGAATCCTACCATTAACTGGGAGACCAAGGAATTACACTTTCCAGAGAAACAGATGAGTCCAAAAGTTTCAGCTTGCTCTGTTCCTAAAGGAATCATGTCAGTCCCTGAACTACCAGCTGTATACCAGGACTATGTGGATTTATGTGACAAGAAGAACGCTGACCAGCTTCCTCCTCACCGTCCATATGATTGTCCAATTGAATTATTGCCTGGAGCAGAGATACCTTTTGGTAAGATCTACCCCCTGGCGGGGCCCGAGCTAAAGGCTTTAAAGGATTACATAGATGAAAATCTAGCCAAGGGCTTCATACGCCCCTCTTCATCTTCTGCAGGTGCACCCATCTTCTTTGTAAAGAAGAAAGATGGATCTCTGAGACCATGCGTAGACTATAGGGAACTCAATAAGGTTACTATTAGAAACCGTTATCCATTGCCTTTAATCCCTGAGTTATTGGAGAGAGTGCGACATGCCAAAATTTTTTCTAAACTAGATCTTCGTGGGGCCTATAACTTAGTCCGTATTAGACCTGGGGATGAATGGAAGACTGCATTCAGGTCACGCTATGGACACTTTGAATATCTAGTTATGCCTTTTGGTCTGAGTACCGCCCCAGCCACTTTCCAACACTTGGTGAATGACATCTTCAGGGATCTCCTAGATACATTTGTGGTAATTTATTTGGATGATATTCTAATTTTTTCTAACTCCACAGAGGAACATCATGGACATGTGAGAATGGTCTTGGAACGTCTAAGACAAAATCATCTTTACATCAAACTTGAAAAGTGTGAATTCCATAGGACCGAAATTCAATTTCTGGGGTATGTACTGTCTACACAAGGAATTAGTATGGATGGAAGCAAAACCCAAGCCATCAAGGATTGGCCAAGTCCTAGAAATGTGAAGGAGGTACAGCGCTTCATCGGGTTTGCCAACTTCTATAGACGTTTCATTAGAAATTTCTCTGAGGTAGTGTCACCTATCACTCAACTTACCCGGAAAGAGTCTAGGTTTTCCTGGACTCCCCAAGCCCAGGAAGCATTTTCCCGTCTAAAAGATAAATTTACCACTGCACCTATCCTAGTACATCCCAACCCCGAGCTTGCCTTCATAATAGAGGTGGATGCTTCAGACTGTGCCGTTGGAGCTATACTCTCTCAGAGAACAGGTGAGAAGAATGTCTTGCATCCCTGTGCCTTCTTTTCCCAGCAGTGGTCTTCGGCTGAGAGGAACTACGATGTGGGCAATAGAGAGTTGTTGGCCATTATTGCCGCCTTCAAAGAATGGAGACACCTTCTTCAGGAGCTGCACAGCAAATAGTCGTCCTGACAGACCATCGTAACCTTGAGTTTATCAGGTCGGCTAAGTGCCTGACTCCTCGCCAGGCTCGCTGGAATCTTTTCTTAAACCAATTTAATTTTATCATCTCTTATAGACCAGGATCGCGCAATGGAAAGGCTGATGCACTCTCTAGGATTTACTCAGCAGAGACACGTCCAATTACTCCTCCTAAGACTATTCTTCCTGACTCTAGATTCCTAGGAGTAATTCATAATCAAGACCTACTTAAGGACATCAAGGAAGCATACCATGCGGATTCCTTTTTGGCACAACCCCCAAGGGACGTAAGTCTTGTCTTTAAGAATGGTGTGTGGATTCAGGGACAACGTCTGTATATTCCTGAAACAGTCAGATTAAGAGTATTGCAACTCATTCACGATTCCAAGATAGCTGGGCATAGAGGAATTCTAAAGACACAGGAATTTCTTTCTCGTTTCTTTTGGTGGCCCACTTGCAGGAAGGATGTTTTGAATTATGTCACTTCATGTGAGGTCTGTGCAAGATGCAAAACACCTCGCTCCTCACCAACTGGTCTGTTACAGCCTCTTCCCACCCCGTCCCGCCCGTGGGGATCCATTTCTATGGACTTCATTGTGGAGTTACCAACCTCTAAGGGGAAGAACACCATTCTAGTGGTGGTTGACCGTCTAACAAAGGCAGCTCATTTTATCCCTTGTGTCGGCTTACCCACTGCAAAACAGACATCAGATTTGATGATTAAAGATGTGTTTCGCTTACATGGAGTACCGGATGAGGTTATTTCGGATCGAGGGGTGCAATTCACTTCTAGGTTTTGGCAAAATTTCTGTGCAGCATTGGACATTAAAGTAAACCTTTCTTCTGCTTTTCATCCCCAGACTAATGGACAGACCGAACGAACCAATCAAACCCTGGAGCAGTATCTCCGCTGCTTTATCTGCCACCTACAGGATGATTGGGTGGATCTACTTCCATTAGCTGAGTTCTCGTATAACAACTCTCAGAGTGCCTCCACTAAACAGTCTCCTTTTTACTCTAATCTAGGTTATCATCCTAACATTCTACCACGATTTCCCATAGAAACGCCTTTACCAGCAGTAGCTGAAAGAATCACGTCTTTACAGAAGAATATGGATCTTCTAAAGGAAAATCTGGAATCGGCTCAAGAAAGGTACAAGAAAGCAGCAGATAAATTTCGTAAACCTGCACCAGCTTTCAAGGTAGGAGACTTGGTCTGGCTGTCAACCAGAAATCTTAAGTTAAGGATTCCATCGTCTAAGTTGGGACATAAGTACATTGGACCCTATAAAATCAGTAAAATTATAAGTGCCGTTGCTTGTCGTCTTCAACTGCCCAGAACTATGAGAATCCACCCTGTCTTTCATGTATCCCTACTAAAGGCTGCGACACCCAATACGTTTCCTGGACGTTCCTCTCCTTGCCCTGACCCAGTGCTAGTCGATGGTCAGGAAGAATTTGTGGTGGAAAGGATTTTAGATTCCAGGTTGTATAGAAATCAGTTACAATATCTGATTAAATGGCAGGGCTACCCAGTGGAGGACAACTCATGGGAACCGGTCAATAACGTTAATGCTCCTCGCTTGCTCCGTCAGTTTCATCAGAGGTACCCACACAAGCCTGGTCTGAGGTCATCCGGAGGTTGTCCTTAAGGGGGGAGTAATGTAAGGTTCTATGTATATATTCCTGAAACTCAGTTTGTTCGTCAGCCATTTTACTTTCTGTCTTGCTGCAGCTATCTTGCCCTCAGTCAAAATGGAGTTTCCAGCTTGCATGTTCCCGCCCTGATTCTCTCCTTTGCTTCTTAAGCAGCCACAGCTGAGCAATCAGTGCTTCAGAATCTAGCCTGCTATTCCTACTGAGGAACTCTGAAGCACTTGTGGACTCTGAACCCTGCTCTTTGAAAGACCCACGTTTGCATGGACTTACGGTAACAGAGAAGAAGATCCTGAATCTGTATTGGAGAGTGATTGCTGAGCTTGGATTACTCTGGCCTGCTGTGTCTCCTGTTTCTGTGTCTGCAAACTGTGTGACTATTTCTGCCAACTTGTATGAAGTAATACAGGACTTTTCTATATCAAACCTGTGACTCCTGTGTTTTCATCGCACCCAAGCACAAGACGCTATATGAACTGTACTACATACATTACATCTGCATACCATGACAGACGAGGCCAATCTGGAGTGCCTAAAATCGCTGGGACCCCCTCTGTCTTTATCTTTCTGATCACTTTTGGGAGCAGCGCCAGCGGAGGAAACAGGTATAGGAGTCGAAACTGGCTCCACGGCAGGAACAGGGCGTCCACATCGATTGCCTGTGGACCCCGGTATCGGGCGACAAAGTTGGGTACCTTGGCGTTTATCCTGGAGGCCATCAGGTTCACATCCGGAGTTCCCCAGCGTTGGCAAATCTGCTGGAACATTTCGGGATGGAGCGACCACTCCCCGTACGCCAGACCGTGACGGCTGAGGAAGTCCGCCACCCAGTTCTCCTCGCCCGGAATGTGGACTGCCGAGATCACAGAGTGATTTTTCTCGGCCCAGCAAAGAATATGTTTTACCTCGTGCATGGCCGCTCTGCTGCGGGTACCCCCCTGATGATTTATGTATGCCACGGCCGTGGCATTGTCCGACTGTATCCGGACGGGGCGGCCAGCCAGACGGTGATGAAAATGCTGCAGAGCCAGCCGAACAGCCCGAATCTCCAGAAGGATGATCGAGAGGATTGACTCCTGCAAAGACCAGCATCCCTTGGCTGTGCAGTGGCGAAACACTGCTCCCCACCCGAGAAGACTGGCGTCGGTCGTAACCACCAGCCAATGAACTGGGGGAAAAGGAACTCATTGTCCACCATGTAAGCGCCTGTCTGACCTGAGCGGACAGATGGCACCGGAGGTTGAGAGAGCATGGGTTCCTGTCCCAAGCTGCCAAGAGGGCATGCTGTAGTGGGTGAAGATGGAGTTGCGCAAATGGAACGGCCTCTATTGCTGCCACTATCCTTCCTAAGACTCTCATGCAGAACCAGATGGTGTGAGAAACAGGCTGGCGAAGGACCCACACTTCCTGCCGGAGAACTAGGGACTTGTCTCGGGGGAGGACTGTCAACCCCCAGGAGGTATCGAAGATCATCCCCAGAAAGGTGATCTTCTGAGATGGCACAGGAGATGACTTTTTTAAATTCACCAGCCACCCCAGGCAAACAAGAGTGTCCAGCGTGATACTAACACTTTCCTCGCAGGCCCGAAAAGATGGGACCCTTGACCAGGAGGTTGTCTAAATATGGCAAGACGACTATGCCTCGTAAATGCAGGATGGACACAACGGCCGCCATGAACTTTGTGAACACCCTGGGAGCGGTGGCCAGCCCAAAAGGTAAGGCTGCGAACTGAAAGTGTAGGTTGCTGATGGCAAAACGTGGAAATCTCTGATGCGGGGGGAATATGGGGATGTGAAGATAGGCATCTTGGATGTCCATTGACACCAAATATTCGCCCTTTTCCATGGCCGCAATGACCGAGCGGAGAGACTCCATTTGGAAATGCCGAATGCTGACAACCCAGTTCAGACGTTTCAGGTGGAGAATTGGCCTTACAGCGCCGTCCGTCTTGGGAACTATGAACAGGTTGGAATAGAACCCCCGAAATCTTTCGTCCTCCGGTACGCGGATAACTCTGCTGCGCTGAAAAGATTCGACCACCTTGAATAAGGCCTGAACCCAGGATTCCGCACTGGGAAGACGAGAGAGAAAAAAAATCGCCTCGGGTGGAGGCTGGAAAACTCTATCTTGTACCTCGAGGAAACCAGCATTCTTACCCACTTGTCATGAGTGACGGCGAGCCAGGCCTGGCGAAACCAGAGTAGGCGGCCGCCTACTCTGCTCGTGTCGACCAGAGCCTGCCTCCAGTCATTTAGCTGAAAATCTGTGGGACCTAGATCCTCTTGATTTTGGCTGGTGGGATCGCATTTTTCCCAACGGGTTGGTTTTGTAAGAGATCTGGCGATCTCGGTCCTGATTGGGTCGACCTGTGCCGCCGGAGTTTGCAGCCGAGGTCCATCCAGGGTTGCGAAAGGACCTAAACCGTGCCTGAAGCTGGTCACGAAAAGGCTGCTTAACCCTTTGCTGCGGAAGGAGTTTGCTTTTCCCTCCTGTGGTATCAGAAATGAGCTGATCCAACTTTTCACTGAAAAATCGGCCGCTCTGATAGGGTAAAGAAGTAAGGGACTTTTTTGAGGTTGAGTCCACCCGCCATGTCGTCAACCATAAAGCCCTCCTGATAGAAATTGTGTTTGCAGCAGCTAGTGCTACGCAATTCGCTGCATCCAAGGAAGCATTAATCAGATAGTCTCCTGCTAGAGCGATCTAATTAGCGATCTCGGCCACCTCTGATGGCAGATCCCTACCCTGCAGAGCTCTATTCAAAGACTCTGACCAGGAAATCATGACCTTAGCCACCCATGTCGCTGCAAAGGAGGGTGAGAGGGCTGAGCCTGAGGCCTCAAAACACTGAGCGAGCCAGGTTCTCTATGAGCCGATCCATTGGATCCCTAATAGATGAACCATTAGGAAGGGATAATAATGTTTTAGATGCCAAACGTGACACAGGTGGATCCACCGCAGGAGATTCCGCCCACTGCTTAAGGAGTTCAGGGGCGAAAGGATATCTCGCATTGAGAGCCTTTTTGCACTGAAAAACGCTTGTCTGGCCGCTCTCGGTGGCGTTGCACTAGGTCCTCAAACTCTGGGTGAGAGCAAAATACGCTATGAGGCTGTTTGGCCCGTTTGAAAGACACCTTATAACCAGAGGCCATGGTGGATTCGTCGTCTATCCCCAGGGTTTGGTTGACGGCCTCGATGAGACTGTTGACTGTCTCCTGGTAATTAGGCACCTCTAAAATGAGGGGCCCTTCGGAATCATAGTCCGAGCTTTGTTCACTGAACTCCGCTGGTGAGGGAGAGCGGGAGACGGAACTTATGGATGCCGAGGCACCAGACGGACCAGGCGATGCTGTGTGGGTTCGCTTCCCCGCGTCTGCCTGGTGAGAGAGCGGCCCCTGCAGGCCGGAGGTTCCTGTGAGATGGAGGACCCCTTCAAGACAGGTGAACCACTGTCCCTGCCCCTATCGGGGGCCTGAACGGACTCGATTGCTCTTGTTAGTGACGCCATGGACTGTGACAGAGACAGTGCCCACTCCGGTGGACCTGACACACTGGGCTCAGTCACAGGGGAGGGCTCCTGGGCGCGTTCGGAATTCCAGGCTTCACAGACTCGATTATTCTGGGCATGCGGAAAAGGGGACCGACAGGCAATACATGAGGTATATAATACCGTATGAGTCTTGGCCCTTCTGGACATGCTGGACCTGTGACCGCTATGATTTAAAGCAGGTGAAAAAATAGGGTTCAGCGGAAAAGAGTGGAGCTGCCAGGTTGGGGGGAGTAGCACTTACCCCAGTCCTGTGTCCCCGGCTGTCCTTAGGACCACGTAAGAGGGCGCAGAAGAGAAATCATGGAGGCTCCTGCTAAGTCTCCTGTTTTCAAAAAGCGTGCCCAGTCAGTGGGCGGGCTCACCGGAAATAGGGTTTGTGGGTGGAACCCTGCGCCACCATAGGCCTAAGCGCTAGCCTGAGGATGCTGGAGACGGAATCGGAGCCCCAGGAGGCGGGGTTTCCGCCCACGGCCTAGAGCCGTCCGAAGCCAGGGACTAAATTTGCGGCGCCCGCCCGAGGGTCGGGGGCGGCCACGTCGAAAGCCGACACGCCTTAGGGGGCGGGACCTCCGCCTACGGCCTAGCGCAGGAAGAAGCCGGGACCTAAATTTTGAGCGCCCGACTGCGGGCCCACCTGAAGGCCCGCCTAGCCCGGAAGCTGTGCCCATGAAAGCGTCAGGCCACACGAGATCCGGCTTACACTCCTCAGTGATCCCAGGGGCTGACAGCGTGTCCGTCTGCGTGCACCTGTCCTTGACTGCTTGGTTTTGGATCCAGAGAAATGCTGCCTCAGGAGCCCTCCCACCCCCCATCCACGTAAAAGGACAGTGCAGGCACCCTAGCTCCATCTTCCCTTCAGGGAATGAGGAGAGGGCCCGTCCGCCTCCTTCCATCACTGCAGTCTAGCATTGGTGATGCAGTGGGGGCTGCACGGGCTATCTTTTGCCTTTGTACAGCCTATGGTTTTAATACCTTAGGGTGGTCAAGGCTAAGTCCGGCATAATGTACCACGTTATGGGAGAGGATATGTGGAGGTGTCACTCCACGTGCTCGCCCATTGTTGGTTTGGGGAGATCGGACCCCTTCAAAAGGGTCCGGCGCCCCTATCTCGTCATCATGGTAAAAAAAAATATGGTCTGGAAAGAAACAAGACATGTGCCTCCTAAAAACACCAAGCATGAACTGGGTTCACCTGTGGCCAGTGTCAGGGTGTATACGGCGGAGGAGCTAACATTTTTTTATGTTTACTTAGTGTCAGCCTCCTAGCGGCAGTAGCATTCACCCACAGTCCTGTGTCCCCCAATGAGACAAAAGAGAAAAGGGTAGGATCTGACTCCCCCAGCCTGACGGGAGGCATCTGACATAGTCCACTAAACCTAATGACTACATTCACAATGTGATCCCAAAACTGGTTGTTATCTTGGTTGTTTCTACATTTACCATTTACTGTGTAATTCTGGTCTGCACCACAGAATAAAAAACACAAGCAAGAACAGGTGTGCAATGGCACAGTTCCTGTTGGTACTAGAAGTGTGGAAATGCAAAGTGAAGCCATGTCTATATAAAAGATCTGCCTCATAGTGATACCAGCAGGGGTGTAGTTGTAAGTGGCTCAAAGCAGCTCTCATATTTGGATCCTGGTGTCTTAGGCGCCCGATGTTACATTTGCCACATCAGAAGCCAGCAACAATATAAAGTGCACACGGTGTGTGGGGGCACTGCTACTGTTTTTGCATTGGGGTCAAGAAGCGTTAAGGGAGTCTGTTGGCACAGAATGAGTGTTCAAACCAATCACAGGTGCTCGGTGCACCCTTGGCATGACCATACAGTTCAGTGCACCTTCCCATCTACTTTTTTTTACCATCCATCTCTACCCTCCTTTAGAACCAGAGCTGTCAAATCAATTGAAAGGGATGGAGATTTATGGAAAAGTAAGGGTTGTTTCAGACATCCGCGATCACCGATCCAATATCGGATTACAAAGCACGGACTGACCACGCATTTCTTGAACCGAGTGTGACAGCCTCACAGAAATACATGAAGTGTTCACGCTCGAGTTGGGAGACGTTCGGCCAGTCCGTGCATTGTGATCCGATATCGGACTGATGATCACGGACGTCTGAGTCTTAAGGGAGAAGGTGCATTGAACTCTTTGGCCACACTGACGGTGCACCGAGCGCCTGTGCTTGTTTTGGACAGATTCAGTATAAGGTTATGCCTCAAGCAATATTAGCTACTGTATTTGGGATAAGCCAATAATAGTATAAAAGGTGGTATTTTGAAGTGTGGGAATGGACAGGGAAAGGATGTGATGAAAATGTAATTTTAACGCCCCCCATAGTAATTATGTGACACTAGATCACTCACCCAGATGTGGGAACATTGTAGTCAATATACTGTACCCCAAGAAACCCCCAGAATACATTGATACCGTGGATATACTGCATGTACATCAGAGCAGCCAAATTATCAATTTTGAATGGAGTTTCCTAAAAATGTCTAAAATTGGTTTTAGTTAGCATGATCAAGCGATAACTGGTGAATGGTGTAATTCTTTTAGTTTTTTTGCTGCTTGATGTTACTGGATGTACTCGTCCAGCTCCTGTGCACAGTTCAGGTTTCTATGAGAAAATTTCCAATTCACTTGCTATGATTACATTCTTCTCACCTTCCTATTGTGCCAGATGCTCTCATTTCCCTCAGGATCAACATCATCTGTTTCCAAGGTGAGATACACCAGTTTCCTCTGAAGCCCCTTTTCCTTGATTGCCTTCAGAGCTTGCTTGCCAATAAAGTCAGCTTGCTGAAATCACATGAAGTTAATGATGATGAATGACTGCTGTGGCATCGATACAGAAATGTGTGCTAAGACATTTACATACATGCATAGCGTCATCTACAAGCTGAAAAACTCCGCTTATACACGAGTATATACGGTATGTTTTCCGCAAGTGATTATGCAGTGGAATATCTCCAGTATTTTTGGTATATGGGGGAACTACCCTAAAGGGTCACTGAATTACAAGAAAGAAATATATTGAGTCATTATGTGTGCTCACTGTCTAGTAAAAAATAAAATAATCTGACAATTGAAGGGACCTGGTCATTGCTGAATCATCACAAATTCTGGATTATCACAAAAGTGAAAGAAAATTATATCAACTCTCACAAGGAAAACAGCTGTATAGCAGAGGATTTGTCATGACACAGCTGTCGGGTGACCCGGACCAGGGGCTCCTTCCCTGTCGCCAACACTAGGGGCCCCCCTAGCTCGCCCTATTCCCCGGGATACTTCTGAAGGTGAAGGCCCCAGCCTCCACCCTTGCCTTATCTCCTGATTTGGGTTCTTTAAAGGGAACCTGTCACCCCCCCAGGGCCTTTTTAAGTAAAAGATCCACCTTCATCAGCACTAAAGGGTATGCCACACTAAACAGCGTCGCTAACGAGATCGCTAAAATACGTCACTATTTAGCGATCTCGTTCGTGACGCTAACGTGTGTGGCATGTAGCAACGACGTGGCCCCTGCTGTGATCTCGCTGATCGTTCATTAGAGTTCTGGACCGTATTTAGATCGTTGGCGTCCCGCTGGTGAGCCTATATCGCTGTCTGGCACCTTTTGTGAGCGATGTGCGCTGTTTTTTACATCGCAATGACCGTTAAAGTCGTTAATGAGATCGCTAACCGCTTTTGAGTCGTTAACGAGATCACTAAGTGTGGCAGCTACTAGAGACGTTAAAACGATCACAAAAACGATCTCATTAGCTTGCGTCGTTATTGAGATCGCTAACGAGATCACTAAGTGTGGCAGTACCTTAAGGCTGCATTCTGTGAAGGTGGCTCTTATGTTTCTTATCACTAGGAACGGTGAAATAATAACTTTTATAATTTTCCCGCCATACCTCTATTGAGTCAGGGAGGTATATCTTCTCCCCCTGACTCTACGTCCTCGCAGCTTTCCGCGCTGTCCGCGCTGCCCAGGAACTTACATCAGGTGATGTAATGATATCGCGCCTAGGTGTAGCGGCGGCCCCAGATCCCGCCCCACAGTGTGTTATGATGTATTCACACTGCGGGGCAGGGAATCTGGCGCCTGCGCAGTGAGGAAAACGGCGGAGGGAGATGGAGCACAGGCGCAGAGATCCTCACTGCGCAGGCGCCAAATTCCCAGCCCCGCAGTGTGAATACATCATAACACACTGCGGGGCGGGATCTGGGGTCGCCGCTACACGAAGCACCGGTGACGTCGCAAGGAGAGGATGTGGGGGCCGGAAACAAGAAGGGGATGATTGAGGCCGCTGACACAGGGGGAGAAGACATACCTCCCTGACACAATAGAGGTATGGCAGGAAAATTATAAAAGTATATATTTCAGCGTTCCTAGCGATCAGAAACATAAGAGCCACCTTCACAGAATGCAGCCTTAGTGCTGCTGAAGGTGGCTCTTTTACTTTAATAGGCCCTGGGGGTGACAGGTTCCCTTTAACATGAAAAATTCATGTTAAAAAAAAAAGTGAACATCCCCTTGGGATTTTGTTCTTATCTGTGCTTTTTTACCATTCTGTCTAAAAGAAAATTACAGTTTAATAAAATGTTCCTATATGGTTTCTTTGGGAAACCACATCTAAGGATGACTGCAGCAACAAAAAAATGCCCAAAAATACTGTGTGAACTCAATGCAAGAGAAATAGCACATTCCTGTTACATCATTATCAGCCCCTAGGGGGCAGTGTTGTCCTCAGCAGATTTCAGTACAGTAATTTCCATTACAGTAAGTTCTATTCGATCAACAGGAAACAGAAAATTATATGTAAAGCAGGGGTGCACAGCCTGCGGCCCGGGGGCACATGTGGCCCTCAATGCCATTCTGTGTGACCCCCAACCATATGGATAAAACAAATGATTGACTGACAGTTATATGATCAGCCACCCACATAAGCGAGCTGCAGCTGAGGACAAGGACTGGCAAGTGCTAATGGTGTCCTGTGTGGACATCTTTGGATGCCGCAAATATCAGGAGAATGAGGTTGCTAGACCCGTTTGGCACTCTTTAGGGCCTATTCACACAGTTTTTTTTTTATAAGGATTAAGAAGCAGATTTTACTGCAAATCCACCTAAAAAATGCTTAAAACACTTTTCGATTAAACTTCCTATTAGTTTTACTGCAAAATGTTCAAAACAATGTGAAAAAAACATTATTGTGTGCACTAAAGAAGCTTTTCTCATTAAAACCAGTCGGAAACTTCTTCAAAGACTGTTTGATGTGGATTTAAGAGCAGAATCTATTTCTAAATTCTCGTCAAAAAACGGATTGTGATGGTAGCTATTAGAGTGCTGACTGGTGGAGGTAAGAGTCCTGTAGGTAGAATTTCCACCTATCAGATATTTCTGGTATATACTTTTGATATGCCACAAATGTCACAGAAGGTAATACCCTTTTAATTTTTCCTGTAGCCCCCGGGTTGGTTCGGTATGACAGTGTGGCCCTTGGCTCAAAAAAGGTTGTGCACCCCTGTCCTAAAGTATCCTCTGCATGTTACTAGTCTTACATGGCTTTTAATTTCTAACCACTAGAAAAAAATGTTGCGAAAATGGGTGAACACTTTAGAAGTTAGAAGTAAGAAAATAGCTTTCCCCACCAACCTTGTTTAGCTTTATAAAGTATTGTAGTCCGGCCTCCAGGGGGTTTGTGTCGCAGTTCATCTGAAAAAAAAAATGTTTTGGAAAATTTCTTACACAAAAGGTTCATGGTGTGATAATACCCTCTTGCATGACGTAACTCTTGGGACTCCCAACATGAATCATTTATGCTACGGTACAACAGCCATTATCCTCTGAGGACAACATAGCCAATGGGAACGTGGAATGGATGAGTTACTATAGAATGTAACATAGAAATGAATAGTGTAGGAATGTACATTTGGGGTCATGGGTGACTATAATGCTGCCCTGGCCGATAAAGGATCCATGGGAGACTTCCCCAAAGACATGTATATGCTCTCATAGGGCATCCTAATGGGACAACCCTATTAAAGGCATCTTGACATGCTGCAGATTAATATGCGGATTACATCCATCTCCATGCAATTCCAGCTAGGAATCAGTAACACCGCATATACTGTATGCTGCAGACTTTAATTTCTACATCTTGCCCTGAAACTCCATTCACTTGGTAACGATCACCTTGTGAAACATACCCTGACAGCAACAATACTAGTTGTTACCAAATTTTCCTTGTAATGGAAAAATAAATGACTGAATATAATATATCAGAAGAGGTCAACTGAAGGTCCTGAAGGGGTTGTCTCCTTTCAACTAACTTTACGCCATAGACTTAGTGAAGTATAAAAATAAACATATTGTGCTTTACGTACTCTCCCCAGGTCCAGCAGTGCCTCGTCGCCACTATGGTCTTTGTTCATTGACTGCACCGGTCGGTGACTCAAGTCGACAGTGCTGCAGCCAATCACTTAGCTCCGCAGCTGAGCCGATGCTGCTCAGTGATTGGCTGCAGTGCTCTCTATGTGATGTCACCTCGACAGCTTATCAACAAAGACAGCAGCAGAGAGGCACTGCTGGATCTGCGGGGAGGCACGTAAAGCGGAGTGTTATTTTATCCATCACTGAGCCTTAAGTTAGTAAAAAGGGACAACCAGTTTAAAAGGGAACCTGTCATAAAAAAATGGTATCTGATCTGCAGGCAGGATGTTATAAAGCAGGAGGAGCTGATCACGTTGATTTTTGTGGGAAATGATTTAGAACAACTTGACTTTTATTCATTGATTCCTTGATGTTTGTATCCATGAGTCCAGTGGGCGGTCCTATTCAGTGACTGACAGTCTTCCCTGTATGACCACGTCTGCAGAGATAGCGGTCACGCTAGCAGGACCGCCCACTGGACTCCTATGGATACAAACACCAGGGATTTCAATGATAAATTAAAGTTACACTGAATATTTTCCATCTGTATATCATTCTCATCCTCTTCTCTCTACAGTGCTGTCCACAGATCGGCCTTCATGTACGACGTGACAGGTTCCCTTTAACTCTGCTTATTGCATGGACTGCCATTTATTCAATGGCTGCTATGTAATACTATATTTTCTTGCAGTGGCCGCTGCAGGATAAAAACATGGCCAGCTGCAGATTCCCTTGCTACAATCAGTGGTTTACTGGGAGCCGGACCTCCAAATTAAAAGGATTTTTCTTCTCTAATAAGAAAACCCCTTTATTACAGTTTACAGAGGAGATATTTCACCTTCTTAGAAATAACACATAAGCGTCTGCCCTAGAGCTAAATATCTGTACTGTACCCAGGTCTCTTACCTCTGCTCCCCAGCCACGGAAAGCCTTCTCCAGTCTTAGCACGTTCATGGCGTAAGTGCCAAAGTTATCAATCCCTTCTTCATCCCCCGCCTGCATGATCTGGTTGTACAGTGCGGAGGTGTCCTGCCTCCTGTGGTACAGCTCCCAGCCCAGCTCACCTAGGGAACATTACAAGGGAGGATGAACACTGCTGGGAATTATTCCTGACATCCTTATGTTAGAAAATGGGAGGACACGATTTTAGCTCAGAGAGAGGGGCTGATACTGATTTCATGTGTGTGGCCCAGCTGCGCTTGGTACACATGTTCTCAGGAAAATGCACAGATAAGGTAATTGTGAAGCCTGATATTCATTCACATCTCACACATTTCCCAGGAGCCACCAGAGGGAGCCCCTTAGATTCAGGTATTTAGGGGCGTGGAGAAATGCAGCAGTAGGCATTCTAGCCAGACAGCTAGTGTAGTTGTTGGTTGTACCTCAGAGAAGAGATCAGAACGGCAGTTACCTCAGACAAGCTGTGAGGGACAGTTTGGTTCTCCTCAGGACACCAGAGTGAGAGGATTCCTGTCAGAGCTCAGTCTGAGCTAGAGAGAGGAGAGACAGAAGACAGGGAAGGAAAGATTGCAAGCTGATATCTCAGAACAGACAGATTGCTAGTACCCTATGTATGTGGAAAGTGACTCTCGGAGCAAGCGTGTATTCAGTCTGACGGAACGTCCTGAGAGCTGCTCTGGACAGAGTCTTTGAGGGAAAGAAGGAAGGGGACTACAGTTTGCAGAACATCGAGTGAACTGAGAATCAGTCAGCGAGCTTGAAAAGAAGGCAGAAAGCTAATGACAACTACACCTACTGCTACCCGTGCTTATGTTAAGGGTAAGAGTGAGGCGACGGGCGAGTGGTGACCCAAGAAAGGAGTGACTTCGGTGACAGATCACCTTTACTCGACTAACCGGACACCGGGGTCCGAAGTATTGCTAAAACCTTTACGGCTAGTGAGAGAAACACCGGAATCCTTGCTGGACTTCAAGTCACAGAAGGTAGCCCTAAGTGTCGATACGTAACAGGAGTCAGGGGGAACAGGACGGAGTCGGCCTGATCAGCCACAACGGCTTAGTTCTTTCCAACATCTGGTCACCAGAGATAGAAAAGGCTCCACCACAATGTCGACCGGGCGTAGCTGTTATACATAGAGTTGAACTTCGCTTCACGCAGGTTGGAAACTCACACATTAAAGGGAAAGGAGGCCTTAAACTCACTCAGCGATTACCTGAATGTGCATTCTCCACCCTGACCAGCTTCCCGGGAAATACCTGCCAACAACATCAGTAAAGGTATGGAAAGAGACCAGCTTGTGTGTGTTTGACTTATTACCTGAACCTTGCATCACCATAGACTTTGAGGGACCAGTCCCACCTGTGGGGGACCTAACATCTAGCTGCCTAATAACATCCCCTCAAAAGATTAACCCTGCAGCGCTGGTCTTATTGATCAGAAACCACAGGTGGCGTCACGAACTATTACTACAATCCCCTGTAAATATCCCCCATTGTATGAGCGCCCAGGGCTACGGACCGAGCTCTGCTGCCAGTGACATTCCCCATAGACTTCCATGGGCTCGGTGCCGAGTACCCCATAGCCCTGGTACTACGTGCGCGTCACATGTTTCTCGGGTGTCACTTTCAATGGCTACAAGTAGATTAAAGTAGATTCATGGTATCTGGAAACACCTTCTACCACCAAGCCGTTAGCATTACGGCCATTACAGCAGGCTCCCTAGATTTGTCATTGGCCAGGAATCTCAATAGTACCACTCCACCCGATCTTCATGATTAGCATCCTGTCACATGCCGCTGGGCCCTGGAATGGTGGATAAAGGATGCCAAAAACCCACATAGACAGACATAGATATAAGGTAGTTCTTTAACCTGTAGGGATTATATGTACAGATCTCTAAAACATCCTAGTCCAGGTTAAATATGTATCAACCCCTAATCCACCCTAGAAGTTCAGGGTAATATGTATGTACTGGATCTCTAAGAAGATCATCTAGTAACACATAAACCAACCTGAACCTCCAAAGATACTAATGTAATACAAGAAAAGAAGACTAAATGCAGAAAATGTATAAAAAGTCAAAATATCCCAGCCATTTCACCTTCATCTCTTCCTTCCCTTTGATTATATTTTGTTGATATTACAACTAATATTGAAAAATATATGCAGTAAAGAAATCTCATGTGTCTTAGGAGCTCAGCCATGTTTCCCGTCCTCTTCCATACTATTCTGTGTGTGGCTGTCAGACAACTGGCTGCAGCAGAAGCCTCTCCCCTCTGCCCGGCCTGCAGTAGGATGAAAGGACACCATGTCCCAGCCCCTTGGCTAAGGGGGCAAGAAGTCAGCCAGTCACTGAATACATCAGCTGGAGATTAACACCAGTGTTCCCTGCAGGATTTCTAGAAGACTGCCTATTTCACGACCGTGCAGAAAATGCTGTAGACTAACAGGGAGGACAACTATTTCTTTTTGTTTAATTAAAATCATTCATTTTTAGGTCTAGTCTTCACTTAAAGAGAATCTGTCTTCACACTGATGCTGCTCAGAACCACAGGCGTCATGAATCAGGCTGTTGTGAATGGGTTTGAGATGAGTTCTGAGCAGAGGCTCCCTCTGGTGGTTACAAGCGGTACTGGTGAGGATTGTGAGGACTGGGAATCAGGTGTTACTGATTGGTCTTATATAAGGGAGTCATTTTCCCATCAGGGTTGCCGGTGATCAATTGTTCTGGTCTGAATCCTTCTTTCCAGTTTCCCTTGTAGCCTGCTGTGTCGTGTCTGCATCTCCTGCTATCAGATAAGACAATTTCTTATTTTGTGTTTTTGCTATATTTTTGCATTTTGTCCTGCACTCCTCAGCTACCGTAACATAACAGTATTGTGTAGCCCTGGTGGTAGGCACACGCAGTACCCTGGAGAGTGTATGGCGAGACAGCAGTTTAATGCTAAATATTCATTCACTCGACATATACTAGACACACCCTTAGGGTAGTGGAGTTTACTCTTGAGGGAGTGGTCAAGGTAGTATGTGTTAGAGTGATTTAGTCAGTCTAGTTCCTGTCTTCGGACAGAGAAGACGTCTGGAGGGAGGAAGGAGTCCAGATTGCTCTATCATCAGTTCGAAAGTGGAGTCTAGTATAGGTGCTTTAATTCACCTTAGCCTAGTCAGAGCTGTACCTCATCAGCATACACTGGAAGGAAAGAAGAAGATTAGTGCAGAAAGTCTTCAGCATCCTGTCTAAAGGACGGTATCAGGTTCAGAGACGTGCTCCTGCCTATTGATAACTGAGCATCTGTAACTAACTTTGAAGTGAAGGAAAAGAAAGAAGTGACTACTCGACCCTTGGCTAGTGTGAGTGCTTATGTTACCAGCGTGGACAAGGCGAAAGGCACAGTGGTTTATTGGATTAGTGCTTACGGATTGCAGAAGTCCTGCACATTGCACCCGGTCACTGGGGACCGAAGCATCACCATAGCTCCACGCATGGTGGTAAGAAAACCAGGAATTTACCGGACCTTAGGTCGCGGCAAACAAGCCCCTTATAGTCAGTACGTAACTGGGGTCAGGGGAAGTGAAGACTTTGAGTCAGTGCACGACAAGATAAGAATTCAGCTTCTTCGCAGGAAGGCTCCTAACACAAAGCTGACTGGGCGGTACAGCTAAAGATTAGCTGGAGATTTTGAGGGAACTACGCTTCAGGCTGGTTGTACTCGTTGTATTGGAAGTAAAGGAGGCCCCTAACTTGTCCAGCTGCTGTCTCAAGATACACTCTCCTTGGATCAGCCTCCCTGGGACCTGCCTGAACATCTTACAAGTAAAGGTATGGAAAGACGCTGACCGTGTGAGACTGTGTTCTTTATCTGCACCCGACTTCACAAATCCCATAGACTTTGAGGGACCAGTCCCACCTGTAGGGGACCCGACATCTAGCTGCATCACCATCCCCTCAGAGATCTACAGCAGCGCTGGTACATATTACCAGAAGACTACAGGTGGCGTCACGAACTGTACATAAATCAATCCCCTGTAAATATATCCCCAACATACGCCAGACCGCCAGGGCCACAGACCGAGCCACAGCTACCTGTGACAAAAACCCCATAGACTTCCATGGGCTCGGCTCTGAGTACCCCATTGCCCTGGTAATCCACAATTGTGGTGGCGGGTCGACACAATTTGGCGTCACGAACAGGATGCGAAACTCGCAGAATTGCGAGCCCTGCGTGCCTATGGAACTGTTTTTGTGAAAAAGGACTGTTTGCACTTTTGGCGCCAAAATCGCCATTTTTGTCACCATATTCGCGCCCTCAGGCGCTGGAGAAGAAGGTGGGCGTACCTTCGTGGGCGTCTACCCCCCTGTGGCGCGAAGAAAATGCCTGCCCTCTCAAAGTGCTATTACAACATGCGATCTTGCCCTACAGCAAAGGAGGTCCGCCTCCTCTTCACCTTCCCTGTGAGGAGGAGGAGACGCAAACCCCACCTCCACGGAAGAGACCGGAAGTCTCCGCAGAAAGAAGAGGGAATCTTCTGGAACATCATGGAGGCAGGACGTGTGCAGCCGAGCGGGGAAGCGGAGGAAGGCAGGCCCCGTGCCCCAGCCAAGCTGCCACCAGCACCGGAGTTATCCGTGGTCCTGCACCTGCAGCAAGCATTGCTGGAAATCAAAGAAGAAAATGCACGATTCGAGTCACCGAAAATTCTGCTGCCCAAGGCAAAGGAGCAACCGGAGGCTGCCCCCGAAAGTACCAATCCTGATCCCACCGGTGAAGCGGTGGAGGCGAAGGAGGTTGAGGAGGTACCGCCAGTTCCGGAACGCCCGCCCGGCCAAGAGGCCGCAGCAGATGATCGATCCCCGGTAGGGACACCGTCGGGGACTCAGCCGTCAATGATGGAGCAGCAACAGCAGCAGGTTAGTGCGTCCCCAACTGAGCCATTGCGCACACCTGCTTCCTGCTCTGCATCACACCAGCATTGTGCCCCAGCATCGCCCCCTGCAAATTCATCGCAACTAGCGACCCAGATTTCATCGCAAATTAAAGCCACCGCAACATCGCAACATGCGACCCAGTCTCAATCGCAATCCATGACGCGGTCCATATCGCTAACTGTGATTGAAACGCAATCGGTGTCACGTGAAGAAAATGTACCCGTTGCGCTCCTAGAGGTTCGCACCAGAACTGTGGCGACCCAGACCCTAATCGCAGCACATGATTTGCTAGTCCTGGGATCTAGGGCCCATTGCATTGTTCCAGCCCCCGGGGTGGAAAGTGTATTTGCAGAGAATGAATAGATAGTGAGGAAAAGTGGTGAGATCCCTATCGGGTCTACCAAAAGTAAAAAAGTTTGAAATGTTTTATAAAGTTTTGCACAAATTATATAGTGAATATATATATTTCTAACTGTAGCATGCCCGGCTGGGTAAATGATAAATAGTAACCAGAAAAGGTTTTGCACTTTCGTATTATGTGATTTGATAAAATATGTTTTTGGTTTTACATTGGACTTTGGAGGTTGAGGACTGTGCCAACCCAGAACTTACTTGTAAATAGTTGCGCTTCGGTGCTTTCTCTTGGTTTTACATAAACCAGTACAACTACCTCTGAAAACAAAACCCGTGTGGTGTGGCACTGAGTGAGGTCTGCAATTGGATGTCCTGCAGCCCACCCAGGACCCACGTTGAAGGTTTGGTGCGGGTCCTTCACAAGTATACCGTATATTTATTAAATGCTATTTGATACTTTTGTATTTCTATATGTAAAATGTTATTGTTCGCAACGTTCAAGATGTTCTCACCTCCCGGATGGGAAGAAGTTATTGTTTAATGTTTATTGCATAAACAAAATGTCTCTTTTGTATTTTACAGCCCGGGAGTGCTGTCTTTTACCATGGGGGAATGTGTAGCCCTGGTGGTAGGCACACGCAGTACCCTGGAGAGTGTATGGCGAGACAGCAGTTTAATGCTAAATATTCATTCACTCGACATATACTAGACACACCCTTAGGGTAGTGGAGTTTACTCTTGAGGGAGTGGTCAAGGTAGTATGTGTTAGAGTGATTTAGTCAGTCTAGTTCCTGTCTTCGGACAGAGAAGACGTCTGGAGGGAGGAAGGAGTCCAGATTGCTCTATCATCAGTTCGAAAGTGGAGTCTAGTATAGGTGCTTTAATTCACCTTAGCCTAGTCAGAGCTGTACCTCATCAGCATACACTGGAAGGAAAGAAGAAGATTAGTGCAGAAAGTCTTCAGCATCCTGTCTAAAGGACGGTATCAGGTTCAGAGACGTGCTCCTGCCTATTGATAACTGAGCATCTGTAACTAACTTTGAAGTGAAGGAAAAGAAAGAAGTGACTACTCGACCCTTGGCTAGTGTGAGTGCTTATGTTACCAGCGTGGACAAGGCGAAAGGCACAGTGGTTTATTGGATTAGTGCTTACGGATTGCAGAAGTCCTGCACATTGCACCCGGTCACTGGGGACCGAAGCATCACCATAGCTCCACGCATGGTGGTAAGAAAACCAGGAATTTACCGGACCTTAGGTCGCGGCAAACAAGCCCCTTATAGTCAGTACGTAACTGGGGTCAGGGGAAGTGAAGACTTTGAGTCAGTGCACGACAAGATAAGAATTCAGCTTCTTCGCAGGAAGGCTCCTAACACAAAGCTGACTGGGCGGTACAGCTAAAGATTAGCTGGAGATTTTGAGGGAACTACGCTTCAGGCTGGTTGTACTCGTTGTATTGGAAGTAAAGGAGGCCCCTAACTTGTCCAGCTGCTGTCTCAAGATACACTCTCCTTGGATCAGCCTCCCTGGGACCTGCCTGAACATCTTACAAGTAAAGGTATGGAAAGACGCTGACCGTGTGAGACTGTGTTCTTTATCTGCACCCGACTTCACAAATCCCATAGACTTTGAGGGACCAGTCCCACCTGTAGGGGACCCGACATCTAGCTGCATCACCATCCCCTCAGAGATCTACAGCAGCGCTGGTACATATTACCAGAAGACTACAGGTGGCGTCACGAACTGTACATAAATCAATCCCCTGTAAATATATCCCCAACATACGCCAGACCGCCAGGGCCACAGACCGAGCCACAGCTACCTGTGACAAAAACCCCATAGACTTCCATGGGCTCGGCTCTGAGTACCCCATTGCCCTGGTAATCCACAATTGTGGTGGCGGGTCGACACAGTATCACCGGCCATAAAAAATGTATGGTACTCACAGAAGGGAAAAAAATATTTTGAAGGAAGAAAAGTTGTCAGAGATATTTTTCTGTTTGTTGCATTTTTTTTTTTTCCCTCTGTATCTCTGGGTGCTGGGGAGGATCTTTTCTCCCAATGGAGTTTGCACAGTTGTCTGGCCGTGTGGATCAGCTTGCCACTGAGGTTCGGAGTATTGCTATCTATCTTGCTGGGTTGCCTGTTGTGGAACCTAGGATCCCCATGCCAGATTTGTTTTTAGGGGATCGAGCTAAGTTTCAGAATTTCAAAAATAATTGTAAATTGTTTCTTGCCTTAAAATCTAAGTCCTCAGGAAACGCAGCGCAGCAGGTTCAAATTATCATCTCTCTCCTGCGCGGCGATCCTCAGGATTGGGCTTTTTCCCTGATACCTGGGGATCCTGTTTTGAGTGATGTTGATGCGTTTTTTCAGGCTTTGGGGTTATTGTACGATGAGCCTAATGTCACTGATCAAGCTGAAAAAGCCTTGTTGGCATTAAATCAGGGGCTTGATGACGCTGAATTATACTGTCAGAGATTCCGTAGGTGGGCAGTCCTGACCAAATGGAATGACAACGCTTTGGCGGCCCTTTTCCGGAAAGGTCTGTCGGATAATGTAAAGGATGTTATGGTGGGATTCCCTGTCCCCTCTGGTCTCAATGATTCTATGTCATTAGCGATTCAAATTGACAGACGTTTGCGTGAGCGGAGAAGTATGCGTGGAGTGGTGTTGCCTTGTGAGCCAGCTGCTGAGCCCATGCAGTGTGATAGAGTGGTGTCTGGGGCACAGCGTCATGAGTTTCGAAAGCGCAATGGGTTATGTTTCTACTGTGGTGATGCCTCTCATGCTATTTCAGTCTGCCCTAAGCGGGGAAGACATTTTGCACGCTCAGTTGTCTTGGGTAGTGTTCAGACTAAGTTTTTATTAACTGTCACTCTGATATGCTCTCTGTCCTCATTTTCTGCTCAGGCTTTCGTTGATTCTGGAGCAGCTATTAACCTGATGGATTATGATTTTGCTAAACGTTGTGGGTTTCCCTTGATACCCCTACAGAAGTCTATTCCTTTACTGGGGATCGATTCTACCCCTTTGGCTGAGAATAAACCCCAGTTTTCTACTCAGGTGATAATGAGGGTTGAACCTGATCACCAGGAGTGCTGCAAATTTTTGGTTCTATATAATCTGCATGACATTATCGTGCTGGGTTTCCCTTGGTTACAGTCTCATAATCCTGTTTTGGATTGGAAATCTGTGTCTGTAACCAGTTGGGGCTGCCAATGTGTTAATACCAACACTCCTGTTTTTTCTGCCTCCCCCCAGGCTGAGGATGTTCCTGACTTTTTGTTTGATTTTTCTGATGTGTTTAGCGAAAGTAAATCTGCATCCTTGCCTCCCCATAGGAGCTATGACTGCGCTATTGAATTAGTGCCAGGTAGTAAATTCCCTAAAGGTCGCCTTTTAACTTGTCTGTACCTGAACATGACGCTATGCGGTCTTATATCAAGGAATCATTGGAGAAGGGTCATATCAGACCATCCTCTTCACCCTTAGGTGCCGGTTTTTTCTTTGTGGCCAAAAAAGATGGTTCATTAAGGCCGTGTATTGATTATCGTCTCTTGAACAATATTACTGTGAAATATCAATACCCGTTACCCTTGATTTCTGACCTGTTTTCCAGGGTGAAAAACGCTACTTGGTTTACCAAGCTTGACCTCAGGGGGGCGTATAACCTTATTCGCATTAAGCACGGGGATGAATGGAAGACGGCATTTAACACCCCTGAAGGGCATTTTGAGTACCTTGTGATGCCCTTTGGGCTCACTAATGCTCCTTCCGTCTTCCAGTCCTTCATGAATGACATTTTCAGGGATTTTGTGGACAAGTTTCTGATTGTTTATTTGGATGATATCTTGATTTTTTCTAATGACTGGGACTCTCATGTGAAACATGTTCGAACTGTATTCCAGATTTTGAGAGAGAATGCTCTGTATGTGAAGGGATCAAAGTGTCTTTTTGGCGTACAGAAGATCTCATTTCTGGGATTCATTTTGTCCCCATCTGTTATTGAAATGGACCCGGTCAAGGTTCAGGCCATCTGTGATTGGGTCCAACCTACTTCATTAAAGGCTCTTCAGAGATTTTTGGGTTTTGCCAATTTTTATCGTAAATTTATTGGTAATTTCTCGGTTATTGTTAAACCATTAACTGATTTGACCAGAAAGGGTTCTGATGTGGTGAATTGGCCTCCTGAGGCAGTCTCTGCGTTTCAGGAACTTAAGCAGAGATTCACTTCTGCTCCTGTTCTACGGCAGCCTGATGTTTCTCTGCCATTTCAGGTGGAGGTTGATGCCTCTGAAATTGGGGCAGGTGCCGTTTTGTCCCAAAAAGATCCAGAGACCTCTAAAAGTAACCCTTGTGCCTTTTTCTCTCTAAAATTTTCTCCTACTGAACGTAATTATGATGTGGGTAATCGGGAGTTATTGGCCATGAAGTGGGCTTTTGAAGAGTGGAGACATTGGCTGGAGGGAGCCAAACATCAGGTGGTGGTCCTTACGGACCATAAGAATCTGGTCTATCTGGAATCTGCCAAGCGACTCAATCCTAGACAGGCCAGGTGGGCCTTGTTTTTCACACGTTTTAATTTTGTGGTTTCCTTTCTTCCTGGCACTAAGAATGTTAGGGCGGATGCCCTCTCGAGGAGTTTCCTTGCGGACTCTCCTGAGCTATCTGATCCCTCTGTTATTTTGAAGGAGGGTGTAGTTCTTTCCGCCATCTCGCCCAATTTGAGACTTGCTCTGGAGGGGTGTCAGGAGGATAGGCCCGAGCGCTGCCCTGTTGGAAAATTGTTTGTCCCGGACCAATGGAAAAAGAGTGTGATGTCTGAGATTCATTGTTCCGCATTGGCTGGGCATCCCGGAATTTTTGGTACCAGAGACTTGGTTAGTCGGTCCTTTTGGTGGTCTACCTTGTCTCGCGATGTCAGGGAATTTGTGCAGTCCTGCGGGACTTGCTCTCGCTCCAAGCCTTGCTCTCGCTCTAGTGGTTTGTTGATGCCATTGCCTGTGCCCAAGAGACCATGGACCCATATCTCTATGGATTTCATTTCCGATCTTCCTGTTTCTCAGAGAATGACCACCATCTGGGTAATTTGTGATAGGTTTTCCAAAATGATACATCTTGTGCCATTACCTAAGTTGCCTTCCTCCTCTGAATTGGTGCCGTTGTTTTCCTTCAGCACGTGGTTCGTTTACACGGCATTCCTGAGAACATTGTGTCTGACAGAGGAGTCCAGTTTGTTTCCAGATTTTGGAGGACTTTTTGTTCTAAACTGGGTGTTCAATTGTCTTTCTCCTCGGCATTTCATCCTCAGACCAATGGTCAAACTGAGAGAACAAACCAGACATTGGAGACTTATCTAAGATGCTTTGTGTCTGCTGATCAGGATGACTGGGTCTCTTTTTTGCCTTTGGCTGAGTTTGCTCTTAATAATAGGGCTAGCTCTGCCACTTTGATGTCTCCTTTTTCTGTAATTCTGGGTTTCACCCTCGATTTTCTTCAGGACAGACGGAGGCTTCTGTCTGTCCAGGTGTTGACTCTGTTGTTGAGCGTATGCAGCAGATTTGGGACCAGGTAGTGGAGAGGTTGTCCCTCTCTCAGGAGAAGGCCCAGCGGTTTGCTAACCGACATAGGACTGATGGTCCTTGGTTTAAAGTGGGGGACTTGGTCTGGTTGTCCTCAAAGAATATTCCTATGAGAGTAGCATCTCCTAAATTTAAGCCTAGGTTCATTGGACCTTATAAGATCATGGAGATTATTAATCCTGTTTCTTTTCGTTTGCTTCTTCCAGGACATTTAAGATCCATAACGTGTTCCACAAGTCCTTGTTGAAGAGGTTTGTTGAGCCAGTGGTTCCTGCTGCTGTGCCTCCTGACCCTGTTTTGGTTGAGGGCAATCTGGAGTATGTGGTTGAGAAAATATTGGATTCTCGTTTTTCTAGACGAAGACTCCAGTATTTGGTTAAATGGAGAGGTTATGGTCAGGAAGACAATTCTTGGGTGTTTGCTTCGGACATCCATGCTAGGAGACTTATCCGTGCGTATCATAGAACTCATCCTGACCGACCTGGTTGCTCAAATGAGGGTTCGGTGACCCCTCCTCAAGGGGGGGGTACTGTTGTGAATGGGTTTGAGATGAGTTCTGAGCAGAGGCTCCCTCTGGTGGTTACAAGTGGTACTGGTGAGGATTGTGAGGACTGGGAATCAGGTGTTACTGATTGGTCTTATATAAGGGAGTCATTTTCCCATCAGGGTTGCCGGTGATCAATTGTTCTGGTCTGAATCCTTCTTTCCAGTTTCCCTTGTAGCCTGCTGTGTCGTGTCTGCATCTCCTGCTATCAGATAAGACAATTTCTTATTTTGTGTTTTTGCTATATTTTTGCATTTTGTCCTGCACTCCTCAGCTACCGTAACATAACACAGGCACTGGCTATGGAATGGCAACCAGTTATTTTTTGCTCTGAAATGCTGCAAACTTTCAGAGAAAACATAATTTGAAAAACCAACAGGGGAAAATGCGTCTCAGCTGATTAGTCTGAGCTAGGTGCCCGGCTGGCTCCTTCCTTCCCCAATGCTTTTGATGCAGCGTTTCAGTTTAAAACATAAGACACTGGGATCGCACCGGCAGTGTCTGAATCATGATGCATGTGGTTCGGGTGGCATTAATCTGATAACAGATATGCCAGATCACCAAGAATGTTCAGTAATCTTTAAACCCCTTAATGGGGTTTTTCCGGGCTTAGTGTACAAGTCTGCAGTCAATGTGTGCTGTGATGATTCTCCTATGGGCACGTGACTGCAAGAATGTGATTTGCATACACGCGGTCACAAGCCATCTAGATGGGCACAGCTTTGCTCAATGCAAGCCTATTGAGCGACGCCGGACATGTCTAGTCAGAATGTGGCTGGAGGTAGGCAAATCAAACTTGTGGACACATGGTCGCCCGCACCCGGCATCAGCACCAAAGGATCATCACAGCACGCAGAGCGCGTGCTAAGTACTTAAGCGGGTTCTGCTAGGAACAGACAACTTGTCTAAATACTCTAGGCCACCTGGATAACTATAGCCAACATTGAATTGTGCTTTGCCATGAAGGGCAGAGAATTTGGAACTTTCCCGCATAAAATCCTGGGTCTTCTTTCCTTTGGACTAAGGTTTTGATTTGACAGCAAAAAGTTAAAAAAAATACAGGAGTCATATATATGTCTATTTCTGTCACGCCCTCACCTGTATAAGATATCCGGATGGCTGTTACTGGGATCCAGCAATGTTCATTCTTCTACCATGAAGAAATTTGAAAGCAGAATCACTCAGGTCCTCAGATGTTAATTTCTGAAGAACTTTTCTTGATAGCGGTCCTGCGACACCGAGAACTCCCACCTCATCTGTCACATTTACTATTTCCACATTGTAATTTCCTTGAGTGGCAAATTCTTCTATCCACCTATAAATACAGAACATTGTCATACATCATTTTCAATTTACATATAAAATTATTTTGCATAAAAATGTAAGTCACTTTTCTAATCACTTTTAATTTCTCATTTTGAAGGACTGGAATTTGAAGTCTGTAATATTTTCCAGAGCTGCACTCAGAATTCTGCAGGCTTCAGAAAAGTTGTACCTGCTCTACCAGCACAGGGTGACAGATGTCTGTCATATACAGGCAACATCCTAATGAAATGGCCAGGATTGGAGATAGCTCTAATCCTAGACATTTATTCCTTTAGAAACCACCATCAGTAGCAATCACAGCACAAAAACGCTACATTTTACAGTTCAAGCAAAATGGGATGGGATTTATAGAAATCTCCTGCCCACCGTGCTTTTTTGCGACACTGCGGAAACTGACCTACAGTGCGATTTTGAAGTCTACATCATGTTAACTTCTCTCGCAATAAATATGCGTTTTATTTGTGGATTTGATGAGGAAAATATGTATATATGTGCTTGTATTTGCATAAGGACCAAAATGCGTTCTGAACCTTTCTTTATGGCTCAATTGCACGTTTGTGATTCTCGTACAAGTTCTGTGATTCTCACTTGTAGAACTCGTTATAGTCTATGGGGTTGTTCACATGTCTGAGCTTTCTTTAGAAGTATCAAATTTAATAATGCAAGTCAATGGGCATCTGAAAAAAAAATTGGAACAGCACTAGGAGGCCATCTTGGTTGCATCCTAATGCTTTCCAATTGTCTAATGTTTGTTTCATAAGTGAAGCTTGAAAAACCTTCTTGTAAAAGGAAAAAAATAATGGTAAAAACTGAAACACTGATGAAAATCTGATCCAAAATACTGAAAAATTATTCATTTTTTCTTGCTTACCAGAAAAATGCCTGATGTCTTAAAGATCCCTGAGGTTGGGTTCAGACAGTTGTATTGTCAATCAGTGTGCTCACCAGACAGTTCACTGATCCATTAAACGGGTGGTCCTGGCTTGAGGTTTAAGTCAGCAGTCACTCTATATGAATCCTTACAGTGTTCACAGTGCACGCTGTGAGGATTCTCCAGTACCAAGAGAAGGCGGGCATGTGACCACAAGTACACGATTTGCATACTTCCGGCCACATTCCAACTAGATGTGACAAGTCTCGCTGAATTAACTAACTGATTATGTCTAGTTGGCATGTGACTGCAGGTATGCAGATTGCATACTTGCGGTCATGTGTCTGTCCGCTCCCAGTGCCAGCACATAGAGTGATGCAGACTGGAACCTGAAGCCTGGACAACGCCTTTAATTACCAGTGAGCCTTTGCACACCTGTGATTTTTATTACGGTCCCTCGGTTTACAGACCAGACTAATGCCTGTCAATAGCAGGCAGCTCCTGGCTCATTCACTATGCATACAACCATCTGAACCCGGCATGATGGTGAGGCTGGACGGAGAGGGTGAACAGGTGTAATACTTGTGGAACAACAAGCCATCACAAGTGGATGTAAAGTTCAGCGGGTGAAATAGCTGTTCTGCAAAATCAATACATAACAGAATAGGTCACTGCGAGGCCGCCCCATGCCAGTATCCATACTGGGCCAGATTCATCAAGTTGTGTTCTCCAGAATTCTGGTGTAAAACACTTTGAAATATTACAATATACCTCGAAGTTGCACAAATATGTCGCGACCTTTGACATTTTAACGCCAGTCGTGGTCAGCAAAGAATAAGTAAGAAGAGCTGGGGCAGGATGGGGCAAAGCACACAAGGCAAATTCATCATCATTAACCCTTAAGTGCTGTAAATTATGCCAGAAATGTATGTCAGACAGTGTCTGGAGTAACATTTCTGCTGGAGGCGCACTGCAGCTGTAAGATGCACCAAATTAATTGAAAAAGCACGTTTTTTAATTAATTAGGCACACCTTACTCCAGCGCTGACCTCATAAAGACAGGAATGCCAAACACCAGTCTTACTGAATCAGACCCCCAGTATCCACATGGAAATCCATGAAATCCTGGACAAACCTGAGATCATGTAGTTCTGATCCGGATCCAGTAATCAGAAGGAACTCTCCGGGGGACAAGTGTGAAACGGTGAGCTCAGCATAGACGCGGCCCCTCGGGGTCAACATGTGGCTTATATTTGTGAAACCCTCCTGTGTAAGAAAAAAAAAAGGTACAAAACTACTCTCTATTACTATAAAGAAATAAAAAGAGAAGTGGTTTATCGCTCAGGTACCCGCTGTGGACACTGGAGGAAAGTTCTCTTTCTCAAAAAATAAAAATTATAAATTACTTTTTTCCTTTACTAAAAGTTTCCAAGTTGTAACCAAACTATCAGCTCAAAACCGAGCTTGTGCCATCAGACTTTGCGCTGAACACTGGATTTAGCAGAATCTGAGCAGCTTCTTGGTATTCTCCTTTTAAGTTCTCTACTTGGATCTGGACTTTGCTGGATGGACCTCAGGTTGTGTCTACAGAATAGTCACCGAGTGGAGGACCAAACAGAGGAAATGAAGCAGCCTGGGGTTTGAAACTATCACAAACAAGGTCAGAATCAGAAGCAACAGTAAAGTGTGGATAGCTAGGTCAGAGTCCCGGAGGTCAGGCAGAGCATACAGGCTGAGAACAACCAACAGTGCAAGGTCAAACCAGAAGAATAGTAAGGAAAAATAGTCAGAACAGAGTCACAGTGCAATAAAGATTATAGGGACTATACACTAGCTGGCACATGAGGTTGCCCTGGCATCTTCATGGCATTAAAGGGGTTGTCCAGATTTAATAGAAAAGTCTGCAATCAGTCTATGTGACTGCAGACTATCGAATCATAACAGTGTGCGATGTGCACACCGTCATGATTTCCCTGTCTGTCCCGTACCATTGGGCAGTCACTTTGCGATTTGCAATCTGGCGGTCAATTCTATGCAATTGAAAGAAGTCTGCACGTCACTGCAAATATGCAAATGGAATGAGCACCCAAGATTAGAACAGGGAATTTGGGAAATTGTGACAATTGTGCTCACTGCACACTGTCACAATTTTGAATTCACAAACTGACTGCAGACTTTTCTGTGAAGACTGGACAACCCCTAGAAAAGGGATACATGCTGTGTGAAGCAGCAGAAAATATGGACAGGCTATGTTTTACTGTAAAGTGCTTTTAGAACTTCAGAGAAACCATCTTACAAAATAACATGGATCTAGAAAAAGCTTAAACGGTGTACTCTCCACTCTGCTGGACATGACAGAGGGTCTCTGCTCATACACAAATAATAAGAGACATAACAGTCACACAGAAGCTGGCACAGAGCCGCCCCCTTGACTCTTATCCCCATTCCCCAGTGACTTTTAAACTGTATTACTCTCAAGTGCCTTCGTCCTTTAGACTAAAACATAGCCATTTGTCAAGAGGGAACCTATCCCTTAACCACGGGCAACATGAATTCTTTAAATTAATTAATTTAGATTTAACATAATTCCTCTGAAGCACCACTCCAGCATTTTTTTTATTTCTATGCTGGAGTGGTGCCACTAAGGTATGTTCACTGATCCTAGTATTATACCCACCAGCCACGGTCTTCACCTGTTCCTGGGGCCACTCCGGTCCCAGGAAGTCAGAGGTAACGGTCACAAGCCCTCAATGCAAGTCTACGAGGCTCGTTCTGGTTCTCATACACTTACATTGAGTAGTGACCTCCAGTTCATCCATCAAACGCTGGAGCGATCTGGCAGGTCACAGCCTGCAGAAGACCTACTGGAGTGGCGCCGGGAACAAATGAAGATGGCGGCTGGTAAGTAAAATCTATGTGCAAGAAACGTACATTAGTTGCACCACTCCAGCGCTGCACTAAAAAAAAAAAAAAAAAATGCTGGAGTGGTGCTTTAAATGTCATTGGCAATAGTTTTGCTACTGCATGGAGCCCTGTAATTCCTTGGCTGGGTTTAGACAACCTTATTTTCAGTTAGTGTGCTATTCGTATGCTCAACAGCTGGAGTGCCTATGCAATTGCGGTAATCTAGTGTGCTTGTAAAAACCCACTCGCTACATGGACGCACGCACAGAACTAGTCAGGCATGCAACCCTACTGACCTGACTGGCTCATTTTTTCAATATGGCCATGTAAACTTGGAATTGCATAAACATGCATTAAAATCAAGAATTAGTTTATATTTTGTGCATTGGGTTTTATAATTGGAAAGATGGTACAAATCAACCATTTTCAATTTCATTTGCTGGTAAATGAAGTGAAGAAAATGTAATAACAGGTAGATTGATTTTGTATTTTACATTAGTACATTTTTTAATTAATAAATAGCCAGTGAAATATACAATTACCTATAAAATATATTCGTTACTGTTTCTCACTTCCCCACTTTATTACAAACCTTTGGAACTGTATTTGCAAAAAGATGGTCCAATAATTTGATTGCGTCCTTCCCTTTCACTGTAAATTTGCCAAATGGCGTCAGGTCAATCACTCCGACCTTTTCCATCACCTGCTTATATTCTCGCCCCACTGGCTCAAACCAGTTTGTCCTTCGAAAACTAGGTCTAAAAAAAAGTTAGAAAGATACACAAAACATAAAAAATTAAATAACTACAAAAAGGAAACCTGCAGATAATGAAAAATTTTATTATCGCTTTTAGGATTTTTTGGGGACTGAGGTTCAGTGACAAACACAATCCATGGACAAGAGTGACGCCATTTCTGGGGAAAAAATAAAAATAATTTATTTTCTTTTTAACCATAGAGAACCCAAAGCAAACACGACTATGATACCTACAGTATATTAGCAATACTCCAAATGTTTGTTTGGAATAGAAATATTGTTGTGACCTTCCCCTTTGAAGGTAGACATGCCTGACAAGCCAGTGAAAGGAGACATACAGGCCATGCTTAGGCTATGGTTCCACGGTCCGGAACCATAGCGCTTTTGACGGAGCGGAAATTCCGCTCCGTCTAAGCCCCGCCCCCTTTCTGACGCGCGATCTTTCCGGAGGTGTTCAGGACACCTCCGGAACACCTCCGGAAAGAGCGCAGGGCTACATAGCCCTGTGTAATATTCTGTTGCGGCGACGCACCGTCGCCGCAATACGCGAGGACATGCTGCGGTCTAAAAAGACGCGCCGCATGTCCGTTTACGCAGGTTTGCCACCTGCGTATTGTTACGCATAGTGGAGACGGGATTTCTTGAAATCCCCTCCACTATGCTGTAACATCTGGACGCTGCGTGTTTGGCGCTGCGCCAGCGCACAGCGCCAAACACGCAGCGTTTCCTGACCGTGGAAACTCACCCTGATTGAGTCTCCTTACACTGGCTTTATAGTATGTCACTCTCCACAAGGAGAGACGTTACCCCATACACCCCAGTAAGAGGCCTCTCAGAGCAAAATCAGATCTCTTGCTTTGCTGTGAGGAGGGGCAACGTCCTGAAACATGTATGCAAAATGAGATTCTGGTTTGGCCTTTATCTTAAAGTCATGTGGCATTGGTCAATATTGACTTTTACAGTTGCCACCTCCAATAGGGGGCACTAGGGTTCAAGCTCTCTTAATCTCTGAGGTTGCAAGTTGCATAATTAACTCCCCTTTGAAGGCATTATACTTCAGTAAAGAAAATAATGATAATAATAATAACAACAATAACAACAACACAGGATTTGGGAATGTTTAGCTTGCAAAAAAGAAGACTGAGAGGAGACTTAATAGCTGTCTACAAATATCTCAAGGGCTGTCACATTGTAGAAGGATCATCTTTATTCTCATTTGCACAAGGAAAGACTAGAAGCAATGGGATGAAACTGAATGGGAGGAGACACAGATTAGATATTAGAAAAAACTTTTTGACAGTTAGAGTGATCAAGGAGTGGAACAGGCTGCCACGAGAGATGGTGAGTTCTCCTTCAATGGAAGTCTTCAAACAGAGGCTGGACCGATATCTGTCTGGGATGATTTAGTGATTTAGGGGGTTGGACCAGATGACCCAGGAGATCCCTTCCAACTCTACCATTCTATGATTCTATGATTCTAACACCAATTGCAGTTTGGTTAATGAGTTAAAGCTTTCCAAGGAAATCAGGTTACAAGGTACCAAGAAATATTCTGATATTAGTAACACATACCCAACATTATAAGTTACACAGATCTTGTTACTCTTTTGACTTGTCCGGTTTTATTAATTGCAAAAATCCCTTAAGAAATAACACTTCTGGAGCAGGTTTTATCAGAACATTGTGTTCTCGGTTAAAGGTGGCTATTTACATTAGACTAATATTGATCAAAATGAACAATTTCAAGCAAAATGGTTGTTTGTTGACTAAGAGTTAACAACGAATGACCTTGTTTACTCATCAATGATAGACTGCTAATAAAAAAATGAAAATAAATCCCATAGTTGCTAGTCCATGAAAAAAAGTTACTAAAATTTTCTAAACGTGTTCCCTGAAAGATTCTTCATCCTTCCGTCGGTGTGATACAACATGTATGGCCAGTTGAACACCCGTAAAGGCAAATATAGACTAAAATGTTTATGACTGCATCGGCGTAAAGATTGTTCAACAGACAATCCCTCGTTTAATTGTTGTTCAACAATCAACCTATCTGTATCTAAGGGGTAAAGCCTGCTTTGCCTGCGTTGACTTCCTACATAGTCTGACACCATTTGATCTGTGTTGAATTAGTGTTTTAAGTGTTATTATAGGGACACACCCAATTTTTTTGTGCCACTGAAACTGCAAAACGCAAAAAAAAAAAAAATTGCTTCGGAATTGTTATCTTGTGAGCAATACAGATAAAGCGGACATATGGTGTAGCTGAAAGGTACTCTACATAAATGACGTTTAGGTTTTTAATGTAAAAAAATATACAAGATGATACAATATTGTTACAGGCCAAGTGATGGCTGGTGATGGAGGCGGATATGCATATAATTGTAACTAAAAATTGAAATGGATATGGTAGAATGCAGTGGCTGATCCAGCGAAAAAATGTTTAAATTCCCCAAACGTAGCCTCTCTTTAGCCATTAAAATAATGCTCGAAATAAATCTGGCTTATTAACAACATTTTATACTTGGGAATTTAAGCCTTTTGCGCTGGATCACCTACTGCAATCTACCATAATAATTGAAATACCCCAAACAATACAAAATGGCCATATGTTAAGTCCAAGGTGAAGTTTAGGATACCTGTTAATGGTACCTGTGTGTTTGATTTTCTATAGAATATTTAAGCCAATACAGCATTATATTGGATGGTGGGAGCTGGATGTTCTTCACCTCTCTTCATTACCACACACAGAGCGTGTGACCCGTGCACCTGGTGGCGAGTCAGCTGGACTTTATTTGTTCGTGAAGAAAGTAAGTCCAGCTCCACGAACAAGCAATCCTCCTATATATATTTGGTGTGTAGATACAAAATTGATGACAGCTGAAACCTTTGTAACATCTACGCGTTTCAGGTGATAATGGCTAAGGGTGCCATGAGCACCTGAAACACAGAAATGTTACAAAGGTTTCACCTGTCATCAATCCACACACCAAATAAACCATTATTGCTTGTTTATGGAGCTGGACTTACTTTCTTCACTTCCAATTTGTGGCGTCTAGTTATCCACACTGTCTGCGCTCCAGACTGCATCTTCATCTGCAAGGGTGAGCTGGATACCTCCATTATTATATTGACTTTTTTGTTCACCTGTTAATGTATAGGTCAACCCATATTACTTGAAACCATAGTGGTTGTTAGTAAAGATGTGCGAGCGTGATCGGATTCAGGTGTTATCTGAGCATGCTCGAGTGCTAATAGTGTCTTCAGCGTGCTCAAATAATATGTTAGAGTCCCCGCAGCTGCATCTCTCGTGGTTGTTCGACAGCCACTACACATGCAGGGATTGCCTAATAAACAGGTAATCCCTGCATGTGTTGTGGCTGTCGAACAGCTGCGAGACATGCAGCTACAGCGACTCCAATACAGTATTCGAGCACGCAGAAGATACGGTACTCTATTAGCAGTCGAGCATGCTCGGATAACACCTGAATCTGAGCACGCTCGTGCATCACTAGTTGTTAGGTATTATCTGGATAAATGTGATAGTCAAAGGAAGACAGACCATTTTGGAAGTTAAATAGGAAAGGGTTCTTTACAGTTAGCGCATTCAGACCGTGAAATACATTACCACAACATTACCACAAGAGGCAGTAATGGCAGGCAATATAACAGCTTTTAAAAAAGGAGTGGATGCTTTCCTCCGCACAAATGGCATTTTGGGTTACAGACAGGTTAGTGATCAAGAATTTATCATTGGTTGAGAAAGGTTGAATTTGATGGACAAGAGACTTTTAGTAAAAGTGAAAACATCCGTCCTACACTTACTTGTATTCAACGTCATCTCTGGGCTTGTAGAACCAGTGAGGTTGTTCCCATCCAGCATGGAAGCCCATGGAGCATTTAGTCTTGAGCTCTTCATAAATGCCACTGACTCTTTTGGTTGGTCTTCCTGCAAACCTTTCCTCCTTAGGATAACCAACTATGTGATGAAATAAGAAGACCATGTGTTACATTTGGAGCTGTGTACAAGTATAGAAAATGACAATTTGGGCCCTCTGAACATCACACGAGTGATGTTCCCTAAGAATTTTATTTTTACAATACATGTTTGGGAAATTGGATCTTCCAAACTTCTTGTGCAAAGTGCTCGGCAGGATGTGTGTGCTATGTCTTTAATTAAGTGATTAATTAAGTGATTATTTTGGAGTCTTCTCCATCCAGTTTTAATTTTTTTTGTTAAAAGTTAAGTTAAAGGGGCAAGACTTTAACTTCTAAAGAAATAATTACACCGTCTACTGCTATTAAAGAGGTTGTCTGATCTGATAAAAGCCTGATGAAGAAGCGAAACGTGCGTTGGGGCAGCGGGGACACCACACATCACCTCTCCATTCATGTAAGTGCTGCCTTTTAACTATATATACACTAGTAGCCATATGATTTGTTAGGGAGCTTTATATCCCATAGACTATTTATTTACTATTGGCCTTTCTTACACCAAACTATGCATGCAACCCTATCACTTTATATTCTATTACTAGGTTGGCTATCCCTGCTTGGCTAGCAGTCACCTTGATTTCAGTAACCTATTATACAATTTTAATTGTGTTTAATAAAATGTGTTTTTATTGGTAATCTATACTGCTGTTCTTTATTGTTCATATCATCACAAAGTATAATTATTTAAAAACGATATTCCAGTTCCATCAAATGTTAGAATGAAAGTTTTACGTGCATCAGGTGACCACTGCAGCCAATCAGCTGACACTTGTTAGCTGCAGCAGTTACGTTCCGTCTGAGCTGTAAGAAACAGACTCTTTGCTCTTTCTTCTGGCCTGGATGGATTGTGACTGGTCAGCTGATGAACCCCACAGCAAGAGGAAGGCAGGAGACCAGAGAGGTAGGGATTTAACAGATAAGTATGTGGAACCATGATTGGCCCATCCTTAAACTAAGAAGTAAAACCAAAATAAATTAACTGCAGGATAAGTATTAGACTTTATAAGTAAAAGTAGTATATAACATTTTTAAGATTATATACGTGTGTATATATATATATATATATATAATAATATACATACATACATATATATATTCATACATACATACACACACCTTATTTGGCGGATAGCTATTCCTGCCTACTTCATTGCCCACTTGAATGATGGGCTTATCCAAATATGTGTTCTCAGTGGGAAGAAGGGAATATGCCACTGACAGGTACCTCTCATCTCCCATGGGAACAGAAGATCAGACATGTGGAAATTCTGAATTATGGCTATCACTTTACTGGAAAAAAGCATAATTTTTTAAAACGCCTCCAATACAGATGTGAGCATACCCTGACTGTAATCAGCTCTACACCTGTGTGTTCATCACAACACAAGGACAGATTCTTATCCACTAGAATTGAAAAATTATAAGTACCAATTGATAATTTGATTTTCTGAAACCCATGATAGCATCTGAGATAGAGGAATCCACCCCCATCACTGGACAGGAAGCAAAGAGTAAAAGATAAAAAGGAAACTCCCACTTCCTCTATCATTTGTTTCCAAGAAGTCAAGTAGGACTCGAAGTCACCCAAATTTATTATCATCTTTATTCTTGTTATGATTATACATTCACTCAAGATCATTCTTCACTCCGAGAAGAGAAAGACCGAAACCTCAACCACTACAAGATAGAGGGTGGGAATAAATAGGAGTGGCTGTCATGGGTTTCAGGAAAATCAAATTACCGGTAATTATTTTTCTCCTCACCCATGATAGCACCTGAGAGAAGATAAAGAAATCCTCTGATATGGAGGGAGAGCTCCTTGTAAGATCTTACACCTGAAGAAAGATCTGAAGAATATCTCGTTTAACAGATCGTGCTTAAGGAAACCAGATAGTGAAAGTTCTAGATACTATTCCATCAAGAAAATAACTTTTTTGATTCGGAGCTCCAGCAAAGCCAGTGTCCACAAACTCACTGGAGACATCTGACAAAGAAGAATTTGAACAGGTTCAAACAAGATCTATATTTATAGACTTTCCTTATATGTATGCTTGGTTTCTACCTGGATTTAATTAGTTCTTCTGTACTTGTTAAACCACTTAACCAACAACTGAAGTGTTTAGGAACCGGTACTAAACCTGGTTAGCCTAACAAGGCCTAGATTAGGGTTCCAAGTGGGGTGACAAGCCAAACAACTGCACCTGATAAAAAAAACCAAAACATTAATCCGAATATTGTTGACATTTCCATATTCAAATAAGGCCATCTAAGTCTAAGATCTTGAACCTTAAAGAAAACCTTCTAGTGTTTATGACAGTAGAACATAATTCATTAGCAATTTGCTAATTAATTTTAACAAGAACTCCCTATGGGTTCGAAATAGCCACTAAGTTCTATGCCATCAAGTAAAGATTGAGCACTTAATTATACTGACCTGGTTCCAAGTAACTGAACAATTAATATTTCCAAAGGGTAGCTAAGGGACTTTAATCCAACTTCATCATGTTTCACTTTTTGATATGCCCATTAAGGCACCATCAAATAAGTCCTCTACAAAAGTCAAATAGTGCTTAATCCAAAAGAACTACTGCAGGCAAAGAATTCCATGTTGGAGTACCTCTAGTTACCGAATCCTAGCACCGCACAAAGATCTAACACAGCTAAAGCAGGAAGAAAATGGTTTGAGCTATTCAATGCAAAGAAGCGCCACGATCAAACACTATTTTAGACATGATAATTCTTCAACCTCAATGGATGCTTATAATATAGTCCAACCATGAAAACTATAAGCTGAAAAGGCTAAATGCAAAACAGATTAGTCTTCAGGCAAAGAAAGAGACTGAGAAACTAAGCGATAACCATTATCCTTATGAAACTAAAAATGACTAGAGGGACATATTCTTTCCCCTTTTTTGTTTTAAACAACATAGTCTCTACTTTAGCATGAAGAAGCCACTCAGTTAGATAAAGTCTCATATGGCCAAAAAGCTCAGAAGGTCTTAAGTAAAGGGTATTATGTACAACAATGTACCTTATGGGTGTACTGTTCATCCACTTTTGTGTAATAATCAGAACAGTCGTACCTCAATCCCAAGGTATTCATCTAGACTAGCTAAGACGTTCATCTATCGCTAGAGGAGTCTTGACAAGCAAGGAGATCCTTTAATATATCCATTAACTTTTCCCATATAGGCTTTATTGTAGACTTGCAGTTACTATGACTCCAAATAGAGCACTGACTGACTGACAAGACTCAGACCATTTTACCAGTTTTATAACTTCAAATCTAAAATAGCGATTTGTTATAATGGCTTCATCGACTTAATTCCAAATGTGCCCCTTTTTCAACTCCAATTGGAAGGACTCACTGGCTTGGAATATTTTGTGCTAGATATAGTGTAACTATATTCGTCATACAACTCCAACTAGGTGAATAGACCAGAATATTGACAATTTACCTACTGACAAGTTTAACTCGAGACTCCAGACCAAGAAAGCAGAGTAGTATTTAGAATAGTGCCAGACTTAGTGCAATTCTTTCCATCTTACCACTCTAACTAGGAGAATTGATTAAGACATTGAAGGTTTCATAATTCAATGTCTACAAAACCTGCTTCCACCAGGAGGATAAACTGGAACATAGATGTTTACCAACCTAAATGCTGACCAGTCCATTTTATGACTCCAACTAGGAGGATCAACTAGACTACTCTGGTTTCAGTTGGCTTAGTGCAACCATGATCATCTTAAAACTTCAATGAGGAGGATAAACTGGCACATAGATGTCTATCAGCTTAAATGTTGACCAGAAAAATGTATGACTCCAGACTAGGAAGATTAACTGCATTTACTTTGGTTTAATTGGGTTTAGCTGTCCATTTTACAACTCCAACTAGAATGATAAACTGGGACATAGATGGTTTACCAATTAAATGCAGAGCAGTTCAATTTATGACTCTAGACTAGAAAGATCAACTGGCTGCACAATGTTTAGTCTATTTAGCATAGCTATGTCCTTACAAAACTAATCCAACTGGAAGGACAAATCAAGGAGATAGATGGTTTACTAAAGTAAATGCTGACAATTTCATTTTACGCCTCCAGACAGAGGAGAAATGACTGGGCTTACAAGTGTGCCATTGGATTTAGTGAAATATGCACATACCAAATAGGAGGGATAGACAGGATATCTGTTGGACTCAGCAGCATCCTGCAGCACTGCATTTTGGCCCCCTCTTTAATTACAAAAGACCCCTGTATCATCTGGTACTCATCCTTCAGCAAGCTCAGCGGCATTGAGCTGCAAGCAAAGAAAAAGGTAAAAGCCAACACATTGTGAGGCAGTAGTGAAAAAACAGACCTACAAAGCCATGAGTCATCTGGCTAACCAGACAATGCCACATGGCCCAAAGTTAATGTCCATCACCAAGAGTTAAGGCACTGCCACACTTAGCGATCGCACTAGCGATCACGACGACGACTTAACCTGGTGAGATCGCTATGTGATCGCTAGTTAGATTCCAAACACAACTCATCAGCGATCTGTATAACGACCTCTGCGGTCGTTGGGAAAACCTAGTCCCACCTGCGATGCTGATGAAGTCGTTCATAAAGGGTGTCACACTCAGCGATTCAGGCTCACCAGCGGGACACCAACGACCCAAAAACGGCTCAAGACGTTCATAAGCGATCAGCGACATCTCAGCAGGGGCCACATCGCTGCTACATGTCACACACAGCTAAGTCGCTAACGAGATCGCTACTGCGTCATAAATGGTGACGCAGTAGCGATCTCGTTAGCGATCTCGCTTAGTGTGGCATACCCTTTATACCTGGCCGAAGACCACATAAACCCAAGCTATGAGGCAGAGACAATAGGCCAAAAGCACCAGGCTGCAGAGCTTACAGCTAATACAAGGCCACAGCTAAATATCAGGCCACAGGCTGTACAGATAACAAAAGGCTGCAGCTAAACACCAGGCAGAAGACCATGCAACTAACACCAGGTTGCCATCAACCCTGAGGGCACAAGCCCGACACCAACCATTAGGCTGTATGCTCCACATAAACCATGAAGTTGTAGGCCAAACATCAAAGTGAGGCAGAAGGTACTAGAGGCATGAAATCTAGCTTTCTCTAAGCTAATGATAATATTTCAGTGCTCAACTGGCTAATGTACTGTTCTTGTTAGAGGCTGCAATAGAGGTTTCTATAGAGAACCCTAAGGGTGATCCATAATATATGGCTGTTCCAGTCGTGTTCTCAAGGCTTCTCTGTCTGAAGGACAGAAAAACCATTGAAGGAGGAACTGGGAGCTGCCTTTTTATTTTTGCTCTTGGCTTCCTTTCCAGTTAGGGCAGATTCCTTGCTCTCTCAGATGCCGTCATGGGTAAGGGAAAAAAATTAAAAATAAAACAAAGATTCTGTTGAATAACTGTAAACAGAGCTATTGAGGATTGTCAGTATATTACAAGAAAATATATATAAGTATAATTTTTCATTTTACAAAGAATAACATTCATTTGAATAATATCCATGACCAACGTTCTTTTACACCCGCTTCAGAATTGTAGATTAAAGGCATACCAATGTTGTTGAATCCGTATGACTCTCTTGCTTTCAGTGCCGTGTATTTTGTACTGGTCCATTTTCCATATCTGTTTGGGTCAATTTCAATGAGATCAAAAGGAGGTTCTCCACCAAAAATCCAATCACTCAAGAATTTGCCGATGCCACCAGCATGAATGACACCATACCTGAAACCAAACAGCTGGTTATTACACCATTTTATGTCAGTGGTCACATTAATAGGCTTGAAGCCTCCTATTCCCATTCTTTACTATCCCCAGGACAACACGTCTTGTTTGTTTCCAGATATTATTCAGACTTATTATTGGATACTAGACTCTCAACATACATGGGATGATTATCTGGATCTACAATCTAATAACTGTCTGAATCACCAGAGCATGGACCAGGATGTGCTGTCATAAGGACACAATACCTGCAGCTTCCAAAAAGTAGAAGTCAAATTAACCCCTTAATGACATAGCCAATTTACATTTTGGAGCTTTTTTCCTCTTTTTCCAAAAGCCATAACTTTTTTATTTTACCATCGACATAGCTATATGAGGGCTTGATTTATTGGCAGGATAAGTTGGGAGTTTTGAATGACTCCATTCATTTTACCACACAAATTGTGCCATTGTTTTTGGGTTTCATTTTTATGCACTAATAGTGGAGCAAGGACCTGGAAACAAGATTCTTTAGGTCAGTACACATATGGCAATGCCGAACTAGTGCATTTATATTTGTACTTGTTTTTCTTCATTCTCCTCATCATACTGGTTTCTTAAAAAAAAAAAAAAAAAAAATCTTAAAAGTTGTAAAAAAAAAAAAATTTGTTTCCAGTTTCCAAGACTCGAAATCTTCTTATTTTTTCCACCAATGGTATTTCAATGGGGCATGTTTTTTTTTTTTTGGCATGGCGAGCTGTAGATTTTATTGGTTGTACTCCATTTTGGGGTGCATATGATTTTTTGTATCGCTTTGTATTGCGTTTTTTACTGGAGCTGCGTTGATCCTTCCCCCCCAAAGAATGGAGATTCTGGTGTTTTGACTTTTGGGGTCATATAAATTTTATATTTGATAAATCAGACACTTACTGTATATGGTGATATCTAATGATTATTCATTATTTTTAAATTTTTGCATTTGGAAAAGAATAGGATTTAAACTTTTATGTTTTTGTGTTCAAAATATTTTTTGAAAAACTTTTAATTATTTTTTACTTAATTTTTTAGTTCCCCTAAGGGGGATTTGACTTTGATCTTGATCACCTATACTATATACTGCAATACTTCAGTTTTGCAATAAATAGCAGAAATTACAATCTCATATGAAGCTCGGCCCATGGAAGTCACTCACTTTTGAATTTTTATCCTCTAATCCCAAGTGGCAGAATGCATTAAGGTGACATGGGTGAAAGATCTTTCTTTCACCATTTCAGGCAATACATTGACCGTTACTCAACTGAAGTAATCTAACATACATGGCACAACTGAATGCAACCACAAAATCGTGTAGGCAGAATATTTGTACTACAGTTGTTCAACCATCAACCAACTTCAGTCTAATGTGTATAGCCACAGTAAAGTGGTTGGCCACCACTTTTTTTTAATCGATCGCCAATCTTTAGGAAAGGTCATCAATATTTGATCGGTGGCGGTCGGAAGTTTCTGGATGCTGCAGGAACACCACAGCTCCATCATTTCTTTAGTAGCCGCAGCCTGGTACTGCAGATCCACCCCCATATTCATTAGAACACTATAGTTTTGATGGAGCTACTGTGTTCCAGCAGCATCTGAGAATTTCTGTTTGGCGCCGGTATCAGCTTATTGCAGGGGTGCTGCTCCCCCATCGATTAGACATTGATGGCCTATCCAAAGTAAAGGCAATCAATAAAAAAAAAAAGAGTGGCCAACCACTATCTAGAAGTAAAACATCACCTACACATACGTCCTCCCTTACCTTTCTGCTCATTTTGTGAAAAACTGAAATCTCTTATGTAATACATTTTCTGGCAGACACTTAAAGAATAAACAAAACTTGGCAAAGAAACATAAATTTTGCTTTTCTCAAAGCTGATAATTGCACGCAACTATATTTCTTTTCTGACCTTGGTGGATGTAGATTGATGATATTTTAGTTTAGTATATATGTATACAGTAGAAGTTTAGTTTAGGAATAGTTATCTATATTTTCACTGAAACCACCAATGGAAAGTTTTCAAAATGGACAAACATAATTTATTCACTTACCCAAACCCGATGGCCACCCAGTAATTTTGGACACCTTGATGAGGTCCAACCATTGGAAGAATATCAGGAGAGTATGTTATAGGTCCAGAAACAATGTTGATAATATCGGCATTTTTAAGCAAGGGAACCATGTCCATAGCTGCCTCCACATGAGTCATGATCCTGTCTAGATCAGACTCAAATAATTCTTTTCCAAAACCTGAGAGAATATAGAGGAGCTTAATTATTCACAAGTCATTCTAGTTTCAAACACTGACCTAGGTGAATCACAGAAATAACTACTATATAATCGTCTAACTAGATGTCTGTAACGGAAATCCTGCATCGCCGATTGGTCGCGCCCGGCCGGACGCGACCAATCAGCGACAGGCACAGTCCGGCCGCGAATTGGAGCAGGATTTCAACCACGCACGTTACCGCTTCGTCGGGAGCCGCGGGTCATCTTCACGTACATACTCACCTTCCGTCCCTGCATCCCTGTCCCGGCGCATCTGCTTCTTCCTGTGCGGTAACGTAGTACCGCTCATTAAGGTCATGAATATGGACGCGACTCCACTCTCATAGGCATGGCGTCCATATTCATGACCTTAATGAGCGGTACCACGTGACCGCAAAACACAGGAAGAAGCTGACGCGCTGGGATAGAGATGCAGCGACGGTGTCTGGGTAAGTATGATGGGGGAGGACTGGGGAGCCCAGCGGAGCCCAGCCATGCATACAAGGGTGGGAGTGGAGCCATGTATACAGGATGGGAGGGTGGAGCGGAGCCATGTATACAAGGATGGGAGGGTGGGAGCAGAGCCATGTATACAATGGATGGGGAGGGTGGAGCGGAGCCATATATACAAGGTGGGAGGGTGGAGCGGAGCCATGTATACAGGATGGAAGGGTGGGAGCGGAGCCATGTATACAGGTTGGGAGGGTGGAGTGGAGCCATGCATACAAGGATGGGAGGGTGGAGCAGAGCCATGTATACAAGGATGGGAGGGTGGAGCGGAGCCATGTATACAAGGATGGGAGGAGGGAGCGGAGCCATGCATACAAGGATGGGAGGGGGGAGCGGAGCCATGTATACAGGATGGGACAGGGGAGCCATGTATACAAGGATGGGAGAGGGGAGCCATGCATACAAGGATGGGAGAGTGGAGCGGAGCCATGTATACAGGATGGGAGGGTGGAGCAGAGCCATGTATACAGCATGGGAGGGTGGGAGCAGAGCCATACATACAAGGATGAGAGGGTGGAGCAGAGCCATGCATACAAGGATGGGAGGGGGACAGGAGCCATGCATACAGGATGGGACAGGGGAGCCATGCATACAAGGATGGGAGGGGGTGCAGAGCCATGCATACAGGATGGGACGGGGGAGCCATGCATACAAGGATGGGAGGGGGGAGCGGAGCCATGTATACAGGATGGGACAGGGAGCCATGAATACAAGGATGGGAGGGGGAGCGGAGCCATGTATACAGGATGGGACAGGGGAGCCATGTATACAAGGATGGGAGGGGGGAGCGGAGCCATGTATACAGGATGGGACAGAGGAGCCATGCATACAAGGATGGGAGGATGGGAGCGGAGTCATGCATAAATAAACTACATACATATTCTAGAATACCCGATGCGTTAGAATCGGGCCACCATCTAGTAGTAGATATAAATGGGTACAGTCTACTGAATGATACTCCCCAGTGTGAAGAGTCACAGATGATTATAATCATTGTTTATTCTCAATGCTGAACACAATTTAACAATTTACATAAAAATAAATGTTGCCCAACTTTACAAAACATTGCTTTATGGTTTTAGACTGATGAGTTACAGCATGTGTAATGGCCAATGTCTGCATTTACAATTCAACAGTTGTCAGAGCTGAAATCTCCCATCATTCCTTGTGGTCACACTCTCTATACAGATTATGCTCTGTGTATAAAATGACTTTCTCAAAATCTAAAAACCTCAGAGTTACATACAGTGATCTAATTGGAATATTGAGGAACACGTCTGATAAAAGCTTGCCATTTGTGCCAACTGATCCCCATACAAGTCAAAGATGCGGCAGGCACTTGACATGGGGGCAACAGGAGGGTTCCCAATTTTAGGGTCTAGTGGTAAAAACTACAATTATTTCATCATTGTGTTACATGAATTAATAGTTGCAGACATTTGGGAATATTGCACTTTGGAATTACTTTAATATGAGAGCAGGAATAGGGAAATCACTGCCCAGACACGTGGTCAAATCGCATGTTGTTCACATGGCGCAATATGTCTGACCAGCATAACCCTGGGGAGGTCAAACTCATAGATGGACCATATCTGCCCCAAATATAGGATGTCATGGGTTCACCATTGTGTAGAACTGTAGGAGTTGTGGCTCCTTTATTCTTACAATAATATGGCATGTCTGTTTTAGTAAGTTCTTGTATTCCTGATAAAAACATCAATTCTGGACTACCTTTTTCCTAAGAACACTGTATTTTACAATCCTTTTGTTACACCGCCTGTATATGTATGAATATATTCACAACTGGTCATTACCAATCTCTTTTCAATAGATTTGCTTCCTACTCAGTCTAAGTGCTCATGCACACGATTGATTTCTTATATGAGTGCTATTCTTGATTGTCATGGATAGTACTCGTGTGATGAAGGAACAGCCACCATCTTGGATTGGCCTGTACCAGCCTCCATTTTGTCTAAATTCACAGGGACACAGGCAGCTGGCTGCAACTGGCCCCCATGGCCTTAGGCATATTGAAGACAATAGGGTTTAGTCTCCACTGTGAATAGCCAGGCCTTTTAGTATGCTAAGTAGGCCAGGCCAAAACAGTACTTCAAAGCTGGAGGCTTCAATTAGATTATACCTGCCAGCTAGACACAGAAAACACACCCATTGTATTTCCCAGACCCTACGGCTCCGTTCTAGGATTATGAATTATGAGCACATCTTTGTAGGTACAGACTCATAAGAAATATCTGCATGATCCTGCGGACCTCGGGCATCTGACAGTGCAATTCCCGAGTCAGTGATGGCTCGGGGGCCTGAGATATAGAGACTGGCCCTCCACAGAGACCCAATCGGGCCAGGTTTGATCTCCACGCGACAGGCAAAACATACTGCATCCGCTGGTACCTCTCGTGTCATGATCCGATCGTCCAGGAGAAAGTTAACCCCTTTGTTATATTGGGAATAAATTCTGCAGGGAGCTAAGGCTGGAGATTATCAGCCTACCCTCTGACACCGAGGGGAGGGACCTAGCAGGTTTAAGAACTGTGAGCGTACGGCAGACTCTCTCTATTCTCACAGAAGCCAAGACAATGAAGATCTAAGAAGGAACAAGGGACAGATCTGCCAAGAGAGTAGCGGCACATGTTTTGGGGGACTGTCCAGCAACTAAGATTCTCACCTGTGGATCGCAGAGCTCCCTGCCTCCACATGCAACCTACAACCTGGTAATATTGACCTCTAGCTAATACCTCTAAGCCTTGTACCATTATTGTTGTATTTTACTCTGACTGCAAATCCACTGTAATTCCATTGTATAGCTTACTGTATATTTCTGTAATTATCTAGTGCGCCCTTAAGGCAATTAAACCATAAAATTAATTTTGGGCTGATGCTTTTACTCTGATCACGAATCTTAGAATACCCAGTGGGTAACAGGACACCCTCCCCAGCGGCCATTTGCTCTAGGTGCAGTTCCCTTACTGACCTGAGAGACAAAGGGGGCGCCGGAGAGCTGTGCCTGTGTAGTACGTCACATTGGTGACGTGGAAGGAAGGGGATTTCCTTCACAACTCGTAACTATGATATTCCATGTGCACATGTCCAATTTTTCCCTCGGACCTAGTGGTCCACAGGAAAAAAAAATCAGATTAAAAGATAAAAAGATTAAGATAAAAATAAGACTAGATAAAAAGATCAGATTAAAGATTAAAATAGCCAAAGGAAGTCTACGCACTACACTTGGATGACATCCGAGTGCTCTACGATTTTCACGTACTGACAGAGTGGAGAAGGTGGAGAAACTCTATTTTTTTTCTTTCCACATCTGAGAAAAGCTAATTCCACTGATTAAAGTCTGATCAGAATAGTCAAATCGTTTCTCTTGGAGGTGGAGACATCGGTGGTGTGAACTTACCCAAATACTGTCATACTGTCAAGATTGATTGGACAACGTCATAGCATGCCTAACTGATGAGAAATGGTAACACTAGGAACAGAATAATACAGATTTCTAAGAACAGATGCTCCAGCATTGTGATTTCATAGAGAATATAAGTATTTCCTATAACAGGCATGTGAGGAGAGCTCAGGGTTGGAGTAAAATGCAAAACATCACTTCTTCCCATCTGTTACAGCAAAGCAAGGGTGAAATTACAAAAATAACTTCATCTATAAAGGGTTAATATATTTAGATACCTGGTGGGACTCCATCTGTGACCCAGGATTCTTGTAATTTCATCTTCTCTTGACTTTCATAAGGACCAAATAATAGTCCGTCACGCTCCTGGCGCAAGTAATAGGAGCCTTCGAGGTCTCTAAGAACCGGAAGCTCCTTCTTCAAGGCTTTCACTTCAGGAACTGTCCCAGTAACCACGTACTGATGGTGCACAGGAATAAGAGGATGTTCAAGTCCTATCAACTTCCCAACTTCTCGAGCCCAAAATCCTACGGGATAAATTAATTTTATGTTAATGGAAGCCAGAAGACTACATTATGTCATTTAATCAAGAGTGACCATTTCGGATTTTGAATAAAGAATTTTGTAATGATCGGATCATTTTTTCCACCACTTCATTTTAATGGGGTATTTCAGACTCAATCTCCGGATCAGTTCCCACAGTTTTACCCTAAACCAGAGGAGTAATTATGGTGTGCGGGGGGTTGCAGTCACAACTTGGTCTTCCAGTCTACAGAACCCAAAAGGTCTCTTTGGTCCATATCAAAAGATTTCTACTATTAGGAAGGTAAGATATGGTGGCACTGTTGGAGATTTTCATTGTGGCCCATTAGCTTCAGGTCACATCACATACCCCAGAGATAAGCACGTTTTCACTCTACTGGTGAATATGTGATAACTTGCCCAGTTGGGAAGAAGTTGTGCTATAACTATAATAGACATTTATGCCATATGTACAGGACTTGCTATAAATGTATGATTCGTGGAACCATCACCTATCTCCATGACAAGAGGTCTCCATGTATAGAATAAATGAAGTGGCTTTGAGTATGCAAAACTTACTACATTTATTTCTATTGAAACTACAAAAACAAAAAAGCAGTAATTTAATTCCCCACCTAGATGAAGTATCTGTTAAGGCCCCCATAAACACTTGATACAGTTTTGTCACACCCACTGAATTTGGCAGGACTGGATGACCATCTGATATGTATGGGGACCCACTTGACTCTCCCTGGACAGATGATGACAGAGGAAGAGAAAGATCCGACAGCTGGAATTGGAACACTTGATCCTGATCCTTTTGTTGTCCGGGGAGATAAGCTGCTGCCAAAAAGTGTCTTGACGGCGACTTTCTCCGCTCTCCCCGTCGAAAACACAGTGCACTAAGCGGAGCTGAACGTTTATAGGTATGGGGCAGTCGTGAGTGATAGAGGTCAGACAAACATTATCTTGACAGACAGGTATCTTATGGATATGGCCAGCTTTAGGGCTCGCCTACACTAGTGTATAACACGATCAAGTGCTATCTGCCATATTTTTCTCATGCTGATTCAGCATTTGAAAACAATTCAAGCATGCTGTGCAAGGGACTCTGCAAAACGGAACATGTGCACCATAAAACATCGGCACTTGGATGTCACCTGGGTGCAGTCCCATGTACGTGCACAGAGATAACGGAGAAGATGAAGAAATTAATTTTTTTCATCTTCTCCGCACCTATGATGTGATTCTGTGATGAGACATGTAGATCAGGGGAGTAGACTGTCAGTCATTACACGTCTCACACTGGTAATGCCCCTTTCATTTAAAACAAGCTATGGGGGCCGATTCTCCTGGAGATCTATGTCCGGCACATAGATCCTAAGAGCTCATTTACATATTAAGAAAAATGTGGACTTTTATGGAATAACACATGGAATGACAGATATCAAGATATGAACTTTCTATTACCTATGCCGATGTAGACGGCTCAGCAGTGTTGATTCTACAGATTCCCTTTATGAAATCTTATTAACTACACCCAAGATTTCTCCGCAGTTGTGCATGGTGTGGGATATTGTTTTGTAACAAGTACAGGTTTAGAAGAATACGTTTTTCAAATCCCACAAAGCAAAAATCATGTCTTGCTTGCTCTGGGACAATATTGCTGGATCTGCAACTAATTGCACATTTGGATTTTCTAAAAAAGTAGAACAGCTCGGAGGCAGCCCCATCTAGTTCATTCTGGTTCTGCTTCTGGCACAGAGTCGACTTTTCTAAACACTTTGTCTGTTCCAAGTGAGGAAACCTGAAGCCAGCCAGCGCTACTTGGCACCGGGGACACATGGACTAGAATCTGCGGGGCGGTGGGAGGGGATATTTAGGGGTTACATCAGCAAAGTAGGAGCTGTTGCTACTAACATTACACAACTTACTCCGAGGATAGAGTTGGATTATATTCAGATTATCAGATTATTTTCCATGGTATTCAGTATAAATACAGTTATTATATCGGTTATAGTCCTTATAGAACAATGTTTTATCAGTGAAGTGATAAGTTTTACTAAGAAGTTTTATCCCAGTTTTATCCCAGGTGAGGCCAAAATTATCCGCACTCTGGCGACTTAATCAAGTTTCAGAAAAGACACAATTATAATTTTTGACATAATAACGATTTTCAACACATCTTGTCCATCTGTACACGGCCTTTCATATTCTCTCTTCTAAAAAAAAAAAATAGCTGTGAGCCAGGAATGCGCCGCTGTCTTTACCGCTTCATGTCACGTGAATCTTTGTGCTCGTAGGGCCTCTTTCAAGGGCCAAACAAGCAATAGTCTGATGAGATCAGGACTATAGGGAGGATACAGCGGTTTATGCTTCGATCAGTGCTCGCTCTGGCCAAGCGTGCGCTGCTAATCAGAGTCGGCGAGCTGCTCTGTACGCAAATGCCCTGTGCACCAAGCTCTTTATGCCCCCTCACTTGCATATGGAATACAAAGCGTTTTCAAACTAATTACAACAATGAAGGGCTCAATCCCACTGGCGCATAACACGGTCGAATGCTATCCGATGATTTATCATACAGCACTCAAACCAATGTTCTGCTATGGGGGAGTGCAGATCTGAGATTGTTTTCTCATGCTGTTTCATCATGGCGCTGCGCGTGGCTCCGATATTCAGATCACGCACACACATATAAGTCTATGGGTGTACAGTGAAACATTGAACTGCACTAGGATGTCACCCAAGTGCAGTCCTACATCCGCGGACACAGAGAATGGAGAAGATGGAGAAATGATAATTAAATGATTTAATGTGTCCATTCACAGTTGCTCTGTAGCATCTCTATGTAAGAGGTAGTGGTGGTAGACTTTACGCTACTGGAGCTGGATTTAACACTTCTGAACTCTCCGGTGCTTTGTTTCCATCAATTTCTGGGTGGTTCTTGAAGTATGTTTGGGGTCATTGTCTTGCTAGAAGAACCATGACCTACTACGATGCAAACCTAGCTGTCTGACCCCAGGCACTACATGGTGACCTAAAATACTTTGGGAATCTTCACATTTCAAGGCACCCAGGGCCACAAGCAGCAAAACAACCCCAAAATATCTTTGAACCTCCACCATATTTGACTGTAGCTACTGTGTTCTTTTATTTGTAGGCCTCATTCCATTTACACTAAACAGTAGAAAGATGTGCTTTACAAAAAAAAAAAAAATAACTTGGTCTCATCTGTCCACAAAACACTTGCTGGCCCTCTAAAAGTGGAAAGGGCCGCCTGATGGCCCACTACAAATAAATAGTGATGGCCGCCTGATGGCCCTGAAAAAAAAAAAAAACAAGACTTTCAATGTGCCTGGTCAGATCTCACACACCACATGGCCAGATAAGGTATTAAAACGACATTACATTTCCTGTGGAATGCTTTTTTCACCATTGAAAGCAATGCAAATGTGCAAAAACGCAGCATAAACAAAAAAAAAAATGCGTGTGAACTTAGCCCAAGGTGTGGAGGAGCATTTTTTTCACTCATTTATTTTGCCTTATATACAAGTCATTATCCTGGAAAGAATATTTCTTAAAAATTTTTCCAGTAAAATTCATTTTATGTTCGGTTTTGTATGTTTTATTGTCAGACCGTAAAAGTGGCGTAATACTCTGAGAACATTATTCCCAGCAGCGACCTGGGATTCAGAGATACTTCCAGGGGTCTTCTCCATGCTGTTCCCATGTCATTTCAGGGCTGCTTACAGATCTCCGTGGGGGGCAGCTGGAAAAATACTCGTGTTTCCCATTGACTTCCATTAAACTCGCTACTCGGGTCGAGCACCTGAGCATTAGGATTTGCTCGACCGAGCATTTTAGTGCTTGTTCATCACTAGTTCTGGGTACTAGTTTCTGTAAAGGGGCGTTGATCCAGGTAACTAGTCTGATTGCCGTATGTGGAGTCAGGAAGGAATTTTTCCCCTAATATGGGGCAATTTTCATTTGCCTAATGGGGCTTTTGTCTTCCACTGCATCAATATGTTAGGAATGAATGGACTTATGTCTACATTCTACATTCATCCTTAAAAGCTATGAAGCTGTGCATGACAGAAGCATTTGGTGACATCTTTGACCTTTTGGCTAATAATAGGTTGATGCTCCATTATATGGAATTTATGGCATGTTGTAGTCCATGAATAGATCTGTTGAGGACGCAGTTTTATTGCAACGCGACAGATGTATTTTTGACTAATCATAAAAGATTCTGAAAATACAAAAATAAATATGTAATCATCTGCCATAATGTGTCTGGCAGAAATTTACTTTTGTTTTGCTAATTTTCTTTATTTTTGTCTTTACAATATGAAGGTTGAAGAAAAAATATGTAAATTATTGTTTGTTTGATAAGATTGGGGCAAATCCAACCCACAAACAAAATCGTGCTGATTCAAAGCCCAGAGGGTAGATGCCGTTTGCCCCTTATTAGTGTAAAATTCCTTCTCAACTCCTGATATGAAAGAGGTAACCCCAGGATCCACAAATCAAAGTCTAGTGCCCATATCTGATATCATCCTTTACTTATGATATAAACTTTTAAAAGTAAATTGTAAGAGACTGAATGAACAATCTGATCACGTGCCCTATGGTCAGAACTATGTTTTTGTACTTATTGGTTAGTTAAAATATCGAAGATCAGAGCCTTAGGCTCTGTTCACATGAATCATTTTTAGAGCTTTTTTTATGCAAATTAAAATAGCTTTTACTGATACTGTAAAACCTATGAGACTTCATAAGTACGCAGCATCAAAACCGCAGCAAATCCTGAACGTGGGAACGTACCCATAGAGTGATATCAATTTGTTGGTGAGATTAAACCGTAATGAGGATAGACTGTTTTTTTTCTTCTATAGAAAAATAAGAAATATTTATTTTGTTGTATCGGGAATCTTCAGAGGCTCATCTGGGCAATGTTACCAAGTATTGGATTGACAGAATTGGGGTGGGATATTTTTGTTCCCCATTCCTTTGTTGAAGGGTTGATGAAGAATGAACTCTATAAAAAGGCACAGGAGTTCATGGGATAGACGCTAAAGGCCTTGACCTCCTGCTCCTCTTGTGACTCTATCATACTGAGTCTTGAAGTCCATCCCCAAATTTCCTCACTGTGTTAGGTCGATGAATGGAGTTTTTCCTGTCTGGATTCTACCAGCTGTTTCAGGCCAGCACTAGCATTCTCCTCTGGTTTAGGAATGCTACAGAAAATGGGCTCTACGCTCTACACTTACCACCATATCTGCACCCCTGTATCCAGTACTACAAGAAAAAGAGGGGGACAAGATTGAGACAAAACAATTGCATTGTAGTTGTATTGGACAAAATAATATTTTGACTTGCTTAAAAAAAAAAATCATGACTCTCGTCAGCACATCATCCTGTGTAAACAGGACACCTGTGCTGCCGAGAACAATCACAGCCTTTGCGCACTGAAAAATCTATAACTGATCATTCTGTATGAATAATAAACGCGGTTGGCCTGTCAATTAAATGATTTATGTTTAATGCCACAGGTCACCTATGTACATGTACCCTTAGGGTCTGTTCTTTGGCCAAACAGGGAAAATATATGAAGTCCTTTTTAATTGAACGAGGTATATGGAGTCCTTTTTAATTGAACGAGAGACCCTGTAAATAAGGGGTCTGAGAGGACCTATAAAAAAAAAGGATGTCCACAGAGATATTTAGCCATTTTTATGATTCTTCTTGCCCATACTTTCCAATGCTCCTGGAATGTCCTTAATGGCTTGCTCACATCTGTGTATAAAATCGTTGAGTGCAATGTGAGGAAAAAAAAAAAACTGCACTCGCACCAATGTTTTTCAATGAGGCAGTGTTCATCTGCGATTTCTTCCTCACTTGGAATTGGGGTGGAAAAAAAAAATCACGTGCAGTCCGATTTTTATGCATCAATCTCAAGGGAAACCCGACATTCCATCAGCTAAGTACAGTAAATTCACAGACCTAACGTCAGAATAGATCAAAAAGAATAGATATTTCATTTATATTTACAGTATGACATATATATTATATATGTCATACTGTAAATGTATTTAGCTAAGAAATATAAAAATAAATGAAAAAATGATGTGTGGTCCCCCTTATTTACTATATAATCGTCTAATTCTGTCCGTCTGTAATGGAAATACCGCGTCGCTGATTGATCGCGCCCGCAGCGACAGGTGCAGTCCGGCCGCGAATTGGCGCAGAATTTGAACCACGCACGCCACCTCTATCGTTGGGAGATCAGCAGCTCTAGTCACTAATCTCTCGATGGTAGCCGCGGGTCATCTCCTGCTGCATGGAGGTCAGCGGCGACGCCGCAGGGAGATGACCGGCGCCAGCCGGTCATCTCCCGGCTGCTCGCAGCGGAAATACCCCGACCGGTGACCCCCACGTAAACCTCAGCAGCAGCCTCCATGTACACCCCACCAGCAGCAGCCTCTATATACCCCAGCAGCAGCAGCCTCCACATATACCCCAGCAGCAGCCTCCATGTACACCCCAGCAGCAGCAGCAGCCTCCACATATACCCCAGCAGCAGCAGCAGCCTCCACATATACCCCAGCAGCAGCCTCCACATATACCCCAGCAGCAGCCTCCACATATACCCCAGCAGTAGCCTCCACATACACCCAGCAGCAGCCTCCACATACACCCCAGCAGCAGCCTCCACGTACACCCCAGCAGCAGCCTCTATATACACCCCAACAGCCTCTATATACAGCTCAGCAGACTCTATATACACCCCAGAAGCCTCTACAGTATATACACCCCAGCATATGACACTATTGTGAGCGCTATAGAAAACCAAGCAGTGTATTTATTGCATTATTCTTAAATCTTCATAAATAAACTACATACATATTCTAGAGTTCTCGATGCGTTAGAATCGGGCCTCCATCTAGTTTTTAATAACCAGCTAAGGGAAAGCAGACAGCTGTAAGCTGGTCTTAATATTATGGGAAGGGGCCAATATTCATGCAGCTAACTGGTGGAGAGAAAGGTCTCAAGGCCTAACAGATTAGTATAGATTTACATTAGTGGCAGTACAGTCACAGACAATTATCTACATGACAGTTTCGACATAGGAGACAGGGCTGCTGTAAGGATATATGGCAAGTGACGACTAATATGGAATGAACAATACTGTTCTATGCAGGAAAATGGTGTAATTCTATGTATCCCATGTATAAAATAAGCGCAACACAGGATTGTCTTATCAAATTAAAGTGTTTTATTCATGTGATATGAAGGAGTTAATAAAGATATTACTTTGCTTGTTTAACCCCTTAACGACCTTGAACTTATACATACGTCCAAGGTCGTCTTCCTGAATTTGATGCAGGCTCTGGCGCTGAGCCCACATCTTTCCCCGCACATGACATCAGACACCAGCGGCTGTTAACAAGATAAACGCCGCTGTTAATCTCTAGCATTTAACACGCGCCAGACAGAAGCACATCGCAACACACGCCCATAGGTGCCCCTGTCACGTGATCGCAGGGCACCGATGGGTTGTCATGACAATTGGGGGTCAAAAGAAGACCCCTGTGCCGGTCATTGTAAATCATGATTTATTGCCTGTCATTGTAAGTCATGAATTATGCTACACATAGCAGGGCTGAAGCCCTGAAACATATAATCAGCGACAGGCACAGTCCAGCCTCAAATTGGTGCAGGATTTCAACCAGGCACGCCACCGCTATCGTCGGGGGATCACGTACATACTCACCTTTCGTCCCTGCATCCCTGTCCGGGCGCGTCTGCTTTTATCCTGTGCGGTAACGTAGTACCGCTCATTAAGGTCATGAATATGGACGCGACTCCACTCCCATAGACGTGGCGTCTATATTCATGACCTTAATGAGCGGTACCACGTGACCGCACCACACCGGAAGAAGCTGACGCGCCAGGATAGAGATGCAGGGACGTGCAGCAACGGTGTGAGGGTGAGTATGATGGGGGAGTCATGTATACAGTATGGGAGGTTGGGAGCCATATATACAAGGATTGGGGAGTGGGAGAGGAGCCATGTATACAGGATGGGAGGGTGGGAGCGGAGCCATGTATACAAGGATGGGAGGGTGGAAGTGGAGCCATGTATACAGGATGGGAGTGTGGGAGCGGAGCCATGTATACAGGATGGGAGGGTGGGAGCGGAGCCATGTATAGATTATGGGAGGGTGGGAGCCATGTATACAAGGATGGGAGGGTGGGAGCGGAGCCATGTATACAAGGATGGGAGGGTGGGAGCGGAGCCATGTATACAGGATGGGAGGGTGGGAGCAGAGCCATGTATACAGGATGGGAGGGTGGGAGCGGAGCCATGCATACAAGGATGGGAGGGTGGAGCGGAGTAATGTATACAGGATGGGAGGGGAGCGGAGCCATGCATACAAGGATGGGAGGGTGGAGCAGAGCCATGCATACAAGGATGGGAGGGTGGAGCGGAGCCATGCATACAAGGATGGGGGTGGAGCGGAGCCATGCATACAAGGAGGGGAGGAGGAGCGGAGCCATGTATACAGGATGGGACAGGGAGCCATGTATACAAGGAGGGAGGGGGGAGCGGAGCCATGCATACAAGGATGGGAGGGTGGGAGCAGAGCCATGCATAAATAAACTACATACATGTTCTAGAATACCCGATGCGTTAGAATCGGGCCACCATCTAGTCTACTATATAATCGTCTAATTCTGTCTGTCTGTAACGGAAATCCCGCGTTGCTGATTGGTCGCGACCTCTCTGCTCAGCTGCCTCCGGATTGGATGTGGGTGTTGCTGGGGGAGTTGGGCAGGCACGCCCCTTGGATACCCGTCCGCGGCGTTAGCAACATCACAGGGACTGTCACAGAGCCTGTGTTAGAGAGCAGTTCTATGAGCAATAACATTTTAATGATAATGTATATATTTTACCCGGAAAATCCTGTGTATTCATTGCATTATTCTTAAATCTTCATAAATAAACTACATACATATTCTAGAATACCCGATGCGTTAGAATCGGGCCACCATCTAGTATTTAAATATTAGGCAGAGATACCACAAGTAAACACAAAATGCAGTTTTTAAATTAAGGTCTTCATTATTAAGGGGAAAAGAAATCCAAAGCTACAGGGCCCTGTGTGAAAAAGTGATTGCCCACACTCCTTAAAACAAACCACAGTTCATTTATCACATCTTTGGGAAGCAGAGTTCAAATTTCCTAGCCACACCAAGGCCTAATTGCTGCCATTAAGAAATGACTTAAATAGGACCTGCCTGACAACGTGAAGTAGACCAAAAGATCCTCAAAAGCTAGACATCATGAAGCAATCCAAAAAATTCTGGAACAAATGAGAAACAAAGTAATTGAGATCTAGCAGTCTGGAAAAGGTTATAAAGCCATTTCTAAAGCTTTGGGACTCCAGCGAACCACAGTGAAAAGCAATTATTCACAAATGGTGAAAACAGGGAATAGTGGTGAACCTTCGCAGGAGTGGCCGGCCAAAATAACCCCAAGAGTGCAGCGACGGCTCATCTAAGATGTCACAAAAGACCCCACAACAACATCCAAAGAATTGGAGGCCTCACTTGCCTCAGTTAAGGTCAGTGTTCATGACTCCATCATAAGAAAGAGACTGGGCAAAAATGGCCTGCATGGCACAGTTCCAAGACGAAAACCATGATGAGCCATAAGAACATAAAGGCTGGTATCAGTTTGCCAGAAAACATCTTGATTATCCCTAAGATATCCGTAAGACTTTTGGGAGAATACTCTGTGGACTGACGAGACAAAAGTTGAACTTTTTGGAAGGTGTATGTCATGGGCGTACCCACCGTGGGGCAGGGGGGGCAGCTGCCCCCTCCTAGAAGCAGGGGCGCCACAGTGAAAGAACCAACAGTTCAGTGCCGGCAGGCCCTTTAATCGCGGGTGGAATGTGGTGTGTGAGGAAGGCCTTGCGGCCTTCCATATGCAGCACAGACGACGTGATCGTCATCATGCCGCCTGCGCACCCTGATGACGTCACGCCGCCTGTGCCAGGAGAAGACGGAGTCCAGCGCGCACTTCTTCAGAGCAGCGGGGGAGATAGGCGAGTACTGGCATTTTTTTTTTTTTTAACGCCGGACCCGGCCTATGGGGGATTATGCTGCCTATTGGGGACTATTATGCTGCCTATGGGGGATTATGCTGCCTATTGGGGCATTTACCTGCCTATTGGGGGACTATGCTGCCATTGAGGGGATTATGCTGCCTATTGGGGGACTATGCTGCCTATTGGGGACTATGCTGCTTATGGGGGATTATGCTGCCTATTGGGGCCTACTATGCTACCTATGGGGATTATGCTGCCTATTGGGGCATTTGCCTGCCTATTGGGGGACTATGCTGCCTATGGGGGGATTATGCTGCCTATTGGGGGACTATGCTGCCATTGGGGGTATTATGCTGCCTATTGGGGACTATGCTGCTTATGGGGGACTATGCTGCCTATGGGGGGTTATGCTGCCTATTGGGGCATTTACCTGCCTATTGGGAGACTATTCTGCCTATGGGGTGATTATGCTGCCTATTGGGGCATTTACCTGCCTATTTGGGACTATGCTGCCTATGGGGGGATTATGCTGCCTATTGGGGCATTTATCTGCCTATTGGGGGACTATGCTGCCTATGGGGGATTATGCTGCCTATTGGGGCATTTACCTGCCTATTGGGGGACTATGCTGCCTATGGGGGGATTATGCTGCCTATTGGGGGATTATGCTGCCTATGGGGGATTATGCTGCTGTGTGGCCCAGCTATGTCAGGCACACATAATCCAGGAAAATGCACAGGAAGGTAACCGCAAAAGCTTGATATCCATTCACGTCACTCACACTTTCAGACACACCCATCAGGGGTATAAAAGGGAGTGACACGTAGCAGTCAGGGTTCGTTCATTCAGAGATTCAAGCCTTGGGAGACTCAGGAGTGAGTCATTCTCAGATCAGTCGGTTTCCTGTCTTAGGACAGTGCAGTTCAGTGTCAGTTCAGTCTGGACTTGGAGAATACTGAGAGCTGTTCAGTGAGCTCTGGAGAAAGCTGACATTTCCATCAAAGCTACAAGTGCTTATGTTAAGAGCGAGAGCAGGGCGAAGGGCACAGTGGAAAAGACAGAGAGAAGTGCTTCAGGTACCAGATTACCTGCACTTATTCACCGGACACCGGGGTCCGAAGCGTTGCTAGTGCTTCACGCCTAGTAACAAGATAACCGGAGGCTTTCTGGACCACAGGTCGCAGGAGGTAGCCCTAAGCGCTGATACGTAACCGGAGTCAGGGAGAACAGGAGTCTAGCCTGATCAGCAAATATAGACTTAGTTCTTTCAACATCTGAGAATCAGAGACATAGAAGGCTCCACCACAATGTCGGCCGGGCGTTGCAGCTATTGAAAAAGCTGGAGATTGCAGAGTTAACTTCGCTTCATGCAAGTTTGGACTCACATACATATGAAGTAAAGGAGGCCTCTAACCTGCTCAGTGGTTATCCTGAATGTGCATTCTCCACCCCGACCAGCTCCCCGGGACCTGCCTGAAACACCTACAAGTAAAGGTATGGAAAGAAGCTGCATTGTGTGTGACTGAATTCTTAACTACACCCTGCATCATCACCATAGACTTCCAGGGATCAGTCTCACCTGTGGGAGACTTACCACCCAGCTGCCCCATAACATCCCCTAGGAAGACCCATATAGCAGCGCTGGTCCAATTGATCAGACACCACAGGTGGCATCACGAACTATTCTAATCTACAAATCCCCTGTAAATATCCCCCATTGTATGAGCGCCCAGGGCCACGGACCGAGTCTTGCTGCCAGTGACAAACCCCATAGACTTCCATGGGCTCGGTGCCGAGTACCCCATAGCCCTGGTACTTTGTGCGACTCATCTATCTTGGCGTCACGAACAGGATATGAAGCTTGCAAAATTGTGAGTCCTGTGTTGCCTATATTGACTGTTTTATGCAAGAAAAGACTGTTTGCTGTTTGTCACTTTTGGCGCCAAATACCGCCATTTTACCGCCATATTCGCGCCCTGAGGCGCTGGTGAAGAAGGTGGGCGTGCATTCGTGGGCGTGTACCCCCCTGTGGCGCGAAAGTTATGGCCGCCCTCTCAAAATGCTACTATAATGTGAGATCCTACCCCACTGCCCGAGAGATCCGCCTCCTCTTAATCTTCTATGCAAAGAAGAGGAAGCGCAAATCCCGCCTCCACGGAGGAGACCGGATTGTCCCTGATGGAGAACACAGCCTGGCTTGGAGAGAGATGGAGGCAGGACAAGAGCAGCTGTGTGAGGGAGCGGTGGAGCGCAGGCCCTGTTCCCCAGTAAAGCTGTTGCTTGAACGGAAGCCATCCCTAGTCCGGGACCTTCAACAAACCCTGCTGGAGGTAAAAGAGGAGAATGCGGCGCTTAAAAAGCTGATCCAGCACCAGGCAGACATGGAGGAGACCGAGAGACGCTGGCGTGCCCAGACACAGCGGCTGCTGTGGGACGCAGTGCTCTCTCCCACAGGCATAACGCCATCACCTGCCTTTCCTAAGTCCCTGCTGAAGAAGGCTGAAGGACAACCGGAGGCTGCCCCCAAAAGTGCTGTACCTGATCCCACCGATGGAGGGGTGGAGGAGAAGGAGGCTGAGGAGGCCCTGCCTGATCCGGAGTACCAGCCAGGCCAGGAGGCCGCAACGGATTACAGTTCCCCGGTAGGAACGCCGGAGGGTCCCAGCCATCGTTACCGGAAATTGATTGGGACGCAATGCAGTATTTGGATGACGTCACTTACGCTGTGAAAGTGGAGAATGAGCAGCGATGCCGTGATCGGGATAAGCAACGCCAACAGGAGCAGAGGGAAGCGCAACAGCAGCGGCAGCAGTACCACGAAAAGTTTCTTGCTGACAAGGAAGCAGTCCGGAAAAATAAAGGTACCCTAAGGGAACCGCGGCGTCAGGGGTGCGTAACTGGGTTCCAACTCCGCAAGGGCTGGGGCTTTATACATGAGCCGGGCCTGTACCAAGAAATTTTCGTAAGTCGGAGAGACGTGGAGTCTCATTTACCTATCGGGCACCCTGGGAGGGATCTTGAAAACGGGGACATTGTGAGCTACACGCGGCACTGGGGGTTAAAGGGGTGGTACGCATTAAATGTCACCCGTGTCAGAGACCCCGTCCTGGAAACCAGTGAGGTCTCCCATGCCACAGCACCGCAAACCCCAGCAGTGTCATCATTGGCATCCGCACCAGGCCGTGCACCAGCATCGCCCCCTGCGTATTCCTCTGTACCCAGATCTTGTCCTGAATCGCAACCCGTGATCACTTCGGCATCGCCCCCTGCGTACACTTCTGCATCGCAATCTGCGACCAGGCCTGAATCGCAAGGTAATGCGGTACCTTCAACAACGCAACCTGCGTCCTACACACCCGTTGGGACCACAGTTAGAATGAGAACTGTTACAACCCAGACCTACATAGCAGGACACGATATGCTAGTATTGGGTACCCAAGGGCATCGTGTTATTCTGTCCCCAGGGATGGAAAAGGTCAATGTCACTACTAAGAAGGAAGATAAAAGCCAGTAGGACCCAGACAGGGGTTTACTGTAACTGAAAATGTTATATGTGAAATGTTTTACCATGCAAAGGACTGCGTGGCTGTGGACTGTGCCAGCCCAAAAACTTTAAATGTAAATAGTTTGCACTACGGTGCCTTATCTTGGTTTTACACAAAGCCTTGAACTACCTCTGAAGAAAAACCCGTATGGTGTGGCCTAGAGTGAGGTCTGTAGCGATGAAGTCCTGCAGCCCACCCAGGACCCACGTGGGAGGTTTTTGGTGCGGGTCCTCCACAAGACTATTATCTAGTATTTATGGAAATGTTTTGATACTTTGATACTTTTGTATTTTTCTAATGTACAAATTGTAACGTTAAAAGATTCCTCACCTCCCGGATGGGATGAGTTAAAAATGTTTATGTTTAAATGCAAAAACAAAAATGTTTTTCTTTTCTCTTTTACAGCCCGGGAGTGCTGTGTTTAACCAAGGGGGGATGTGTGGCCTAGCTATGTCAGGCACACATAATCCAGGAAAATGCACAGGAAGGTAACCGCAAAAGCTTGATATCCATTCACGTCACTCACACTTTCAGACACACCCATCAGGGGTATAAAAGGGAGTGACACGTAGCAGTCAGGGTTCGTTCATTCAGAGATTCAAGCCTTGGGAGACTCAGGAGTGAGTCATTCTCAGATCAGTCGGTTTCCTGTCTTAGGACAGTGCAGTTCAGTGTCAGTTCAGTCTGGACTTGGAGAATACTGAGAGCTGTTCAGTGAGCTCTGGAGAAAGCTGACATTTCCATCAAAGCTACAAGTGCTTATGTTAAGAGTGAGAGCAGGGCGAAGGGCACAGTGGAGAAGACAGAGAGAAGTGCTTCAGGTACCAGATTACCTGCACTTATTCACCGGACACCGGGGTCCGAAGCGTTGCTAGTGCTTCACGCCTAGTAACAAGATAACCGGAGGCTTTCTGGACCACAGGTCGCAGGAGGTAGCCCTAAGCGCTGATACGTAACCGGAGTCAGGGAGAACAGGAGTCTAGCCTGATCAGCAAATATAGACTTAGTTCTTTCAACATCTGAGAATCAGAGACATAGAAGGCTCCACCACAATGTCGGCCGGGCGTTGCAGCTATTGAAAAAGCTGGAGATTGCAGAGTTATCTTCGCTTCATGCAAGTTTGGACTCACATACATATGAAGTAAAGGAGGCCTCTAACCTGCTCAGCGGTTATCCTGAATGTGCATTCTCCACCCCGACCAGCTCCCCGGGACCTGCCTGAAACACCTACAAGTAAAGGTATGGAAAGAAGCTGCATTGTGTGTGACTGAATTCTTAACTACACCCTGCATCATCACCATAGACTTCCAGGGATCAGTCTCACCTGTGGGAGACTTACCACCCAGCTGCCCCATAACATCCCCTAGGAAGACCCATATAGCAGCGCTGGTCCAATTGATCAGACACCACATGTGGCGTCACGAACTATTCTAATCTACAAATCCCCTGTAAATATCCCCCATTGTATGAGCGCCCAGGGCCACGGACCGAGTCTTGCTGCCAGTGACAAACCCCATAGACTTCCATGGGCTCGGTGCCGAGTACCCCATAGCCCTGGTACTTAGTGCGACTCACTGCCTACGGGGGACTACTATGCTGCCTACAGGGGAATACTATGCTGCCTATTAGGGACTATGCTGCCTACTGGGACATTTACCTGCCTATTAAGGACATATTCTGCGTATTGGGGACCTATGCTGCCTATTGGGACATTTACCTGCCTATTGGGGACTATGCTGCCTATTGGGACATTTACCTGTCTATAGATGACGTATGCTGCGTATTGGGGACCTATGCTGCCTATTGGGGAGCTATGCGGTCTATTGAGGACATATGCTGCCTATTGGGGACCTATGCTGCCTATTGGGGAGCTATGCGGTCTATTGAGGACATATGCTGCCTATTGGGGACCTATGCTGCCTATTGGGGACCTATGCTGCCTATTGAGGACATATGCTGCCTATTGGGACATTTACCTGCCTATTGGGGACCAATGTTGCCTATTGGGGACATTTACCTGCCTATTAGGGACTCTCGCACCACACCAGTCTGAGCCTGAGCTAAAAGCGGAGTTGCGCCAATATGTGCACTGATGAGGATGAAATTATATGGATTGGCAAGGCTGCAGTGATAGGCAGTGCAGGCTGTATGTCTCTGTGTGGGCAGTTTTATTGCTGGAATATTGTTTTTGTAGTGCTGTATATATATTGGTATTTTACTAATAGCAATTTGGAATCCCTAGGAAATAATGATATCAAGAAAAAGAAAAATTGCTTCACTTGTGACAAATATGGAACCGAACATTGACCATCTCATTAGCCAAAAGCAGGCCCATAGTTCCCATTGAAATATCTGCCCCTCTCATGCACGGCAAAGTGCGACGAATCAATAGGCAACCCTGGCACAACAATCTCACCAAAAAACTTCGACAATCATCCAGGGTAGCGGAGCGGCATTGGAAGAAAACACGCCTACCAGACGACTTTACTACTTTCAAACAAGCTACACTTGCCTTAAAAATAGCCCTCACCTCTGCTAAACAGACCTATTTCACAAACCTTGTATCTTCATTATCCTACAACCCAAAACAACTGTTCAGCACATTCAACTCTTTCCTCCGCCCACCACTGCCACCTCCAACTCCCCTCATCTCTGCCGAGGACTTTGCCACCTACTTCAAAAATAAGATCGACCAAACAAGGCAAACCTTTACTGTTCCACCACCCCAACCACTCCATATACCAGACCTCTGCCCTTCCCTACTAACCTCCCTCTCCAACATCACTGAAGGAGAGCTTACTCATCTCCTTTTCAAATCACACCTTACCACCTGTGCACTTGACCCCATCCCTTCCCACCTGCTCCCCAACCTCACTAACATGCTCATCCCAGCCCTAACCCATCTCTTCAACCTATCGCTATCTTCTGGTACCTTTCCCTCTGCCTTCAAACATGCCACCATCACACCCATCCTCAAAAAAACAAACCTTGACCCAACTGCTATGCCCAGCCATCGCCCAATATCATTGCTCCCAAACTCCTTGAGCAGCATGTCCATGCTCAACTTTCCTCCCACCTCTCATCTAACTCTCTCCTTGACAGCCTCCAATCTGGCTTCCGCCCCCACCACTCCACTGAAACTGCCCTGACCAAAATTACTAATGATTTACTCACAGCCAAAGCTAACAGAGTTCTCCATCCTCCTCCTCCTCCTTGACCTGTCCTCTGCCTTTGACACAGTCGACCACTGCCTACTGCTACAGATTCTTTCTTCCCTTGGCATCAAAGACCTTGCCCTGTCCTGGATCGCCACTTAGCTTTCCGACCGCACATTCAGCGTCTCCCACTCCCACACTACCTCCTCATCCCGCCCTCTCTCTGTTGGGAGTCCCTCAAGGCTCTGTCCTGGGGCCCCTACTTTTTTCCATTTATACCCTTGGCCTAGGACAACTCATAAAGTCCCATGGCTTCCAGTACCACCTGTATGCGGACGACACTCAGATCTACCTCTCTGGTCCAGATGTCACCTCTCTGCTGTCCAGAATCCAGGAGTGTCTATCAGCCATATTTTCCTTCACCTCTCGCTTCCTAAAACTCAATGTAGACAAAACTGAACTCATCATCTTTCCTCCATCCGACGTATATTCCCTACCTGATCTATCTATTATGGTAAATGGCATCACGATCTCTCCCGCACCTGAAATCCGCTGCCTCGGAGTAACTCTCGACTCTGCCCTGTCCTTCAAACCACACATCCAAACTCTTGCCACCTCCTGTCGCCTCCAACTTAAAAACATTTCCAGAATCCGTCCCTGCCTCAGCCCTCAATCTACTAAAACTCTTGTGCATGCCCTCATCATCTCCCGCAACGATTACTGCAACACCCTCCTCTGTGGCCTTCCCGTCAACTCTCTTGCACCACTCCAGTCTGTCCTCAACTCTGCTGCCCGACTAATCCACCTCTCCCCTCGGAACTCCCCTGCTTCTCCCCTCTGCAAATCCCTCCACTGGCTCCCAATTCCCCAACGAATCCAGTTCAAACTACTAACACTGACCTACAAAGCCGTCCACAACCTGTCCCCTCCCTATATCTCTGAACTAATCTCCCAATATCTTCCTTCACGTAATCTTCGATCCTCCCAAGACCTCCTACTATCCTCCACACATATTCGTTCCTCACACAACAGCCTCCAAGATTTCTCCCGAATATCCCCCATCCTCTGGAATTCCACGCCTCAACATGTACGATTATCCACCACCCTTGGATCCGTCAGACGGAACCTGAAAACCCATCTCTTCAGGAAAGCCTACAGCCTGCAATAACCATTCTGCCTCACCGCCACCACCCGAGCTTCCGACTCGCCGCCACCACCCGATTTGCCGCCTCGCCGCCATCACCACCAGAGCTGCCGCACCCCCGACCTACTGTTTCTTCCCCATTTTCCCGTAGAATATAAGTCCGCAAGGACAGGGTCCTCTCCCCTCTGTACCAGTCTGTCATTGTAAATTTGTTTACTGTAAACTATATCTATAACTTTGTATGTAACCCCTTCTCATGTACAGCACCATGGAATTAATGGCGCTATATTAATAATAATAATAATAATAATAATAATAATAATAAATACCAGTAAGTTTGTTGATTTTTAACTTTACTTGTTCTTTATTTTAAGTATTGTATTTGTTTCTGTTTTGTTTTTTAGTTCAAAATAAGAGTGTAGTATATGGTGTATACAGGGTCATACACATTGTGTGCGGTAATAGAGTGTATATACACTGCTGTATTATACTTTTCATATACAGGTTATAATGCCTCTTATTCTTTGTATAGAGGTTAGTGTGCCATGTATAAGATATGGTATATACAGCGTAGTGTCGCATACACTGCTGTATTATACAATATACAACAGTTCTAATGCTCCATACCTAATATGCAGGATAATGTACAGTGTATATGATGTAACCTGTATAAGATGTGACATTGGCTTGCCCCCCCTCTAGTTTTGATCCTGGGTACGCCCATGGTGTATGTTCCATTACACCTGGAGTAAAAGTAATGCAGCATTTCAGAAAAGAAATATCATACCAACAGTAAGATATGGTGGTGTTAGTGTGATGGCTCCTCCCGCTTCCTCAAACTCAATGTGGACAAATCTGAACTTATAATCTTTCCCCCATCCCACAGATCTTCCTTACCTGACCTATCTATCACAATTAACGACATCACGCTTTCCCCTTACCAGAAGTCTGCTGTCTCGGAGTAACCCTTGACTCTGCCCTGTCCTTCAAACCACACATCCAAGCTCTTTCTACCTCCTGTCGCCTTCAGCTCAAAAATATTTCAAGAATCCGTCCTTTCCTTAACCCTCAATTTACTAAAATGATTGTGCATGCCCTCATCATCTCCCGCCTCGACTAATGCAACACCCTTTTCTCTGGCCTCCCTGCTAACACCCTCGCACCTCTCCAGTCCATCCTTAACTCTGCTGCACAACTAATTCACCTCTCTCCTCGCTACACCTCCGCTTCTCCCCTCTGCAAATCTCTTCACTGGCTCCCATTCCCTCAGCGTATCCAGTTCAAATTACTAATACTGACCTACAAGGCCATCTATAATCTGTCTCCTCCTTATATCTCTGAACTAATCTCCCGATATCTTCCCTCACGTAATCTCCGATCCTCCCAAGACATCCTTCTCTCCTCCACACTTATTCGCTCCTCACCCAACCGCCTCCAAGACTTCTCCCGAATATCCCCCATCCTCTGGAATTCTTTGCCCCAACACGTCCGACTATCAAACACATTCGGATCCTTCAGACGGAACCTGAAAACCCATCTCTTCATGAAAGCCTGCAGCCTGCAATGACCCTGCTACCTCCTCACCACTACCGGAGATATCGCCTCAACCAACACCGGAACTGCTGCAACCCCCCGACCTACTGTCTCCTGCCTCACAATCCTGTAGAATGTAAGCCCGAAAGGGCAGGGTCCTCTCCCCTCTGTATCAGTCTGTCATTATTAGTTTGTTTACTGTAAGTGATACCTGTAATTTGTATGTAACCCCTTCTCATGTACAGCACCATGGAATCAATGGTGCTATAGAAATAAATAATAATAATAATAAAAATGGCTAGGGTTGATTTGCTGCATCAGGATCTGGAAGACTTACTGTTGTAAATGGAACCATGAATTCTGCTGTGTACTCAAAAATCCTGAAGGAGAATGTTCGGCCATCTGATCGTGACCTCAAGCACTTGGGTTATGCAGCAGAGAAATGATACAAACCACGCCAACAAGCCCACCTCTGAATGGCTTAAGAAAACAAAAATTAAGACTTTGGAGTAGCCTAGTAAAAGTCCTGACCTGCATCCGATTGAGATGACATGACCTGAAAAAGGCGGTTCGTTCTTGAAAACCCTACAATGTAGCTGAATTACAACAATTCTGCAAAGATGAGTGGGCCAAAATTCCTCCAGAGCGTTGTAAAAGACTCATTGCCAGTTATCGCAAACGGATGATTGCAGCTGTTGCTGCTAAGGGTGGCCCAACCAGTTATTAGGTATAGGAGTCAATCATTTCTTCACACAGAGCCCTGTAGGTTTGTATTTATTTTTCCCTTAATAATAAAGATCTTAATTTAAAAACTGCATTTTGTCATTACTTGTGTTATCTTTGTCGAATATTTACATTTGTTTAGTGATCTAAACAAACAATGCAAAAGAATAGGAAATCAGGAAGGGGCACTTTTTCATACAATTTTAAGTTAATCCTGTAGGTAAACGGTGTAATGAGAAAAAAAAAAAAAGATTGAAACGCCAGAATTACATGTTTTTGGCTGCTGCAACATTGCAATAAAATGCAATAACAGGAAAACAATATTTCATCTACCTCAACATGGTATCAATAAAAAGGTCAACTCAGGGCACTAAAAATAAGCCATCACCCAGCCCTAGATCAAAAAAAAAAAAAAAAAAAAAAAAATCGAGATGCTATGGGTCTAGGAAAATGGCAGTTTTTTTTTTACTTTTTTGGATTTTTTTTTACCATTTAAAAAAAAAAAAAAAAAAGGAGCCTATAAATGGAGTTTTGGGTCATCTTGTATGCACTCTTGTTTTGAGGTCTAGCCACAGATTTTCAATGATATTCAGAACAGGGGACTGTGGGGCCACTGTAAAACCTTCAGCTTGCGCTTTTTGAGGTAGTCTATTGTGGATTTTGACGTGTGTTTAGGATCATTATCCATTTATAGAAGCCATCCTCTTTTCAACTTCAGCTTTTTTTTACAGATGGCGTTATGTTTGCATCAAGAATTTGTTGAAATTTCATGGGAGTCCATTCTTCCCTCTACCTGTGAAATGTTCCCTGTGCAATTGGAGATGTTTTCTTCTGATGACTCTTCCATGAAGGCCATATTTTTGCATGTGTCTCTGAACAGTAGAACACTGTACCACAACTCCAGAGTCTGCTAAACCTTTCTGAAGGTCTTTTGCAGTCAAGCGGGGAGATCTGATTTGCCTCTCTAACAATCCTACGAGCAGTTCTCACTGAAATTTTGCTTGATCTTCCAGACCTTATCTTGACCTCCACTGTTCCTGTTAACTACCATTTCTTAATAAAATTTCAAACTGAGGAAATGGCAACTTGAGAATGCTTTGCCATTTTCTTATAGCCTTCTTCTGCTTTGTGGGCCTCCACCATTTTCCTTTTCAGAGTGCTAGGCAGCTGCTTAGAATAACCCAAGGCCGCCATTTTTTGGCACAAGGTTGAAGGAGGTTGGTTTTTATTAAGCTCGGAAATTTGCATCACCTGGCCTTTCCCAAAGATGATGTTGAACAAGCCATAACAAACAGGCTAATTAAGATCTGAACCCTTGGTCAAAATTATCTGAGCACATAAATCTCCAAGGGTACCAAAACTTTTGCATCTGCCCATTTTCTTTTTAGTAATTTTTACGAATGCAAAAAAAATCACAACAGAACTAAAATACAAAGCAAATGTGTCATATTTAACTTTAGCACTTTTACAGATCATTTGATCTTCAACTTGCTTAACTGTTCTCAATGACAGTAATTCTGACGAGGGGTGCCCAAACTTTTACATGCCACTGCATGTAGTTGCATCAATGGTGTCATTCATCACAAGTATAATTCATCACGCAAAAAAACAGGATTTTGGTTGCTTACCGTAAAATCTGTTTCTCGGAGCCTTCATTGGGGGACACAGGAAACCATGGGTGTATGCTGCTGCCACTAGGAGGCTGACACTATGCACAAAAAAAAATTAGCTCCTCCTCCGCAGTGTACACCCCTCCGACAGGAGCTAGGGAATTCAGTTAGTGAGAAAGCAGTAGGAGAAGCAATCTGAAAGAGACAGAAACCACAGAAAAAAACCCAAACTGTAACAATATAATACATTAAACACAGCTGTTCGATTTGGGAGGGTGCTGTGTCCCCCAATGAAGGCTCCGAGAAACAGATTTTACGGTAAGCAACCAAATTCCTGTTTTCTCTATCGCCTTAATTGGGGGACACAGGAAACCATGGGACGTCTTAAAGCAGTACCCAAGGGGAAGGAACAGCAGATAAGTCTTCCCAGGTCGGAGAACTGAGCTCCGTAACCTGCGAGGACTTACAAGTTAAGCCAGTATCCGCCGAAGCAATACATGGACTCTGAAGAATCAACTTGACAGCGAAAGGAAGATCGTTCCCTATGAAGACATTGTCGATCTAATATGTCCTGGCTGCATTGAAACGGGGAGAAGAATGTAGTGTGTGGACCCACTTACCTAAGTATGAAACATCACACAACCAAAGATACAAAGCCTGCTCAAGGAAGAAATCGTGTTATCACCAAACTCTTCATTGAATTCATGCCTGGAGCAGCGATCCGCACTTGTTGATGCGTGCGGAGAATGAGATCCAATTCTGTCCAAGGTGGGAAAAACCTGATGCTGCCACCCTCGGAAATAAAATCAGAGAGCTGATTGAGGCTTTATTCAGTGTCTGTAAGAAAGAAGAGGTAAGTACCGACAAATAGATAGGGAGCTCTGGTATAGAGGTATCTCAAAGGCCCTTAGGACAGAATAGTGAAGGGTCATGAGAGTTATGGTGTACCTATGGGAGCTGACTCAATAAAACCAACCACAACGTATAAACAGTCAATGGTAACCTATTTATGATAGGAGTAACGCACTGGGCAACGAAGAGAGCCTGAGGAGCACTGTAACCGGACCTACGGATAGTGCAAGGCCCGAATAACCGGATGGTGATGACAGGCCCCAGGTGAGCAACCTGAAACCAGGGCCCAGTGCGTGGCCAAAGAAAAAAGGTGGAACTATCTGGTACCGGATACCAGCGTGTCTGACCTACCTGAAAAGTGGTCTGGCCACTCATGCTGAAACCGAGATCCACCGTATAGTATGGAACTCCTTCCTGTGGTATGTGGTAGATGTTCTGTTAATAGACCGCAGATGTTACTGATCAGGGAAAACAGGCAGCCGAAGGTACCTGTAACTAACCTGAGAGTGGGATGAAACCGCTGCTGCAGCCAACCAGAAGTATGAATACCGGTGCCTCTCACTGAGAGGTGATCGAAGGGAGCCTACGCAGATGTGCAAAGGACACTGATGTACGAGAAAGAGAGGGTTCCTGATTCACCTGCAAGGACAGTAGAGCAGGACCGATGCAGCACTTGAGCACATCTAAACCACTGGAAAAAAACTGCGTGTATCAAAAAGCTCTACCGTACCTGGTAGCTATGATTGGCTCTCAGCATCCCGCGACTACATTAGCGTGGAGAGAACCCTGGAGAAGGGTCTGGGAGAGATCCAATTCTGTGTTGCAGTCCAGGTTGGGATACCTGACAGCATTTGGTATAATAAAGGTCTTACCTGTAGAAGCCGCACTACTGCGCTGAGGTATATCCTGTACAGACCTTTCTCCTGACGGTAGGACTGTAGGCTTGGAATCAGAGGGATCTGTCTTGCACCTGGGTTAAAACCCTTGGGATTTGTGGTCAGGTTCTTTGTCCACTGAGCCACAGCAGACGTGCCGGAGAGACAGACTGTTACACAGCTGTCAGTTGGCCCCCCCAACACTACAGTCGTGAAGGGTTAGGAGCATCTCACTTCTCTGCTTGGAGAATAATGGCGGCCTTAGGAAGGGGCTGCGAGGAAATGCAGGGTGAGTGCCTGTAAGCGTAGAAGCATATGATATGCCCTAGTTCAAAAGGCCCCTAGGGCAGAACTGAGAATGGTCCTCTATGCTTGGAATAACGCACTGGAACTAAGGATAACTTGAAGAACCCTGTAACTGACCGATAGAAAGTCAGTGCTAGGTCCGAATGATCAAGGTGATCAACTAGCAAACAAGGCCCATTGCGTGGTCGAAGAAAAAACCTACGACCATCAGGTACCTGATACCGGCTTGTCTGACCTACCAGAAACAGGTGTGGCCAGTCATGCTGCTGCTGAAAACCACCTTATGGTATAGAGCTCCTTCCTGTGGTACGTGCAGGTCTTCTGTAACTGAACCGCAGATGTTAATGTTCAAGATAAAAACACACAACAGGCAAAACTTGTGACTAACCTGAAAGCGGACTGAAAAACCGCTGTTGCAGCCAACCAGATGTAGTGGACACCGGGCGTCTCTCACTGAGCGGTGAACAGAAGAGAGCCTGGGCAGATGTTGCAAAAGAGCCTGAGATCTGAGAAAGAGGGCATTCCTGACTCACCGGCTAGAACAGAAGAGCAGGACCGATGCAGCCTTGATCTCAGCACATCTGAACCACTGATACAGCACGGAATACCAGTACCACGGCAGCAGTCCACTCAAGACTCGACTGATCCACTAAAAATATAACATTTTCATACGGCTCTACTGTACCTTGTGGGCGGTGCGCAGAAACCTGGAAACCGGATAGAGTACTGCTGCGATTGGCTCTCAGTATCCTGCGACTACAATCGTGCAGAGAGAACCCTGGAGATGGGTACGGGAGAGAGCCGATTCTGTGTTGCGGTGTAGGTCCGTACACCTGACGGCATTAGGTATAACGGACCTACCTGTGGTAAACCTCCCCACGAAGACTGGTCAGACCTCATCTGGAATAAGGATTATCTTTATTCTCATTTGCACACGGAAAGCCCAGAAGCAATAGGATGAAACAGACTGGAAGGACACACAGATTAGATATTAGAAAAAAAACTTTTTGACAGTTAAGGTACTGTCACACTAGGCGATATCGCTTAAGCGACACCAATTTTAAGACGCCCTTTATGAACGGTGAACAATCTCGTTGGCGACTCATATGTCAGCGGCGCAGGCAGGACTAAGTTTACTTTATGAGATCTTCCTGTTTGGAAGCTAACTAGCAACCATATAGCGAAGTACGAATCGATCTCTGCCAGGTTGTGTCGTTGTCGTGATCACGGTGCGAATGCTTAGTGTGACAGTCCCCTTAGAGTGATCAACGAGTGGAACAGGCCCCACGAGAGGCGGCGAGCTCCCTCCCAACGGAAGTCCACAAACAGAGGCCGGACACCCATCCACCTGGGATGATATAGCGAATCCTGCCTTCAGCAGGGAGCCGGACAAGGCGACCCAGGAGGTCCCTTCCAACTCCACCCCTCCATGATTGTAGATATAACCCGTACAGTCATTTGTCCTGACGGAAGAACCGTAGACTTGGAATCAAAGGAAGAACAAGCTCTACTCCCTGTTGTGCACCTGGGTTAAGACCCTTGGGCCTGCGATTGGTGGTCAGCTGCTTTGTCCACTGAGCCACAGCACACCTGCTGGAGAAAACTCTCTCTCCATAGAGTATCTCCATGAACTCAGATGCGAGGCAAAGACCTTGGAAGGTGGTCTGGACCGACTCAACAAAACCGCCTGATCTGCGAATTCCATAGCGGTATCTTTGATGCCTAAGGTCTGAATGACTGCAACAATCAGGCTCTGCACCATATCCGTCCAGCTGGAGTATTGCTCTGAAACAGGTTCGCCTCATTTTTCGAAATCAAGTCCGAAGATGCCTCGCCTGATCCCTTTGGGGAGAGGATCTAGAACGGTGCTCCAGCCTATATATCGTATGGCCTGGATTGGACGGACCAGAATTTAAAAGCCTACAGCACATGGTATTCCCATGCGGTCTCCTATCCAAGTACTAACCAGGCCCGACCCTGCATAGCTTCGGAGATCAGACGAGATTGGGCGTGATCAGGTGGTGTGGCCGCAGGCGGGAGACTTGTGGTCTGTTGGCGAGTACGGGTGCTGAAAAGGGGCAACCTGTCTAATACGGACACTAGGGTCTGATACACCCAGGTGAGGTCCGCGACAGATTGTGACTGAGACACAGCCCACTCGGGGGTAGGGGTCTCCGAATCACTTTGGGCTGAAAGGGGCTCCTGGGTGGGTACCGAAGGGAGGTGTGCATGGTGAGCAGTCCCACTAAATGGTGCCAGAAGAATGGGTGACCAACAAGAGAGAGAGGAGAGTGTTAGCTCTGTGGTGCAGAGCTACTCACAGAATCCTGTGTGCTGCAGCCCCGAGACTATCGCAGAGTCTGTCCACGAGCCGAAGATGTGCTCCCAGCTCACGCTTCCTGAACGCTGCATGCAAGAGGAGGAGAGAGGACCATGGGTGCAGATGGCAAAACTAGGCCCAAGTGAAGCCGGGGCCTCGGGTAGGACCTGCGGCCGTCGGTGGAGCATGGGGAGCTAAGCGCTGTTATTCAGACAATATGGCCGCTGTTCCAGCCTACTGTGACACAGGGAGAGGTGGGCGGAGCCAGAAGCAGCACTAGGAGGAAGGACGGTCGGGAGAAAAGCGCGCTCGGAAGCCAGAGTGAAGGGGGCGGAGCAGGCTAAAAAACTAGGCCTGAGGTGAAGCCGGGCCTAGATTAGAAATCGAGGCCACCGATGGGGGGGGGAGGCGGCGCGGAAGTGACCCGATTGCCTCCCAGAGCCCCCACAAGGGCTGAAAAAGAAAGTGGCCCCACAAGAATCGCGTATCGATGCGATCCAGCGCCTGGAGCCCCCAAGAAAAAAAGGCAAGGGGGCCCCAAAGAGGGAGAAGCCTGGGCCTATAAAGGGCTGCCTTAGATCCCCCAGGTGAGCCGGAAGGGAGCGGAGAAGGGGTCCCCCCGTGAACGCTAACTTTTCCCCCTTCCTTTGTCCTTTATCTATTTATTTTAAATAAATAATTCTTCTTTTCCTAAATCTTCTTTTCTTCTGTCTTCTCTTGTGTGGGGGGAAAGAGGGACATACCTCTAATGAGTTTTTGACGTCCGGCATCCGCTGTGGAACGTCCGTGTCTCCTACACCGACAGGCTCTGATGGGCGAGTGGGTGGGAGACGGAGGCAGGCCCTGGTCATCCTTCATTCTCCAGGTCACCTGAACACACGTCCATGTCTCCTTCACCGACAGGCTCTGGTGGGCGAGTGGGTGGGAGACGGAGGCAGGCCCGGGTCATCTTTCCTTTTTCCGATCACCTGAACACCCGTCCGTGTCAGGGATCCATCAGGGGTCCTGCCGAGAACAGACATATGAGGATACGGGGTGGCAGTACACGCCGTACTCATAGTCTCTGAGTGGGAGTACAGTAGTGACCGTTCACACTGTATCCCTCTGGAAACCTGAAAAGGAACGACGCACATTAGGTAGATATGCGTCTCCAGAGAGACCCGTGTCAACCTCCTACTGACACTAAGCTAAACTGAATTCCCTAGCTCCTGTCGGAGGGGTGTACACTGCGGAGGAGGAGCTAATTTTTTTTTGTGCATAGTGTCAGCCTCCTAGTGGCAGCAGCATACACCCATGGTTTCCTGTGTCCCCCAATTAAGGCGATAGAGAAAAATGCCCTTCTATGGCCAAATTGATGGAAAACTAAAATAGTTATGCTCCGGGCCCCCCCTCCCATCTAGTCCACAGTTAGTATAAGTACCAATACTTTTTCACGTGCTAGTAGGGACCAGCAAAACCTTCCATCATAATATATATATATATATATATATATATATATATATATATATATTTTGTGGTACCGTGTTAGCCTGGAAAATTTATGTAAATCCTACTATGCACAAAAAAGACAAAAAGTTTGCAAACTCAACAGATCACGCTGCACTCTGCGTGACCCCAAAGTTGATTTGACAATGTAAGTTTATGGAGGGCAAGAACGAGGCACCGTAGGCTTTCATAGTAAAATAATCTCAGGAGCAGTGACATCACTAGAAGAGAAGAATGGCGCTGGACACCGGAGAGAACAGCGGTAGTATAATAATACACTCACACTATGTTATATGCACAGTAAGGGGGAGAGCTTCTTTAAAAGATGTTACAACAACACACTGTAACATCTCTAAAAGGGAACCTGTCACCAGAAAAAAAAAAACACTATTAACCTACAGATATGGGGTAAATCTGCAGGTTAATAGTGTTATTAACCTGCTCAGCGCCCGCAGTTAGCCCCACGGGGGCGCAGGTTCAGTCATCGCTCTGAGTACACAGAGCAGTGGCTATAACCGCTATTCTCAGATCAGTGACTGAACCCGCGCCGGTGCTGCCTCCCATGACGGAAACCATGACGGAAAGTTCACTTTCTCCCGTAGCATTCGGTTAACTGCGGGCGCCGGTCAGGTTAGTAATGATGTTAACTCCATATCTGTAGGTTAATAGCGTTTTTTTGGTGACAGGCTCCCTTTAGCTTTGGCATATATGCCAGACTGGCATACTCTTTGTCTTACCCATGCACATTGGTGCAACTTTTTATGGATAATCTTCAATAAAGACTTCTAATTTTACTATGATGGATCTTTCAATATTTTTTCTATGGCTCTCTGACTGCAGCACTGCAGGTTTCCTTGCATGGTATTTTCAGTGAAGGTGAGCTGACTTTCTCTCTTTTCAAGGTAATCACTGTTACCACACGTAAAACTGCAAAACACCCCCACCGCACACAAAAAATTCCGAACAAAAACCAACAATTGAGGAATATTTTTTATTATTCTACCTCTCAAAAATCGGAATAGAAAACAAACAAAAAACATTAAGTGACCGAAAATGGTACCAATAATGTCAGCTCGTCCCGCATAGAACAAGCCCTCACATCACCCTGGTGGCAGAAACATGGAAATATTATAGCTTTCAAAATATGGTGTTGCAAAACTTTGTTTTGCCAAAAAAAGGCGTCTTTTAGTGTGACAACATCCAAACATAAAAACCCAATATAAATCTGGTATTGCTGTAATCGCACCGACCCGAAGAATAAAGTCATCTAATCACTAATAATTCTCTGGTTTAACCCCTTCCCGACTTGTGACACCTACGTAGGCATCATGGCAAAAATTGCGTTCCTGCGGGTCGGGTGACCGGGGTCACTGAAAGGTCACCCGGCCCGCAGGTACTTGACCTCACCCCAGGGGGGTGGCTTTGCCTCCCCCATGGCTACGATCGCTCTGATTGGCTGTTGAAAGTAAAACAGACAATCAGAACAATTGTAATTTCACCAATGCGACATGGCGCCACCATTGATTCCAGCCAATTTTGCGTTCAAAAAGTCAAACGGTGCTCCCACCCTTCCAAGCCCCTGCCATGTGCCCAAACAGTGGTTTACCCCAACATATGGGGTATCAGCGTACTCAGGAAAAATTGCACAACAACTTTGGGGGTCTAATTTCTCCTGTTACCCTTAGGAAAATAAAAAATTGTGGGCTAAAAAATTATTTCTGTGGAAAAGAAAATTATTTTTTATTTTCACAGCTCTGCGTTATTAACTTCTGTGAAGCACTTGGGGGTTCAAAGTGCTCATCACACATCTAGATAAGTTCCTTGTAGGGTCTAGTTTCCAAAATGGGGTCACTTGTGGGGGTTTCTACTGTTTAGGCATATAAGGGGCTATGAAAACGTAACATGACGCCCGCAGACTATTCCTTCAAAGTCGGCATTTCAAAACGTAGCTACTTCCCTTCTGAGCCCCGACGTGTGCCCAAACAGTGGTTCCCCCTCACATATGGGGTACCAGCGTACTCAGGACAAACTGGACAACAACTTTTGGGGTCCAATTTCTCCTGTTACCCTTATGAAAATAAAAAATTACGGGCTAAAAAATCATTTTTTGAGGAAAAAAAAGATTTTTTATTTTCACGTTTCTGGGTTATAAACTTCTGTGAAGCACTTGGGGGTTCAAAGTGCTCACCATACATCTAGATAAGTTCCTTGGGGGGACTATTTTCCAAAATGGGGTCACTTGTGGGGGAGCTCCAATGTTTAGGCACACAAGGGCTCTCCATACGCGACATGGTGTCCGCTAACAATTGGAGCTAATTTTCCATTCAAAAAGTCAATTGGCGCTCCTTCCCTTCCGAGCCCTGCCATGCGCCCAAACAGTGGTTTATGACCACATATGAGGTATCGGTGTACTCAGGAGAAATTGCCCAACAAATTTTAGGATCTATTTTATCCTGTTGCACATGTGAAAATGAAAAAATTGAGGCTAAAAGAAAATTTGTCAAAAAAAGTACTTTTTCATTTTTATGGATCAATTTATGAAGCACCTGGGGGTTCAAAGTGCTCACTATGTATCTAGATAAGTTCCTTGGAGGGTCTAGTTTCCAAAATGGGGTCACTTGTGGTGGAGCTCCAAAGTTTAGGCACACAGATGCTCTCCTAACGCGACATGGTGTCCGCTAACGATTGGAGCTAATTTTCCTTTCAAAATGTCAAATGGCGCTCCTTCCCTTCCGAGCCCTGCCGTTCGACCAAGCAGTGGTTACCCCACACATATGGGGTTTCAGCGTACTCAAGACAAATTTGACAACAACTTTTGGGGTTCACTTTTTCCTTTTACCCTTGGGAAAATTAAAAAATTGTTGCTAAAAGATCATTTTTGTGACTAAAAAGTTAAATGTTAATTTTTTCTTCCATGTTGCTTCTGCTGCTGTGAAACACCTGAAGGGTTAATAAACTTTGTGGTTTTGATCAGCTTGAGGGGTGCAGTTTTTAGAATTTTGGCACTTTTGGGTATTTTCAGCCATATAGACCCCTCAAACTGACTTCAAATGTGATGTAGTCCCTAAAAAAATTGCTTTGTAAATTTTGTTGTAAAAATAAGAAATCGCTGGTCAACTTTTAACCCTCATAACTTCCTAACAAAAAAAATAATTGTTTCCAAAATTGTGCTGATGTAAAGTAGACATGTGGGAAATGTTATTTATTAACTATTTTGTGTAACATAACTCTCTTAAAAATTTGAAAATTGCAAAATTTTCTAAATTTTTGCCAAATTTCCGATTTTTTCACAAATAAACGCAAAAAATATTGACCTAAATTTACCACTAACATGAAGCCCAATATGTCACGAAAAAAACAAACTCAGAATCGCTAGGATCCATTGAAGCGTTCTTGAGTTATTACATCATAAAGGGACACTGGTCAGAATTGCAAAAAAATGGCCAGGTCATTAAGGTCAAAATATGCTGGGTCATGAAGGGGTTAAGGGCATAAAAAGGAAAAGTTTGAAAATTGGGAAATTTTCAAACTTTTCACCAAATTCCCGATATTTTCATAAATAAACGCAAGCCGTATCAAACAAATTTGAGTGTTATCATGATTTTGTATGTTTTTTTTTTAATTAAGCTCATTCCATTTCATTAATTTGTAAAGATTCATCATGATAGATGTAACACAACAAGTATCCCATAAAATAATCAGTATTTAGTGGAATAATCTGTCCAGCAGTGTGGTAATAAGTAATACAAATAGTTGTTCTGGCAGACAGTGTTGTTACTCAATACTATGCCACGCACTGGGTCAACTTAGTGCAAAGATCAGGAGAGCATCTCTGTGTCTTTCTGAGAATTGCGATCTGACAACGTGAGCACATTTCTGGAGACCACCTTTTTATTATACACTACATTTTACTTGGTCGGAATCATAGAATTGTCCTCTGGATTTTATTCAAGTGTCCCTTAATATGGATGACTTCTGTAAAGCAGATGTTATTTTCAGATTTAACCAAGACTTTGAATCTTAAGTTCTACAACCAGGATAAAATAAAAGTGACCTATAGGTCACCAATATGAGATCAGCTGAACTCCGCTCCAGATGGAACCATGTACGATGGCGAAACACAGCAGCCTCGTATATGGCTTGGGGGTGGCTGCTGAGTACTGCACTTTATCTTTCATTCAAATGCAGTACTCGCCAGTGGCCACTAGGCAAAACACGTTGTGTTTCGCCTTGTAGACCACTTCGTTCCAGCCACTGAGCAAAGATCAGCTGATGGGTGGGGATGTCGGTGTGTCTGACCCCCACCGATTGCATATTGATGACCTGCCTTACAGATAGGCAATCAATATGTCAGCCCTAGAGGACCACTGTAAGAAGTTAAACTTCAAAGTAAATAATATATTAAATGGCAGCTCCATAGCAATTCTTGGAGTAAAGCCTCTGACATGATCACTACTTGTTTTAAGGAAATTAAAAAAAAAAAAAAAAAACTTTTGGTTATCACAGCTGTCATTAATGATGTGATTAGTACAGGGGCCATGATAGGATAGCCAGATTAAAATCCAGTGCAGAACGGCCCGGGTGTCTGTTTCCTTTTCCACACTCTTATGATTCTTGACCAAACTTTATATCCCTCCTAGAACGTTCTTGAGGCTTAAGATAAAACACAATATCTTTTGGATTTCCAGACGAGTTAGAACATTTCCCATGAGATGCCAAAAAACCTCCTGGAAATAAACTTTTTTGGAAGGTTTCTTGTGTGTGACTCAAGATTCTAAGTCATCAGATGGAGTCCAGGCATCCAAACTTACAATCTTGGGGAGGGAGATGGAGTCCCACAGTAGCCGCAGGATATTGTTCTCTATTGCCGTTATGTGCACACAATATAGCTTTCCCATTACCATCTACCTATCCTATATGTATGCAGAAAATGTGTCATTAGAAAACAACCTTTAAACATAAGAAAAAGTAATCTTGCAATTTTTACACTGGCTACCGGAGCTACTTTAGACTGATATTTCCTGTCTTTTCACAGAAGACTTTTCAGGAGTCTCACTATTCATCATAGACAGGATTACTATGAAAAAGTAGCACCTCTATACATAGTAAATAACACAGAATCCACCAAAGAGAATATCACAGCTCTCTTCCTCCCCCTCCCTTCACAATGACATTTGTACGGATCAGTCGATGCTTTAATACATTGGATAGACTGCCATAGACCCTATTCCTGCAAATGTATGTGCGAGTTTCTTTAAAAACAGGGAGCTAGAGTCTTGAATAGCCCCAATGGCCAGTGTGAAATATACATCATTTCTAACTTTTCTGTAAATGGCATCTGTTAGCAGGTGTTGCTATGTGTTCCGAGAACAGAATGACGTAGTGGCAGAGGCCCTGATTCCAGAGATCTATCACTTACTGGGCTGCTTGCTGTAGTTCTGCAGACAAATAAGTGACACATCATTGGAATCAGGATATCTCTACCTACATCATGCTGTTCTCAAATTAAATAGCAACAACCTGCTGAAAAATTTCCGTTAAAACAGACCGCGATATGAAAAATATGAAAATAAAATTATTGGGGTTTTTTTTATGTAAAAATCTGATTTAAACTGAAGATTAATTTCTAAAGGCTGTAGCAATTCTAATGGTCGCATAGTGAATGGGAAGTATGTATCACAGGGATGGCAGCTCCCTGTGATGTAACCCGGAGTGTTTTCTTTAGTGCACGTAAGCACTAAGGGGTCGTTTAATATACTTGGGTCCAGGTTACGGGCAGCACTGAGAGATGGGAGGGTCGGGCTGCCCATATACCTCCGCCCTGGTAGGGGCATCACCGTACCTTTGTATGTGTTTTAAGGACCTGTGGTGATGTCACTACCACATGACCAGTCATGTGATGTTGTTAGCTGTGGGTGTTAGCTATATAAAGTAGACTACTGCTGAACACATGGCCTGTATGTGGGGAGGTGGAAGCCTCCTGTGTGTGTTGAGGCTCCAGGACCGAGCCTGAAGTACTGGACAAGTGTACTGTGTTTTGCTGTGATGGTTTATGGAGCAACAAACCTGATGAACTTTTGAAAGAAATGTGCCTCCTGATTACCTCCCGTCGCAGCTGAGCGAGTCAAATCCTTACAATTGGTGCTAGACTGCGGGCAACGGTCCAAGAAGCACGTGGCAGTGCTGGTGATCAGGAGCCAGAAGAGCAATGGACGGTCTGAAAACCGTGAGTGTGTTATGCTGACCGGGGTCACTGAGACCTGAGCATGCCGATAGGATACCTCTGAGCAGAGGAGGTGTCCGGGAACCTGCATGGCCAACAGGTAACGGAAGAGAGTCCGTGTTGTACTGACCGGGGTCAAGAATAGACTGTATATTCACTTTTGTGGATGCCTCTAAGGAGAGGAGGTGTCCGGGAACCTGTGTGGCTGACACCAACAGGTAACCGAATGGAGTCCGTGTTGTGATGACTGGGGTCAGGAAGAGACTATATATATTGGCATTTGTAGGCTACCTTAAAGGAGAAGAGGTATCCTGGAACCTGTGTGGCCAAGTGTGGAACAGACAGGAGTCTGTGTTTTACTCTGATCGGGATCAGTGAGAGACCATTTTTTTTTTCTTCTTATAAGACACGTGTGAGGCGTTTGTTGTGGCTCGGCAGGGTCACAAAGTTTTTTTTTTGTCTCAACTCGCTGTGGCTCAGCAGGTCATGAAGGTGACAAGCGGCTGGCTGTGGATCGGCAGGTCCACGAAGTCTGAGGTGCAGAGCTGTGCAGAGACTTGCGGCAGTGGGAGCTGCAGTGGCAAGTTACAGCAAGAGGTTCTGCAGCAGCAGGAGCTGCAGTGTCAGCAGCGGCTTGTGAGTGGCAGCCGGAAGTTGTGGCTACAGCAGGAGTTGTGGCAGTGCCAGTGCGAGCTGGTGAGGTGCCATAAGGACATCAGAGGTCCAGAGTGTGTGACCTCTTAAAGGAACAGTACCAGCCCAAAGACACATAAGGAGCTGTGCGAACTGAGGTCTGGTAGAGCCGTGGGGAGTCCACGGTGTGTAACTCAGAGAGGGGTGGTGTCCCTAAAAGGGGTGGAGTCCCAAAAGGGGGCGGTGACCCAAATTGGGGTGGTGGCCAAAAAGCGGTGGAGCTTCCAAAAGGACATGTTTGAGGAACAGCGGTGTTTGTGTTGGAGTTATTCTGAGTGCGGCATAGACTTTCCGTATGACGACAGGCTACAGGTGTGTACCGTAATGTTGCACCGTGAAGGAGTCTCTGGACGGCTGAACTCAAAGATTCGGGTGACTGACAGGAACTCCTCTCGTTCTCTGTCTGACCGAGAAAAAGGTCAAGGTTCGCTGCATCCATGGGGTTACTGTGGACTATACTGTGGACAGAGTGATGATGGATATGTCCAAAAGGGTCGGGTGCCAAGATGGCGGTATTCCACCGAATGTATTGTACCCTTTGAGAAGGGCCGGGACTTTGTGTTCTTTGAGGATGTATGGGAAGTTGATGAAGTGTGGGGTTGCTCAGAGGGGAGCAGGAATGACCCTAAGGGAGCCCCACCACAGCAGGTGGCTATAGTGGTTTCTGTTGAGGTGATGTGTAAAAAGGAGGTAACACCATCGAAGGTCGAGGGTCCAGAGTGACTGGAAGAAAGTGCGAGTCTGACCAACTTGGGGACTTGGCTGGGGTGACCAAACGTGGGACCGTGAGAAACGGGGTAGCTCCAGAAAAGGGATCCAACACCTGTCTAAGTGGGGACGTGCTGTTCCAGGATGACAGGGGGAGTGGGGGGTGACTCCTATGCAGACTGTAACTCAAACGCAAGGGAAAGAGTGTGCAGTAAGGTGGAGCCGAGTAAAAATAGCAGATCTTCCTCTCGTCGCAGGGCTGTGGAAAGGCGGGACAGGCTACACCTTCTCAGAAGAAGGATGTGGTAGAGTCAGGGTCAGGTACAGATCAGGTTACTGTCCTTGATAAGGAGGCCACTTTATCTCGGACAAATCCCAGCACAGAGGTAGGGCTGGAATTAGAACAAACCTGTAGTATACCCACATCTGCAATACCCACAAAGGGTGAAATGGCTCAGTATGATGAAGACTCCAGAGTACCAGATGCTGCAGAGATGGAGTTCTCTGAAGTTACTGAAAGCCGTGAGACAGTTGAAGCAGCGGATGCAGGAACAGGTGGAACTCTGAAGAGGCAGAGTGTGAGTGGGCAAGAGAGCCCATCTGAAAATTTAATTAAAGAAGTGATGGTGCAACATGTGCTGGCTAAAAGAGAGCAGGACCATGAGATAGAGTTTAAAAGAGTGAAAGAGACAGTTGAGCGAGAAAGGGTCCTAAGACAAGTGATTGAGCACAGTGTGGAGGAGCTGGAGAAGGAAGTCTCTAAGCTCAAAGGTCATCTGTCAGCGTGTCAGACTATGAACAAGGCTCTATGGAAAGATACGGAGGTGTTCAGAGAGGCCCAAGAGAAGCATCAGCAGGAGCTGCTCCAGAGAGAGGAGGAGTGTCGCTGCTTGGCAGAGGAGCTAGATAAAGTTCTCCAAGAGCTCAAGATAAAGAAGGAAGCTAATGCCAAGCTACAGAAATACACAGATGACCGGGAAATCGAACTCTCACGCTCTCCTGATTGGATTGCAATGAAGGAGAGTGAGCTGGAGAGGCTGACCAAAGAAGGGGCCTCGACGGAGAAAGAAATGCAGCAAGGGAAGTGCCACGCAGATGGCCACAAAAGAATTGTCGATGTCTTGGAAAACTGCGCTGACGCTCAAGACGAGGAGGTCCAACAGCATGTTCAAGAAGGGGAGACTTTGCTTTTCAAGTGTATAATAGAGGTACCCGAAGACATGCGAGAAGTATGTGCCATTGAGGATGTGCATGAGGCCTTCAGAAAGGCAATAGAAGCATGTAGTGTGAACTGGGCACCAGAGACGAAACAGTTGGTCATACTGTCGACTTGGAAAGTCACAATGAAGCGGGCGGCTGTCCTGAGAGATATGCATCTACAATGCCTCCGAACAAAACAGATGATCATGTTGAGAAATAAGGAAGCCGCTCGACGTCTGGAGCAAGCAAGAAAAGCTCAAAGTCAGCTTGGATTGGTGGAAGACATAGTTCAAGTGCCCAGAGGTCTGGTGAGGAAAGTCATTGGAAGACTTGGGAAAGTGATGCAGGTGATGGTGAATAGGTCCGGTGTGATGAGAATGAGGATTCCGGCTGATGACGAAGCCCAGGTCGTGGGTGAAGATGGGATGGTTCCGTTCCTGCTTGTGGGATCCATGGAGAGCCTTGGGAATATCCGGATGCTCCTGGAGTATCGCTTGGCGTACTTGAAAGAAGTAGAGCAGCTAAGACTTGAGAGGGAGCAGGTCAACAAAGAGCTGCAGGAAATGGGAAGAAGACAGCCGCCACCTTCAACTCGCAGTATAGAGAGGCGAAGGGGTTCGCTTAAGACTGGAAGTCCTCAAGCTAGAGCTAATACAGGACATAGGTGGCCTGATGCGAGAGGTAGAAGTAGTAATGCCTCAGTTAGCTCAGGGCTGAGTGACCTAAGCAGGACACCCTGTAGTGGCCGAAATGGAAAGGAGTCAGACCAGACAGGACGTATGGATGCAAGGGAATTGCAACACCGTACTGACCCCTGGGGATGCGAGTGGTCTGACAAGGGGCATCGCTATCAAAGGACATGACGGAGTCGGATGACGGACGCCTACAAAACGGTTCAGTAGCAGGGCCCCACTTTGACAGACAGTTTAACTGTCGGAGACGACCGAGAAGAGTCTCTGGTCGGGTAATGGAAGGTGCCAAGCCCCGCGGCTTTAGGCAGAGGGGGGGAGGTATGTAGCGATACTAATGGTCGCATAGTGAACGAGAGGTATGTATCACAGGGATGGCAGCTCCCTGTGATGTAACCCTGGAGTGTTTTCTTTAGTGCATGTAAGCACTAAGGGGTCGTTTAATATACTTGGGTACGGGTTACGGGCAGCACTGAGAGATGGGAAGGTCGGGCTGCCCATATACCTCAGCCCTGGGTAGGGGCATCACTGTACCTTTGTATGTGTTTTAAGGATCTAGTGTGATGTCACTACCACATGACTAGTCATGTGATGTTGTTAGCTATGGTTATAGCTATATAAGGTAGGCTACTGCTGAACACATAGTCTGTATGTGGGGAGGTGGAAGCCTCCAGTGTGCGTTGAGGCTCCAGGACCGAGCCTGAAGTACTGGACAAGTGTACTGTGTTTTGCTGTGATGGTTTATGGAGCAATAAACCTGATGAACTTTTGAAAGAAACATGCCTCCTGATTACCTCTCGTCGCAGCTGAGCGAGTCAAATCCCTACAAGAAATATGCCTTTTAACTGTAAATGAGGGTGCTGCTGTGAATCCGAACAAACTTGCCTGAATCTAAAGATAAATATACAACTACAGATTACACAAAAACCTATGAATTCAACAGGTACAATTTAGTATAGTAAATGGCATCTGTTAGCAGGTGTTGCTATGTGTTCCGAGAACAGAATGACGTAGTGGCAGAGGCCCTGATTCCAGAGATGTATCACTTACTGGGCTGCTTGCTGTAGTTCTGCAGACAAATAAGTGACACATCATTGGAATCAGGATATCTCTACCTACATCATGCTGTTCTCAAATTAAATAGCAACAACCTGCTGAAAAATTTCCGTTAAAACAGACCGCGATATGAAAAATATGAAAATAAAATTATTGGGTTTTTTTTTATGTAAAAATCTGATTTAAACTGAAGATTAATTTCTAAAGGCTGTAGCAATACTAATGATCGCATAGTGAATGGGAAGTATGTATCACAGGGATGGCAGTTCCCTGTGATGTAACCCGGAGTGTTTTCTTTAGTGCACGTAAGCACTAAGGGGTCGTTTAATATACTTGGGTCCAGGTTACGGGCAGCACTGAGAGATGGGAAGGTCGGGCTGCCCATATACCTCAGCCCTGGGTAGGGGCATCACTGTACATTTGTATGTGTTTTAAGGATCTGGTGTGATGTCACTACCACATGACTAGTCATGTGATGTTGTTAGCTATGGTTATAGCTATATAAGGTAGGCTACTGCTGAACACATAGTCTGTATGTGGGGAGGTGGAAGCCTCCGGTGTGCGTTGAGGCTCCAGGACCGAGCCTGAAGTACTGGACAAGTGTACTGTGTTTTGCTGTGATGGTTTATGGAGCAATAAACCTGATGAACTTTTGAAAGAAACATGCCTCCTGATTACCTCTCGTCGCAGCTGAGCGAGTCAAATCCCTACAAGAAATATGCCTTTTAACTGTAAATGAGGGTGCTGCTGTGAATCCGAACAAACTTGCCTGAATCTAAAGATAAATATACAACTACAGATTACACAAAAACCTATGAATTCAACAGGTACAATTTAGTATAGGTTGGATAGACAATATGGTATACCTGTAGCATTCACAATCCTTTTTGCATGAATCGTCCCATGAGGGGTCTCCACATTCCAAGTCCCATCAGGTTGAGTGTAAGATTAGTGACTTGTGCTGGAAAGTATAACTGTGCACCATATTTCCTGGCCCCAGATGCAAGAGCCATAGTTAGGGAATAAGGATCAATATGACCATCCCCAGGGTTGTACAAACCAGCAAGAACCTGTAGTAAAAGAAAGAAGTGTTAAATGTTGAATAAATCTGAAAAGTGATAAATATAGAGCAAAAAATATCTGATACATTGATTTTCTAAACTACTAAGATTCATAGAACGAATTTAAAATTTATATAAATGCACATGTACTGATAACAGGAAATATTATTTAAGGTAGTTCAGGGTCCAGTGTAACACCACTTTAACAGTCATACTAGAGCCATGATAATTAGGATCTTCCTCATTTAAAGTTATTAGTGGTATTGTTTGTATTGTAGGCAGCACCCATTTAGTACTGTACACATATTTCTCAACCATCCTAGATCCAGCGAGATGGTCTCAAATTGGGAAAGATGGCCTACTGTTCTAGGAGACCATAGTTATGTCCCGACTTCAACTCTGTTCTGTGTCTCGGGGCAACACGGCGATGTTTCTACGTTTCCTGGCTGTGAAAGTTCAGATGTTGTTGTGGTGGGTCAGTTCCTCCTCCTCAGTCTGTGATCTGTACATTCATTTATTCTTTGTTTTTCTTGAAGTGTAATCTTCCCCAGGTTCAAACTCACAATCGCTTGTATGGTGGGCAGCAACTTTACTTATATAGGTGATTTTTTCTGCTCATAAATCTAAATAATCTTCTTTACAGGCATGTTGTACTGGTACATATAAATATATCTCATATATATATATATTATAAATACATACACACACTTCTATATAATAAAATATATATTAATTTATGCTTTGACTTTTTTTTTTTTTTTTTTTAGATCAATACAAATAAATACTGTGTATATCATAACGATCCCACTCCTGGAATTATGGTGTGGGGTGCATAATATACAGTTGCTGGTCCCTCCAGTCAACCATCATGACTGCTTGACATTTACATTGCTTTTAACGTGGAACAGCTATTTCTGTTAAGTGTCCCATGAGCCATTTTTCAACACAACACCAAGACTATCTATCTATCCTGTAATTTCCATAATTCCATGGAACAAAGATCTATACACTAAACCTTTATTGTGAAGTGTAAAACTACTTGTTTCATCACTGAGCCAGTGCCTTCCTCAGACAATTTTACAGTGAAAAACAAGAGGGATTTATATACATAATAAAACAGATAAAGGAAATACTGAACAAAATCACACGTGGTTGTGAGGGGTCGTCCACTACGAGGACAGCCCCTCATTTGAGATGTTTGGCCCCGTTAAAATAAAAAAAGTAAACAGCTTATACTCTCCTCCCGCGCCGGCACCGTTCCAGCAGTGTGGGCACTTGCATTCTTGGCGCTCGTGAGGTTCTTATGTCAAATGAGCCCTGTGCCCAGTCAGCGCTGGTGTCACTCTCACCACCTTCAGATGGATAGGGCTGTGTCTGGCTGTTCACTTCCTGTTAATTACTTATATGTCTGAAGGTGGGGACAGTGACTCCAGCACCAGCACTGATTGGGTGCAGGGCTCACATGTCATAACTTTATGTGATGCTTGGTAACGCGAGAGCCAACATCATTGGAACAACGCCGACACAGGAGGTAAGTATAAGCATTTTTTTTATTATTTTAACGGGCCAAACATGAGAAATGAGAAGAACATGGACAACTCCTAATATAGCTTTTTTAAAGTCGATAGTAGAAAGAATCCCTCCCCTCTTTTCTCTGAACATACATAGTTTCCCAAAGTCCAGTCCTGACATCCCAACAGATCATATTTTTAGGATTTCCTTAGTATTACACAGGTGAGAGAACTTTGGCAAATTCTGATGCCTAAATAATAATTCCATCACCTGTGCAATACTAAGGAAATCCTGAAAACATTATCTGTTGGGGGCCGTGAAGACTGGAGTTCAGTTAATATATACCGTATATAGTCCCATAACACAAAATCAAGTGCTGGTGACCATATCAGCACACTGTGTCAATGAGTTCCTGAGACTGAATACAAGTGTGACTGAGTATTGCAAAATTGTTCTTGCAGAGCACAAGGCCACCTGAATATACCTGATTAATGCTGCTCAGTAATCTGCAGAGGTGAAGGACAGGATGCTGTGTACACAAAAAAGCCCCGTCACACTAAGCAAGATCGCTAGTGAGATCGCTGCTGAATCACAAGTTTTGTGACGCAACAGCAATCTCAGCAGCGATCTTGCTTAGTGTGACACATAGCAGCGACCAGGCCCCTGCTGTGAGATCGCTGGTCGTGTCGGAATGGCCTGGACCTTTTTTGATCGTTGAGGTCCCGCTGGGTAGCATGCATCGGTGTGTTTGACACCTTACCAACGACCTCTCAGAACCGAGACACATAGGTGACACATCGCTACACAGGTCGCTACGGGTCGCCGTATCGTTTCTGCGCCTGACTGTTTGGCATCTCACCAGCGACCACATAGCGACGCAGCAACGATCCCTGCCAGGTCGTATTGCTGTCGGGATCGCTGTAGCGTCGCTAAGTGTGACGGTACCCTAAGACTCAGGCCGTTCTTCCCACATGAGAAAAGTCCTGACATGACCTTCTGTGTGCTCTCAACTCGGATACTTTTCTATTTTATACCTTTATTGATAACTAGATGGAGGCCGGATGTTATTGCATCGGGAGGGCGGTAATGTCATGAGGAGGGCAGGTTTTTCAGTATTGAGAATCTCTTCCCCCCCATGTGCTCACCCACCTATCCACTCTCTCTTTCCCCATGTGCTGTGCTCTCTTCTTTGACCTGTCTACCCCATGCGCTATCCCCCTTGTCTGCTGTCTCTCTCCTTCCTGTGCTGTGTTCTCCCCTCATGTGCTGTCCCGTTTGAGCTGTCTCTCCCCTGTTCTCTGTCTCTCATCCCTGTGTATCGCAGAGGATACATTTTGTGAGGTAAAATATTGTTTAAAAACAGTCAGTGAAATATTTTGCCTCACAAAATGAATCTTCTGTGATCCCCTGCTGTAATGTCAGTATTGTCTTTTGCTTTCTCCCCTGCCCAGGAGATGTGGTATGCTCTGTACAAGGTCAGACACAGACAATTTTTAAAATGAAATTTTGCTCATGGGAAAACCCCTTTAATGTGACCGGCTTCCTCTGCCTGTAGACACGTCGTGCATCTGCCACCGGGATCAGCCGAATGATTCACTGCACCTGTGCGAAGTCTGCTGTTGGTACCACGCAAGAGGCTGCGTGAGTGTGTGTGTGGTGTGTTCGACATATAGAGTGTGTGAGTGTGTGTGTGTGTGGTGCGACGGTGTTCCATTGGTGGTACCGCCCAATACGTTAGTACCAGCAGCAGTTTCCATATTGAGACATCCATCACTTGGGTGTCCCAATATTATGGCGGTTGGTGAACTTCTTCCACTTGGAATTCTGGATACGGTGGCATCTGGACAGAACAGGAAATGAAAATATTTCAAGGCAATTATATACATAGATGTATTTCTTTATTTCCAATGTGGTCAGAGAAAATTTGAATTAATCCTTTGTTAAATATGAAATTTAAATACAATAAAGGGATTTACATAATTAGAAGACAGATTTCAATCTGAATTCGGCATGGATTCTACACTAGAAGCCACATTACATTTGATGCCAAGTCTCATTTAATGCAGGTGAATTTTGTTTCTGCATCCCAATTTGTACGCAGTTCATTTTACCTTGCTGACCAAGTAATTAAAAGTGTTCAGTTTAGAAAACCCAATTTCATATGCCCCCACTTCTGAGTTGACAAAGGAGATTGTCCATTTAGGCTGCTAATATTTAAGCCTGAGCAAGAGTGGTTACAAAGATCATCTCTAGCCCTGAGTATTTCTCAATTCCATGCAAACACTGCCCTGGCTCATATTTCAGAGGCGTAAAAAGTAATCTACACCACTGTCTGATAGGGGCTGGGTTGCCCTAAAGGCCCCGTCACACGTTTCAATGTCCCAGCGATCTCACCAATGATCCAACGTGGATGGGATCGCTGGGACATCATTAGCTGATTGCTGGTGAGCTGTCACATAGGCAGACTCACCAGCGATAAGGACCAGCGAGCACGCTGGTATCCAGGGTAAACATCGGGTAACTAAGCGATGCGCGCTGGCCAGCGGGACACCAACAATGAAAAAATGGTCCAGGCCATTCGACGACGATCAGCAGGGGGGGGCGGTCATTGCAGCGTGTCACATGTAGCGAGATCGCTGGCTAGGTCGCTGTTGCGTCACAAAATCTGTGACGCTTCAGCGAACTCGCTATGTGAGACGGGGGCTTTAGAGACAAGCAGGGCTGAAATATTTGTAGGGTTCTTAAGGCCTACCTTGGGGGTCTCCATATCTCATCTTCAGGTTCTATTAATCCAGTTGTTGTATTTTCTTATTTGTGATCTGCTGGGTGTCATTTTCCCCAAATGTCAATGTAACATGATGACATAAGGACATTATTGACTGACTGTCAAACATTCTTATTCAGCCAAAAATAGTTGGACATCCATGGGTTTACCCTCTATAAAGGCAGAGGAGGAAAAGTCTTAGATAGCAGGTATGTGTCACCAAGGTGGCTGGCCTTGGTGATGCAAGTCTCGAACTTGAAGGCTTCTGAGCAATAGGTTGCTGTGAAGTTTTTAAATGGGATTTTGGGTCCGGGGTTTAGGAGCGACCAAATGAGTCTGGGTGGGAAAGGTCGCTCCTGTACCTTCAATCTGGGCTTTACAGGTCTTACAAAAGGCAGTTGAAATGGCTCAAGTGCGTGTCAAGTGTGGGAGCTGCAGTGTGTTCAACATTGCTGACCAAACAGAAAGAAGCAGTGCCTAGTTTGCTGCACGGGTGAGACCATTGTGTATCTTTTGCCTATCCAAAGAAGAGACTGCTTTTTTCCTGTGTTATTATTCGTTTAAGCTGAGGAAAGACTAATGTTTTTTTCATGTGAACTCCATTAATGGTTTATTATGACGATGAATAAATCCAAGACTGTTTGGTACCAGAAACAAGTGCCGTTGTGTACCCAAACCGCTACCAGAAAGCTTGAAAGCCTTCACTCTTTTTTTTTTAATTATGATGTTGCTGGCTCAACTTTCTCAAATATTACTATAAACTTTAGCAGAGGTGGCCATGTGCATTTCCAGTCACCTCTACTCTACATGGTTGCCACAAATGGTCCATTTGGGTCAATTCCAGAGCCACTGTTAGGGGTCTGTAGTCATGCAGGACGGATAAACAGTCTGGATTATGCAATATAACCTATTGTTTAGATTAGACATAAATTGACAGATTTACCTTTTCCATATTCAGTAGTGGAAAGAGTTCTTGCACTTTTTCCGGTCCAATCAGATACTGAGGATTCGGATGCCATCGGGCCCTTGTCATCTGATATTTTAGTTCATCCACACGAGTCGGAGTTGAAGCAATTCTGATACTTCCTGGTTGATGGAAGCCAATGGCCTGTAAATGTAGAAAGGTAATGATGTCCCCACTGCCAACATCCAATATTAAGTACAGTAAGCTTAAAGGCCCTTTTACACTAAGCGAGATCGCTGAACCATCACCGATTTTGTGACGTAGCAGCGACCTAGCCAGCGATCTCGCTTAGTGTGACATTCAGTGACGATCAGCCCCCCTGCTGGGTGTCGCTGATCGTCGCTGAATGTCCTGGACCATTTTTTGATCGTTGGTCTCCCGCTGGCAAGCGCGCATCGCTGCGTGTGACATGCGGGAGACCAGCGATAAGCAAGCGGGAGCTGGTAACCAATACAAACATCGGGTTTCCATGCGCCGGGAGGCGCATGGAAACCCGATGTGTACGTTAGATACCAGCGCGCTGTTGCAGGGGAGCTGGTAACCAAGGTACACAGCGGTTTCTAAGCACCGCGCGGTGCCTAGAAACCCGATGTGTACCTTGGTTACCAGCTCCCTGCACAAGCGCACTGGTATCTAAGGTACACAGCGGGTAACTAAGCGACGTGTGTCGCTTGTTACCGGCAAAGTCGCTGTCCTGATCGCTGCCTGTTTGGCAGCTCACCAGCGATCATGTAGCGACACACCAGCGATCCTGACAAGTGCATATCGTTGTCGGGATCGCTGGTGAGTCGCTATATGTAACGGGACCCTAAAGGGAATCTGTCAGCAGGTTTTTGTTATGTAATTTGAAAACAACACGAGATAGCAACTGAGACACTAAATTCAATAATATGTCACATTTTTCGCTGTGTGTTGTTTATTTACAATGAAGGTTTTATCACTAGGAGATAATCACTGCTGGATGATAGCAGTGAGTGAGCCCAGGTCTGACCATGCTCCCTCCTGTGATAAGCAGCTGTCAATAGACTGTGTACACAGGGAGCCAGGTGCGGGCGGGGGCAGCTTTCTCAGCCATGCATGTAAAAACTCTGATTGTGTCACAACTGCTGCACCCAGTAAAATGATACATTGTTGGAATCAGGCTCACTTGCCCTATATTATGCTACTCTCAGATTAAATAGCAATGATGGAAAATCAATTCAGTATGGGCAATATACTCAGAAATAAATTTACTTTACTTGGACGTGTCTGGCAACTTTATGTATGGTGGACCTGCCAGACCCAGATGCTCAGGATGTGTATGTGGCACTTATATGTTCATTCATATTGCTTCAAAACATATTTCATTAGTGTCTGACTCTGTCGTTGCACTCTCTGTTGCTGACAACTTGTTTGTGCCTCACTGTCTCCTCTGACACCCACGGTATTCCCATTATAGGCAGATGCTTGCTCCAGTACATAAGGGCTGGGTTTACCTGTACATTGGCTTGTGCCTAATGTAACAATGCTACTTACTTGCGAGAAATCTGAGGTATCACAGGAATTGCTCCTATTTAAAAGTCCGGCTTATTCATTTCAGTCCTCCTCATATACCACATCACAGGAAAACTCAAATACAGCCTTGTCCAGCACAAAGTGGAACATAAAGTAAAAATCCCATACTAAAGTATGGGTTCACCTGCTTGAGATAGAGTCCAGCTTCTTAGTCCTTTAGCAAAGCCACACAATGCAGTAGGTCTACACACCTCCATACACAGAACCATGTGTGTGTCATAAACAGGTCCATTTTACCATGGGAACCACACCCAGGGATGGAGATTTGGTGAGCAGCCGCCTCACCCTAAGGTCGGGATCACACATGCGAGAAACTTGGACGAGTCTCACATGTTAATACCCAGGACTGCCGCCGCCACTCGGGAGCGGAGCGTGCGGCTGCATAGAAATAAATGCAGCCGAACGCTCGGATCCCGAGTCCCGGCGGCAGTGCCGGGTATTAACATGCGAGACTCGTCCGAGTTCCTCGCACATGTGATCCCGGCCTAACTCTTCAGCTGCTCACAATAAGACCTTGCCCTAACATGGCCGATTAACCCCTCCTAGTATTATGTGTACTAGATCATTACTTCAGGTTTAAATCACAGAGGACATGCATCCCTGTGATACATATCTCATATCCACTATTTGTCCGGCAGCCACCTTACACTATAAGGCTATGTGCACACGTTCAGGAATCTTTGCAGAAATTTCACGAGAAAAACCGGACTTTTTCCCAGGAAATCCGGATGCATTTTTATCGCGCAATTTTTTTCCTGAACATTCTAGGTCAATAATATAGCGGGAAATACGCAAATTTACTGCAAAATTAATGAACATGCTGCATTTTTTACCGTGATGTGTTTTTTGCGCGGAAAAAAACGCACCATGTGCACAAAAATTGCAGAATGCATTCTAATAATAGGATGCTTATTGCATGCATTTTTTAAGCATTTTTGCAGCGGAAAAACGCAAAAAAAACCATGAAAAATCCTGAACGTGTGCACATAGCCTAAATTGGGCACAACTAAATATAAAGTTTACAAATAATAATACTGAGCGTTTTGTTTTCACATGCATATTGTTATGACACAGCTGTCTGGTGACCCAGGACCAGGGCTCCTTTCCTGTTCCTAACACTAGGGGGCACCCTAGCTCGCCCTGCTCCCCGGGATACTTACGAAGGTGAAGATGCCGGGGCCTCTGCCCTTGCCTTATCTCCCGAGTTAGCCCTCCATCTGTTCTCTTCCCCCACGCAGGGAAGAGGGGCGCTACTGTGCACCGTAGTACACCAACCCGACAAACAAGACAACACAAACAAAAAAGGGTTAACAGAAAACTCCAGGCATACAAAACAGTCACTCACATACAACAGAGGAATGCACCAAGGTGTGAAGGTAAGGAAATAAACCAAAATAGAAAAGGATAGGGAATTACCACGCATAAAAACCAAGCAACAGTCGCTAATAACTCCTCCAACTCTCGTTCTCATATGAACTCCTCTCTCTCCGTTAGCCATGCAGCAATAAAACTAGCTCTGACAAGGATTTGTATCAGAGCCCAGATTATAAAGGGAAAAGGAGAGGCTAACCAAGCTCAGCTGTGAGCACAGGGATTTCCAACATGGCCGATTAACCCCTGTTCTGCCAGAAGGAATAAACACATTTAAAATGAAGGAGAAGTGCTTCTTCTCAGTGCTGGAGTAGAAGCTGCGATCTTCTGGCTCCACACTGTCGCGGTAACCCTGTGACACATATTATATGCATCTATATGTTATTATCACACTACTTAGAAAGTAAGAGGAGGACATCCAGGGAGGGACAATGGGAAGGCTGCAAAAGATGCTCCATGTCTTCAGGGCTACACTGCAAGATTCTTTTTATTTATGCAGATCAATATTTCAGACAATATGAGCATACTGGCACTTTAGGCTTATTGTAAATCTAGTACAGGCAAATAATCTAAAAATATAGTATCACGACATAGCTGTCGGGTAACCCGAGACCAGGGCTCCTTTCCTGGCCCTAACACTATTGGGCGCCCTAGCTTGCCCTGTTCCCCGGGAGACTTCAGATGGCGAAGATGCTGGTCCTCTGCTCTTGCTTTATCTCCTACGTTAGCCCTTATCTTTTCCCTTTCCCCACCCAGGGAAGAGGGGGCGCTACTGTGCACCGCAGTACACCAACCCGACAAACAAGGAAACACAGACAAGAGGTAACTGAAAACTACACACACACAAAATATTCATTCATATATAACAGAGGAATCCACCGGGGTGTGCAGGAATGGGAAGAAGCCAAAATAGGCAAGGATAAGGAATTACCAAGCGTACAAACCAAACAACAGTCGCTTATAACTCCTCTAACTCTCCTTCTCATACCAAATGTCTCTCCCTCCTTTAGCCATTCATCATAAAGCTAACTCTGACAACGATTAGTAGCAGAGCCCAGAGTATATAGAGAAAAGGAGTGGCTAACCAAGCACAGCTGAACACCGAGATTTCCAACATGGCCGATTAACCCCTGTTCTGCTAGAGGAAATGAACACGTTTAATAAGCCGGAGAAGTGCTTCTTCTCAGCGCCAGAGTGGGAACAACCAGACGCTGCGGTCTCCTGGCTGGTAACCCTGTGACATATAGCAGTGCACTGCACGCACAAAGACATACATAGAAACAGACCATATGGATTATTGCAACCTGCATTACTGTTATATTTACTATACTTACTAATTGTCAGTTCTTAGCTCACATTTTGATCAAATTGTTTAAGGCCATAGTAAATATAACAATAATGCAATACAAAATATTATTCAATATCCAAATGTACCGGGTGAATTTAAAGCAGACAATTATCAGGAACAAGCGTTCTTAGGAAAGGCTCTTTTCACAATAGTCATGCAGCGTAAACAGAATGTCAATATATAAATAGAATTTGCAAAAAGCTTTAAAAAAACAAAACAAAAAAAAACTATAAATGCAAAATCAAAACCCGATTTAAACAATAGATCATTTTCTGATCCCGTTAATTCTTGCAGTGTGCTGTCTTATCTTTGTGTTCGCTTTTGTATTCAATGTTGGTTGATGTATTGACCTTGTTTTCTTTTTGATTTGTGTAGGTTTTACCTATGGGTTGTCTTCTGCGTCCCAGCTGTGTGTATTCAGGGAATAAGTCTAGATAAGTTATGTTTTTGTTTAAGTCCCAACGCTTGAATAAATATCTGCAGTCCAACTGTCCAAATACAGCAGTTTTTTGCCACAATAAATCTATGGCAAAAGTATGCCTCAGAAATATGATGGCTGTCGGCCGTGCAATGGCTTGGCCGATCGTTCAAACGTTAGCCACTTTGACTTTTTTTACATTGGTATAATGTTCTGTATGCCCTTTTTTCAAACAAGTATTGCATCCGTATGTCCATTCCTTACATCACTGTGCCATCAGTAAGTCCATTCCTTACATCACTGTGCCATCAGTAAGTCCATTCCTTATATCACTGTCATCCGTATGTCCATTCCTTACATCACTGTGCCATCCGTATGTCCATTCCTTACATCACTGTGCCATCCGTATGTCCATTCCTTACATCACTGTCCATCCGTATGTCCATTCCTTAAATCACTGTGCCATCCGTACGTCCATTCCTTACATCACTGTCATCCGTACATCCATTCCTTACATCACTGTCATCCGTATCTCCATTCCTTACATCACTGTGCCATCCATATGTCCATTCCTTACATCACTGTCATCCGTATCTCCATTCCTTACATCACTGTGCCATCCATATGTCCATTCCTTACATCACTGTGCCATCCGTATGTCCATTCCTTAAATCACTGTGACATCCGTATGTCCATTCCTTACATCACTGTGCCATCCGTACGTCCATTCCTTACATCACTGTCATCTGTACGTCCATTCCTTACATCACTGTCATCCGTGCGTCCATTCCTTACATCACTGTGCCATCCATATGTCCTTTTCTTAGATCATTGTGCCATCCGTATGTCCTTTCCTTACATCACTGTGCCATCCATATGTCCTTTTCTTACATCACTGTGCCATCTGTACGTCCATTTTGTACGTGCGTATGACATTCGTTTTTTACATGAACAATTTAATAAAAGCTCAGATACATTTTCTTATCATAACAATTGTAACGGATTCATGAAAAATGCATGACGTACAGATGGAAAAATATTTAGAATTGAGAGTTCTCAGTAGTTGATACCTTTTAATGGCTAACTGAAAAGATGGTAACAAATTGCAAGCTTTCGAGACTACTCAGGTCTCTTCATCAGGCAAAGACTAATACAACATCTGAAGAATCACATTTATACACAACAGGACACAGGAATAGTGCAATGGATAAGACAAATGACGTAAAGCAGAACTATCAATATGGGAGAGGGATGAACAGTTGTGGCAATAAATATTGGACCAGTTCATAGATAAGGAGTGTGAAAGTTTTATTGCCCTCTGATTGGGGTCTGGTAATGTTTTGTGATGCTCCCACAGAGTCTTAGGAGCAAATTCCTTAATTGATGTAAAAAGCCATAAATCCATGCGATAAGTTCATTCCAGCATTGAGAGTGTCAAAGGTTGTCATCAGTTTGTATTCACAAACTCTCCTGTGTCTCTGAGATGTAAAATTACCTTTCAATACAAGTAATTTCATGTCCATGGTGCTGTGATTAGGCATACAAAAATGTTTGGCCACAGGTAGATCCATTCTCTTTTCTCTTATTGTGTGGCGATGAGAATTCATCCTTGTTCTCAGTTTTTGCCATGTCTCCCCCACATACAGACCCCCAGTTGGACATTTAGTACATATAATTAGGTACACCACATTAGATGTGATGCAGCTGAAAGTATCTGGGATCTAGTAGTCCTGATGTGAGTTGGGGATCTGTTATGTTTCGGTAACTGAGGAGAAATAGCAAAAGATAGCAAAAGCGGTAATACACCAGAGAGGCTGGAACCTATTGGATTGCAGTAACCTGAACTAACCACACAACTAGAAGTAGCCGTGGAGCGTTCCTACGGTGATCCTAGACGCCTCGTCACAGCCTGAGAGATAACTACACCTAAAGGCAGAAAGATGAAAGCTATCTGCCCCGGAGCAGATCCCCAAAGAAAATAGGAAGCCCCCAAACATGTAATGGCGGTTAGACAAGAAGAAAGCACGGACACAGACAGAAAATAGAATGAGCAAACGCTGGGGCCCAATCTGTCTAGACAGAAAAGTACAGGAAAGAATTCTGACTGCAATCCAACAAAATCCTAAAAAATACCAACACTTCTGATTGCCAAAAAAACCTGAGATCACACGATCTCATCCACCTAAATAAGATCTCTGGTGTAACAAAGCGCTATTCAGCAAATAAAAAGTAACAAAGGAGCAAAGCAAAAGTGCAGACAAAAACGGAGCACAATTGCAGCGCCAGACCCCCAAAAGGGGACAGGCTGCAGTCCACTGCAAGCAGCAAACCAGCAATGAAAATCAAATAGAGGAAAAAAAAACAGCAAACACTTATCTGAAGGAGAACAGGAAACTAGCAGTGCTTCAAGCAATACCAGAAGGAACAAATGATAACCGGCAAGGCTGCTGGGAATTCAGGCCACTTATATCCTACCATTCAGCGCCAGCTGAAGGCCATTCAGTAATCAGTTCATTACCCTCAGCAACCAGTATATTCACAACAGTAACCCCCCCTTGAGGAGGGGTCACCGAACCCTCACCTGCTGTCATGGGTGTATCGCCACGAAGATTGTCGCGATTGCACATTCTGACTTCTCGCAGCTGAGTTGCTGTTTCTTTGTGTTTGGTAGTGAGGGAGTTAATTTTACCTAGCTCTTGGCTAAGACTAGGTCCAGCCTCGCCCGGCTGCTTTTGATTATGCACTAATTAGCTTCCTTTATATACCTGCCAGTCTGCTTGTTAGATGCCGGTGAAAGCTTACATGCAGACCAGTAGTTTGGATCAGGTCATGAGAAGCCTTAAGTTAAGAGTTCCTTTGTGGTTTCTCCTCTCCTCGATTATAGTTTATCTCCTAGACCTTTTGTGTTCCCTCTGTGTTTAAGTGTTGTATGCAAGACAGTGTTTACTTTGTCCCCTGTCTGTCTCGTTTGTCTGTACTGTTTGTTAAGCAGTAACCTGCCTATTCCCTGTGTGGTAATCAGGGTCCTTCTGAGGACTAGATTACAGTTGTCAGGGACTTATAGGAGACAGGGTTACGTTGGCGGCCTGGACCTCTGTACCATTAACAGTACCTCCAGGTTGAGGGACGAGTCAGGTCCCCAGTTTAGGGTCAGCATAGACCCCGGTCCACCTGCAGCCTGAGTACAGTATTATACGTCTTCAGGATTCACCCACAGTACAACGGATATTATGTCAGGTAATACTATACTTTATATACATGTTGAGATTTCCTATTTATATGTTATATTGCATGTTGTCCCTCTTAGTATTGATTACTGACATCATGTGTGTATCTGTGATACAGCGTGACATTTTCACCGGCCAAAAAAGATTCTCCCCAGCTACCATGGATCCAGTTGCCCAGCTAGCCCTGCAGTTGCAGAGTTTATCCATGAAGCTGACGGACATTAAGTCCAGGGTTTTGTCTCCCCCGGAGCAAACCAGGTCTGAACCTAAAGTTGCTCTCCCGGACAGGTTCACTGGTGGGCGGGACAAATTTTTTACCTTCCGGGAGGCATGTAAATTATATTTTCGGCTTCGGCCTCAGTCATCGGGGAGTGAAGAGCAGAGGGTGGGAATTGTCATCTCGCTCTTACAAGGGGACCCTCAATCCTGGGCGTTCTCTCTTCCTCCGGGCTCCCCGGCCCTCCAGTCAGTAGATCGATTTTTTTCTGCCCTGGGTCTGGTATATGACGACCCGGATCGGGTCTCCCTTGCTGAAATGAAGTTACGTAAGATACAGCAGGGAGATCGTCCAGCGGAGGAATTTTCTTCTGAGTTCCGTAGATGGGCCACAGATACTCAGTGGAATGACCCAGCTCTTAGGAGCCTGTTTTGTCAAGGGTTATCGGACAAATTAAAAGATGTTTTGGCTCAGTATGATTCTCCTCCGTCACTGGAGGCTGCTATGGCCCTTGCTATTCGTATTGATAGACGGCTTCGGGAGAGGTGCGAGGTAACTCCGCCCCCTGTTGTGACTCCACCTACTACTAAGGTCCCTTATATTGAGGTTCCCCTGGTCTGTTCTGAGGAGCCTATGCAGTTGGGAGGGACATCATTTCGTAGGGGGGGATCGGCGGTGCGCCGCAAGACAAGAAGGTGTTTCTTCTGTGGGAAAGAGGGACATTTTGTTGAGGGGTGTCCGTCCCGTGCCTCATTGAGCAAAAAAGTCGCCGGAAAACTGTTGATCCCAGGTTGTGTGGTGGACGACGGCCTGGGAGTGTGTGTTTCGTCCCTAGGTCCGTCTCAGTTTCTCGTACCTGCGGAGGTGGTGGTTGGTACGAGAGTTGAGAGGATTTCTGTTCTTCTTGATAGTGGGTCTGGGGCTAATCTGGTGGACGCTCGGTTTGCCCAGGTGCAAGGTATGCAACTGAGTGTATTGGCCAAACCGATCCCTATATTCTCTATTGACGCCAGACCTCTCGGTCAAGGTAGCTTTGTACAAGCTGTTCATAACATAGACCTTCGAGTAGGGGCAAGACATAAAGAACAATTGTCTTGTTATGTGTTGGAGGGTCTTCCTACTCCTATTGTGTTGGGACTTCCTTGGTTGGCTACACATAACCCAGTGATTAATTGGCAATCCAGAGAGATAAGCCAGTGGGGTGAATTCTGCAAGAATAACTGCATGAAAACGGTCATCAGTGCGGTCGTGCCTAGAGCCTTGCCTCCTTTTCTGGAGGACTTTGAGGATGTGTTCTCGGAGGAGGGGTGTCAAGAGTTACCTCCTCATCGTGCGTATGACTGCTCAATTAAATTGCTTCCTGATGCTAAATTACCTAAATCTAGGTTATATAACCTTTCTGGTCCTGAGAGGCAGGCTATGAAGGATTATATTTCGGAAAGTCTGGCCAAGGGGCATATTAGACCTTCATCTTCCCCAGTGGCCGCGGGGTTCTTCTTTGTGAAGAAAAAAGATGGAGGCCTACGCCCTTGCTTGGATTTCCGTGAGCTTAATCGGATTACGGTCCGAGATCCGTATCCGCTCCCACTTATTCCTGATTTCTTCAATCAGATTGTGGGCGCCAAATGGTTCTCTAAGTTGGATCTCAGGGGGGCGTATAATCTGATTAGGATAAAGGAGGGGGATGAGTGGAAGACGGCGTTTAACACTCCGGAAGGACATTATGAGAACCTTGTCATGCCTTTTGGTCTGACTACTGCCCCGGCGGTGTTTCAACATTTTGTTAATGACATCTTTCGCCACCTTGTGGGGCAGTTTGTGGTCGTTTATTTAGAAGACATCTTAATTTACTCGCCAGATCTTGTGTCTCATCAGGAGCATGTGAGACAGGTGTTGCAGATCTTGCGAGATAATAAGTTGTTCGCCAAATGGGAAAAGTGTGTATTCGCCGTACAGGAACTTCAATTTTTGGGTTTCCTGGTGTCAGCTTCCGGTTTCCGTATGGACCCTGAGAAAGTGAGAGCAGTGCTTGAATGGGATCGGCCAGAGGATCTTAAGGCACTGCAGCGTTTCCTGGGGTTTGCTAACTACTATCGGAAATTTATTCGTAATTTCTCATCTGTTGTCAAACCTTTCACTGACATGACTAAAAAAGGGACGGATTTTTCTAGGTGGTCTGACAAAGCTTGTCAAGCATTTTCCTCCTTGAAAAAATGTTTTGCTTCGGCCCCCATACTCATCCAACCTGATGCATCACAACCGTTCATTGTGGAGGTAGACGCGTCTGACGTAGGGGTGGGTGCAGTATTATCCCAAGGTCCGTCCCCTGGTAAATGGCGTCCGTGCGCTTTCTTCTCCAAGAAATTGTCGCCCGCCGAGAGGAATTATGATGTCGGCAATAGGGAACTCTTGGCCATTAAGTTGGCTTTTGAGGAGTGGCGTCACTTTTTGGAGGGGCAGTCCACCCGGTCACCGTTATTACTGATCACAAGAACCTGCTGTATTTAGAATCTGCAAAGCGTCTGAATTCTAGACAAGCTAGATGGTCGCTGTTTTTTACCAGGTTTAATTTTGTCGTCACTTATCGTCCTGGGTCAAAAAATGTAAAGGCTGATGCCTTATCTCGTAGTTTCCCGGGGGCCGGGAAGACGGATGACCCGGTTCCTATCCTTCAGGAGGGAGTTGTGGTGTCGGCTGTATGCTCTGAGCTTGAGGAGGAGATATTGGAGGCTCAGGGGGACGCCCCTGTAGGACCTCCAGGAAACTGTTTGTTCCTAATCAGTTGAGACAAAGGGTTATCGAGGCACATCATAATTCTGCTTTAGCAGGACACCCAGGGAGTAAAGCAACTGTGGATCTCCTTTCTCGCCGGTTTTGGTGGCCTAACTTAAATAAAGAGGTAATAACTTTTGTCGCGTCCTGTGGAGTTTGTGCTCGCTCTAAGACCCCACATACCCGTCCGTCTGGGACCCTCTTGCCTTTGAAAATTCCGGAGCGTCCATGGACTCATCTGTCTATGGACTTCATTACGGACCTCCCTCCGTCGTCAGGGAAGACTGTCATTCTAGTTGTAGTTGACAGGTTCAGTAAGATGGCACATTTCATTGCTCTTCCTGCTCTTCCTAATGCTAAAACTCTGGCGCAGGTGTTCATTGGGGAGATTGTGAGACTTCACGGTTGCCTTCTGATGTGGTGTCAGATAGGGGGTCTCAGTTTGTGTCCAAATTCTGGAGGGCATTTTGTTCACGTCGGGGGATGCAGTTGTCATTTTCTTCGGCTTTTCATCCGCAGACCAATGGTCAGACAGAGCGTCTGAATCAGAGCCTAGAGACATATCTTCGGTGTTTTGTCTCAGAGAACCAGGAGGACTGGTCTTCTTTCTTGCCTCTGGCAGAGTTCGCTCTTAACAATAGGCGGAGCGAGTCCACTGGTAAGTCCCCGTTTTTTGGGGCATATGGTTTTCACCCCCAGTTTTGCACTTTCAATGGGGGGGGCCCTTCTGGGGTTCCTGAGGAGGAACGATTTTCGTCGTCACTTGCTTCAGTTTGGAGAGGAGTACTGAATAATCTGAGTGCTATGGGGAACCGTTACAAACGGAGGGCTGATAGGAGGAGAGTGTCTGGTCCGGACCTTTGTGTGAACGATCTGGTATGGTTGTCTACCAAGAATATAAAACTCAAGGTTCCCTCCTGGAAACTGGGTCCCAGGTTCATCGGTCCATACAGGATCAGTTCTATAATTAATCCTGTGGCATTTCGTCTGGACCTTCCTCCTACGTTTAAAATCCACAATGTGTTCCACAAATCGTTGCTTAAGAGGTACGTGGCGCCAGTTATACCGTCACCTCTACCTCCTCCTCCAGTGGTGGTCAATGGTAACTTAGAATTTCAAGTGTCGAAGATCATTGACTCACGTCTGAATCGCCGGTCCCTTCAGTACTTGGTTCATTGGAAGGGGTATGGTCCTGAGGAGAGGACGTGGGTTCCTGCGTCTGATGTTAACGCAGATCGATTGGTTCGGACCTTCCACACAACTTACCCGG